>JAHLJS010000005.1:73621588-74221588 GCA_038502445.1 Eremochloa ophiuroides
TGTAATGATTTGGCTCACCTTTTGAGGCGCGAAGCCTGACGGACGCGACGGTTTGGCTCAGTCGAGGCGGTTTGCGTGCGTGGTGATGGCGGGTCTCTTCCAAGCCGAGGTCGAGCTCCCTCCTCTGAACCTGCCGTGAAGAAGAAGCGGGCCATAGTGCCCTTGTAAAAAGTAACCTTTCGGGAGTGGTTTGAAAGGAAACAAACAATATGGCCCTTCGTGGCCTTAACATTTATGTAAATATTTGTATGTAAATATTTGCTGAATGTTTGTTTCACTTTGTTTCGTGCTTTTTTCCTTAGGCATTTTTTCTTGCCGATCCTGCTCCCGGGCCATCGAGCCTCGGGGGACGCTTTTCGGGTGTCGTAGCTTTAGTGGCATAGACGCAGCCGACGTCCTAGGAGCTTTGGCAGAAAGAATCCTTTAGAAAAGAAGCTTAGGTGTTTCCTCCCGAGCTTCCTCCCTTGGCCGAGCGTAGATCTTATAGGTTTTCTTCCGAGTGTGGGTTAGCTCTCGAACACGGAGTGGCGAGGGAAGATGCTGTGGCCCTGGGGCATAAGCGGTCTCCGACTCGACCGACTCTGTCTTCTGGGGCTTCCCTCATTCTTCGAATTCTATAAGTTCATGCTTGATTTCCGGAAGGAAGCGTGTTTTAGGGAGAAACGAATTCGACAAGTTTTGAAATTTTTGCGTTTCCAAAATTGTTTAATCTCGGGATAGTTCGGGGTTTCCCCCGTCCTAGCCCCCGAGGGAGGGTCGGCCTTTCCGTAGGATAGGCCGGGCCTCGCTTTTAATGCGTGGTGAAATAAAGGTTCATTTCACTTCCGAGTGTAGGCTCGGATTGAAAATCTAAAATCATGTTAAAAAGAGCAGAAGTCGGGTCTTTTCATCGATTTCAAGATTTTCAAAATAGTACAATGCATGGAATCTTAAGGATAGAAGCGACGTAGCTGTTCGATGTTCCAAGCGTTGTTGTAGACCTCGCCGTTCTCGTTCGCGAGCTTGTATGTGCCGGGGCGTTGTACCTCGGCGACGATGAATGGTCCTTCCCACGGTGGAGTGAGCTTGTGGCGCCCTTTGTTGTCCTGCCTGAGCCGTAGCACCAGGTCGCCTACGCTGAAGGTTCGACCTCGGACGCGCTGAGCATGGTACTTGCGTAGGGATTGCAAGTATTTGGCCGAGTGCAGCAGGGCCACGTCCCGAGCTTCATCGGCTTGGTCCAGCGCGTCTTCCCGAGAAGTTTGATTGCCTTGTTCATCGTAGGCTCGGACTCTCGGGGCGCCGTATTCCAGGTCTGTAGGGAGGACGGCCTCTGCACCGTATACCATGAAGAAGGGCGTGAAGCCCGTGGCTCGACTTGGCGTAGTCCTTAGACTCCATATTACTGCCGGAAGCTCCGTCAGCCACCTTTTGCCGAATTTATTCAATCGGTTGAATATCCTTGGCTTAAGGCCTTGGAGAACCATGCCATTGGCGCGTTCTACCTGGCCGTTCGTCCTCGGGTGGGCGACGGCTGCCCAGTCCACTCGTATGTGGTACTCATCGCAGAAAGCCAGAAATTTCTTTCCGGTGAACTGCGTGCCGTTGTCCGTGATAATGGAGTTCGGGATACCGAACCGGTGGACGATGTCGGTGAAGAACAACACCGCTTGAGCCGAGCTGATTTGGGTGATCGGCCGAGCCTCGATCCACTTGGAGAACTTGTCGATGGCGACAAGCAAGTGGGTGAAGCCCCCGGGTGCCTTCTGGAGGGGCCCGACAAGATCTAGCCCCCAAACAGCGAACGGCCAAGTGAGCGGGATCGTCTGGAGGGCTTGAGCCGGTAAGTGAGTCTGCCGAGCATAGTACTGGCACCCTTCGCAGGAGCGTACCACCTCAGTAGCATAGGCCACGGCGGTTGGCCAGTAGAAGCCTTGTCGAAAGGCGTTACCGACCAAGGTCCTCGGCGCTGCGTGGTGACCGCAGGCCCCGGCGTGTATCTCTTCGAGCAGGCGTTTGCCCTGACTGAAAGGGATACAGCGCTGAAGCACGCCAGAGGGACTCCGCCGGTAGAGGCTACCATCGATCATGGTGAAAGACTTGGCTTTGCGAGCCAGTCGTCGTGCTCTGGTCTTGTCCGGGGGCAAAATGCCTCGGACTAGCCAGCTGACCAGCGGCTCGCGCCAGTCTGGTTCGTCGTCGTCCATCTCGGCTTCAATCTCCATTGCCTCGGCTTCGTCGCCGTCCTTACCCATGACCTCGGGTGACTCCCCTTTGTCGGAAGGGTCGACAGCCCCCGAGGGATCGGCATTGATCGAGGGCTTGTGGAGGTCATTGGCGAATACGCCCGTCGGGACCGTGGCCCTTTCGGCTGCAATTTTTGCCAACTCATCGGCCTCCTCGTTGTACCGACGCGCAATGTGGTTGAGCTCGAGGCCGTCGAATTTTTCCTCGAGCAACCGCACCAGCGTGCAGTAGGCGGCCATTCTGGGGTTCTGGCACGTCGACTCCTTCATGACCTGATCCACGACGAGCTGGGAGTCGCCTCGGACCTCGAGGCGTCGGATCCCGAGCTCGATGGCGATGTGGAGACCGTTGACCAGAGCCTCATATTCGGCCACGTTGTTGGAAGCCGTGAAGTGTAGCCGTAGTAGGTACTTGAGCCGGACCCCGAGGGGTGAGATGAAGACGATGCCTGCGCCAGCACCAGTCTTCATCATCGACCCGTCGAAGTTCATGACCCAATATTCCTCTTGGGTCGGGAGTGGCGGTAGTTGTGTCTCGGTCCACTCTGCCACGAAGTCCGCAAGTACCTGGGACTTGATGGCTTTGCGTGGCGCGTAGGTGATGCCGTCACCCATGAGCTCGATGGCCCACTTGGCGATCCTCCCCGTCGTTTCCCGATTTTGGATCACCTCCCCGAGGGGGAAGGACGACACCACGGTCACGGGGTGGGATTCGAAGTAGTGCCGCAACTTGCGTCGGGCAAGGACGATCGCGTACACTAGCTTCTGAATCTGAGGGTAGCGTGTCTTTGTCTCTGACAAGACTTCACTGATGAAGTAGACCGGTCGCTGTACCGGTAAGGCGTGTCCTTCTTCTTGCCGCTCTACGACGATCGCTGCACTCACAACCTGGTTGGTAGCCGCGACATATAGTAAGAAATTTTCCTCCTTCGTAGGAGGCACAAGAACCGGCGTTTTTGAAAGTAGAGCTTTAAGCCTTTCGAGGGCTTCCTGGGCCTCGGCGGTCCAGGTAAAGCGTTCGTTTTTCTTAAGCAACCGATACAAGGGAAGGCCCTTTTCGCCGAGCCTTGAGATGAATCGACTCAAGGCCGCGAGACACCCCATAAGCTTCTGCACGCCCTTCGGGTTTCGGATCGGGCCCATCTGTGTGATGGCCGATATCTTTTCCGGGTTGGCTTCGATGCCACGCTCGGAAACAATGAACCCGAGGAGCATGCCCCGTGGGACCCCGAAAACGCACTTCTCGGGGTTTAGCTTTATGTTTTTCTTTTTAAGGCAGTCGAATGCCTTTTCTAGGTCGGCTACTAAGTCATTCGCCTTCCTAGATTTTATCACTATATCGTCTACGTAAGCCTCAACGGTTCGCCCGATGAGGTCCCCAAAAACTTTGAGCATGCAACGCTGGTAAGTTGCGCCCGCGTTTTTGAGGCCAAACGGCATGGTTACGTAACAATATGTGCCGAAAGGAGTGATGAAAGAGGTCGCTAATTCGTCGGACTCTTTCATCCGGATCTGATGGTAACCGGAATAAGCATCAAGAAAGCAAAGCCGCTCACAGCCAGCAGTAGAATCTACTATTTGGTCAATGCGAGGTAATGGAAATGGATACTTAGGACAAGCTTTATTTAAACTAGTGTAATCGACGCACATTCTCCATTTTCCATTTTTCTTTTTAACCAAAACAGGATTTGCTAACCATTGTGGATGGAAGACCTCCTTGATGAATCCAGCCGCCAAAAGCTTCTGCACCTCCTCCCCGATGGCCCGGCGCTTCTCCTCGTCGAATCGGCGCAGGCGTTGTTTCACCGGCTTGGATCCGGCCTGGATGTCTAAGGAGTGCTCGGCGACCTCCCTCGGGATGCCTGGCATATCCGAGGGGCTCCACGCAAACATGTCGGCGTGTTTGCGGAGGAAGTCGACGAGCACTGCCTCCTATTTTGGGTCGAGGGTGGCGCTGACCTTCAGCGCCCCGCCGTTGGGGGAGTTCGGGTCGAGGAGGACATCCTTCACCCCCTCAGCGGACTTAAAGGTGCCTGTGGCCTTCTTGGGGTCGGGGACCTCTTTTTCTAACCTGTCGAGGTCGGTCATGAGGGCTTCTGACTCCACCAACGCGCCGGCGTACTCGCAGCACTCGACGTCGCACTGGTACGCGTGCTGGTAGGAGGCGCTGATGGTAATCACCCCTTTTGGCCCTGGCATCTTGAGCTTGAGATAGGCGTAGTTCGGAACTGCCATGAACTTTGTGTAACATGGCCTCCCGAGGATGGCGTGGTAGGTGCCGTGGAAGCCTACCACTTCAAATGTCAGGGGCTCCTTCCTGAAGTTGTCAGGAGTCCCGAAGCAGACGGACAGATCGATCTGCCCGAGGGGTTGCACGCTCTTTCCGGGCACTATCCCGTGGAATGGGGACGTCGTGGCCCGGAGGAGCGAGCGACTGATCCCCATTAAGTCGAGGGTCTCAGCGTAGAGAATGTTGAGGCCGCTGCCTCCGTCCATGAGGACTTTGGAGAGCCTCGTGTTGCCGACGACGGGGTCGACAACAAGTGGGTAGCGTCCCGGCGATGGGACGTAGTCCGGGTTGTCGTCCCGGCTGAAGGTGATAGCGTCGTGGGACCAGTCAAGGAAGCATGGTGTCGCTGGTCCGGCGGAGTAGACCTCCCTGCGCTCGCGCTTTCGCTGCCGCGGCGTAGGGGCGGTCCCGGGCCCCCCGAAGATCATGAGGCACTTGTCGATGGGCGGGAACTCATCGTCCTTCCCGCCCTCGTCCTCCTGATCCCTGGCGGGCTTCTTGCCGGCGTCGTCCTTGAACGGCTGCCGGCTGTAGTGCTTCTTGAGCATCACACACTGTGCGAGTGTGTGATGTACTGGACCCTGGTGATAAGGGCACGGCTTGCTGAGCATGTCGTCGAAACGGCCTCGAGGGGGTCGTTCCCTCTTGGGTTCGGTGGCCGCCACGAGGGAGTCATCGCGGAGTGGGGCCTTTCCCTTCCCCTTCTTCTTCTTGTTGTTCGGTCCTCGGGAAGAGGTGCCCTCGGGGGCCTCCTCCTTCCGTTTGCCCTTGGGGTCGGAGAAGAGGGCTCCTACCGCCTCATCCCCTGAGGCGAAGCTGGTAGCGATCTTCATGAGTTCAGAGACACTGGTGGGTGTCCGGCGTCCGAGCTCATGAACGAGCTCTTTGCAGGAGGTTCCTGCGGCAAACGCTCCGACGACATCGGAGTCGGCGACCTGGGGCAGCTCGTTGTACTGTTTGGAGAAGCGCCGGATGTAGTCCCGGAGGGACTCGCCCGGTTTCTGCTTGCAGCTGCGGAGGTCCCAGGAGTTACCAGGGCGTACGTACGTGCCCTGGAAGTTTCCCACGAATATCTTGACCAGATCGCTCCAGTCGAAGATCTTTCGTGGGGGAAGGTGTTCCAGCCAAGCTCTTGTGGAATCGGCGAGGAACAGGGGGAGGTTGCGGATGATGATGAGGTCATCCTGCGCGCCGCCAAGTTGGCACGCAAGGCGGTAGTCCGCTAACCAGAGTTCGGGGTTAGTTTCCCCCGAGTACTTGGCTATGTTGGTTGGTTGTCGGAATCGGGACGGGAACTTGGCCCTTTGGATGGCCTCGCTGAAGACGCGTGGTCCCGAGGGCTCGGGTGAGGGTTCACGATCCTCATCCGAGTCGTAGCGCCCGCCCCGATGGACGCTGTAGCCGCGCGCGGCTCCGTCAGTCTTTCGCCGACCGCGGGCTTGTAGGATGGCTCGGACGTCGACGTCCTTGCCAAGCCGTTGGTGGACTGGCGGAGCCCTTGGAGCCTCGGGTCGAACCGAGGCTTCGCGCTTGTGACGTGCTATGGCGCCATGCTGGTGACTTTCGGCGCCATGGTGTCGCGACGCTGAACTTTCCGCCTGGAGGACGGCGGCATCCTCCAGGAGGTCTTTGAGCTGATTCCTGAGCTGTCGCGCCTCCTCGGAGGAGGGCTCAGGTATGCTTCGGAGTAGCATGGCTGCTTCCGCGAGCTTTCGGCTTGCTCGGGGGGCGACCCCCGGTGTCTCGGCCCTGTCGTCAGCGATGATTCGGGCCTGGACATCTCGGGCTCAACGCCGAGCTGCTCCTCCATCGGTTTGCCGCTCGCCAAGCTCCAGCGTAGCTCGCAGCTGGGTGAGGCGCAAGCGGTCCTCGTCCATCCGTGCCTCAAGCTCCCGGAGCTGCTCTAGCTCCGGGGTTTGAGGTGCGGAGCGAGAGGTTCCTGCCCCCTGACCCAGCGGCGGGGCTGACCGCGAGGGCTTCGGGGCCGCTGGAGGGGGCGTGACTTGTTCGTGCTGGGGATGCGACGGAGGGGGTATGTCGTCGTCGCCCCCCGAGTGGACATCCTCTACTCGCCCCTCATCAGGGTGCATCAAGTTGTAGCACTCCCGAGAGGGGTCGATGTAGGTCCACTGTGAGCTGGGGACGACGCTCGGTGCGTTCTCCCCCGAGTCGTTGGTGTGGGCGGCGTTGTCCACATTTGCCCAGAATTTGTCATCATCGTCGCTGTAGCTGCGACGAGGCGAGTTCCGGTCATAACGACTCCCCCCCTCCGAGCGTTGTCGAGGGGTGAGGTTGGCGGTGGTGTCTGTTTCCCCACCGCCGCGTGTCCTGGCGCTTTCCCCAGGGGATGGCGGTGAGGATGCCACGTGGTCTCCCACGAGGCTGTCTTGGCGCTCGAGGCGCTGGACCGGAGTGTCCGACAGTTCGTGCAATAATGCATGAACTGCACACACGTGAGCGTCCATGGCGCTCTGAAGCCCAAAGAAAGACGATGGCGCCGTTCTCCTCTGCCGGTGAGGGCGGAGAGAAAAATCGGCTGGCGTCGTGTTTCCGCCCTCGCCCTTCCCTCGGGCGGTAAGCGGATGCGTGACCGCTGGTGCCGGAGATTCCGGGATCGCGGTCGGCGCAGTATTGGCTGCGTCCGTTGGAGTTGCCTGGTGAGTCGCATCTCCCGCGGCGGGAGGCTGGTTGGCACCACTGCGCCTCCCCCTCCTGATTCGCCGAGGGCGGCGTGCAACGTTTCCCCCGTCCTCCGAGGCGGGCGGAAGCGTGGCGGGGGTCCTTTCTCCGGCCGTCTGCGAGGCCGGAGTCAGGACGACCGTGACACGGGGCCCGGTCGGGCGCAGGTTCATCTCGAGCCCATGGCCAGTGGCCACGAACTCGAGAGTCCCGAACCGGAGTTCCGTGCCAGCGGGAAGCGTGGTGGAGCTAGTTGCCATCCGAAACCTATGTCAACGCGCAAAAGGCCCCTACCTGGCGCGCCAACTGTCGGTGCTAATTTTGGCGAGGCTAACACCGGCTAGTAAATATGTGATTTGCGGTTGAGGCTACGGATGGTGTGCAAGGGGGAACACAGGAATTATACTGGTTCAGGCCGAGCAAGCCCTACGTCCAGTGGAGAGGAGAGTCGTGTTGCCTTGCACCGGGGTGCTCGTAGTAGGGGGTTACAAGCCAGGCGAGAGAGGGAAGAGCTCCCAAGTCTCTTGTGTGTGTCTAAGTGTTTACAAGTCGTTTGCTATGGGTACGTTTGTGTGGGTGAGAACTTAGAACTTCTCTGTTGGTTCGTTTTTTGTTCTGTCGTCTGTCTCTCCTCTAAAGCTGGTCTCTGCTCTCCCTTTTATAGCCGTAAGGAAGAGGCAAAGGCGGCTACGACGCTACCTATTAAAATAGTGAGGAGTCGCTGTTCTCCGTTTGACTAGCTGCTGCCTTTTCTCCGTGTCTTCGGGGCATGGGTATGGCTATCTTGGTTCGCGAGTTCCAAGGTAGAAACAGTCGTCTGACCATGTCTTGTCGTCGGCTCTCTGGGTCTTCTGGATATGGCCGACGTGGTCCGCATGACTTTGGTGAGTTCACACCTGCCGGCTATCCTTCCGTACGATGTGACAAGAGTGAGAGTCACCTTGGGGCGCTGTTTCCCGAGGCTCGGGATCCTGAAGGCGTGCTCATCCTTTCGTGTGGACGGCGCAGTGGGCGTCTTTCCCGAAACGGGGCGGCGCACCGTGGACCATACCGTGGAGAACGAACGTAGTGGGCCCATCAAATCTTAGGGCGCTGTTTCCCGAGGCTCGGGATCCTGAAGGCATGCTCATCCTTTCGTGTGGACGGCGCAGTGGGCGTCTTTCCCGAAACGGGGCGGCGCACCGTGGACCATACCGTGGAGAACGAACGTAGTGGGCCCATCAAATCTTGGGGCGCTGTTTCCCGAGGCTCGGGATCCTGAAGGCGTGCTCATCCTTTCGTGTGGACGGCGCAGTGGGCGCCTTTCCCGAAGCGGGGCAGCGCACCGTAGACCATACCGTGGAGGACGGACGTAGTGGGCCCATCAAATCTTGGGGCGCTGTTTCCCGAGGCTCGGGATCCTGAAGGCGTGCTCATCCTTTCGTGTGGACGGCGCAGTGGGCGCCTTTCCCGAAGCGGGGCAGCGCACCGTAGACCATACCGTGGAGGACGGTCGTAGTGGGCTCATCAAATCTGCTGTCAGGGAAATCCCGACAGGTGGTATGGCCATCAGGGGCGTGTGAAGCACAGTCGCGTCGAGAGTCTCGCCTGACGGGACAGTGCTTGTAAAGTGGTCAGAGAGATTTCTTATGGTCCAAGATTGCTCCGCTGACATCACCCGTGCCTTGGATGCCGACTTTGGCGCCGTGGATGCCGCTCTCCCGAGTTCTCCCGAGGAGGCTTCGGGCGAGGCTCGGGCGAATCGGAAACTTGGGCGCCCAGGACGGCACCTCCCGAGCTCTCCCGAGGAGGGTCGGGCGAATCGGAGGTTTGGGCGCCGAGGACGCCGCCTCCCGAGCTCTCCGGAGGAGGCTCGGGCGAATCGGAGAATTGGGCGCCGAGGACGCCGCTTTCCCGAGCTCTCCCGAGGAGGCTCGGGCGAATCGGAGACTTGGGCGCCGAGGACGCCGCCTCCCGAGCTCTCCGGAGGAGGCTCGGGCGAATCGGAGAATTGGGCGCCGAGGACGCCGCTCTCCCGAGCTCTCCCGAGGAGGCTCGGGCGAATCGGAGAATTGGGCGCCGAGGACGCCGCTCTCCCGAGCTCTCCCGAGGAGGCTCGGGCGAATCGGAGAATGGGGCGCCGAGGACGCCGCCTCCCGAGCTCTCCCGAGGAGGCTCGGGCGAATCGGAGAATTGGGCGCCGAGGACGCCGCCTCCCGAGCTCTCCCGAGGAGGCTCGGGCGAATCGGAGAATGGGGCGCCGAGGACGCCGCTCTCCCGAGCTCTCCCGAGGAGGCTCGGGCGAATCGGAGAATTGGGCGCCGAGGACGCCGCCTCCCGAGCTCTCCCGAGGAGGCTCGGGCGAATCGGAGAATGGGGCGCCGAGGACGCCGCTCTCCCGAGCTCTCCCGAGGAGGCTCGGGCGAATCGGAGAATTGGGCGCCGAGGACGCCGCTCTCCCGAGCTCTCCCGAGGAGGCTCGGGCGAATCGGAGAATGGGGCGCCGAGGACGCCGCTTCCCGAGCTCTCCCGAGGAGGCTCGGGCGAATCGGAGAATTGGGCGCCGAGGACGCCGCTCTCCCGAGCTCTCCCGAGGAGGCTCGGGCGAATCGGAGAATTGGGCGCCGAGGACGCCGCCTCCCGAGCTCTCCCGAGGAGGCTCGGGCGAATCGGAGAATGGGGCGCCGAGGACGCCGCTCTCCCGAGCTCTCCCGAGGAGGCTCGGGCGAATCGGAGAATTGGGCGCCGAGGACGCCGCTCTCCCGAGCTCTCCCGAGGAGGCTCGGGCGAATCGGAGAATGGGGCGCCGAGGACGCCGCCTCCCGAGCTCTCCCGAGGAGGCTCGGGCGAATCGGAGAATTGGGCGCCGAGGACGCCGCTCTCCCGAGCTCTCCCGAGGAGGCTCGGGCGAATCGGAGATTTGGGGCGCCGAGGGTGCCGCTCGCCCGAGCTCTCCTGGGGAGGCTCGGGCGAATCGGAGATTTGGGCGCCGAGCGATTTGGACGCCGAGGGTGAGGCTCGCCCGAGCTCTCCCGGGGAGGCTCGGGCGAATCGGAGATTTGGGCCTCTGTAGACGCGGCCTTTGTGGGCTTCGACTGGCCTTACTTGGGCCAGACCAAGTTGGGAATGAGCGTTTTTTGCATGGAAGTTGGGTACCCCTAACTTTGGTAACCGACAATGGTGTTAATTGGAGATAAAAACTTGACTAATTAAACATTGATTACAGCTGCATAGGAAACCTCGGCCTATAGGTCTGCTTGAATAGCCTTGCATCCACTTTTCACGAAGCAAATGCTGCATAGGTGGGCTCCGTGGCCAGTACATATCGTACTGATAAATTTGCTGTCAGGTGACGAGAATGAGTACGACTTCGAGGAAGACGATGGCGAGGAATAGGGTCACGTGCTACACTCAAGTTGGCCGTGAAAGATGAAACGTTTCCGCATCTTCTAAACTTCTCTGAATGTTGATTCCACCAATGTGGCGATGTAATAAATGTTTATGTAAGACTTAATTACCGTTGTATGGATCCTGGTGACAACTAAGATATGGGTAATTTCATAGATTGTCCCAAACAATCTGTTGAATTACAATTCGAGGCTGTGAATTTCCCTTCATGAAAATCGAGGTCGTTTCAGTTACCTTGCCCGGCAGTCATCAAACCAAGCAAGCCCACGGCCCACAAAACTCCCATCGCAAGGCATATATGCAGTAAATTTAGGTTGATTGTACGCAACAATAGCCACACCATATGTTTACTTGAGCTAGGTTCAACCTGTTTTTAGCAAATTTCAGCTTAGCCGGAGCAAGTATTGTAAAGGACTATAAGTAGGCTGTATATTGAGGGGAAGGAGAACAAGAAAAAATGTTTTAAGTTTACATACTCCCTCTATATTGGTAAAAGATGACGTTTCAAAAAAGGTCTTGATCAAACATTAAAAATATAAATCATGAATAACTTTTAAATGGTTAAGTTTAAAAATAAAAAACCTATATAGATAGATTTGTCTTCAAATATATTTTCATAAAAGTATACATATATCACTTTTATATAGACAAGTGGGCTATGTGTCAATAGTGAAAAGCCCACTATTATATAGACACTGAGAGGAGCTATAAAGATAAGAGTTTTGCTATATATCAATCCTATACTATTAGCCCTTCTCTAACCTGGACAAGCAATCAATCCAACCAAACGATAAAACGAAACTCAAATATTCCTACCAAAAGTGTTACCACGACAAAGCAAGGTTGAGGTTGAATTAGGAATCTCCCAAATAAAGCCTGCGACTGTTTGGCAAGGCTCCTCGTAAGAGTCCGTTCTGGCTCAAACGGCTCCGGCTTCTCTGTTTTTAAAAACAGCTTCTTCTCCAAACCGTTTCTACCGGCTTATCTAGAGGACCCAAAGCCAGGAAAGAGCTCTGCCAAACACGGCCAAAAGTCTGGTGAAAATGGATATTCAGAGCAGTACCCTAGTACCCTTAGTTGCCAACTCCCCTTTTTCAAATGTTTAGTTATTATTTAGGTGTGCATGTGCTACAATTCAATCCTTCCCAACTCCTCTACCACCGATCAAACCAAGAGTTGTACAATACGAGGTCTTGGAATCCATTCAATTGACACATGCGGACATGCCATCTATCAAACAGTACAGAACTAGCTAGTTGATTTGATTATTTGAGTATGACAGATTTTGGCTGAAACAAGAACCCATCGATGAGAATAAGAAAACTGGCAGGCTGCAGTATTAGAAATACAACACGGAGGCTAATGTAAAAATTATTCAATCCTTCTAAGTTAAGAGAATTGGCCAGGTGCACGTGAATGTAATCTTTTCCTTTCAAAGTCAATCTGCAACACAACAAAAAAACAGAATGGTGACAAAAAGAAAAGTTGTTAGTCCTCTTTACTGGTCCAGCTGTGCAAAAGTATGAATATTGACGTCAAGCATTAAGAATTTACCACTTTCTTAACGCGTTCGTTTGCTGCAGCTGTTCCTCCACTAACATTTTCAGGCAGGTACGGACTGCGTACACGAACCTCCTTCATTACAACAATGTCAGTCTTGTCCCACTGAACCGGAAGCCTGATGGAATATAGAACAAATATAATTTGTTATCTGACAGCATATGACCTCACTGCCATAGTGCCATAGAGAATCTCCAATAGAGATAACATAAATGTTATAGCACTTTAGTTAATTGTATGAAAGAAACCGAACTGTCATGGACAAATCAGAGCAAAGTGCATTGGGAGAAATCAATTTGCTGCAATAAAATAGAGTGCCGCATCGAGAGAAAATAATAGCTATGAGAAAGTAGAAGGCGCTGCAATCACCCCTTGCATGCAGAAAACTTCCCAATTTTCATTGGCCTTACAAAAGGAGCATCCCTTGCCATAATCAAATATTTATCGAGGGTATAACTTGTTGCTGATCCAGTTATCATAGTATAAAACTCATTCTGAGATATTTTCATGTTTGTAAAGTTTCCAATGAACAGAGTAACTTTTTTAGATTGCACTTGTGGAGTAAACCCGGGAAAATATCAAATTGTGCATGCGGAGAAACCAAAAACATAGTTACAGTGATAAACTGTAATGTCTAACTTGAAATTATGTGTAGAAAATTATCAAAAGCACACAAGTTAAGTTAACTTACGTCTTGGACAGCGCATCGAATATACTTTGAGCTTCTGGGGTGACACCAACACCAATTCTCTCGGCTTCAATTTCTGCTTGTCTACATATCATGGTGTGACAAGTGAATTAGCAGGGTACACAATAATGGCATGAAAGATAATTCTCATGTTGATAGAATGGTAGCAAATACAGAAGGCTCCTGCATAAGGGAGAAAAACACTAATAACTAATAAGTAAGATGGCCATATGAAGCGAAGAAGTATGGGGACGTTTTGGCCAAGATCCATTCATCCACTGTTCACACTAACGAATAGTCAAAAAACATTAATTCTAAGAAACTTCTACTACACTTAAAAAGCAATGGCCAGACAAATTACAGGACCCATATGATTGGTAGCTTCAGTTGGCTCACAAAAGACTTTGAAAAGCTAGTAGCCCCATTTTGGGTTCAAGAAAAAAAAAATCATCCATCATGATGAGGAGCCAAAGAAAAAAGTGACAGAAGAAACTCAAAACTAAAAATCACTTCACTAAAGTAGCTTTTGCCTAACTTCATAACTTACGTCATCTCAATTGTCCTTTAAGAGCATGGTAATGTTTAAAGCCTTATAATTCACTCCCACTGGTATAGGCATATGCATGGCAGTAAAACTAGGACAACAGGCAATAACTATAAACCTCAAGGTGAACGACAGCATGGCAAAAGAAAAGGTTTAGAGACCTCAATTCCGTGGGGAAAAAAAAAACCAGCTTAGCATCTTTTACACGCCAGTTACATGCATGAGCGGACCCAGCCTTAGCCCATATAGGCCTAGGCCTACCCTAAAATTTAGACAAAATTATTAGTAGTAGGTAGATTTTGAAGGTCCAACATCTTTCAGTACTTCCGTCTCTGACCATCCCTCCGCTCGCCTAATGCTTGCTTGCACTCAGCCTCAGCTGGGTTCGAATTATATATTGGATTATACCATATAAAGTACAAGATGTTTTTGCTAGGCATACATGTTGGTGTGTCACTCAATTTCAATACCAAGGTAATGAATTACAAAGTTATGGGTGAATCCAAATATCCATGATATACAAAACTGGTAGAACTACCACTACCACAGCAAGATGGCTGCTTTTTAGCTACTAGCATCCCCAAGAGACTTCCAAAGAAACTATCAAAAACCTAAGACTACTGAGAATCCCAGCTTCCAATTGAAAAAACAACATCAGTCACGCATACTAGACCTTACACAGCATGGCTATCCAGAAATAGGCATCATTCATGTCCTCGGTTCTTTACACAAATCTGGAATGACCATTGCAGTCTTCAGACCTTGGCACTTCTTGTGGATGAAAACTCTGCATCATAGCCTTCAGTTGGCCAGGTTTTCTATCTCCACGAACTTTAAATGCCACCAAAGGCTATACAACTCAGATCACTTTATTTTTCCTCAAAACAGCTGTGTATCATTACAGTAAGAAGAAGAAGAGAAGGGGCAAGAGCCCTTACAAACCCAGAACTACTCACAGTAGCCTTAAACACAGGAATTTCCTTGACAGATATAAAAATATGAGCGCGACCTGAGACACAGCAGCCCACCACTAAACAATGTCCGGCAGCAGGGCTTAGAAGGCAGGAGACGCCTTAGCCCTGGCCAGAACCCAGTCCTGCAACTTTGTCTCTAGCGATAAACAGTGCTCTAGCCAGGTCAGGGGAAGTGACATCAAACACACAACTATTACGATGTTTCCCAACCGACCATGCTCCAAGTACAACAACAGAGTTTAGCCCTTTCTTGTTTGAATATCAACCCTTGTTTCAGCCTATGCCCACTATCTTCGAAAAAACACATCTGATTGCAGGGACAGAGCTTGTAGGCCAACAATTTGCAGCAGATTGAACTGGAAAGTTATTGAGAAAAGGAAAAAGGCGAGCAAGTGGTTTAACGTCTCCTCATGTTGGTCACAGAGTGGGCAATGTTCTCAGTGTGGAAGACCTCACCGTGCAAACCTATTGGCGATCCAGCACATATTTTGTGCAGGTGCTGAGGTGCAACCAACCACATGAAGAAACAACATATATCTGGAGCCCAAGACTTACACATTCTTTTCCATGGACCGAAAAACTCTGACCAAATCATGATAGTAGAACTCCAAAGCCCACAAGTATAAATCTTTCACAAGATATACTCTTTCGTTGGTTACTAAATTCAAACCTTTACTAATATATATCTATCCCAATTAAGAGGATGTTTCCTTATTTCCAATATGTTGGCATATCATTGGTAATGCCATTTGTTCTAATGGTCAAAGGCCATCCACACAAACAACCTGAACTATATCACTATAGCCTATAGACTTCCTTTTAGCTCTCTTATCTCCAGGCCCGCATTGGCTCCCCCTTTACTTGCTACAAATCTGATTAATACTGTTGTTGATGTTTCGACATGGAAATAATATCGCTTTTACCACACAAGTTCAGCAATAATCAATTTAGGCCACAGATGGAAAGGTGATTCTAGATTGAATCCTTTTTCTTTTGCTCGGGCAGGAGCTCAAATTTACACTAGCAAGCTATTGTTGAAACAAAATAAATGTCAATTAGCACTTGTTTCCTCAAGATGCGTGATCCACTCATTTCATCACCCTACACACGACGGCATATATTCCGTCTAAATCACAGTGATTCACGCACCTGAGCGCAGCATCCTCCCGTGCATAAATGGCGTCGAGGTCCAGCATGCAGCCTGCAGGATCGAGAGGGTCGTCACCCTTGCTGACCACAGAGAACTCCCGGATGTAGTTCGCCTTGAGCACCCTCACGTTCCGCCGCTCCCCCCTCTCCGCCGTCCCCACGCCCTCCTGTGATCTACCCGTCAAGGAAACGAAACAACAGCACGGGCATACGAACAGCGAGACCGATAGGTAAAGGGCATGGAGAAGCGGGTGACGAGCTTGAGCGATCTGGGAAGGATATGGATAACGAGGAGGTTGGAGGGGCGATCGAAGGCCACGATCTGGCCCTCGAACTCCTCCCCCAGGGTGGTCTTCGCGGAGATCACCACGCCGATCGCGAACTCCTCGCCGCCAGCCTCCATGCCGCCGCGGAGAGGAGAGGGAGCTGCGGGGGGGGGGGGGGGTTGGGCGTGGGGGCGGTGTTTGGGGAATCCGGCGAGAAACTCTGCGGACTGCGGACGACGCGCGAGCCTCCAAGAAACAGGGGGGAAAAAGATCTGCGGCCTGCTGTTGAGCCGGTGGTGGGCTTACGGCCCAGGGCCGAATCGTCACGAGATGGCCCAGTTCACCAGCCGACCAGCGCGCTGATAACGACGGCTGGGGCAGCCGATTGGAATTGGATGCTCTGAAGTTGCAGTTACAGTACTGCTCTCATCGCCTCACAAACGCTGCCTCTACTACCTGCAAGAAGGCCATCGATCGAGAACAAGAGATACTGAATGGTTGGGCGGGTTGGCTATGAAACCTCCTTCGTTCCATGTGTCTAATAGATTTATGTTATTTATGTGAGTAAAAATTTAGACAAACACGGGAGTGCCTAAAGTTCATGGGATAAAAAGTGTGGATGAAACTAATTTGTATCGATTGATGGGTGGTTATATGTTGTGGATCTGAACTTACATTTAGGGGTTATTTGGCACAGCTCACAAAGCTTCACAAGCTGTTGTGAGCTGTTTTTTTTTGCTAAACACCTTTTCTAAAATTTTTTCCCCCTCTCACAAAAAGATGAGTTGTATGAAGCTGAAAAAAGTAGCTTGTCCCAGCTCTCTCCCCCATTTCTCTTTTCTAACCATTCATGAAATTGTTGGTGAAGCTGTTTTGCCAAACAATATTCCCAAAACAGCTCAGCTTCACCAAACAAGTTGCTCATAAAGCTATTTTTTTTTAAAAAAAAATTCACTTATGAAACTGAGATATGTCAAACAGGCCCTTATGTTCGAGTTTGCGGAAATTGAGTCGTCTATATTTCATACCATTGGTTGGTCTACTTTGCTTGTATAGTACTACTAGTTGGTGTATACAGTTGGGATTTGTGATGCAAATGGTTTTGGCGGTGCAGTTGTTCTTGACCGTTGCTGGAAGATTTGGTTAACGGCCATCTGACTCACGAATAAATGAATCATAATGTTCTAAAGATGGGAGTATTATTCGATGAGCATCGACGCCCCACGCCCGTACTTGTCGGATGACATCTTTTTCTTTAATTGGAATTTGGTTTCGCACTCCTATGCAAGCATCAATTTCCCATCGTACTCTGGTTATTCTAAAACCCAACACGGGTAACCAAACACGTAGACCTAGAGGATTATTGTAACAATACAGCACAAAACGCGCCAACGATCACCTTGAAAGTAGAAAGTTGCTTTCACCAAAGCTAGAACATTCTATGCTCAGGCTCAACGCAAATGCAAAGGGTCATTCAACACAATGTTGCTATAGATCGATTCTACCATGAAATCATGGGGATAAACTAACAGACAATATGATGAGATCAGATTCGCAAAAGCTGTAACATTGCCATGAAAGAACCAAAATCTCATTGTCTATTTGGCCTCTGTCGAACTGCCTAACTCATAGAGCTAACCACACCAGCAGTGCACAACGCTTAAGCAGACTAGTTTCAATCATCTACCTCTAGTGATTAATACCAAAGGTGAAAATATACACATGCGCAACAAGCACATCAAGATTTCAAGCTTCGCAAACTTGGGGTCACACTCATGATATCAGTTCGTGTAAGACCCCCCCTTCGATCATTCAGGACTTGAAGCATAGCATTTTTCTTCCACAGAAGATGTTCCTGCAGATGCATACAAGGAATAGTGTGTTAAAAAAGTAACAGACCACATCAGCTAGGAATCCAGCATGCCTCATTGCCTCTATCACATATGTACTTAGTTTAGGTAAACAAGGTGTTTCTCATAGCAATCAAAAGATGGTGGCAGAGGCACCAAACTATAAAACACCAAGCAGAGCACTCAAATCGAATTCAGTGCTAGTCTTGGCATACTAATGTGGTCACAATCACAATGGATCAATAGAACATGCATTCTCATATTCATGAAATGAAGTCAGCATCTGCTGATCCTCTCTATGAAAACTTCAATATATTCCATTTCAAGAAAAAAACATTGACATTTAAAGAAAGGAAAGTTAATTAAACAAATACCTGTTAAACACTATATTTATGATTGTAGATAGTTGCTAAGAACAAGTATATTATCATAATGTCGGTGATTCAGGCAGCACAGAAATATATATTTTTTTTAAACTATGTAAAAACAAGAACAATGCACTGGTGCATATTTCAATTGGGCATACTGTTTGCCTGTTTGGAAACAGAAAAGAGAAAAGGGACACTAGCATTGAAAGGTATGTTTACTTACACCATTGAACATCCTTTGCGTGATTTCTTTTTCTTCTTTTCTCTTTGTTTAGTTGGAGGCTGGATTACTACCTTGATAGCAGCATCAAACACTGCTTTGACATTCTACATGTTAATGAAATATTCCAAGGTAAGCCAATTGTCCAGGATGCAACTTCGTGGCAAGATTTCATAATGCAACAAAAGGGAAAATACTAGAGCAAGAGCACACAATTTGCTGGCAACAACTTTACCTGCTGTGTCTTTGAACTGCATTCGATGTAATACATAGCACCAATTTGTCTACGAAGTTCCTCCCCCTGGATGGTACAAATAGCAAGGTCACCAAAGTTCTTTATGACAGAATGCATTATACTATCATATAACAGATGCTGGAGATATACCTGTGCTGTTGTAACAGGCACCAATCCAGGATGGTCCATCAAGTAGTGCTTGTCTTCACGAAGATCTGAAAGTAATATCAAGGTTTCCAAATATGTAAGATCATTCTATAACAAAGGATTGTCTTTGCAGAGTAAGGTAATTATGAAAAATGATAGTAAAAAAAATTCTGGTGAAAATATTAGGTTCCCTCATCCAAGCGCTAATTGGAAGTGTTGGCAGGAACAAAAATTGTGAAAAGCAGCTAGTTCACGGATTACCTAAGTGCTTTTTTTCTGCACAATGTTAACAGTTCCTGTTTAATGGTACCAAAGTTTCAATTAATCACATATAAACACAAATAGTTCATGCACTACCAAAATTACCCTAAAGCTTTCCACGATTACTAAGTTGTACTAGAAAGATAAAAGTGTGGCCAACTCCTCCTCGTTCATTTTCGTTTGGTTAGCAACTCAACAAATCATAACATCACTTTTATAAGAAAATTGCAAAGTTCACCACTAGTGCAGCCAAAACCAAAGTAGTTCCAACAGTGCACAGAAAAGTAGACGCTTATGACTTAACAGGATACGATGACTAATCAGACTATAATAAACCAAAACCACCCAACTATATACAATAAGTGGAACCAACATGCTCTGGTGTGAACCGAACTCACCCAATTTTGTGCCTACCAACACAACAGGCACCCCAGGTGCATAATGCTGAAGCTCCGGTATCCACTGAAGAGTAAAGAGTAAGGGATAAACATTCAAAAGCCTCTCGGAAACTCCAAACCACGAAAACAAACTTTAAGAAATATTAAAAAAAATAGACAATGCATTCAGCACCTTCTTCATGATATTCTCATAGCTAGCTCGGCTCACAAGTGAGAATGCAAGCACGAAAACATCTGCACCTCGGTAGCTTAGAGGCCTCAGCCGGTTGTAATCTTCCTGCCCTGCAAAAGATGTAATCATGTATTCATGTGACCTTTAAGTTACCCCAAGAATCCTGAATCCTCTAAAAAGGAAGACCTTTCGACTTCGAATTGGTGTTGAGTAGAATAAAACATAGACTGCACATGTATACTAGTAGTAAGACAGATAAAAACATTAGAAATTACCAGCGGTATCCCAAAGGCCCAAATTCACCGTGGTGCCATCCACAACAACATTTGCACTGAAATTGTCGAACACGGTAGGTATGTAGTCCTGTGTAACACAAATTCGGTGAATCAGCAACGAGTAATCGAACTTGTAGAGGCCAACAAAATATTCCATTAGTCCGTAAAAAAAAAAAACCATTACAGGAGTCAATAAAGCAACACAAAGTAAACCGAGGAAGTTCGGGCTTTTGCACAGCACAACGTCCTCAAGAAAACAGAATCAAGGAAAAACCATGGCTTGGAATGAAATCCCCAAGCTCACGGGAAATCACACAGCAACCTTTTTGCTACTAGAAACTGGAATAAGGGAGAGAACGAAGCGCTCACGGTGGGGAACTTGTTGCTGGTGTAGCAGATGAGCATACATGTCTTGCCCACGGCGCCGTCTCCGACCGTGACGCACTTGATGAACCGAGAGGCGCTGGACGCCATGGCCGCGCGCGCCTCTCTCCGATTCTCCGAGCACAGAGAAGGGGTGAAACGGGAGAGAGGAGCGGGCGAGGAGGCGGTCCTGGAGCTGGAGGGGAGGGACGGAGTGCGTTCTCGCCTTAGGTGGTGTTTGGTGCGTGACTTCTTGGAGAAGCGAGTGATGAAGAGGGTCAAGCGAGTGAAGAGGGTCACATGCCTCTCACCTCACCACTGGCACTGCCTAGAGAAGCGCCCTCCTCTCCCCACTCTGCATTTTATCTCGCTGTCCTGTTCGTGTCTTGTTTAGGCATGGTCTCTTCATGCTATTGGTACAATCAAGCAGCCCCTCCTCCATCTAGGATGGGCCCACTGGATGAAAAATGGAGTAATTTGCAAGCTTGGGGTTTGGGGTGTATATTATCCACAAATTGCAGAGGGGGGGGGGGGGGGGGGTGACTATGGCTGTTAGCCATCGATTAGAATATAAGGGGGAAAATGTCAATATCATTGAGAATAAATCTTTTTATTGTACTTGAAAATTTAGGCCATTGTATTTCATTGGAGTCTACATCCAAATGAATAATTCTCAGTGAAATCACACTACAAAGTCTTAGTGTTGTTTAATAATTCTCAGTGAAATCACACTACAAAGTCTTAGTGTTGTTTAACAAAAGTTTATTGAAACTTAGGGCCCATGAAAATCAAAATATTTCTATGCTACTTATAAAGAGTTGAATTGACCAATGATATTCTTGTAAAGCATGATTGGCAAGATGAGACAATTAGGCATCTATTTTTTGAATGCCACTTTGCTTGTTGTATTTGTTTGATTATTCATGTGGCTACTGGATTTAACTTAAATCCTGTCGTGTTTGTCACTTGCGTGGTGGTTGGTTAGGATGATTTGGTAAAGAATTAAAAACCACTACTTCCACATAGAGCAACCACTACTTGTTGATCACTTTGGCTTAGTAGAAATGGTAGTCTTTGAAAAGAAAACCATCTTCTTCGTGTGTATGCTATCCATTCAGTCATCCATTGCTTATATACTTGGGCTATTCTGGTTCTCAAGGCTTGGTTGTCGTGGCCTCGCAACATTTGGTGTGGGTGCCCAAGGATATTTTCTCCCAAGTACATAGGTGATGATCTAGCCTATGAATTGATGTTACTAGAATATATGTGTCAGTCTCCTTTTAGTGTTGTGGTTGCCTGCCTCTTGTTAGGCAGAGGCCGTAAGTACGTTTTCAAGACCTTGTATCATCTTATCTTTGATAGTTTAATAAAAACTTCCTTTATCAGAAAAGGTAGAAACTTGAGAATAATTAAATAGATCCCAAGAGTTTTAGTGGACATCTTAGTTATTTTTGTCATTTAAAGTTCAGGTGAGATGTTTTGATGTAGTTACGGAGCTGAAAAATATGGAGCGCACTAGTCCCAAACACCCCCTTAATATCATGTGTGTGTGTGTGTAGTAGTAGTAGTAGTAGAGTAGTGGTGGTGGTATGTTATGAACTGTGAGTTGTTAATGCTTGGAAAATGGAAAGAGGTATGCTATTGTTTTTATTGAACAAAGAAAATCTTTCTTCTCATTTCTCAAGAAGGAGAAGAGAGGTTTGCTTGTATTCATATTCAATATAGGAAAAAAGGAGAGAGCTTGACACAATGCGATTATAGAGAGACGCTCGAACTCATGATATGGTGCTGAATACTTTTTTTATTTGTGCAAGGCATAGCTCATTTCACCAGATGGAGGGCGAGAGTATCTTGCTAAGATAGTGGAGTGACGGGAACTGATATTAAAATTTGCAGCAGTCCCTCCTCTTTCAACTGTCAAGTGTCAACTAATCTCCACATAAAAAAGTTCAACTAATCCACTAGAGGTAGAAGCTCATTGGCTAAAGTTGGAGGATCTCTACTCGGTTTGGTGATGTTTCTCTACCCTTTGTTCTTCTTTTCTTGCAGAAATGAGCGAGCATAACGTAGATTATATGTTCAAGATGCTATGTTTTGCAATTCAAGTAAAGAAACACACCCTTGTACAACACATGAAGAAAAAAAGGGGGAAAGGGAGGGGAAAAGGACTGATACTCCTTGTACAACTTTTCTCGCTTTAGCATTACTAATTCACAACAATTCCTTTTATGAAAAACCATTCGTGTAAAGTGGGATTCATTTATTCAGATATACCAATCTCTACATGTTGGTTATCGTGTTCTACATGCTAATCTTAAATCGGTGTTACATACAAGTTGACCGCATATCTAGTCTCCGGTTCCTTGCTCAGCATTTCTCGGGTTGTTGTGTCATCTTTATATTATATTAGCGTTTGCCACCCAGTCCTACTGGACACAACATGGTCATATCCTTCTGGTGATCAAATCATTTGTAAATGAGGCATTCATATATTTTTTTTAAAAAAGCTGCAACCGTACTGCAGCAAAGGCGTTGATAAATCATGACGTTTTGTTCTGTTGCCTTCATTTCCAACTCAGACACAAAAGGAACAATAATGGGGCATTTGTTTCACAAAGCACCAATCTTCAAAGTCGTGTGATATGGCAAAACCAGAGCTATTCACACAACATTACAAAGTCAAATCATGACAAAAGCATGCGCTCGACATTTTACTAACCAGGTCAAGTAATGACAAGAGGACCTTCAAGTTACTGTCCTTGATTTGTCACGAGGCGGAGCACAGATTTGACAGTAGCGTTAACAATAATCAGGTGTGGACAAGTGCGACCACGTCACCGAGAATTGTAAAAAAACCAAATGCCAGAATGATCTGTTACCCTGTTTGTCTGTACCCTGTACTCTGTACGCAGTACTCTGTACCTGTAATAGATACATGCCTCCTTATTACGAGTACGCTGAACTCAAAGCATATTTTTCGAGCAGAAACAAAGGAGTTTTCCGTAGTATAAGTCCATATGTGTGCAAAGCATCTTTTCAGCCCTCGCAAAAAGATAAAAGTCTCCTCATGTTGCTGGTGCACGGAGACAAAGCACCAAACAGCGCCTCAAATGATGGCAACGTGGGCGCTCGATTTCCTTAATGCACGGTGTGCCCTGTCACGGTGCACGCTCTCTTGTTCGGTTCTCCGGCCGCCTTGATTAAGATGAACAGGCTTGGCTTTACATGATCCACCTCTTTGCTAGTGCCAGGTGGTGTGCCAGGTGTGGCGTCCTTCGCAGATCGGCAGTGCTGTTTGAGGATAGGTGCATCCCCCGAGAAGCCATCATCACTAAGAGCAGGTATATTAGCATGATGTAATTTGGCTAAATGCTGAGGTGAAGAGAAAGGAGAAACGAGTTGTAACCTTACAGCCGATTTTGGCACAGAAATCAAGAAACTACGTGAGAAAGACGGGTGGACCGTGTACAAACAACATTATTAGTCTTGCTCTGTCAATCCGACGTGTAGATTGATTGTTGATGCTACTCATTCTTATCATAATTAGACACCGGCGGCGCTGTCCTCTTTGTCTTGATCGACCATTCTTCTTTGCCACATTCAGTGTACGCATGTCGTCACGACTCACAACCACTGCTCACAACTTCGCAAGCACCGGAAGATTCAGAACAGGATCGTTGGCTGCAGATGATGTTTGCTTTACGAAGGAGCAATCCAATCAGCCAATGGCTTGTTCGTTGGAAAAGAACAGATATTGCTTCTAGGTAGGAGTCCTGAGTGCCGAAAGCTGTCCTGCTAATGCAAGATTTGCCGCATGCACTTACGGCGAGTTTGATAACAGTCTTTAGCGGCTAGCATCATTGAAACAGCTCACATCTGATCATTGCTCTTCGTCAGTTGGCACAGCTAGTGGGCAGCTTGTGCGTATCAGACCAGCAGGAGTGTATACTGGAGTGGTCTACATCCTACAGCCGGTACAGTCGTGCAGAGGCTCGGCTGAGCTAGGCTTAGGCTCGGCTGAGCTCTGCTCACAGCTCAGTGATCGAGCCAAGGCTTGCTTTGCAAGGCAAGCGTGATAAGCCCCTCCCCCTGCGTCGACAACTGCTCCGCGCCTCCGCCTGCTTGCTTGCCCCGTGCCTGGCGCGTGCCGAGTAATTGCTGCGGCCGCACGCTTGCATTTGCATGCCATTGCCGCGCGCAGTAGCACCGTGGCCGCAGGTCACAAAATAACTCGGCGAGCCGCGGAACCGGAGCGCGAGGAGTACTGTACTGTACTCGTACATTGTACTACAATACATACTGGGCGGAGGGGGTACGTGACCGCGTCATGTGGCCGGCCGGCCGCGCGCGGCGCGGGGCGGAGCAGGGCGCCGTGCGGCGCGTGCTGAATTAAACGAGAGTACCCGAGGAAACTTTCGCTGGCGTCGGCGTGCGCGTACGACGGAACGGACGGATGGCATGGCTCCCCTCCTCCGCGCCCCGGCTGCGTTCGCTTGGCGCTGTTCCGGCGCTCGTCCTCCCTCTCCCGTGCGCCGAGCCGAGGGGACGCTTCGGCACTCGGCAAGCCCGGCGTGGGGGCGGGCACGGGCACAGGCCGCCTGTGACAGGCGCGCGCGCGGTGGCAGATTTCCCTGTCTCGTTATGCCCATGTGGCGTTTGTTTCCTTCCTCCTCGTTGTCCCCCCCACTCGGCGATCGGCGGCGTGCTGCCTCGGGCGCGTGGCACTATACTACGGGGTACGAGTTGGCGCGACATGTACTACAGTTATGGCGCGCGGCCGGTTCGTAGGACGTCGAATTGGTTCGAGCCCGGGACGCGTCGACAGATTTCATTTCAAGGGCGGAGCAGAGCAACGTCACATGGGCAACGTCGTCGATTCACATTCACGCCCGGCTCATCGCCGCTGGGTTTTGGAGACGGCTTGGAACGGAGTACGGCCCGTGCGGCCCCTACGCCATGCTCCTCTTTTATGCGAGTCGTCCTATTATATGAAGGTGAAAGGCTACCGAAAATTGGATTCGTGTTTGATTTTTTTTCTTTTCCTTCGGGTGTAATGTAAGAGCAGTCAATCCCATCGGTAGGTTTTGAAAAAAATGGCCATGGTTGATCGCTTTTATAGCTTCAGCTTCTAGACTATGGGTACTACAGTACAATATTGTTAAAACACGGTACTGTTCCATGCTCACTCATGTCCCCGTTCCGTTCACAGTAAATCAGTTGCCGTAGCACGCCGCCATGCCGTTGCGGAATGCCGGTACTGAACCGAACAGCACCCCCACCGTGCCGTACGCGCGAGCCGTTTGGACATCGATCGAAGGGGAGTTGCGGAGCGCAGCGGCGGCAGGATTACTTTGCAGGCCATCACGATCCTGGGATTTGCTTGCTTTACAAAAGGCAAGCACCAATCGGCAGCCGATTGAGCGGAACTGACGGCGCACCAGCCAAGGAGGGGCGACAAGCCATGTGGAAACGAAAGTCGCAGGCCAATGACACTTGTACATCTCGATAGCAGCGGACCGAAATAAAGACATTGGAACCGGACGAGCTACCGATACCAACCAGCAAGCATGGCGATGAAGGGAAGCAAAGCGCAGTGAACACACGGTGTGCCTCTCAGCACTAAGGGCAGTCACAATGTAGACTTCACTATAGAGTCTATCCTTATTAATTACAGTGCCACGTAGGCATTTTGCTGACATGGCAGACAATTTAATGAAGAAAGAGAAAAGAAAACCGAGAAACGACGTCTATATAAGACTTGGAGTCGTCGTTCACTTCGAGGCGTTGGACTCCACTTCGTACTCGCGATGGGGGAGACCGCGTCGAGTCTTCAGATCCCGTACGCCCGCGAGCGCCGCCGCCACGATTCCTCTCCCGCGCGCCAGCCTGCTCCTGCGCGCAAGCTCCCGCGTGCTCTGCTCCCGTGCGAGGCTGCCATCTCCTGCACGCTCTGCTCCCGCGCTCAACTCCCGTGCGAGGCCGCCATCCAGTTTCCCCGCCAACTCACCGTCACCGCGCTAATCTTCCCTCTCTTTCTGCCCCACCATCTCACACGCGGTGAAACAAATCGAGGCGCCCTGTGCCCAGGTGCTTCTGCAACTCGAAGCCTTCCCGCTGGCAGCGCTGCAACAACAGGTGTTGCTGTTCCTGCTAGTCAGTGCTTCGTCAATGCTGCTCCTTTGGTGGATGGTGGCCAACATCAGCTCCTAACGACGGTCTACGGATTACAGATTGTTTATGTATACGGCTGGTGATATTGCTGAGGTGTAGGGTGGATCACATGGTAGTATACCACACCTGATCAACTTTATTTGTGCTGCATAATAAATATCTTTATCTATAGAAACTACAGTTACAAACTTTGCATTGGGAAGTATAGTTTCTTGTGATAGAATCTTCGAGGCATAGACTTCATGAGTAGAGTCTGCACTGTGAGTGCCCTAACGGTAACGGATTCAGAAGCTGCACACGCAGGAGTGGGAAGGTTACCATGGTCCTCACCAGAATCCAAATTTCCTCATCGCTTGAGCTGGAAGCCAGCTACTCCTCTTCCATACCAATCGAGGGGACAGCTACGGTGTGACGAAGACAAAGCCGAAGTAACAGGGAAAAACAAAATTTTGGTACACAGCGCTTAAATATTTGCAGGTACCATTTGTCCAGAAACAAAGTAAAATGTAGGATTTGTAACTAGCTTGACTGGGAAGACAGCAAGGATGAAGTTCCAGTGTAATCCCGGACCAATTATGATACCTTTTCCCGTTAATAATTTGATGTAGTGTAGCAGTTGTAATGAAATCATGTGAAGAGGGAAAAAAAAACCTCTGGCTAATTACTAGCTACTATCGTTTTCACGATGACTCTGCCTGTAACAACTCCAGCTTATTGTCATCTGACCGTGACAGTCCCTCAAGCCTTCTAAAATGGCGAAGCTTAGACACCAGCCTGCTCTGACACCCGGAAGCCCCCAAAAGACATTTAATTAATTCAATAACACATACATTGGGGTTCCTCTTCCTCACGGCTGGGTACTAATCAATTCAACCAAAAATGTGACCCAAGCTGTTGGCCCAACTGATAGCCCAGGGCTGCTGCATCTCATGCTCCATCCTCCCACTAGGCCTTAAGGTCATCCGACATTGCAGATGGTATACAGTGAGTCATCAGAATGTCCTGGGTAGCAGCCTTTGCAGTTTTCGTCTCGAGGACAACAATCTATCAAATCATATATTGTACTAGTTATTACTAACTTCAAGTAATTAAGCAACCAATTAAAAAAAGTTCAATCCTGACAGTTACTTTGGAGCAGTTTTTCTTTATGTGATGCGATAGCTGACTACATTTCAGTAATCCTATCTAATGTATATATATCTATAATAAGGCAACAGGCCATAGCTGTCCATGACCAAGTTGGCAAGAAAAATTATTTGCTACACCAGAGAAATCATGAGACATCTTATAGGAGTGCAAATATAATTAGAGGGGTAACATCAGTTATTTTCAGGTATTCAAGTCAATGAGAAATTCTTTCATCATCTGGAAAATTCAAACAAAGAAAGGGTCAAGAAGATACCTGGTCATACTCCAGATCAAACTTCAAAAATTCATCCTTGCAATTTTCCACCATGGTCACTAAGTTTTTTAAATTTTTTACAGGCTGACCATTAAAAGCAAGAACCTGCGAACAATACAAAAATGAAATGTTTCAATGACCAAAGTAGTGCAGAGCAGGCATTGTCATTCGAGCCTCCAGCAACAATATACTGCAGGAAATGCCTTAAAAGACATGCTAGTGACCACAGAACTAGAACTAGAAGCTTTTATTACCTGAGTATTGACTATTTCTTCATAACCTATATTGATATCTGATACAAGCACCTGCACAGGCCCAATGCAACACGTACAATCAAGTTAGAAATTTAAAGAAGGCACTAATTTGTTATGAAAAAAACAAAGTGAATCATAGTACAGAGTTATTCATAAAATTTAATCTGTGAAGAACTACAAACCTGTGATACAACCACAAGCTGTTCATCAGGTGATTCTGCCATTGCATGTAAATGCTTCACCAACAACTTGACAGGTGCATCATATTCATAATCTTTTCCATACTGATAGATAATAAACATCAATTAGCTTCAAAGATTAAAGACAAAGTCCTCATTTAACACTTCCATTTTAATGGTATATATGTGATTGCAAATTCTTCTTGGGATCACTCAAAAGAGGAAGCTAGAAGAGCTTGTTTGAAAACTGCTTGTCAAGTCACATATCACGAATATTAACTTCTTCACGGTTAAAATATGTCTCAAGACGCTTGCTTCGCAGTTCACATCAAATTAGCTGGCTGCCTGGCCACATGCAACTCCATACGACCTAATAAATCATCTAACTATTACTTCCTTCATTCCAAATTGTAGTTGTTCTGGCTTTTCTATAGACATAGCATTTGATACACATCGAGATATACATTATATCTAAATTCATAGTAAAAGCTATGTATCTGAAAAAGTTGGAATGACTAACAATTTCTAAAAGCTATGTATAGGATTTAGATGTCGTTTAGGATAACGACACGGTCTTCAAAGCATGACTTTAACATCATATTTCTATAAAAATATTTATTGAAAAGTGGCATATGTATACTTTTATGGAATTATATTTGAAGACAAATCTATTTATATAGTTTTCATATTTCCAAACTCAACAATTTAAAAGTTATTCATGATTTATATTCCCAATGTTTGACCAAACCCTTGTCCAAAACGGCATCCTTTTCCTATACGGAGGGAGTAGTATATGATAATTATTGCATCCTACACTCTTAAAACAACAGTTTACCACTTCAACGAAGATCTCCACAGGACAAAATCAAAGAACTTACGACTGGCTGCTGGTTACATAAATCAAGGAGTACTGCACTGCAGACTGATCATTGTTGTGTTGAAGACATCAGTACTGGTTCCCTAGAGTATGAGCATTAACACTAACAACAAATGATGTGCTCTTATATTCATTGATTATTTTAATTCAAGGCAAGGATAATTAAGAAAGAAGCTAGGAGTATCTACAAACCTCGGATCGAAGATATGGAACAGAGACAGCTGCAAAAACAAAGCCAGCGACTATGTAATATGAAGGTGGCCTGCCTTTAACATGAGCCGCAACAAGTCGCTTGTGAGTAGCTAGCCTTATTTTAAATTCATGAACTTTTGAATCACGCAGAACTTTAACAAGAGCTTTCTCGCCAGTATATTTCTGAGAAACCAGATAACTGAAGCCAATGCGCTCGCCATGCCTGAAAGGAACTGTTGACCAACAAAAAGATGGTAAGAAACAAATTAGCATGAGTAGCGCTTGTATAGAGCAAAATAGTGCACTGCATGCTAACAGTTGAGCTGAAAAAAAATAATATTCATAAGCTACGGAGCTACGACTAACCTGTTCCATCATTAGCAATGTCAACACCATCAAAGCTAAGAATAATATCAGATGGTTGTAGGCATCCAGATTCAGGAGCAGTGGGCTCCACCCTCCTAACACGAACGCCCTTCTGATCTGGTTTCATCCCCATTGCTTTGCGGAGATCAGGATTCTCCATTTTCTGCCATTCAACTCCGAGTATAGGAAAGCCTAAAATAATGCACAAAAAGAATATGATAAAACTGTCATTGGAAAAATTAAAAGATCTAAGAGATAGGCATGAACATCATAGTTACTAAGCATTACATGGACTTACTAATGACTAAAAGATTGTCATCAGAATAAATAGTGATATTGTTACTCACATATATAGATCACCAAGGACAACCAATAACTCACCCAGAAGAGTGATAGGACACAGCTTTATATCAACATATTGCTACTTAACAGTACAGGGAATTGAAATAACTGGGTGGTTCTCTATTTGAGTAAAGACTCTTATTTGGTGGCATAATTGATGACATTCGCGGTAAGCGCTATAAATTAAGGCAATATCAATCGTCATGCTGCAGGGCATAATAATCATTAGAGGGGAAAACAATCATCATGTGATAAACCATGCAATGCTGGAAGAACAGATCCATGAAGTGGTACAACTATAGACTAAAGATGTCGATATCATCCAACTATTTTTGTTAAACTAGCTAAGTGGTCCAAAATAAGAACAAAAAACAATGCCCATTGTTCTTGTAAGTTGTAACAGTAGTGGACTGGAGACCGAGATGCATAATTATGCTAATGCTAATATAACTAACAATTATCTTCCAATAATTACAGAAAAGAGCATATTACCTGTGTATTCTCCAGATTTTTTGTAGTCCTCAATGAAATGTGTAATAACTGGAGTCGGTATCACATAACCTATATTCTCCGCATCATCATGTCTAAGAGATTGAAAAGCTATACCGACACATTTGCCCCTATCATTAAAAGCTGGGCCACCTGAATTTCCTGAATTAATAGCTGCATCTATCTATCAATGAGACAAAGCCCGTATTAGACACATCGGTAAGCAGATAAGCTTTGATTTATCAAAAGATTTACCTCATTTGTAATGTATCTTTATAAAAAGGTTTATTTGAAGTGGCTATAATTTCAGAAAAAAAGGTACCTGCAACCCTAGAAGTTCTGTAGAACCATGAACGTATGAAAGTATTTCTATCCTAGAGACCACTCCACTTGTCACAGATATGGTATCTCCTCCAATTGGATAACCAACAACAGTAACTGCATCCTGAAGGGCCGGTAATGTTCCAAACTCGACAGGTGAAACTCCTTCCCAGAATTCATCATCATTGACAGTTAACAGCGCTGAGACAGATCGAACAAATGAGCAATATCAAATTAGATTGCATAAGCAACAGGGAAAAATCTCAGTTAGACTCTATGATAATACCATGCCATATAACTCATAAATGATGCTATAACATCAGAAGTTTCATATATGCCATATAAATTGTTCTTGGCGTATGTCTCCATGAAAGCAATATAGACACTATTACGTTGGACAAACACAATAAGAAAATTAACGTGGGTAAGGAAACAAAAATGGAGGCAGTGGCAGGGATGGGGAGAGCCGGCGCACCAATGTCACACTCTGTGCCGATGGCCAGGACGGTGGCAAGGTACTTGGTGTCGGAGCCGCGCTTCTTAAGCTTAACCTGGGTATAGTGCTCCACGGAGTGGGCATTGGTGAGGACACGGCGACCGCTGATAATAAACCCGCTGCTGCTAGAGCTGTACTGCCGCTTCCGCTGCCACGGCAGCGAGAAGTTGGGCTCCGTGTGCACGCAAAACACCTTGACCACGGCGTCCATGCACGGCACCACCCTCACCACCTCATCCCAGCTCGCGGGGCCTGCCTCCGCCACCGCCACTGCCACCGCATCACCTCCGTTTGCCACAGGCTTCGGCTCCCCGCGGCGGGGCGGGGACGGCGGACGCGCGGTGTCCGCGTCGGCGGGGGCCTCATGACGTCGCGGCTTGCGGCCACGGCGCCCAGCCGGAGCGGGAGCGGGGGCGGCCGCCGGAGAGGGGGAGGAGCGGTCGGGGGAGGGCGGCGACGCCTTGGGCTTGCGCCCTCGCTTGCGCTTGCGCTTGTTGGAGGCGGAGGAGGGATCGTCCATGGAGGCGGGTCTAGGGTTTCGCGACGCGGAGGAGGGAGGGGCCGAAGCTCCGAACCGGGGAAGATGAGGAGAGGGTCGGCCCGGTTGGAGTAATATGGACCGGTTCCAGGCGGGCCATGCAGGCCGGAAGGAGGGTAGACTATCCTTATGGGCTGGGACGCTGGGTTCTAAACACTATAAGATTTCATTTCATCAGCTCTAAAAAGCGATTCAGAGTTTCAAACTGTAGTGTTTTTGTCAGTGTTTGCACATCATGACGTTTGTTCGATTGTCCACAACCACAAGCTTTGCGGCTGCGACTCCAAAGAGATGTGAGAGCCCTGAAGCTGTATTGTTTTCAATATGGAAAAAGTCTATATAACCCCCTCAACTATTGAGGATGGATTACTTCACTCTAAACTATGAAATCGGATTTTCTACCCCCTAAATTTTTCAAAACTGGACAGATAACCCCTAGATGGTTTTGAACGGTGATTTTGTATTTTTTATCTTTTATTTTTTTCCTCTAAATCTTTAAAGAAATCATAGTAAATTAAAAAAATATATAAAATAGAAATTCAATTTTGTTAGACTCAGCATGATTAGATCTACACAATGAACATGTAATATAGTAGGCTTTAGTACAACATTTTTTTATACCTTTAGATTTATGCTTTTCTATAATTAACTAGAATAATTCATAACAACGACATACCATATTTTATGTTCATTGTGTAGATTTACTCATGCCGAGTCCAACAAAATTGGATTTTTCATTCTATGAATTTTTAGTGATTTAATATGATTTTTCAAAGATTCAACGAAAATAAATAAAAAAAGGCAAAACCACCGTCGCTGTAACAAAACTACTATCCAAAACCGTCTGGGGGGGTTATTTGAATGGTTTTAAAAAGTTTAGGGGGCAGAAAATCTAGTTTTGTAGTTTAGGGGTTAAAGTAGTTCATCCTCAATAGTTGAAGGGTCACGTAGACTTTTTCCTTTTCAATATCATTCGTCGAAACGACTATGATTCGTGCCTAATTCTCATCAATTGGTTCCATTTGATGAACCGTAAGGTGCTCTCTTTGTCATATGTTATACATATCTGAATGAAAGAAGATGAAGAATCTCGGATACTCAAACTCTAACCTTGTTTGCAGTATATTAAAGGATAAGATTATTATTAACCTCATGCTTTGAAATAAACTCATAGTGCCTTAAGGAATGCCTCAGGCCTAAACTGATTTCATGTTTCAAGTCCAAGCAAGAAACTTTAGAGGCGATATTGCTGTCCTATCATTGTTGCCTGGTTGAATACACCAGCTCTGCACTGACCAACGTCTCTAGTCTGTGTCAGTCAGTACTCAACACCAGTGGCCTGATGCCGTTGATGGTGTACGCCTCAGGCTTAGCAGCATTCTATGTGTGCAAAGTGTACCTCTCTTGATTTGGATGGGAGAGTGCTGAGCATTGCTGACTTGTGCCAAATAGCCCACTTATCACTTGAGATGCATAAGGAAAACCATTCCATGCAGGACTTGGTACGTGAACCATGACTTTCTATACAAGGCTCAGTGCTTTCAGACATCGACAATTCAATGTCCATCCATCGTTTTCATGATTAGCGAATGATGCGGCAATCTCTGCTGTTTAGTGAGAAATCCAGCAGTCAGGCAAATGGTCATTGTAAAGGAACAAACTGCGTAGATGCTCTCAGGAAAATCCTCCACTTCTCCATTCCATTTCGCAAAGATGGCGAGGGGGCGGAGTAGAGAGAAACTTCCAGCTTAACGATAGGCAGAGTTATAGTTCCTCCACAGCAAGGGAGGCATGTAAGTACTGTAGTAGACATTTGGTGACTGTTAAGTAGTTGTTGGGCAGAGGATAAGCTAGAGCAACTGAATTCTATGCTACCTTTTATTTGCCAAATGAGATTTTTATGAGAATTATCAGCACGTGTAAACCATGTGCCTGTCCTTAGGAAAATGAATATCATGTGTTTTTAGTTAGTCGGAAGGACTAGATGATCAATGCTGAAGCGCACCACATGTAATACATTGCAGCAACCAGCAAGTCGTATTTTTTAGAGGCGGATGTTTGGAGAAAAAGAAGAACAGACAGGGCGGCACGCTGCACCTTTGTATTGAGGGTGATGAACTGTACACTAGTCTCCAAGTACAAAGCCAAAATTGTTGAAATGAATCTCATCTTGTCAATCTGCCTTTGAACTAGCACCAAGACTGTTCTGTATGCAGAGTGCACGGTTTCCTTCTGTCTTCTAGAAGTAGCACCATTTTCAGTCCTGATTTTTCAAGACATGCTCCAATGCTTCAATGAGATGATTGTATCTGCAATTCAGAGAGCTAGAAGAAGTGCAAACAAATCAGCAGTGATTAGCTGTCCATCAGTGGCCGGAAGTGTCGGTCCGAGCCCATTTATCTATTCTTTGATTCCTGAATAATGTTTTGTAACTGTAATCGGTGGGTGTCAATAAAGGCTGAACGCTTGTAATAAGTCGACCATGATTTAAAATTCTAAAGCGTTAGGACACGTGCATTGGTGTTGTCTCATTTTTGATATCATATAATGTCACGTCATTTTAAGACGACTCAATAGACAGTACAATAGTTATTTTTTAAGTTTGTCTTATGGTAATTCAAAATTCCTTAATTTATACATTGATGAGTAGAAATAGAATTGTGAGTTATATGTCAATAACAAATTAACAACTCATACAATGATCGAGTAGTTGTCTTATTGTTCTAAATCTTAGCTCATGAGATGGTTGTTTCACGAAACAACAATTTTTTTCTCTCTCAACTCTCTATTTACTCCATATAAGCAAAAATCTTATGTGGCATTACATGAGACGAGTTATAAGACTGCTGACGTGTAGCAGTATACTTGCCAAAATTGCTTCGAATTAACCATCGATTGGTGTGTAATATGTTGAACATGATTTGAAATTCTAAATCGTTACCAGAAATAGCTCCGAGTTAGCCATTGATTCTTTCAGTAAACTGGTGCTGTAAGATCTCTTTTTCATCCTGCTGTGCTTTTCTTCAGGTCAATGAGACGGAAAAATGCCAAATCATATTAGCATCGGATGCCAATTGCAGCTCAGCACCATCATTGCAGCACTGACCGATCATTAGACGGGATTATGTCACTTCATATTAGCATCGGATGTCATAACAGAAAAAAGCACCAATTTTATGCTCCCAAATGAAGTGTCATCTGGATCTCCAAGCCATGCATCCTCTCTGAACCACTCAGAATTGCTCCCAGCTCTCTGTCAGGCATTCATTTTGCTATGCATCTAAATATAACATGTCCAAATACCTAGCAGCAAATTTTATATACCAAAAAAGTCAAAGCAATTTATAGTTAGCCATGTCATAGGCTGACCAAGGTAAGGCCCACAGCTCAGTTTTTTTTTATATATAAATTGGCTTTACGAGTAATTTGTTTGGTGAAATTTAACTGTTTTGGCAACGTTGTTTCATAAAAACAGCTTTACCAACGCATGATTGGTAGAGAGAAATAAGGGAGAAAACTAAATAAGCTACCTTTTCAGTTTTATGGTAACTCATCCTTTTCTGAGAGGAAAGAAATATAGCTTCATCTATCAGATTGTTTTAGAAAAGAGTATTTGAAAAAAAAACAGCTCACCAAAGCCGCTGCCGGTGCGATGCCCGGCGGCCGCGGCCCGGTTTCTTTCCGGTTTTGCCCATCGATTCCCACAGGGCTACTTTTCAGCTCTCTAGACGGAACACAGTTTTTTTTTGCCTATATGCTTTCCAATCTCAAGATGCACAACAGGTAGCAACATCAGATTCTCTCTCTTCTCTGCATGTTGGGCACCAATCTCGAGACCATAATTTAACGGTGGAGATAAAGCATGCTGAGCATGTACATGCTCCATTACGGGCCCCTTTGGATTGAGGGATAGATAAAGAATAGGAAAAGGAAAACCTAAGGAATTGAGATGACATCCTTTTGTAATCCTACGGGGAATGAAAACAAAGGAAAGAAGATGAAATAGCCTTTGGTAGGAAAGGAACTGGCCGCTCGTTCCATTTTTTATTTCAAAGCTAGCATTGAGAGCAATCCGTACAAAGGTCATAGGAAAAGTAGCATATTTGTAAGTCCCGAGGAAGCTAGCCTCCGTTCAGCTTCAGCTCTGGTCCAGTGTTAACAGCGCGCGAGAGCTCTGTCGTTTCGCGCCAGGAAAATTACCAAGAAGTCTGACCTCTTGGTATGTTTCCCGTGAAAATCCTATGGAATGAAGCTCTGGAGTGCTATCCTTTAGAAATTTTCCCACGAACATTCTGCCAACCAAAGGACATCGTAGGAAAAAATCCATAGGAAACAGATTCCTGTACATTTCCAAACCCATGAACCAAAGAGGCCCTACATTTTCGCTCTAGACGACGGCAGCTAATCCAACGGCCCAGTGTCGCGGAATCCCGCCGCACTCCGGCCACAGAACCCGGAGCATAGGTCAATTCTATTTCTCCTTACAATCCGGCCCATATCATAAAGCCCAACTCCACTTCCCGTATTTCCTTCCTTCACCGTGCGGCGTGCGGCGTGCGGCGTTCTTCTCCGCGCGTGGCCGCCGGTTCCCCGCGGCTCCCTCTCCGCGCGTGGCCGCCGGTCCCCGCGGCTCCCTCCTCCGCGCGTGGCTCCCTCTCCTGAGCGCGCCTGCTCTTCCCGTAGACAGGTCAGGCCGCCACACCCGCGGCCGGATCTGCTATTCTGCTTCCTCTCGTCTCCACTCCCGCCTTCCAGGGACGGCCGTTGCCTGCGCGGTGCCCGTGGCCGCCTCGTCGGCGCAACGCCGTCTTCCTCCCTAGTCCTTCCATAGGAACATCCCTGACCTTCATTAGCTCATTCAGTGCCGCCGAAAGAATCCGCATCCTCTGTCGCGTCCGCCACCGCCTCCGCGGCTACTAGCCTGACTCCCCAAGCCTCCCGCTTAGCCCACCTCGCCGGTGATGGCCGCGGCCCCGGCGGGAGCCGGAGAAGGTATTAAAGACGGCGTTGAGGTGTGCCTGTTCGATGAATCAGCAGATGGGTTCTCGAGAACTGTGCGTGCCATCTCGGAGCTCGTCGACAAAGAGCCCGAACCAGACTTCCCTGAGGCGGAAGTTGAGCGGCTCTCCTCCTCAATAACGTTCCTCAGGTGAAAACCTTTCTCCTGGCTTCCTCTGCTCTCGCACTCGGTCACCACGATGGAATTGGCAAATTTCATGTGTCAGCTTAATGGGTGATCGTAGGCGTCATCCTATATAGAGACATGTGCTCGATTTTCATCGAGCATATTACATGGAATATATCATACATATGTGGGTGAATTTGTTTAACTCTTGTAGCTTCGGAATATATGTTGTCCACAAGAGTGACTAGTTATCAAATTGCGATAATGTTCTTGATTTATTGGTTTATTAGTTAAAGGTCTACCTGATCCTTCTTTGAATATCAACAAGCTCCGCAAAATGTGAAAAGATGCAGGATTTGCATTTGATTTCTCCTTTCTTTCTTAAATATGGCCTCTTTTTCAGATATATGTTTTTGTATTTTCTTATCAGTAAATCTAATTTGCCGCTCATTTGATCTTTGTCTTCAGAGAATGGAGGCACTTCTCTTATGAGCCAAAAAATGTAAGTTTCACTAATGGCACCGAGTCAACTTCATCTAGAGATGACATGCACAGTGTAACCTTACCACAGTTTTCATCTGCTTCTGTTCCCCAGGTTAGTGAAAGTAAACGTAATAGTGTTTTAGTTTCTGAGCCCAGTCTTTGTTTTTTTTTGGAGAGTTAAGCATTGTTTTTCAGCTGAAGATGATTCCTCTCTGATACTCTTTCCCCTTGGGTTTGTAACTGTGGAAATCATTACAGATCACACCTCAGGAAGACTTGAGGGATAATAAAGTCAGGTGCACAATCCCTCCTCCCTCGCTGCATGGGGAAAAGTAGTCATTGATGTGGAGCATGTGTTTAATAGCCCGGGCTGTTATATTATCTTAACATTTCTTATTTATATCCAAGGTTGTTATACATGGGTCACTAATTAGAGAATATTGTTATAATAACTGTTTCATGTTGAAAGTCTTTTCTAGAAAAGTATGCCAAAGACTCCCTTGGTCCAGAACAATAATCTTGTTGAGTCCTGCAGTGTGCCTTATGATCTATTCTAACTTGTGGGTAGCTGAATCATGAAACTATTCATCTCTTCAAGAGTGTCAACTTCTTAAATATCCGGAAGACAATAGTTCTAATTATTTATTGTTTTGCACCATTGATCCTTTTACTTTGTTAAGTATAAATTTGAGAGTGTGATGAAGTTGGGAATAAATATGCTGTTAAAACCAGTCTTCTGCCCTCTTCGTTTTGTTTTTCTGATACTTCATTATACATGTAAAATTATATTACTATCTTGATTGAACCTTGACCAAGTGTCTTTAACTATTGCAGCTTTGATTTTATTCTATATGCGGGTGGGAATGTCTGGGCCTTGGACTGGTGCCCTAGGTTGTGCGACAAGCCTGACTCTTCTATAAACTGTGAGGTTGTGGCCTTTATAACCATGAAATTTTTAGTGAAGACATTAAGTATTATGAAATTGTAAACTTGTCTAAAACACGCCATTTAATTATCCAGTATTGAGGGATAATTTAGTTGGATGCCAACTGAAGTTTGTCATTCAGAAAAATACGACCTGTTGTGACATGGCCGGTAAGTCCTGGACTCACACTGGTCAATGAGACATTGAGGCTGCTCCCAATGCATAGTATCATTTTGTTATATCCAAATAACGTGGGCCAACTCTTCTCTAACTTAGCTAAAAGGCAGAGCTCCTGCCAGTTGCATTCAAAAAAAAATTGTGATATCCATGACTGCCTTGCTACAAGAACGTTTATAGAAACAACCCTACTCTGTCCAGTTACAAATATGTCGCGTTTTGGGATTGTCTGAAGTCAACCATTCTAAATTTCCGCTACTACTTTTAATCGTAATATATATCTTTCATATCAAAGGTATAATTTTATTAGGCTGTTGTCCAAGACAAATCACAAATGTACTCTTATCACTTGCAAACAGTCAAACTCAACACATTAATTATAGTCAAAATTCGGGATTGTTGTTTTCTGTTACCTCAAAACATCACTTATCTATGACTGGAGAAAGCATTGTCATTTCCTACATTCCCGAAATCCTTCCCTTGCTGTATATATTTTGTACAAATCCTTCACATGGTACACGACAATTTAAGTCTATGGTTTCCTAATATTGGATTTCTCACCCAAGTGATTTTCTTAAATAAGATACTCACCTCTCTCTTTAATTGCTTACCATGCCACCGATAAATGTGTATGTTATACTACCCATTGAGTTTTTAAATTGGGAATTTGGTGTTTCTACCCTTATTCTAGAGGCCAATGGTGATTTTACCCTTCTTTTTTCAACTTTGTGATTTTGCCCTCATTTTTTTCGGATGAAGCTCCCGTTTACCCCTCCTTTCTAACACCGTCAGGACTAATGGATTAAATAACGAAAAAAAAGAAAAAAGAGAATGCACCCACACCAAAAAGACAGACATACCCTCGTCCTCTCAGTCATACAGGAAGGCCGCTCGCTCACGCGCAGGTAGACACACGGTGGCGGCTAGGGTTTTCATGGCGGCTTTGCCGGCGACGGCGCACCTCCCGCTGGATCTCCTCCCTCCCTCCTCCCCTCCCCTCCCCTCCCCTCCCTCCCTTCCTCCTTCCCTGCAGCCGGGCGGCTCCCGCGGCCAGCAGGCGAGTGGGCGTGTGGCTTGCGCTGCTGCCAGGCAAACGGGCGGGCGGCTCCCGCGGCCGGCCCCGGCGTGCAGGCGAGCGCACGTGCGCCTCCCTCTACCGGCCCCAGCCTGCAGACGAGCTTGCGGGCGCATCCTCACACGGCCGTCGCGCCTTCCCCGATTGGCCCCGGCCTGCAGGCGAGCACGCGGGTGCCTGCTCGCGCGGCCGTCGCAGCTTCCCCGGCCGGCACCTCACGCGGCCATCGCGCCTCCCCCGACCGGCCCCGGCCTGCAGGCGAGCACGCGGGTGCCTGCTCGCGCGGCCGTCGTAGCTTCCCCGACCGACCCCCGACTGTAGGCCGTCGATGCCAACCTCAAAGCCTGAATTGTGCATGTGTCTATTCCATGCCTGAAATTTGATCGGGTTCCAAAAGGCTGCCGTGTCCGGCGAGGCCGGCCATGACTGCAGCTGCGGCTCCAGGTGCAAGTGCAACCCTTGCAGCTGCTGATGGAGAAGTGATTTGCGTTGCGTGCATGCTTGTCATCTTCAGTTCGTCACCCTGTAAGCCTGAACGTATATACGTCAATGCTTGTGTGTGTGAGTAAATAAGGAGCTATCCAGACACCTGGTGTCAGGTATGACGGAGAACTTGTGATGTTGTGATGGTGCGAATTGTGTGTGGTTGAGGAATCATGTGACTACCAAAGCTCATGTGACTATCAAGTTATTTGTGTGTTCTATGTACAGTGTATTGTTGGAGGAATAAAACATGGTTTGGTTGTGCATCATCACCATCTTATTTGGACCTCTATGTTTGATATGTCATATGATGTGTGATATTAAATTTGATTACATGGATGTAAGCTGAAATACTGTTGAAATTTTATAAGAAAAGTCTATACACAAAATGTCATCTTGTTGATTTAAAATAGGGGTAAAAACACAAATATCATAATAAAACGAGGGTAAAAACGCATGGGCAAAATTGTCATTTTTAACACCGTTAGATGGACTTAACAGATCAGGGGTAGATTCTCTCTTCGTTTTAAAATAGCAGGGGTAAAATCACAAAGTTAAAAAAACAGGTGTAAAATCACCATTTCGCTTAAAACCGAGGGTAGAAACGCCAAAGCCCCTTTTAAATTACTGAAGTGCAAGCTTTTGGGTGGCATATATCTGTAAACACTAAGCAACTGTTTTCTTGACTCTGTCTTTGTATATGGTTGCGCCTATATCTTTTTGTCCATAGTAGTTATGCTAATAGCTTGTTTTCATTTTAGTCCTTATTGCAAGAGGACTGTGGACTTACAAGTAACACAAAAGGTTAATTGGCGCCCATGATCCCATTTCATATACTCATATATTCTATCCTTTGCAGTATCTTGCTGTTTCTGCGCACCCTCCTGGATCTTCTTACCATAAACTTGGCATGCCCTTAACTGGGAGAGGTATCATTCAAGTTTGGTGTCTGTTAGCACCATTTGAAGACGTAAATTCTCGCCGGTCAATGAATGTATGCAATAATGGTAAACGAAGAGGAAGACCTAGAAAAATACCTTGTACTGATAAGCTGGAACCTGTTCCAAAAGGACCAAGGGGGAGGCCAAGAAAGAGACCTTACAGTGATGAGTTGGAACCTGTTCCAAAAAGACCAAGGGGCAGACCAAGAAAGCATCCACCGCCAGTTCCAAAATTTGAAGATTCATCCCAAAATGGTGAAATTCAGGATATTGTTCTTTTTGATCCCCCTTCTACTTCAAGTGTTATTCCAGATGACCTTCCATTGGCTTATGTCATGCCATCTGTGAAGTCTGTGCAATCAACTCCTAATAAAAGAGGTAGAGGGCGACCTAAGAAAAACCCAAGTGACAAACTGACAGGCTCATCTGGTACTGTATCGGAAGATGTGTGTACAGCCCCACCTCCAACAACTGCAATGAGTACAAAACCTAAGAAACCACGGGGGAGGCCTCGAAAATATCCAATTCCAATGAACAATGGATCTGTTTCAGGCACTGATGTTCAATTAGGGAAAGGGACAACTTGTCAGCCTGCTTCATTTGGTTGCAGTTTGGACGACACTGCTTGCGCAGAGTTTAATGCTAATTTAAGTATTGTCACAGTTGATGCAGCATTGCCGCTTATTGACAAATTGACCTGTTCATCTGGCAATGTATCAGGAGATATGTGTGCAACCCCATCCCCAACAACTGCAATCTGTACAAAACCTAAGAAACCACGGGGGAGACCTCGAAAGTATCCAGTTCCAACCAATGGTGGATCTGTTCCCACAACTGCAATCTGTACAGAACCTAAGAAACAACGGGGGAGACCTCGAAAGTGTCCAGTTCCAATCAATGGTGGACCTGTTTCGTGCACTGATGCTGAAGTAGGGCAAGAGACAAGTTGTCAGCCTATTTCATTTGGCTGTAGTTTGCACCACACTGTTTGCACAGAGTTTAGTGCTAATTTAAGTGATGCAGCATTGCCAATTGTTGACGAACTGTACAGTTCGTCTGGCACTGTAGTAAAAGAAAGCATGTGTACCGAACCATCTCCAGCAACTGCAACCCGTAAGCAACCAAAGAGAACACGGGTGAGGCCTCGAAAGTATTCAGACACTATGATTGAACTGGGGGAAGATACAACTAGTCAGCCTGTTTTATTTGGATGCAGTATGGATCACACTGCTTGCACAGAGTCTAACTCTAGTTTTAGCACTGTTGCAGTTGATACATCATCACCATTTACATCTTCGTCTACCGTAACTTGTGATAATAAGTCAAAAGTTCAGAGGATTAGAGGACCAGGCCCTATAAAGGCTGGGGGGCAACTTCAAAGGATACCTGCTTCAAATGGGAGTAGAGGCACATCTGTTGGTGGTGAAGCACATAAAGTGGAGGGATTATCCACATCAATGACTAAAGGATCATCTAAAAGTGATGACATGGCTCATGAGGCTGGTTTGAATCAGTCTAAGAATGCAATTGTTGGTTGCGAAGGCATGAAAGTTAATGAAAGCAACACTACCAATTATAGTTCTCATTGTAATGAAAATGCACAGGAAAATCAAGTTGCAGGCCCTAGAAAGACTGGGGGGCAACTTCAAAGGATACCTGCTTCAAATGGGAGTAGAGGCACATCTGTTGGTGGTGAAACACATAAAATGGAGGGATTATTCACATCAATGACTAAAGGATCATCTAAAAGTGATGACATGGCTCATGAGGCTGGTTTGAATCAGTTTAAGAATGCAATTGTTGGTTGCGAAGGCATGAAAGTTAATGAAAGCAACACTGCCAATTATAGTTCTCATTGTAAAGAAAATGCACAGGAAAATCAAGTTGCACCTAGTCTCAAGAACAGTGATAGGGTCACTGATGAAACGGAAGTTGCAGAACTTGTGCCACTCAAGGAATCAAGGGAATATGACAATATGTTAAGTTCTGTAAACTCAAACTCTTCTTCAATTACAAAGGACATTGCTCAACCAAGAATTGTCTTGTGTTTAGCTCACAATGGCAAAGTTGCTTGGGACATCAAATGGAAGCCTCCTTTACTAAGTCAACCTGAACAGAAATCAAGACTGGGTTTCCTTGCTGTATTGTTGGGGAATGGCACTCTCGAAGTGTAAGTTGGGCAACCCATTGCCATGCTAGATTTTTTTTGTAATAAACCATCACTCACATACTTCATCTTTTTGTACACAGATGGGAAGTTCCGTCACCATGCATGATCCAGAAAATATATTCCCCCTCTAAGGTGGAGGGTTCTGACCCTCGTTTTTTAAAGCTACGACCTGTATTTAGGTGTGTCAAAGTAAAGTGCAGGAACAGGCAAAGGTACTGTGACTTCAAAGTTTTAGCATGTGATTGTTACTTTTGTTTATAAAGCTAGATTTTAAGTTTTTTACTTTCTGCTATATTCCTCATCATGAATACTGTTTTTGAAGCCATTACCTCTTTATAATGGTAAACAGCATTCCCTTGACAGTTGATTGGTCACCTTCTCCTCCTCATGATATGATATTGGCGGGTTGTCATGATGGAACGGTATATTTTCCTCTTGAAGAGAATATATTTTCCTCTTGAAGAGAATAGTTTCCTTAACTCAAACCCCATGCCTTTCAACTATTATTTTAAGTTGCTAGTCTGAAAGTTTAATGTTGTATTTGATGTTCCAGGTTGCTTTATGGAACTTCTCGGTGAATCTGTCAACACAAGGCAATAGATACCTTCCCTTTCGAAGCCTCTCTATAACTGATCTTCGGAAAACATGATTAGTCACTTTTATTTTTTTTATTTGTAAAGCTATTGAATTCATGTACCTCATGTTTATCATTTTATTTTGATCTTGATTAAAATTAACCCTTTTCTTCTGCTGAATGTCCAGATTCAAAACCTTTTATGTGCGTCACTGCTGATTCTGTTCCCATTAGAGCTCTCTCTTGGGCACCATATATAAGGTACTGTGCAGTATTGTTTTTCTCCGCCACTAGTAATGCCAGCCCTAAACTTGAATCCATTTAACAGTGAAGGAAACACAAATACCTTTGTCACTGCTGGAGAGGATGGTCTAAAGTTCTGGGATTTAAGGTATATGTAACGTATCCTCGGAGGCTTACCTCAACTCATCTTTTTAAATTCTTTTATTAAAATTTCATGGGCCAGATTTCTACTAAATTTCGTCATTGTCATACTAATGCCTCTGATTCTATGAATAAAAACATTTTGGTACATATTTAAGACCCATGTCCATCTTTATTCGTCATTTTTGAGGTGTTGAGGTGAACAAGTAAAAACACATCCAATCTATATAATATGCTGTTGTCAAAGGACTATGCTGTTTATAAGAATTCGGTGTGATTGATACATAAAGTTTGCTTGTGTGTCAACGAAAGCTTCTACAAAAGCAGTATATGCATAGGTGAAGCTGTACAGTCCTTCAACCTTTAGGAAGAAAAACTTACTTGAATAACTTTACATTTCACAATCCTTCCTTCCACAACGTGCTACAGTTTTTTCCAGGTATAATGTATAACCTTAGTACTGATGTTATGTGTTAGAATGAATTTATGTTTGATAAACAGCCTCATGAGTTTGGCGACATTATGAATGACCTTTTTTTTAGCATAACCTTAAATAGAAAGTCCTCTAACTCAGAAACCAGACAAGTACTACCCTGGAACTATAAATAGCATGCATAGGCCCAGATGTCATTATACTCCTGCTTTATGCCATGTCAAGCCGGTTTTGTGCCATGTCATAGGCCACATCATTTATCAGCTCAATGTCAACATGTTCTTCCCAACGCATTGGGTTCAGTACCTTCTTTTCAGTTTTGATCTTTCTCTTGCTCTATGACATTTGTGTGCTTAGGCATGCATTTGTGAATGTCATTTCTTATTTCACTGAACTGTGATATTTGATTACTGATTTTTGATGACATGAATCACTTTTGCAGAGATCCATACCGTCCTCTTTGGGAGATAACTACTGCTCCAAAGGCTGTCTTAAGTCTTCATTGGCTAAAGGATGGAAGGTAATACTTAGTTCCAATATAAAGTACATCAATAAATAAAACAATTTGGTACAAAATTTGCTTTGCTTCTTGTCTAGACAGTCTCTATGTGCACTAAGCTGCAGGTCATTGTTGAAAACTAAACTGCAGGTGAAATAGATTGCAAATTGGATTTGTTTGTGTCATGATGTTGCAATTATGCAATAGATGGGTGTTAGCTTGCTAAAGCATCTTCTGGTCTAGATAACTAGTTTTCTCGACACTTCTCAATGTATTGTAACCTTTTGAGATTGGATTGTTTACATGTATTTAAACAACCTTTTCACACCCATGCATCTTATATTATCATCCAACCTGTTCCCTTTGTTGGACAGTAATTTAAAGTTCTTCCAAGATTGTTGACCTAACTCACAGATCGCAAGATCACAAACTGTTGTGCATGGGCAGAATATAATGGGATTACATAAAGTTCATTGTCTGCATTTTTTCCCTGTGAAATCTGGAATCTGGACAAATCATTATCGGACGTTTATTCCTATATCACATGCAACATATGATAACCTAGTTAGCATGTTTTATTGTTTTCCCTTCGTGTGAATTCTGGAATCTGGATGAATCATCATCTAATGTTTATTCTTATATCGCATGCAAGCATCTGATAACCTGGTTAGCATGTTTTATTATTTGGTGTAGTAGGGCATCTTTGTATTAAATGCCGTAGGACAGAGAGCATTGTATTTCTTCCTTGGGTATGGGCATTATAGTTTGCTTGAAAAAAAAATTTACAAGGTACTTAGCCTACTCTTGTCGGATTTGATTCGGCCAACAAGCACTTTTTTTATCTGGAGAAACATCTTATTATACATAGGGAGTCCATATGAGGCATATGGCAAGATTCGGATGCAACATGAAAGAATGTTATATTAAAAGTTGTTTACCCACATCTTCATCACACTTCTGTTTATATGCACAGGCTACTGATCTTTTCCCTTCCGTTATTACTAGAATCATGATGCTGATGTTGTATGTATGACCAATGGTTTTCAGGGGGATTGTTATCTCACTGGAAGATGGTACATTGAAGTTTATAAGCTTGCCTCGGATTGCAAATGATGTTCCAGCCACTGGAAGGCCATTTGCCGGAACAAAAACTCAGGGTGTTGCAACTTATCAGTTGTCAGATTATTTGATTTGGAGTGTCCATGCCTCAGAACCTACAGGTGTGTTTCAGTATCATGTTTCCCATAGCCACTGTCGATATCCTGCCAAATGGTACTTTTTAGATTGTACATGTTGACTTGCGTCTTTCAGTACTGAGTGCCAAGTAGGTTCCTATGTAGGAGCAGTCAGTTTGGAGTCTAAAAACCAATGAAGGGAGAGATTGTCGTGTAAAATAAACAACTTCTTAAATATTGATATCACATGTTTGATCTAAATTTCAAAGATGGACTTGGTGCTAAAAGAAATTTTAGCAGATCTTCCTGCAGAACTCTGCTAGTAGTAATTAGTGGTTTGGTTTCCCATGAACTTATTAGTTTGCAATTTGATAGTTGATATATGGTTCAATGGATGATAGTGGAGTCAGCTGTCTGTAACTTTTTAGATAATAGACACAACATCCTGCAACTTAGATCATTACGACAGCAAAGAAAATTTATTACAAAGTCTGAAAAGTGTTGTATCAAACAGAAAAAGAGAGCTGGGATTAGTAGTTTAAATGAGAAAAATAATGACACCATGAAAGTATCTATCTTAACTGACATCACTACCAGACATAAAGGTGGATGCAGTTTTTAGATTTATCTGATCGATCCCTATCAGTTTATTAATATACACTGCCTCCAGTCACTTTCCGAAACAGTGGCAACTTTCCTTCTTTTTACTAGCAGTCCGGGATCATTTCCTGATTAATTCTTTTAGTGGTACTTAAATTCATAATATTTGTTTGCTGATGTCCAGGTTGTGCGGCTTACTGTGGGGCAGATGGTACCGCTGTGTACTTCCAGGTGAACTTTCTAGTTGATATCATGAACAACATTTCTCGTCATTCTGAGTTGCAGTGCTCTAAACAATTATTCAACTTGCTGTAGCTTAATTCGAGATTCTGGGATAAGGAACCTGGGCGTAACCATGTTCCTTATTTTCTCTCTGGATCATTATCAGACGAGGGAGAAAATATTAAGATTGGCAGCAGTTTGCAAACGTCCCCATTACCGAATGTTCCTGTGGTGACCAAAAAGGGTTCAAAACCATGCCAAAATATAGTTCAGGCGCTCACTACAAGCGTTGACACCGGCCTGCTGACTTGTCAGCTCAACTCCCCCACAGGAAACAGCGACGCTGTAAATCCAGAAGTTCATGATGATCAAGAAGATGGACACAGCGAAGAGCAAGGAGTAGGCGTTGTAAATCAAGAACTTGAGGGTGATCAAGATGATGGACACAGTGAAGAACAAGCAGCAGGCATGGTAAACACAGAATTTGGCGATGATCAAGACGATGGACACAGCGAAGAACAAGGAGCCAGTGCAATAATTTTAGCCAGTCCTACAAAGGAGGAGAATGATGGAACATGGAAGGGTAGTGAATCCCCTAAAGAACTTAAAGTCATCCCTCCGAATTCTGTCGCTTTGCATCAAGTGCGATGGAACATGAACAAGGGTAGTGAGAGATGGCTGTGCTATGGAGGTGCTGCAGGCATCATACGATGCCAGAGGATCTGAAGAAGACGCAATCTGGAATGCTCCTCGAGAAACAGAGGCTTGTAACACTAACACAGATGGTGGTAGGTTCTACTCTATTCTTTTGTGCTACTTTTGACCGGGCCACCGAGGGTGGTTGGCTTATCTGTGCATAACTATAGAAGAGAGCCGATGCAATAGACATAGACCTTTGCATCTTAGAATTGAATCCCTCAGGTTCTGAATACATTGGGTATGAAAGTCTGGGTCAGTGGGTCTGATAGTTGCGGTAGTACCAGTGCATGCGAACCTGAGCTTTGAAATAAGCCCCGTTGGCATTCGGGACGATGTGAACAGAACTTGTTTTCCCGATGCATTCGGGAGGAAATAATAAATGCCATAGTGCTCGAGATTTCTTTTTTCTTTTTCGTCACGATTTTCCCGATTGGTCTTTTACCCCACGCAGTTTTGGTGATTTGTATTTGTTCTTCGATTTATTGGAGCATGTTACAAGAATGTATAAAATAATTTTTGTATAGATTTGATCAAACTTAAAACTGTTTGACTACTTGAAAAACGAGAGTTGTAATCTTTTTTGATGGAGTATCAAATATTCAATTTATCTCATGTGCAGTACAGAACCTAGCAATATTAGAGCACTAAGGCTATCTACCTATGCTGAGACTTCAATGTTATCGAACCCCCAATATAACAGAGAGATTTATAAACTACTTGAGGGTGAATAGCTCTAGAATTGTCGCCACAAGATGGTAAACAGCTCATTAGTACTCCCTTTATTCCAAATTGTAAGTCTTTCTTGCTTTTCTAAGTACATAGCTTTTGCCATGTAGTGATACAGATTATATCTAGATGTGGTAAGAAATACTATTATTTACAATTTAGAATGGAGGGAATAGCTTCTCTGACCAAATACTCTCGAAATAATTACAAATATAAAAACAAAAGATAATAATAGGAAGAGTAAACAAACGTTATCTACAACACTTTTAACAAGAGGAGGCCAGATTCCAAGTTGAGACCGTGATTGGTCCAGAACCGGAAAGCATCCAGCTCGTCATGTCCCAAAAACGTTTTTACCCTGTCTTAGCCAGCACTCATCAAAGTCACTCACTAGAGGCAGCTTTGTAGTTGGAGGTTAAAAGACAAAAGGTAAGAGTTGAGTGATAAAAATAGACTTAATCCTAGAAAACTATACTTATGTTTGTACTCTAAAAAGATTTAGTGAAATTTCAGCCGAGTTTCACGAATTTTGCTAATTCCGGGTGTGACCGAAAAATTTCTAACACCAAAATTGAAAACCGGTCAATGCTGATGCGCAGTACATGTAACACATTGCAGCAACTGGCAAGTCATATTATTTCAGGCCCGTGTTTGTGGATAAAGGAGAACAAACAGGACGGGGGTTGGGGGGTGATCAACTCTGCATTATTCCTTTTTTTTAACATGACTCTGCACTAGTCTCGAAGCACAAAGCCAAAATTGTTGCACTGAATCACATCTTGGCATTCTGCCTTTTGAACTAGCACCAAGGTTGTCCTGTATGCAGAGTGGAGGGTATCCTCATTTTCAGTCGATGATTTTTTTTTCAGGGCATGCTCCAATGCATCAATGAGATGAGTGTATCTGCAATTCAGAGAGCTAGAAGTCGTGCAAACACAGTAGCAGTGAATAGCTGTCCATTTGTGGCTGGAAGTGTCTGTCCCAGCTCATCTATTCTTTGATTCCTGAATAATGTATGATCCGTGGGTGTCAATAAAGGCTGCAAGCGTGTAATATGATGTCGACCCTGATTTGAAATTCTAAAGCGTTATTAGAAGTGCTCCGAGTTCACCATTGACTCTTTCGGTAAACTGGTGCTGACAGTCATGTCTTTTTTCATCCTGCTATGCTTTCTTCAGGTTCAGCAGAGATGGGAATGGGAAACATGTCACATCATATTAGCATCGGATGCCAATTGCAGCTCAGCACCATCATTTCAGCCGGATGCTGCTAACAAGGTCATTTTAGCATCGTGGTAGCAGGGAGGGCATCATCATGTCATAACAGGAAAAAAAAAGCACACACCAATTTTATGCTCCACAAATGAAGTGTCATCTAGATCTCCAAGCCATGCATGTACCCTCTCTGAACCTCTCGAGTTGCCTCCGGCTGTCTGTCAGGCATCCTATTCTTATCCACGAGCATAGCTAGCGAGCTCGACCAGCTCGGATCCGCAACCAAAAACATGCAGAAAGGGAGAACGCTTGATCCAAAACGAGACAGCTGCAGGCTGCAGCTGCCAATCCTTTGCTGCTTCTCTGAAAAACGGCAAGCATACGGAGCCAATCCAGTTGGTAATGAAAATCTTTGGCTATAGTATGTCTATACTCCTGCATGTCAACATCTCATCATCACCCGCCACTTGCCGGACACCATTCGCGGGACGGACGGTGATTCCGTGATCCCCTGTCGTGCACAAGACCAGCATCTGCACTTGCACTGTCGCCCTCCAGCCCCACCGGTGCAAGCAAAACATCTCCTCGCGACTGCAGAGACCTATCCATTTCTTTTGCTTTCTTTCTTTGAGAGAGGAAAACCTATCCATATATAGCAACAGCATCGCTCGGGGGCACGTACGGCCAGCAACTTGTCGAGCAGCAGCTAGCATCTGCAACATATAAATATATCTTGAAATTGAAACACTTTTTGGTGTCATGCTCCGTATTTCCCTGTGAAAGAAGTAGTACGTCCATTATGGAGTATATATCTGCTCTGTCGTTGCCACATTATATTCACTGCCGCCGGGATGGATGAACAACCATAAACCACATTCACGTGCGCACAAAGGAGATAGATATCTAATCTGTTTGGATAGGATAGGAACCGAGTAGAAATTAAGACGGCAGCCGATCGAGCCATCGAGGCATCGAGCGATATATTCGGCGACCGGCGGCGTCTCTCGATCTGGCTCTGGATTTGCGTGCCTCGTCGTCGTCGCCATCGTCTAGGTACTGTCTCCACGATCCGGGCTCCGGCCATCCCGATCGAGCCCGAGAACTACTGCCGCCATTAAAGGCACATTATATTCAGATCTGTTGCCCGGCGCCGCAAGAATGCGAGATCATCTGCCACCACCCATCGCCCATGGCACGGCAGAGCGCCAGAGCGATCGGGAGACGTCGATCGATGGGCATATATCTCGGCGTTGCTGCATGCGAATGCGATGTTGTAGGATCACGTTCACATCTGGAAATCTCGCAGGCTGCTAGCCGCAATGATCGATCGATATGGGGTAGGTGCTGCCATGGTCACGTGATGACCTTGGAATTTTCTTTCCGATCGCCATGCATGGCGACGTTGATTTATTATGTATTATCGCGGGCTAGCTATTGGCAGGAAGCAAGCTGCATGCAACTGCTGCGTGCTGCCTACCTCCCTTTGCGACCTGCCGTTCGGGACGATCTGTCGAGCGATTTGTCATTTTGACCACAAAAAAGGATTATTTACAGGCTAGCATGCATTTCGATCGCATGCTAATTAATTTCTTGCTATCATCGTTATGTTAATATAACGCTCGCGGTCTAGCTTGATTTCATGTTGTGCATCTTCTCTCTTAGTCGGCCTTTTATTCTGTTCGGGTTGTTCTCATCTGCTCCTAGTGCAAAACGGCCATCCCACGGAAAATGCATCTAGCACAGTATCTAATGTTTAACCAACTATAAATAAAAAGTATCAATATTTATGATATCTGTGTGAGAGTAATTGAAATGATCGATTGTATTTCATATTGTGTATAGGGCAGCCAAGGTGGCATGCATGTCAACCGCACAAACACACAATTACAGAAATTTTGATAACAAATTGTTTTGGAGCCATAAATGTGAATACTATTTATCAGAAATTTGATTACACATGAACCACTGGTTCACTTTAACTAGAAATAAAAAACTTTCTGGTTATGATCCTTGATAAAAAAAATTAATGACGCAGATTCTTTTTGACACATATTACGTATTGCATTTTTATTGGGACAGATATAGTAGTCGACAGACGTAGTGGCATACAGCTACATACAGTAGGCTTCTGAATTCTCAACTGTCACGATCCTTGTTCAAAAATGGCGCAGATTCTCGTCGTACACACAGCAGCGAGACAGCCTTAAATCTGGGCCTAAATTTGTCACAGTTCTGCCGCTCTGGTCCGACCACAGCACAGCGCACTCGGATGATTGGTTACAGTCCAACTAGCAATCCAGATGTACGGAGACCATTTCACATTCCGAAGAACCGGTGACCACTCATTCATCAGTGTAGTAGTACTCCTATATCAGAACCGTCTTCTTCTTCATTCTTTTTTCGTATTCCAGGTACGAAAAAAAGCTTAATGTTCAGAACATCACTTTTACCCCCAAAAGAACAAGAAATAGCTTTCTAAATGAAGACTGACCCATTTTCCTTCAGAAGATAATAAACGTACTAATTGCGATCTAGACAGAAGGTTAGAATCTCTACATTTTGCATCACTCCTGCTTCTTATTTTCCTCAAAATATATCAGAGAGGACATTCGTCTCAAAGTAAATCTGGTCTCCGTTTCAAGCGAACAGGCTTATATATCAAGAGCCTAGCTTTTTGGGAAAAAAATATTTAAGCTTTTCGAAAATACATCATGAGCCTAACTTGCACATCCATATTTCTCTTCTAGCGAGTAGTTTTGAATCGATATCACTCTCTGTAGTCTGTGCTCTCTCTGTACCACTCTATCAGAGTCTCTGCGTCTCTGACTCTCTGTCAATGCAAGCAGACTTCAGACACACAAATCAGGATGCATCTGTTTGAAAGGGCCACAGTAGGATGCTTTTGTTGCAAATATTGCACTACTGAGAACACTGCACCGGATCCTCGCCCATATTTCCCTACCTGTATCTTGCTGAGTTAGTTCAGTCGTCGTTGCTTGCATGCAAGTTTTACTTCCTGAGACCTCGTCAGCACTGTCGCATTTGGTTTTTCATTTGTAGGGGATGGCGACACTGATCGATCGAGAAGATTCAGAAGCACATACACAGGATGGATGCAGGAGGACATAAATTGCCAGCAGTGTCTTGTGATCTTGGCTAGTGTCCATTGCCATCTCTCAAGCCCATGCCTTTCCCCACACCTTTTCACTCTCACAGCATCTGCACTTCTGCACTCCCATGCATATTCATAAGGATGGAGAGCAGTCAAGGGATAAGGCATTTGGCGACATACTCCTATATGCTATGCATGAGCAACACCAAATATGCATGACTCTTTCAGCACTAGTCCCTCTCACAGGCGTAGACAGGTAATGTAGATGGCTACTGAAAGCCATATGGAAGGATTGCATGGATCCTTTTACTCTATCGAAACCATGCCCTGTTTGGTCCATAGTGTCTATCAGGAAATTTGGAATCACTCTGAAAGACCTTTCATATCTTTGGGGAATTATGTAGATATTGAAGGTGGAAAAAACGACATATATCAACAAGTAGCTTCCTACCAAACCGTACCACGGAGCTTTATGAACTGTTTGATTTGAGGAATGAAACATTTGGATCGAAAGAAGCTACGGAGCTGATTACTACTTGTATCAGCCACTATCATGCCCTTGAGTTGATCTTAAGATATTTGCATTTATCAACACATAAGTTTACGTACCCACAACTTGATTTCCTTTTCTTATCCTGATATAATTAATTTTCAGGTTCAAGATTACATTTTTTTTAAAAAAAATTACCGTGAGCTACCAGGTTAGAAAAGGATAATTAGGAGCAGTAAAGTTCTCTCACCAACCAGCAAGGCTGCAAACATGCATATCAGCAACAGGTAGGGCAGGAGGAATTATTAAGGTGGACTGGTGCCCATCCTTGTCGATCATTCACGACCAATGGTGCTCGGTCATGCTTTTTGGGGGTTCCCTGGCCTTGCTGATCATTAGCTCTCTGCAGGATGCGCCCCATTTGCCATCAATTCCAGATCGAGATGAGCCCGAGTCTGCAGCAGCTCGTCATGCATGCAATGATGCAAGCCTAGGACTCAGTAGCCTCCTGCTGTGATTGACCCATGGATTGGATGCAAGGTGCGTGTGTCGGTCAAAAGCATGGTCCTCATCATGCATGCAATTTCCTGAGGTTGTCCACTGCTTTCTGACCGTCACGGTGGTGCATCCAAACAGGGCTTAAGAGGAAAAAACTATCTTTTGAACTTGTTTAGTCTGGCTCCACATCAATCCGCTCCGTTCTATAAGGGTTGGGAGATAAAGGTAAAAAATCCTAATTATTCACCTCAATACTTCTCAATCCACGTGGTTTGAGGTGAATTGAGAATAGATGCAGCAAACAAGCGCTTAGTTAGACGAGAATTAACTTGCATTTGAGCATTTCGATGTACATGGGCATACAGCATTTCACTCCCCCTACATGACTTGTACTCCAATGCATACATATGCTCTTATTTGGTCCAAACAACAGGGAGTGGGTGTAGCGGTCCAGTCTGTCAGAACAACAGGGAGCACCAGCCGCCAACAGGCAAAAATTTCCCCATTCCCTGCTCAACAGCTCAAGGCCCCTTGGTTGGCCCTTGGCATCTTTTTATTGGCTTTCAGGGCCACACAGACATATTGGCGCCGCAGAGAAACTCGTACCAGAGATCGAGAATGTGAATAATGGAATCTCTGCAAAGAAAAAAAAAATTCTGAGACGTGTCTCACAGTCTCGATCACTCCTTCCAGATAGAAAGAGGGGAACATAGAGAGGTGTAGTGTAGGGCCTGAGCTCCTCGTGTCGTTCTGTGGTGGTATGATGCTGTATTGCTGTTCCAGCACAGCTTTTCATTTTCATCCCAGCCTCTGTTGTGTGCTGGATGGATCGTGGATCCATATCAATATATCATTTGACCTCGGAAGCAAGATCACTCCAGAATTATGCAGTCAGAGAAGATTTGCCACTGCAAAGTGATCAAGGTGAACAGTCCCAACTGAAGCTTTGGTTTTTGATTCTCTGCAAAATTCCGGATAAAACCCAGCCTGTCTGCTGGAGCTGAAAATAAACATTGATTTTGGGTTATACTGTATTTATGGTCATTAGAGTCTACCAGATTGATGAAAGAACAGGAGGGGCGATCGCCCCTACTGGAAAAATCAAGATTTTTGTAAGTACATAAAAAAAAGGGAAGAAAAGAGAACGAAAAAGAAAGAGAAAGAAAAACTAAATTAGAAGGTCCAACCAAATTTGTATGAGAGGAAAGTATCTTTTCTTTGCCCTGAGAATGAGTATGGATCAGTCTTTTCTTATGTTTATGATATTTTATAGATTTTTAGCACATATTGTGAGGATTAATATATGCAGGCTCTGTTAGGGCCTCTAAGTAATGGTAAGATAAGAATAGAATGGCCTCAAGGGAGCTTTGAATCGAAGCTTTAAAGAATTTAAGGAGCAAACCTTAACCGCTTAACCTATTAAAAACCAATTCACCACTTGGTAAGAACAAGGCCCAACACCACTACATAGATAACCTAAAGTAGATCCTCAGGACCACCAAACTAACCCATATCCTAGTTGTCGGATGCATTATCTCGGGCAATGTAGATCAACATATTGTCTCCTACTCATAAGCTCAATGAACTAACCGAAATGGATGGAACCAGAAGTTGCGTTTTAGAAGTCGTCGTTGCTTTTGTGTAGTACAATTTTCACATTATGGAAATAGATAGTTTTTGAAAGACCCGGTTTCCCGGCATGTATATAATAAGCAAGAGTAGAGTTTTACACGCGCGAGGGGCGCAGAGTCATCAGCAGCAGACCGCTGCTGTGACTAGGAGATTCACAGCCGACTACTCATAGAAAAGAGATCAACAAAAAGAGGCCTAAGACATCTAGCTCCAGCAAGTGCCCACATGGCAGCTTCATCCTTGATCAGCGCAACGGTTTCAGAAGCTGACCGCCAAGAGTTGTTGAAGATTGCATTGTTTCTCTGCTTCCAAAGTGCCCATAAGGTCAGGATAACCAATGTATGCCTCTTCCTGTCACCTCCTTCAAGTAACATCGAGAACCAGTCTTCTATATTGGTCTTTGAGCTCCAATGAGAAGGATTTAAGCTTGCATTAGCACTCCAGACCGCCACAGCCGCCCAAGTGGTTTGGGAGAAAGGACATTCAGCGAACAAATGCATCGTGGTTTCTAAGCTCCTAAAGCAAAGGCCGCAGAAATAGTTGTTGACCCACCCACGAACCTGAAGTCTAGCGGCAGTCCAAAGACGATCTTGCAGCAAGAGCCATAAGAAGAATTTGCACTTGGGAGGTGCCCAGGCTTGCCAAATTAGGATTGGAAAATTGGAGGTGATCTGCCCATTGAACTGAAATTTGTAAGCTGAGCGAGTGGAGTACTTGCCGGAGCTTTCAAGTAACCACTGTATCTGGTCGTCTTCCTCAGTATCCAAGTCCACATTAATCACCTGAAGAAGACTCCACATCTGCACATACTCTAAGAGGATAGCGCTGTCCACATCATGTGACAAGTCTCTGATCCAAGTATCATGGCGGAGCGCTTCCCAGACTGTTCTATTTTTGCGTCGAGAGTGTCTGAACAGCAGCGGAAAAGTGAGAGAAAGGGGTTGACTGCCCGTCCAAGAAGAGAGCCAAAACGAAGCCTTCCGACCATTCCGTATTGTTATCTTCGTCGCCGCTGCCAACAAGGCCATGTCCGTGTTGTCAACCGGCAGTTCCATCCCTGCCCATGCTCTGTTGGGCTCCTTCCACGATAGCCAAAGCCATCTTAGTCTTAAGGCACGACTAAATCGCTCGAAGTCGATGATCCCGAGTCCACCATACTCAATTGGTTTAGCTACCAAGCGCCAAGCCACCTTGCTTAGACTGCCTGTAAGCTCTTTGTCACCTGCCCAAAGGAATTGACGGCGGGCCTTGTCCAACTCTATCGAGAGTTGTTTAGGGACCTGAAGAACCGTCAGGAGATAAACCGGCAAGACACTCAACACCGAGCGCACTAGTTCACGGCGTCCAGCTATAGTAAGAAGCCTCCCTTGCCATCCAGCTAGCTTATTCCTTGCCTTGTCAACTATGCTCTGCACATGACACATCTTGATCCTGCCGAGTGTGAGTGGTAAGCCCAGGTATTTGATTGGAAAATTCACTCTCTGTCCTCCAAAAGGTGCTAGAACTTCATCCAAGTTCAGCCCAGAACATCTAATTGGGACTACCTGGCACTTGCCGAGATTGAGTCTCAGCCCTGTGGCATTACCAAAGTTTTCTAGAATGCCAAATAAGGCAGCAACCTCATCTCGTCGCGGGTTGAGGAAGATTACTGCATCGTCCGCATACAAGGAAAGGCGAAGCTTGGCATGTCTCCCCCTCAGCGGACTCAGGACTCCATCCTCTGTAGCGGCTTCCAGCACCCCCTGTAGTGCATCAATTGCTAGAAAAAACAAGAGCGATGACAACATGCCGAAGGCCTTGAACATGGTTAATTCTTGCCCCTGGCTTGCCATTAAGCAGCACTGTCAAGTGAGATGTCCTGAACAGGATACTTAGCCAGTCCCTCCATCTTTGTCCAAATCCTCTTTGGTCAAGAAGCTCAAACATGTACTGCCAAGAGACAGTGTCAAAAGCCTTCGAAATGTCAAGTTTAAACATGAGAGCTGGTGTTCTTTTTCTGTTGTACGCCCTTGCTAGGTTTCTGACATACAAGAAGTTATCCTGGATGCATCTTCCCCTAATGAACGCGCTCTGCGAGCTAGAAATCAGGCCATTGATATGCACTGCTAGCCTAAGAGCCAGGATCTTCGTGATCAGTTTCACGAAGGAATGAATTAAGCTGATGGTTCTATAGTCCTTGGCACAGCCACCTCTGTTTTTGGCAATAGGGCAATGTGTGCCCCATTCAAGTGCTCCATTGGTCCTGCCTGTAGTTGCTCAAAAGCACTAATAGCTGCCAAAAGGTCCCCTTTGATTATATTCCAGCACGATTTGTAAAAGGTTCCAGTGAACCCATCCGGCCCTGGTGCCTTCTCTGCTGGCATAGCACGAATAGCTACATGAACTTCATCTCCAGAGAAAGGTGCATCAAGAGGGTCTGTAAGTCTCCGAAGTTGCAATCTGTCCCAGTCAAAGGAGCAGGACCGTGGGCTTAAAGTACCGAGGGTCTCGACAAAGTGTGCAAAAAGAACATCCTCCTTCTCTATATGATTCCAGACAATAGCACCCGAGCTGTCCCGCAGGTAGGAGATTAGATTTCTTTTCCTCCGGCCCAAAGCCTTTTGGTGGAAAAATTTTGTACAGGCACCCCCTTCCTTAATCTGAATCAATCTTGAGCTTTGCCTCCTCCTGGAGCATTCAAGAGCTGCCCATCCCAGTACCCTGCCCTTGAGTTCCTTGTAAAGTTGCAACTCATGTGAATTCAGGCTCCTGGATTCCTGAGCCACATCTAATTTGAAGATTATCTCATTAGCAAGCAGAAGCTGCCGCTTGACTACACTGAAAAGGCCTTGACTCCAACAGCGTAAGGCTTTCGCAGTATTGGCTAGCCGGTTATGAAAAATCATCATCGGTGAAGCACCCCGCACCGGCGCGCTCCACGCTGCTGCTACACAATCTCGGAACCCAGGTACTCTTGGCCAGAAATTTTCAAAACGGAAAAGAGCCAACCTTGGAGCTTGTTTGATCTGGCGAATAATGAGCGGTGAATGATTGGATAAGGAGCTTGAAAGGGCGTGCAGCATTGCTACCGGGAAGAGATCATCCCATTCTTTGTTGTAGAAGACCCTATCCAAGTGGACTAAGGTCGGAGTGGCCCTCCCATTACTCCAGATGAAACATCGGTTTCAAAGCTTCATCTGCAACAAGTTCAGAGCCTGCCGGAAGAGCCTCATCAGCCTCCGGTTAACGTTGTCATTGTTCTTGTCACAAGCTTGATAGATTAGGTTGAAATCTCCCAAGCAAAGCCCAGGAGTTCCAGTTGGCGGCTGGCAAGCAACTAGCTCATCTAGGAAGGATTGTTTGAGACCATCTACAGTCGGGCCATACATAGCAGTCAGCTAGAAGGGGGTATTTGTTAGCTTTAAAGTCAGTTGCAAGGTGAGAGAAAACTGTCTTCTATTAGCCGCTGCCATTTGAAAGAGGTCTCTGTTCCAGGCCACCAGAATTCCCCCCCTATTGGAGGTTGCAGCCAGAAAATCAAAATCAAAATAATCAAGCCCCAAGAATTTTGCTACCAGGAACCTGCTGACGTTGTCTAGCTTAGTCTCTTGGAGGCAAACTACACAGGGGCGGACTTGCGACACCATTATCTTCACTGCCTCACAACGCGCGGCATAGTTCAGACCGCGTACATTCCAGTTTAGTAGCTTGATCTCACACATTGGAAACAGCAGAGCAGCCACAAACTGTAATCACCTTAGCGCACCCAACATAATCACAGAACAGCATCAAAGTCAAGGCATCAACACAGGAGAGCAGCCCAATCACACAAACAGCAGGTAGATGTTGACACAAACAGACTAGCAAACCATCAGGACAGCAGCAACATCCAATTAGTCCAGGCACACACAGAGAAGCAATCTGGTACCGAGTTCTCACAGACAAAACACAGACCCCCCTACACTGAATTTTGACAAACAACTGACAAATCCAGGCAACAACTGAACACACATAGACTGGCTGATCACCGGCAGCAGCTAGAAAGGAAAGATACATTGACATCTTGCACATCTGAGACAACACAAACTACATCAAGGGCAGCCTCAACACCATCAGTTCATTTTCATCCCAGCAACATCAGTGTCACCAAGGATCGCCGAGAGAGCACTGGCCAACTGACTGTTGTCAAGTTGTGCCGCCGCTTTCAGAGCCATCACAGCCTGCTCATTGAGCCCTGTGCTGAAGAGGTCGATGAAGTTCGCAACGACGTCGTCCGGAGCCGCTGACTTGCCATCAACAAAGGCAAGCTCCCGCATAAGCTTCCGCTGAGCGCGCTCAGCCACAGGCACTGGCGAGGGACGTACTGCCAGCCTAGAGCTTGTGCGACAGGGGATAGCAGCCCTCCTCTTCCCACGGTTGCCACTTGGGGCGGAGTCAGGTAGCTGCAGAATGGGGTCAGAAACAACCTTGAACATACCAGCGGTGAAAGCAGCATAGCCTGCCGAAGCCTCATCAAGGTCCGGTATTTCATCCAGGACGCCATCCTCTGTTCCCGCCCCGACAAGAACCGTCAGGTCCGCTCTAGTGTCCACCGCAGCGCCTTTGTCCGCTCCATCGATGTCCATCCGCGTGACCAGATCGGAGAGATCTGTCAAGTTGCTGTTCGGTAGCGCCGGCACGTCCAGCTGGACACCCGGCCCGAAGACAACCTCGTCTGCATGCTCCTCTACACCAGCCCAGGGTGCCGAGTTGCAATTCGGCGACCTGACCACATCAATGGAACCTTCCGGCGAATAGGGAGCAGGCCTGTAGCTCCTGAATTCAGAGAGCATGGGGTCTTCCTCTGGGGAGAGGTAGGCACCCAGTTCCCCGTCCGCCTCCTGGAAGAATTCCAGTAGCGGGTCGCAGCCTGCCCCCTGTGGCGGATGGTGGAGGATCCTTCTTGTCAGCCTCGGCGTCGGAGAGCGGGAGCGGCGGCGCTCCCAGTCTTCAGTGGCGTGCCGCAGCTCCTCCCGGTCCCACCCGAAGCTTCTATGCATGCGACTCATGGAGCGCCCCCTGCCCTCACCGTCGCGGTCAGCGCCACCCGCCTGACGGTAAGCCGGAGGTGATCGAGTGCGCACACGGACCGAGCGGTCCGAAGCACAATCCGGGAAGAGTTGCCACACCCTTGTGCTCCTGGGAGACATCACGGCGCCGGGGAGGCCCGCGAGATCCGTCGTCGCCATCCCGTGGCTGCCGGGGCCCATGCATCGGCCGGCAGTCACCGCGACGTGCCTGCCAAACCGGGCCCGGCCGACCATCGATGACCTCCAGTACCCAGTTGAATGGGAAGACCGTGGGGCCACTACTTCCGTGCTCCGAGGAAGTCCGCGAGGTGGAGCCATCAGGCGACCGTGGGCTCCAGTCCTCGTAGCCTGCCAGGTGGACGAGGATGATCTTCTCCCCGTAGCGCCCTGTCGGGGATCCTTGCATGCCTGGGCAGCCCGTTGATCATCATTGCCTGGCCAGCTCACATGGCGAAGATCGTCAGCTCCAGCGACCGAGGGAGCAGGTCAGGATCACGCATCCAGACCCAACAGGAGAGGAACTGGGATGTCTCCCTCGCTGTCGTGCAACTGTCGAAATGGTCGAAGATGCAGTTCTCCCCTAGGATGAGTTTGACGCCGTCCTCGTTCCAGGCCTCCAGGGGGACGTGCTCCATGGTGACTTTGACATGGTACCACCAGGTTTGCTCACCAGCGTCCCCAGCTGAGACCCAGTGACGAATGGGGAAGAAGACCCCGCTGATGTGGATGTGGACTTTTCAAAGGGCCCTCTTCTGATCCGGTGGCGAAGCGAACTCCGCCACAAACTCCCTGGAGGAGTACCTGGAGACGCGAATGGAGCGGCTCTCCAGATGCAGCTGCACCGCCAGTGCCCGGCAGACCTCCAAGGCATTGGTGTGGCCCCCTTCCACCGGTGAGGAGATGAAGACAGCGTGGGCTCTCAGCCTGGAAGCCTCACGGTGCATAGCGTCCGTGGCAACAATGCTAACATTGCTGCGCAGGGGGCACTGATGAGCCATGCCAGGAGTGAGGGCCATCGCTGAGACGGAGGCCGGGAGCTGGGAATCGCGGGGTGGAGGTGGAGGTGGCGAAGGTGGCTTCGTGGCCTTCTGAGGCAACGGCGGAAAGATGAGGTGGCTATGGATGCTATCGGGAGGAAAGGTGAGGCGGGCACGGAGCTTAGCTGAAATGGTGCGAGGGCGGCGCGAGGGGCAGTTGCGAGAGAAGTGGCCAAAGCAGTTGCAGGCGAGGCAACGGACCGGCTCACTGCACTTGGCGACGAGATGGTCTGAAGCAAGGCAGCGGAAGCATCGGCCGGCGAAGGCTCTCTTGAAAGCCTCCTCGCCGGAGTCTGATTTTCTTGCCTCCGGTCTTGAAGGTCGGGAGTCCAGATGGGGGATGGCCGCAGCACGCTTCCGTCTTCCAGTCTTCGACAGTTGCCATCCCGGTGAAACTGGCTCCTTCAGCTCTGCATTGACACCAGAGCTGCTGCCCCCCTCCCATCTCTTGACAGTATCGGAGTAAAGACCCCCTTCCCGGGGCTGGTTGGGTGGTGCCATGAAATCGGGAGCCATGGCCGCACCAGATCCACCAGCGGAAAGCAACTTGAAGCCGGTCTGCATCCATATCTTCTTCTGGGCCGATCGCAGGTCATCAGACGGCGAGGCAGGGGAGCGTGCCGGCCTTACCAGCACCGACTTGAGCTTGGTCGGCACAGTCTCCAATGCACGCGCCAGATCTGAGGCAGAGACGACCGGAGGCGATGTAACCTTGACAGCAGCAGCGGATCCTCCAGATCCATGGGCGACGAGGACAGCAGAGCCCGATCCCAGCTTTGGCGAGCTTGCGCCCCTGTCCATGGGGCTTGCAGGGGAGGCGTCATAACTGCTCTCGAAAACTCCCCAATCCACCAGTTCCTCCTCCCTCTCAGGCAGCGGGGTGCGCACCGCGGGCGGGGAGCTAGGTTGGGATGGCGAGGACGAGAAGGCTGGCGCAGGTGGAGGCTTGGCTGGGGTGGACGCCGGCGCCGGAGTGGCCGCCGGTGAGGGGGTTGGGGACTCATGCTTACCTGCGGACATTTCAAATCCTTCTTCTACCGGTTTCACATAATCTGATCTGGAAATAGATAGTTGTTTTACAGATATTTCAATAGAGAGAGAAGGAGAAGGTAGGCTAGCTTCCTAGTTGTTTCAAGCAAACACTTAACAATTTCACGCCACATAGGTCACAGACGAGTAGTTTTCACACAACTTATAGCTTACAAGTTACAATTGTTTGTTTTTTTAAGGTACAGGAGGAACTTGCATTTTCCTACTGAATTTATTCAAAAGTTAAAGATTACAGAGTACAGAAAAAGAAAGCAAAAACTAGACTAAAAGAGGGAAAGAAAGAAAAAGAAAGAAAAAGGGAGAGAGAAGCTAGGGAACACTGAAGGTTAGGAACAAAAATAAACAGGTTATAAACAGCGATCTATCCATGAAACAATGCTAGGGAGGTACTTTTTCTTCGCACGAATTTCACGCCACATAAGTTTTTTTTTGAGGGAAGCCATTTAGCACACTTTATTGATCAATGAACAATGTTACATCGTTTACCAAGGCTTGAAAAATACTGCTAGGGGGTTCATCGACCCAAGTACATGGTAACTTTGAATTTGAAGTTAACCTAGCTAACTCATCAGCAACTTTGTTGGCTTCCCGAGGGCAGTTACAATTGTTTGTTGCCAACTTTGAGCTTATATATATATATATGTACTGTACACACAAAAGGCTGACATGCAAGTAGTTAGCGAGAAAGCTGTGTCGTCGCGAGCGCTCATCGCCGCGGTTCCTTTTATGAAGGGTTCAGATTTGGGTCGATGCGGGCAGCAAGGAGACAGCAAGAGTCTGCTCATTCGTGACGGATGAGCCCCTACTAATGATCAGATTCTTTTCCTAAAACATAATAATAATAAAGTCATATGGTCCATGCCAAGTTTGTAGGAAGAGATAGAAGCAAACGTTCCAGCACTAGCACCTCGTTAAAGCAGGGGCGTCCTGGGCCGTGCGAGGTATCCTAAGTGTGTATAGTAATTATGAATTTTCTTTTAATTAATAAATTAGCAACACTGTATTTTTTTTGTCCATAAACGTAGCCTTCTGCAACATATGAGTTCACGACCCTACGGTGACATGTTACTTCATTCGGGAGATAAAAGCGGCCACACGATTCCAACTCATTTTCATACTTGCTTCGTTGCTTTCTTTCTATTTTTCCAAGAAACTAAAGCTGTCCCTGTTATACTCTATGGCAGTAGGTTGGGACATAGGAACTAGAAAATCAAAAGCGTACGATCGATCCTTCTCTATACTACTATACTTTGTAAAAAAAATTAATATATGTCATCATTTTCATGTTTCGATGCTAATGAATAGACCTTCACAATTTTTTCTTACAGGCCCTCACATTTTGCCGGGACGCCCATGATTCAAGCGATGGCCAACGAGGGATTCACACACACACACACACAAACAGAGAGAGAGAGATGCTTTGCTATGCTACTTGTATAAATCAGGGCAAGTTTGGTTGCTCCCCTGGTGGTGGACTGGTGGCCTGGCCTCACAAGTCACAACCGGCCGATACAAAAGTGAAGCTAGCTAGCAAGCGAGAAAAGGAAACGCCTACTGCTCCCCTAAGCTCCCGTCTAGCTACCTCCATCGATCTCTGGATTCTAGTCGCCCTCTTCAACACTACTCCATCTAGCTTGAAATCAAGTGCAGCTCCAGCATGCAGTGAACTTGGTGGTCACTGCAGCCGAGAAGTGACAGAACGAAGCCAAGCACACAAGAAGCAGCTCGCCGGCCGCCGGCCGGCCGCCCCGTGCCCCTGCGCTGCCGTGCAAGGGTTGAAGTGAAGCTTCGCAGTGGTATATAGTAGCTCCCACGCCCACTTCGGAGCGCAGGCATAATTACTTGGCTTTCGATCCGCTGCTGGTGTTCGAGGCCTGAAGCTCAGTGAAGCTTCTTCTGCTGCCTGCAATGGAAGAGCAGCTGAGCCCGCTGGCCGTGACGCACCTGCTCCAGCACACGCTGCGCAGCCTCTGCGGCCACGACGACGCGCAGTGGGTGTACGCCGTCTTCTGGCGGATCCTCCCCAGAAACTACCCGCCCCCAAAGTGAGTAGTTCAACATGCATGGGATCTGCGCTCACTGGTCACTGTTTGGTTCTTCGTTCTAGTAGTTTGGTTTGGTTCGGCCACGGCCGTCTGGGTCGTTGCTGCTGATTAAATTGTTTGTTTATCCTCCTGCTGTGCAGATGGGATCTCCAGGGCGGTATATACGACCGGACAAGAGGGAACAGGAGGAACTGGTACGACCTGCTAGCTCATGCTCATGCTCGCACAAGTTAATTATATATTGTTCCTCTTTAATTTCTTCTGGGTTTGCGTTTGTTTATACGTGATTATATTCCTGGGTTGCAAATAAAAATCGAGTCAAATTATCTCGATCTGTCCAGGATCCTGGCATGGGAGGATGGATTCTGCAACTTCGCGGCGTCTGCTTGTGACCACGAGGGCGCAGCTGCTCCTGCCGCCTACACGGAGTGTGATGCCGGGCAGGAGGCCGCCAAGGGCCTGCAGCCTGAGCTCTTCTTCAAGATGTCCCACGACATCTACAACTACGGTGAAGGGTACGTAGTACTAGCTAAGTAAGACACACACACAGTGGTTATTAATTAGCTAGTAGAGGACTACTGACTACTAATCATCATCGTCTGCCGCATGCAACGCTACCTGATCATCACAGCGTGATTACATCGATCAGCATGTTTATTATCGCGGTCCCGTTGCTTGCATGGTGTGTGATGTGATGTGCCTGTGCCTATGCTTGCGTTTTATTGCAGGTTGATAGGGAAAGTGGCAGCCGACCACAGCCACAAGTGGGTGTTCCACGAGGCCCAGGAGCATGAGATCAACCTCATCTCCTCCTGGACCAACCCTGCCGACTCTGTAAGCCTCTCTCCACCGAACGACAAACTATTCCCAACCCAAATTAACCCTCAATTGCAACACCACTAGTGAACACTCCTGCTGTTTCGCAGCATCCGAGGACATGGGAGGCTCAGTTCAAGTCTGGCATCAAGGTAGTCGTACAGCCGGGATCCCCAATTTGCATTGTGTGACTGAAAAAGCTCAGCATGCTAGCTGCATGTGCACTTGCTTCTCTCTTATCGTTCGTTCCCCCTCTTGCAGACCATCGCTCTCATCGCCGTCAGAGAAGGCGTCGTCCAGCTTGGCTCCATGAACAAGGTTAGTACCTCCACCGTTACTGTTCTGCACCCCCTCCACTCTCCACTCAGCCGCTGTGCACTGCAGCGTGACTGTACCATCAGCAGCGTGTCCGGGTGGTGCATGCATGCACGCATGACAAGACGTACGCACTGATTGACGAATTGTACGAGCGTACTGCTTGACGAATTGCTGCATGCGCGTGCATGTTTTGTTTTGTTGCTCTCTGCACCGTCACGCACGCAGGTGGCGGAGGACCTGAGCTACGTGGTGATGCTGCGCCGGAAGTTCGGCTACCTGGAGAGCATCCCGGGGGTGCTGCTGCCGCACCCGTCGTCGGCCGCGTTCCCGGCGGCGGCAGCCGCCGCCGTCGCTGGCCCCGCCGCGGCGGACGCGGCCTGCGGCTGGCCGCAGGGACTCGTCGTGCCGCCGCCGCCAATGGACCTCTACGTCGACCCCTACGCCCATGCCGCGGCGGCGCAGGCGCAGATGCACATCGTGCCGTCCATGAGCAGCCTGGAGGCGCTCCTGTCGAAGCTGCCGTCGGTCGACCCTGCAGCCGCCACGGCGGCCGCGACCATGGCCACCAGCAAAGAGGAGACGACGGACGGTGTGGCAGGCATCAGCGTTGGCGAGAGCACCAGCGTTGCCGCCGCCGCCACTACTGGTGCTGCGGCGGCCGCGGTATCTTACTACGTCAACGTGGCCAAGCCCGGCGAGGGGTTCTAGCTAGTCCGTACACGCGTCTCACGTCGTTGGCGCGTGGGCACGGTAGTCGTTGGTTGCGACGTCTTTTTCCGAGAGCGCGCCGCGTTGCATGCACTCTACATGGAACCAATCATGTGTCGTGCTTCCTGTACGTACGTGTCCTTGGAGTAGCCGTACCAAGACGTACGTACGATCGAGCGTGCACTGTACCCGACCGACCGATCGATCGATCGAAACGGTTATAAGGTCGGTCGATAGAGACACGTATAGCTAGCTTGTACTGTAGTACATTCAGTGTGGTCGGTATATATATTGAATGTATTATCCTTGTGATGCAGTACGTGCTAGCATCGTCGTCAGTGCATCACCTACCGTACCTAATCAAAGGACATGGCATGCAGCACTGACCACCATCATCCTATATATACTATATATAATAGTACTATATTTTGTTCTGAGAAATGACTTGTGCCAACGCAAAACTAGAAGATGCATATATTATTGGTTGGAACTTCATTCCTGGTGTGGTGCACGAACGTACGGTACAGTACAGGCCCCTGTTAATTTCTCACGTTGTGCATCACGTCCGAATCGATTCGGTTTTTCGATCTTCTACAAGTCCCAAATCAAGTGAACAGCTAGCAGGCCACCAGCTGATCGATCGAACTGTTGCGCACGTAACGAATCTGGTGACTTGATTGCTGTTCCCTGCATGCATGCCTCATTGAAAGACGGCACCATGCATGTCCTCCGATCCGCTGACATCGTTTCCCTGGGCGCTGTTCATGTGCCGCCCATACAGCTACGTGTCTGTCGTGGCAGCCGCGCGCACGGGAACTCGGCAACGCCGCGCGCCAGTACTCCTGCCGAAAACCATCAAGAGTTGTCGAAGCCGAACCGTCGTCGTCCCCGCCGCGGCCGCCTGATATATTGGTGATTTTGCCCCCGGGCGTACGGCTGTCCCGTGACGAGATCGACAGCAGAGGCTGCAGCAGCGATCGAGGACTTCGCTCGCTGTTGCCGTTACGTTCCTTTCAACGGAAACCGTACCGTACCCTCGCCGGCTGGCGTCCCGATCCTGTCTCCGCGCGCTGCCGTCCTCGTCGTCCGGCCGCGTGCTCCTGCATCCCGATGGACGACAGACAGATCGATCGAGAACGAGGCCGCCGCGAGTACTCCTACGTGCGCGCGCGTCCGCCTCACACAGTGCCCGGCCGGGCACGGATCCTGCGGCGCTCTCGGCGGATCGGCCGGGCCCCGAAGGATTTGGGAAACGTGACACACGGCCGAAGGCCTTCAGGGATTGGATGGGACTCGATCACTCGCTCACACACTCGTGAGGTCGATCGTCTCCGGCACCTGCTGTTCACGTCTTAGCTTTGACCGCAGCATGCACAGTGGCCAGGGGGAGCTCGAGACGAGACATGTCCCTCTCGGCGCTACAACGACGACGACTGGACAGGACAGGCGTCACAGGCCCCAATTGACGCGCCAACCTCTCCTCTGACCATAGTGGCCGCGGTGCCCCGGCACCGACCTCCGGCCTGGCCGGTATGATATGAGACGAGGTGGCCGTGTGTTCCTGGCCGATGGAGCCCCCGCGCTGCCGGATATATACTGCCGGTTTGACCCGGGGAACACACATGCTCCATGCTGCTCGCTCGGATAAGCTACCGCACGCGACGGCGTGCTTACTTAGCTCAACCCTAAAATTTCGTATTTTAGGTCCTTTTCGAAAACCTTTTCTTTCAAGCAAACAGAAGTTCAATGTCATTTTCTGCGACTCGAGATATGCGCTCGGCGTCATGTTACGGTAGTAGGGGTTAGCGTGCACTGACTAACATGATGCCGAGCCGGCGCCGTAGTTTCACCTCACGTCGACCTACTGTACTATTATAAGAGAAAGTTTAGCAAAGGAGCTGTTCTGAAAATGACCAAAATGCAAAATTTTGACACTTGATGGGATGCGACTCATCAAGGTCGGGTTCAGCGGGGCGTGGGACGGCGGGAGGTGTTCCGTTCCGGGGCGGCCTGGGGCGCTGACTAGTTGTTGGGCACGGGATAATGGCGCGTCACTATTGGACCGATCATCAGTCGGTCTCGTCAGCTTTTGTACGGAACGATCGCTGTGGGGCATTGAGAGCCCGGTTCACAATGGGCCTAACTATGGCCCAACAAGTTCTAGGACAAAAGGTGGCGGAATAAGTCCACTTTAGGCCCTTCAAATATTGCAAAAGTCTGTTTTTCATCTCTCAATTTTAAAACCGGCAAAACACATCCCTCAACTTATGAAACCGTTCATATTGCGTCCCTGACCTGGTTACGAGTGATTTCGAAGGCGGTTTTGTCTTTTTCCTTTTTATATATTTCGACTGAATTTTTGAAAAATCATAGTAAATAACAAAAAAATCATAAAATGAAAATTTCAATTTTGTTGGACTCCATATGATTAGATCTACATAATAAATATATAATATGGTATGCTTTAGTATAAAATTTTTTGTTGTACCATTAGATCTATGCTTTTCTGTAATTAATTAATAGATGCAGTTTTTATGGTCCAATTATGGTAAAATTTTTATGGTGGGCTAATTATTATATGCTTGAACTGTAGTAAAAATTTCATACACATTAGATCATATATAACTTAGTTATAGATTTATTTCGGTTTAACAATCATAAACCTAAATAAATCTATAACTACGTTATACATGATCCAATGAGTATGAAATTTTTACTACAGTTCAAACATATAATTATTATCCCACCATAAAAATTTCACTACAATTGGAGCATAGAAACTACAGTTATGAATTAATTACAGAAAAACATAGATCTAAAGGCACAATAAAAACTTTGTATTAAAGCATACCATATTATATATTTATTGTGTAGATCTAATCATGTGGAGTCCAACAAAATTGGATTTTTTTTATTTTATGATTTTTCTATAATATACTATGATTTTTCGAAGATTCAGTCGAAATAAATAAAAAAGAAAAAGATAAAACTACCTTCAAAACCACTCATAATCAGGTCAGGGATGTAATATGAATGGTTTCGTAAGTTAAGAGAGGTGTTTTGCCCGATTTTGTAATTGAGAGATGAAAAGCAGACTTTTCCAATAGTTGAGGGATCAAAGTGGATTTGGGATCAAAGTGGATTTTTTTCGAAGGTGGCTTCGGTCGCACGGTCCAACCTCCAGCTGAGGCCGCTGAGTCCGCTATAAAAAAAGAAAAAGAAAACTGACGCTGCTGAGCTGAGATTGATCGAAAAAAATAACTGCATGCAGGTCAGCAGGTGCTTAACCATCCGAGAACAGTTGTACAGTTGGATTCCACCATTGCCGACTGCAGAGGCGAGGGCGACAAAAAGCTTTTTTACCGCGGCGAACACGTACGCTACGTCGACAAGCACTGTACAAACAATCGCCGTAGTCAACAAAGCAGCCAAAACCCAATACTACCTGACCCGAAGCGATAAGGCGAGCCGTCATGACCAAGACCAATCACAATCCAGCAATCCCCATCTACTGCTAGTCTGCTACTGCCAAGCCAGCAGCAGGCCACATCTATGCCAAGCCAGCAGCAGGTCGCGGTTTGCCGTGGCACGGCACCTGACCTGCGAGCGCCGGCGTCTTTCCGTGGACGATGGCACACGGCAGCGGCAGCGGGGCCGTCAAGCGGTGCGCATGGCTGCGATCAGGTCTGGCGTGGTGGTGTAGTATACAGCAGGCCCGCGAGGCCATTTCACACGTGCCGTGGCCGAAGCGCAGGCTATCGCTCCCTGTGCTTTGTTGCTATCCATTGCCACAGAAAACCTTCCGGGCTGAGATTCAATTCTTTATAATCTTTTTTATCCTCTTCAATACTAGGAAAAAAATAAGCTGAGTACATTCACTAGTACTTAAAACACTTTACATAGGGGTCCAGACACGCGGACTGGCTGCCGGTGCGCGCCTAAAAAAAAAAAAAATTCGGTGTGTGCCAGCAAATGATTTCAGAATTTCGAGTTTGTCATTAAATGTTTGGTCTGGATATGAGTACCACTGAAAACGTTTTTATGTTCTATATATATGTTATTGCCGTCAACACCATCAGCTTGTCTGTCGTTAACTCTAATGGACTACTGTAGCGGCGCTGGGTACTGTAGCTGTGACTACTGTAGAGAAATTTAAACGTATTTTTCATTGATAAGATGATTTCAAATTAAAAAATTTTTAACTATAAAGTTTCATAACTTTTCGATATCTATAACTTTTATTTTGGCCGTTTCTCCATCCGAGGTTGTTTGAAAAATTCAAATTTCAAATTTAAGAAATTCAAACATATTTTTCGTCGACAAGATGATTTCAAATCAAAAGGTTATCAACTACAAAGTTTCATAATTTTTTGAGATCTACAAATTTCATTTTGGGCGTTTCTCCATCCAAGGTCGTTCGAAAAATTCAAATTTCAAATTAAGAAATTCAAACGTACTTTTTTCTGGCAAGAAGATTTCAAATTAAAAAGTTGTTAACTATAAAGTTTTATAACTTTTCGAGATCAATAACTTTTATTTTGGCCGTTTCTCCATCCGAGGTCGTTTGAAAAATTCAAATTTTAAATTTAAAAAATTTTTTCGCTGGCAAAATTAATTCAAATAAAAAGGTTGTCAACTACAAAGTTTCATAAGATCTCAATTTCTTCAAACTTTATTTGAAATTGAGAAATGACCAAACAACCAAAATAAACTTCATAGATATCGAAAAGTTAAAACTTTATAGTCGACAACGTTTTGATTTGAAATCTTCTTGGCAGCGAAAAGTACGCTCGAATTTCTTAAATTTGAAATTTAAATTTTTTTGAATGACCTTGGATGGAGAAACGGCCAAAATGAAAGTTGTAGATCTCGAAAAGTTATGAAACTTTGTAGTTGATAACTTTTTTATTTAAAATCATCTTATCAACGAAAAGTACGTTTGAATTTCTTAAATTTGAAATTTGAATTTTTCAAACGACCTTAGATGGAGAAACGGTCAAAATGAAAGTTGTAGATATCGAAAAGTTATGAAACTTTGTAGTTGAAAAGACTTTTAATTTGAAATCATCTTATCAACGAAAAGTACATTTAAATTTCTCTACAGTAGTCTGTTAGAGTTAACGGAAGACAAGTTAACGGTGTTAACGGCAATAGCATATATAGAACATAAAAATATTTTCAGTGGCACTCATGTCCAGATCAAACATTTAACGGTAAATTCGGAATTCTAGAATTATTTGGTGACACACACGGAATTCTCTCAAACAAAAGCTTGGGTTAATCGTTTTAACAGATACGGTCAAAAGGACCACCTCTTAAAACAGTATTTTCAGAAGCGGGTGGATTACAACACCTATCTTCGGAAATAAAAAAGTAAATAAATAAGCTCCAAGTTATAGTGCCAGCTCCAACTTTTTTTTTCTAACGAGCTTTACTCATCAATTAGCCCCTGTTAGTTTTTGTTAGACAATTATTTGCTCATGCTTAGGTCTTCTATTTGACATCCAAAATACTGAAGCATACAGATTGGCAGTGGCATACCCTGGTACGTTGTACCAATAACACCTCTACCGGTCTAAGCATACAGATGTGCAGATAGATTTCCCAGCATGTTCAAAAGGAACGGTTTACGAGACTGATATAACTTAATCCACCATGCTACTAATCCATTATACAAGAAGATTGCGTTCCAGCGAAAATAGAGGCGCGTAGCCGCGTACAAGGCACAGCATTGCAACCTTCGCCCTTATCATCCCACAGGAACCCGAGAGAGCAAGCGCTTCCAGTGTCTACCACTCTACCCGCTCTCCAAAGGACGCTGAGGCAGCCTCCCTACTGTTAAACAGAAGATTTCCGCGAGACTGGATACTGCATGTCAGCAATCAGATTATCGCAACTGGTTCTCCTTCTCGGTGGTTGCGTTTTTTCTCGGCTGAGACGGTGGCCTCATCGCAGCAGCTCCGGTGCTATTCTCGCTGCCGGTGCTCACTGATTCGTCGGGTTTGGCAGCATTGCGGTCTGTGAGGGGAGGAGGGTTGCTCTCCGCAGGAGTCACCGAGGACATGGCTCTCGGTAGCTTGAGGGGAATGTCGGCTCTGTCCCGACGAGCAGCTTCGGTGGTCTCTGGCTCAGACGGCAGGAGAGTCCTGGGACGAGTTGAATTGTCGACTTGCGCCAGTTTTTCCTGGGCTTCTTTGTCTCGGCAGTTTGGTTAACCTGAGAACACAATAGTTGCACATAAAATGAGTCAAACATACCAGATGTTGCTATGAACTACTCCATATTAGTTACAACTGTGCAGATGGAATCAGTGACGAAGCCAGGAAAAAACTTTGGGTAAGGTAGGTCAACTTAACTTAATCTGGGTCTAAGTTAAACACAGGACACAACTATTGTCTTTTTTAACCTCTATATCGTGTTTTTAGCCCCTCGTACCCTTTAAAACATCTCCAGATCACATTTTCAGCCCCTCCTATCCCTAAAATATACTACAAATTTCATAAAAAATTCATAAGGATTCTATTGGTTCACCAGTGGTAGGGGGGCTAGAGCCCCACCCGCCCCACCGCTGGCTACGTCCTGGATGGAATGATGGATGCAATGGTAAGCTACAACACCACGAAATAAAAGCACAGTACTTACCGTGTTATTACCAATGATAGCCAAAGGCTTTCTTGGATTTGCATTGTTGAAATCGGGATCCTTCGCCCGGCCAGACTCCGGGACGCCGAATCAACACAATGAACAGGACCGCTCGAAGGCGGGTCTCTCGAGATGCTCTTAGGGTGAAACGGAAAGTACTTTGAATAAATGAACTCCACTAACTCCCCTTACTGTAGCTACATCACATATTTATAGGCTACAGTAACTGCTCTGCAGTTTGATTACATCATTATCCCTCCGGGAAAACAGGATATTCCCTGAACATCCTCAGATTTACTTTGTCCACCGATGCCACAAACGTAATTGCGCCTTCTCGTCCCAACCACGCACTCGCTTGTCGTGTAGCAGTGTCTTCGCTAGCCTCCGACTCGCCTCCTTCGAGCCATCGGGTCTTCAAAGAACGCCACCTACATGGAGCCTTCGCGAATCCCGCAAGAATCTTCGCGCCACAAGCGAAGGTTCCCGCGCGCTTTGGTGGGCGAGCGAAGGTCCTCGGCCGCCTCTGGTCAAGAGGCGGAGGTCTTGGCCCGGCTTCACATTTTCATAGTGGTGGTCGTGTAGCGAAGGTCCGACTCGTCCCGGGAATCTCTGCAATAAGAAACAATCGAAAGCAAAGAAAACCGTGCGGTCATCCGAGCCTCCATGCTCCTGCTACAACATATCCCCCCTTGAGGGTGAGGCCTGTCGCAGGTGGTCCTACACCCTCAAACTTCCGCGGGGCATTGCTCGGGGGACCGCGGAGGTTTGCGACTTCCCTCTTCCCCCCTGGTCCACCTACGAGTTGCGGAGGCTCATTTGTACTGTCATATTAGACTGTTGTGGGGATTTGTGCTCATCGTGTCCTATTTTCGACCGTTGGATCTTAGAATACGAAGGGCCGGTGACTGCCCTATAAATAGAGGTGTTGGCCGGGGTCCCCCCCACCCTGCCTGTCACTTTCACCTTCTTAGTTATGTCGCCCTTGTCGTTGGCCCTCCTTCCTGCCCCCGCATAGTTTGCTGTGCTCGCATCGCCGTGGCTTCGCATTCGCGATTTCCTCAATTCTCGGGCCCTTACTCCGCGCTCTTGGGGGTTCGCGCTAGTGGTTGGGCGGCTCGCTTTGAAGACTGCATGCTGGCTTCCGCGGAGGCACACGACCTGCTCAACACTTTGTCTGACGTCGAAGCTTCTGTGAGTGACTTGGTTCCTGATTCTCCGATGGCGTCTGATGTCAGCTACAGCTTCGGCCGGTCATCTATAACCCAGACAGTTCTTGATGATCTGGTGAAACGAGGTTTGGTGTCGAAGGATGGTGTTCGTCTGTCGAAGACTGAAGATGTTCCCAGACCCAAGCCACAGGAGGCTATAGTTTTCAGGGTCTTTTTTGACTGCGGACTTTGCTTCCCAAGCAACAGTTTCCTAGTTGCTCTATTGAAGGAGTTCAACCTGAAGCTTCACCATCTAACTCCCAACGGAGTTCTTGCGTTGAGCAAGTTCATGTGGGCATGCGAATCTTACGGAGCGGAGCCACATTTGGATGTCTTTGTTGACAATTATGAGTTGCAGTGCCAGCCTCAGAAGATCCAACCCGGGGACAACGTTGCTCAGTTTGCCAGCTGCTCATTTATTCCTAAACGCAAGAAGAAAGAAGGTTTACTAGAACTTTCTTACTGCCAGAAGAACAAGTGGGATTCCCGATGGGTGACCGAGTGGTTCTATGTCACTGTTCCTGCGGTAGTGGAACTTGACGAAGGTGGTCAGGAGAAATCTTGGAAGTACCCTTTGGCGAGCAAAATGTCTCTCATGAAGCCCTTTTCCCAGAGGCCGTCTAGTTCCACACATTCGGATACTGCTCGTGCTTGCGAGGCTGCCTTCGCCCGGGCCTGCAAATATTCGGGGGGACGTAACCTTGTGGAAGAGATGGTTGCTTCTAGATTTTGGCCTCTTGGCGAACTCAGGCCCGAGATGAGGCTTGAAAAGGTTCCGCTTCCTGTCTTCGGGGAAGACGAGGGGATCCTTTTCCCATGTATCCAAGTTTCTGTGGCGAAGGATGACATTCCTAACTTCGTTTCTCGCGTCGAGTCTAAGACGGCGGATATTGTTGGACCTCTAACAGAGAAAGAGGTAGCTTCCCGCCAGCTGGTTGCAGGCAACATGCCTCGCCTCAATCGCATCTTCGAGGGATTGGACGTGGTGTACACGACCCGGCCTGTTCCTGAAAAGATTATGCAGAAGTTGACCGAAAAAGCTGCTGCTCCGAAGACTAGCGCCGGGGATTCGAGAACCTCTGCACTAGCATTGGAAAGGAGGAAAAAGGCTAGGGGCCTGTGACTCGCGGAGCGGTCAAGAAAGTCCGGGTTGCCAGTGTAGGGTCGAGATGGCGGACTAGAGGGAGGGTGAATAGTCCTTTTTAACAACTAATCGCAGCGGAATAAAACCTAATCGGTTCTAGCAACGATTCACCCCTCTAACTATAACTCTAAGCACCTTGTAAAAGATCCTAGTAAGAAACAAAGGTGCAAGCCTTAGCTTGAGCTTCCCTAAACCATTCTAGTGCAAGGTCACACAAACCTAAGCACTAGTACTTTAAGCACCCGGGAGCTCCTACCAACTAGCAAGTAAAAGCGCACTAAGCACCTAAGCTCACTACGTGCTTAATGACAAGGATACACAATCCTAATCAAGGAGCGCAACTTGATTAGTTACACAAACTAATCAAGACACTAGTTCTAAGCTACACAAGCTAAGAACATGAGTGGCCAGCTACACAAGCTAACCGGTCTCACAAGAGCAACTACAACTACGCAAGTAAAGTAATGCACAAAATAAATAACTTGTGTAGAAGGGAGCAAACCACCGCGAAGGATGGGAAGATGTTGACGCGGTGATTTATTTTCCGGAGGTTCACTTGTCGCCACAAGCTACGTCCTTCGTTGAGACAAGCTCCAAGGTTGCTGCCGGTCCTCTTGCTAGTGGTGACCCGCAAGTCACACTCTCCCACGTGGAGTGCTTACCACAAGCTCTAGCACTTGACTCGGCCAGACCATTTGTCGCTCTTCACGTCTCGCTCAACTAGCGATGCTCTTCGCGATCTCCTGCGGGGTGAGTGAAAGCCTATGTTTGGTTTTGATAATTGATGAAACCTAGTTTGCTAATGTTTGCTCTAAGTATTTCATGAGATTAATTAGCAAACATCAAGATGAAGCAAAAGGACCGAGTCGGTGGAGGCCACAAGTGTAGGGCATTGACAGCATCCATGCAAATGGTATAAGTCCATCAACAAAAGGAAAAAGCCCTAATGACGGCATCCATGCAAATGGTATAAGTCCATCATCAAAAGGTGTCCACAAGCTTCATCGAGAGAATAGAAGGGAAATGGAGAAAAGCGGGAGCTCAAGGCAAAGGTATAACCTATAGGGGCTCTTTTGCTTTTTGTGATCAAGACTCTAGAGAGAGTGATCACATTTTGGATAGATAGCCATACTATCAAGAGGGGAGAAATCGTTCGTAAAATATGGTTATCAATGTGCCTCTAGTTGGTCATGATCATTGCATATGCATTTAGATGCTAGAGACACTAACAAACCCTTTGTAAATTGTTTTGAGAAGGTTAACACACGTGCACAAGGTGAAGAACACTTGGTGTTAGCACTTGGGAACAAAGGGTGCGAATTTTGAGCAAAAACCTGTGAAAAACAGGCGTCGGATTCTGGGGTGCTGAGGCGTCGGGCCATTGGTCGAGTAGAGTCCGACGGTCCCTGGCAGAGCTGCTCACTGTAAAAGAGCGTCGGACTGTGAGTTTTAGTCCAACGACGAGCGTCGGACTCAGTCCGAGCATTTCGGTAGCTCACGGTGTAAAATCGGCTAGCGTCGGACTCGTGATTTCATTAGTCCGACGCTTAGTGAAGGGAGAGCGTCAGACCATGGGTTCACGGTCCGACGGTACGGCGTGGCCAGTTCACGCTCTGGCTGAAGCACGCGGCGAGCTGAGTTCACAGCGTCGGACTACGCGGATTACTCCGACGGTGAGCGTCGGACTCCGTCCGACGGTGGTCTGAGCTCTCGGGTGCTCTCGGGTTGTCTGCTGGAGAGCGTCGGACGCGGGAGGGTTTTAGTCCGACGCTCGTCCGTCCGACGGTTGGTTTGGCGCGAGCAAAGAGCCGTTGAAATCCAACGTTCGACTTCAAACGGCTACTGACACGTGGCTCACATCCAGAGTGTCGGACCGAGAGAGATGGTCCGACGGTAGCGCGCGCAGGGTCTGACGGTCAGGTCCGACGTCGCGCAGTTTGCCCCCAACGGCTATATCTTTGGGTGGTGTTTATAAATAGTGGTTTGGCCGGTTTGGGGACTCTTGCTTGGCTACTTTGATCACTCCTACTAACTTGTGAGCCTTACCACTCCACTCTCACACTTTCTACTTGATTGTGATAATCATTTGGTGAGATTGGAGTGCATCAAGTGCATTGCATGAGTGTGTTTATCTAGAGGCACTTGGTGAGTGTATTTCGCAGCGGATTCTCTTGTTACTCTTGGAGTTTGCTAATTCCTAGACGGCTTTGGAGTTGCGAGGATCGTTGAGGGGAGTTTGTGATTGTCTCCGCCTCCGATCGGTGAAGTGTAAGGGGTTCTTGAGCCTTCCCCGTGGGAGATCACTAATTGGCTACTCTAGTGAATTGCTTGTAGCTTGGTGGATCCCCATCTTGTGTTGGTTGTGTAGCACCCTTGAGAAGGGTTTGGCGTGTGATGCCAATTAGCGCCTGAACCTCCAAGTGGGTGTATCGCTACAACGAGGACGTAGCTTGCCGGCAAGCAAGTGAACCTCGGTAAAAATCATTGTGTCATCTTTCTACCAAGGATATCTCTTGTTCATTGTGATTGATTATATTGGCATTCATCTTCTCTACACTGGCGGTATAAAAATCACCTTCTACTCTTTACATTCTTGCAATTACATTTGTAGTAGTTTATTTGTGTAGCTCTCTCTTGTGTAGTTGTTCACCTAGGAGTAGTGTAAAGTAGTGACATAGCTTTGTTGGTGTGAAACTAAAAACAATAGCCTAGAACGGTTAGGTGGCTTGCTCTTTTAGTAGGCTAGTGCAAAATTCGCTTCGCCGCTTAATTGTCCAACCACTTTATTTAAGTGTTGTTTGTAGAAGTTTTTATGGGCTATTCACCCCCCTCTAGCCATTTAGGGAATTTCAGTGAGCTGCAACCCCTCACAAAGCTTCTCCAGAGCCAAGCACAATCTCCTTGCTTGCTTCGACGGAGCCACGAGCCACCAAGCCGTCTAGGAGGTGGCAACCTCCAAGAGTAACAAGCACCACCGGCTTGCAACTCGATCATCTAGTGCCACTCGAAGCAATCTCACAATGCAATGCACTAGCGATCGATCACTCACTTCTCGAATGCAAAATCTATGAGCACAAGTGAGTTGGAGAGCACTAAGCCATGCACTGGCAAGGGAAACACATTCCCAAGGTGCAAGACCAGGTGCCATGGCCGGCTCTCACTCCTATTTATAGCCCTCAAAGAAATAGAGCCGTTACACCCTTCAAACAACACTCTGCGTGTGCACCGGACGCGTAGTTAGTTCACACCGGACGCGTCCGGTGGTTGTCCGGTGCTCAAAACGCCAAACAAACTAGCCGTTACGCAGCACCCGAGAGTTCTAGGGTCGCATCGGACGCGTCCGGTGCCTACCCACCGGACGCTAGGAGCGTCCGGTGCTCTTTCTCAGCCCGAACAGCCCGAAACGCACCGGACACTGCTACAGTAACAGCTGCGCGTCCGGTGCTATTAAAACAGCGCCCGGTGCATCGTCCTGTGCAGACCTCCGCTCACTAAAACGGCGATATCTCTTAGCTTCGAACTCCGATTTCGATGATCTTGGACATTTTGGAAAGCTTATTCAGAGGGATATACAACCCACATGATTACTTGATCTAAAACTCAAAGGATAAAAGGTGTTTATCTATCCAAGATCCAACCAAGCTTCCCGCGAGCTCGAAACTTCAACCCTTTTGCAAATGTGCCAACTCCAAAGTGTTCCACAACCTTGTGCATGTGAGTTAGCATTTTCACAAATATTTTCCAAATGGTTTTTCACTCTTTCTTGCCACGCCATCCGATCCTATCAATGCATGCAAGTTAGATCACTCAAGTGGCACTAGATGACCGATATGCAAATAAGTTTGCCCCTCCTGATAGTACGGCCATCTATCCTAAATCCGGTCAAGCACTTCTCTACTCAACCTTAGACCGGTGAAATGGAAACACCCTAGGTTATACCTTTGCCTTGCGCTTTCCATTCCAATCACCGTCTTCATCTCTGTCTCTGACACCATCGATGCCGGTGCAACACATGCACCAACACCTCAACAATGATATGATCCACTTCATATCATCATGTGGCTTTTGGTTCATCGATCCTTGACTTGCTTGTTCTTCACTGTTGCGTTGGTCCATCGGCGCCAAGCCATCACCGGACTTGCCCTTCACACTTGCAACCGGTCCGTCGACATGAAGCCTTGTCTTGATCTTTTCCACCTAGCCACATGACTCCATGTCATGTTTCATGTGCATTTAGCTCCTTCATCACCACATGTGTGAGCTAAGCAACACTCTCCAAGCCATATCCACCTCCATGGCATAGTTGCTCACACGCATGTCCTGTGGACTAATCATCTGTGTAATCAACACTTAAACACATATTAGTCCACCTAAGTTGTCACTCAATTACCAGAACTAAACAAGGACCTTTCAGCCGGTGGTTCTTCCGGATCTGGCGCTGGTGCCGTAGCTGAAGAAGAGGTTGCGGCTCCATCTTCTCATTCTCCGTCCACGGGTTCTGTCGCCAGCGAACACGCCGTCTCTTCTTCGCGGCCGAGCGACACTGGCTTCGCTCTCACGGCTGCTCCTACCGACTCGACACCTCCTCCGGGTAACCTTTAGCTGATGCCTTCTGTTCTCGGTGGTGGGGAGGGGTCTAGCAGCAGCGATGACGTCATTGCTTCTCCTCGACGTGCCGCGACGCCCCCCACTCCCGCGGCTATAAAGGCTTCGAGTGCGCCCCCCGTGCCTTCGGTTGCGTTTGCCTTGGCTGAAGCGCCTAGGGTCCCTTCTCCAATCCGCATCCTTAGCCCGTCCGAAGCCGAAGCTCGTGCGGATGGAGGAGCTGACACCGCCGCCAGAGAGACAGGGCCCATATTCTTGAGAAAGTTTGAGGCTCAGAAAGAGGCAGAAAAAGCGCAGGCTCAGGCTTCGGCGGACGCCAGCGTTCTCATGGCTGCCGAAGGTGTGCTTCAGCTGGGTGAGCTTGGTGCTAGCTTCCGCGAAGCTTCAAACATGCCGCTGGTGGTGGCGGTGCTACCGGGACTTCTGCTTCTGAACCCCGTATGCCGTGTTTCCGTTCTTCGTTTGCTTTCCCCTTCGTTTTCCTTCTGCAGAATTAACATTTGTTACTTTCTGTTCAGCTTCGGACGCGGATCTCCTAGGTGAGTGGCAAGCAGCCGTTTTTGCCGTCAAGGACGTGACTCGAGGTATATCGGTTTATTTTGCGGAACCTCCGCCACCCGTATTGAAACTACTTCTGTTTTTATTGCTTTGTCAGGTGTTGCCCGCAGGCACTTCAATACACTTGACTACTACAAGCTTCTTCGCCTTAATTTGGAGCAAATGAACGTTGTAAGTTAGATGCTCTTTTCCCCCTTTCTTTCTTTCCTCCTTTTTTTATTTTTATTTTGAATTTTTATCGATGCTTCGCTTGCTGGTTATATTTTTGTACAGTCCGCGTACCTTGGAGAGGTCATCGAACGTCGTGCCACTGAGGAGGTTCTTCACCGTGATGAGATCATCGATGAACTTAAAACTGCTAACCTGCACCTTGCGCGGGAGAAGGGTGAAGCTCAAGAGAAGGAAAAAGCTCTAAATGAGAAGCTTGCTGAAGCTCATGCTAAAATTCTAGAGATGGAAAAGGTGCATGCATCTGCCATCCAGGTGGAGGCTATCCTCTCTTCCCGCTTAGATAAAGCTAATGAGTCCTTGGAGACCCTCCGCAAACAGCTTGCAGCTGAGGAAGCCTCCAGCTTGTCTTACGCCAAAGATTTTGAAGAGGCCGCAAGTGTCTCTATGAATATTGCTGTGGCCTACAAGGAGATTGTTGCCTAGTTTGGCGGTGAGACGCCCCCGCTCCCGGAGTTTGGACTGATTCCCACTCTTCAGTGGTTGAAGTCCTGTGTCTTCACTCTGGGGGGGCTCGTTGCAGGCGTTGGTGACTTTGGGGCCCTTGCCGCCGTCACCAACCTTTCAAAAATTCTTGAAGCCACTGGGTGTAGTCACATTTCGGAGATGAGAAAGAGGAAAGATTATCCCAGCCCAGCAGAACTTGGAGTGGGGTCAAATGCTGTGAGGGCCTTCGCTCGCCGCTTTATGGGTTATTTCTGGCAGAATTATGGGAGCGAAGATGCGAGGGCTCTTGCTGAAGCTCGACGAGCGGAGTTTATATATATATATATATTTTCTTTTTAAGCGTTCTTGTAAATAATAGAATTTTTTTGTTATATCTAGCTCTGAAGCTTCCTATGTTATTGGGCAGGCCGCCGAAAAGAAAAGGAAAGAAGATGCCGCGAAGACTGTGAGCACCTCCAAAGATCCGCTGGACAGCGCTCCTCCAGGCACGTTTGACCCGAAGGATAGCGCTCATGGCTAGGTTCAAGACTAGATATGTTGTTTTTGAGGAAGTTTGGCCTGTTGGTCGGGTTTTGTAAATCTTTGTGTATAAACTAAAGCGTGTTAACATTGGTATGTCCTGCGCAGGGTTCCTTCGCTAGCCCTGTGCAGGACATTTGTCCTACGAGCTTTTGGAGCCGTGGAATTATTGTGAAGAGCGAGTTGTGGCTTACTAGCGCGAGTGTTTCCTGGATCTTGGAGTCGAAGACATGTTTGACTTTGTTGAAGCGAAGGTTGATGAGCCTCGAAATACTTTTGTTAGGGTTTTGGCTTGGCATACAACCGAACCTTGGATGTAATTACACTATTCCTTATTGTCGCCTTCGCGTGACTTTTACTGATTTGCGTTTTTGTATTACAATTTGTTGTTGTTTGCAAGACCTAAGGCTTGTTCTTCGTGTTGTTCATATCTTGGGTTAGCTGGCATCACAGCTGATCTTCGCGTTGGCTTGTCGATCCGTTTCTGATCTGCTTGTAGCCGCCGCACTCTTGGTCTTTTTACCGAGCCTTCTTCACGATTGTCGATCAGCAACGTGGTCGTACTTCGCGTTCTCCTGGCGATCCGCCTGTGTGGATATGGCGGACCGTGGCTATTGAACTAATGCTTGCTCCCATGGCTTCTGTTGTTGCTGACTCAGAGGACGCGGTTGAAACGACCTCGATTTCCATGAAGGGAAATCCACAGGCACGCAATGTAATTAAATAGATCGTATCGAACAATCCATAAAATTACCCATTCTCAGTTGATATCAGGATCCATACAACGAGTATATATCAGAGTCTTACAAAATTTATTACATCGCCACTCTGGCGGAATCAACAATTCAGAGAAGCTGATAAGATGCGGAAGCGATTCATCCTTCATGGCCAACTTGAGTGTAGCACGCGACCCTACTCTTCCCAATCGTCTCCATCGAAGTCGTACTCTTTCTCGTCACCTGACAGCAAATTTATCAGTACGATTTGTACTGGCCACGGAGCCCACCTATGATTGCAGTTGCTTTGTGGAAAGTGGATGAAAGGCTGTACAAGCAGACCTATAGGCTGGGATTTCCTATGCAGGTGTAATCAATATTTTAATAGTCAAGTTTTATCTCGTTCAACTCCACCCATTCGCCCAAACCATTCCATTCCCATCCCATACACCACATCTCACAAACACCTCGCACTCATTCGGCAGGCCCAACTCCCTCTCGGGCCTGTCTCAGCGGCACACTGCCGGAAAATGTCATCCAGGGGAGAAAAGAACACTTACTACACTAGTAGAAGTTTCACAGGAAAGGTCCATAGCCGACGAGTTAGCTTATGTATCGATCGATCAACCATACTCTCTGCAGAGGTTTTACCACTCACAAAATTAGCCACCATAGGTGTTGCGCAAACACCTAGGCAGAATTCCGGGTGCTTGCTTGCCTAGGTCGATGCCACCCTACCACTCAGCCCTGGGGCATTCCGGATCCAACACCATTACGCTGAGACTGGGAGACGCAGTACCGGGCCCATTCAGTGGTACTGCGCATCTAGAACAGAACGGAAACCCATCGACCGTCTCCGCCCACCCTTATCACCTCACAACCTAGTAGTAGTGGCACCGTCCTACCAAGTAGTCCAGCCGTTCCCCGCCCATCGAAGACGAGTGAGCAGTAAAGGATTCCCATGAACCTGAAACTAGTCCGTCCTAAGTTTGACCAAGCATGCATCTTCTCCTTAGGGGATACTCTCCCCGTGCCATCACAGCACCTCCGTTCACGGGCTTCAAACCACACAGGCCGTCCAACCCGGAACCACCTCGTAATCCATTACCCGCCACAGGTATCTCTCGTAGGGATGCCCAGGTTGCACCCCCGGCATGACTTGCCCTTCTGGCTCGTCTCATAACCCACTTGGTCGACTCGACCCTTACAACGCACCCAAGACTCAGCATGCTCCCCCGTTTAATTAAGTCCAGTTCACATATGTCAAACCGTTCCCGATTTCCCCACATATGTGTAATAATTAATAAGTAGTAGAAGAGCAATAAACATATAACAGCGAGCATCTATCCTATCAGCGGATAGCAGGGTGATAGTTTAAACAAGGCAGGGTAATCAATTATTCTAACATGCAACCTAAACAATTAATATCATATGATCATAAAGCAATGGCATGATCGTCATTAGCAATGCGTAATGGGTGCTAAGGATTTGGTGGGTCGTGGCACCTTCGTAGTCGTCGCCTAACTCCTGAAGGTACTCGTGGTCGTCTTCCTCAGTCAGATTCTCCTCCGGCTCTGAAAACGGAAACGAAATAGTCGCGTTAGCGACTCCTATAGATTATTCAGAAAAATCCAATGAAAATAAAGATCCAAATGCACTCAAACATAGATTCAGGTTATAGAGCTCATTTTTTTGAGAATTTTGATATGTGGTGCGCAATTTTTGGACATCGTATGAATAAGTTATGAATTTCCAAAGTCTATCCTATTTCTGAAAATAGAAAAAGGCCATTTAATCAGAGGATGACACGTGGCAACCTGTGATTGGTTGGGTTACTGTTCATGTTGACTAAGTCAATGGCTCGGCTGGCGAGGCTCTGCTGATGTCAGCATGACGTGTCAGCGTTGACTGAGTCAACGGTGCTCTAACTGGTGGGGTCGGATGACGTCATCATGACGTCATCAGTGACACGTGTCACCCCTGGGTTGTGCCACGTGGCGGCTCCTGGTGCTCTGTTGGCTGCGCGCGCATGGGCATGGTCCACGGTGGTCTCGAACACGTCTGCGCAGTGAACAGGTGCCCCGGTCCATGGTGGAGTGGTTTCATACACCCTCTTAGACTCTATGGCTCATGGTGAACTCGGTCTGCGGACGAGCTGCTGCAGGGGTGTGTGCACCGGTGCTAACGTCCAGCGCACGTCAGTGCCCTCTAGGTGCTCGACGCGGATCCCCAACGGGTTGCCGGTGGCGGTGGAGGACGGTGGCGGCACGCGGCTTCTTTGGAGAGGTCAGCTAGGGTTTCCGCAGATCGTCGGAAGGCTTGCGGGTCGTCCTATGGCTTAAAAAGGGGTGGTTTGCGACCTTGGCCGGCCAATCGGTGTTTTACGGCGGACGGCGTTGATAAGGCTCCGGTGACCGTGCTGACTGCGTCTCGTGAGGACGCTCGGGTTGAGCGGAATCGCTCCAACCTCCACTCGGGTGCAGCTACGAGGCTCCAATTTCGACATAAAGGTTCCGGCGGGGTGGTTTGTGCGAATGGCGTGGCGGCGGGCCTCTGTTGATGGTGGCGGACGACGGCGAGGCGTCAGCCCCAGCTATTTGGCAAAATCGAGTGCGGCCCCCTCTATTTGGTATGGTCTGCAAGGTCTTCGGGCCGCTTGTGGCAACTCGGAGTCACGGCAGGGCCTCCTTTTGGCTACGGCTCACGGCGGTGCTCCGGCGAGGTCGCGGCGCACGTAGTCAGGGCGAGCGGGGCTGCTTCGGGTTCGTCCTGCTATGCAGTCGCATCAAGGCGGTCGTGGCATTGGTCCACAGCCTGCTACCCTACTCGATTGTGGCCAGATTCGTCTTGGACGCACGCACAACACAATGGCGTTCCGGTGGCCGGCGGCGCATGCCAACCGGGTGGTCGGGAGGGCTCGGGACACTCTTGAAGTGTGGTCAGGTATCAGGGTATAACGGTGGTCCTCCTAGTCCAGGTCTTTTGGCGGATCTTGGCGGCTATGCATGGGAACGCCGGTTGGACAGCGGTGTTCCGGGAGCTCGGGTCGTGGCGGTGGTGCCCGCCGTTCTGTTCCGGCTCGGTCGGTCCTTTTTTCGGGCTGTGTCTCGTGTGCGTGTGCGTGGTGTGTTCCGGGGTCAGAAACGACCCGTGGCCTACGCGCTCAGGGGTCCGAGCGCCATGGCCGAAAAGCACGGCGAGGTTGGCAAGGGGCTCGGGTGGCTCACCGCGGTGTCGGTGAAGGTAGGATGGCGATGCAGTGGAGGGTCGTTGCCGTGCCGAGAGTTCGCAGTGCCGTGCCGATCCGCGACGGTGGCACCGGCTTCGTCTCCGACTCCGGCTCCGACGTGCTCCGCGGCAGCAGCGCTCCGGCGGTGCCTCCTTCTCTGCTCTGCCTTCTCCCTTTCTCTCAGTGTTGTAGTGGGGTGCGGTGGTCTATGCCGCAGCGCGGCGGCGGCGTGCGGGATGGGGTCTAGGGCTTCGTGGGCGTCCCAATTTATAGCCGAGCTCGGCAGGCTCCAATGGCGGACGGCTTCGATTCGTCCGGCGGATCGGAGGGCTACGGCGCGAGCTCCTTTAGGGTTCCAAACGAGTGCGGGGTTCCCTTGGTGGCCAAGGAAAGGGGACAGGCGGGGGACAAGGTTTCCAAGGCGTGGCCCTGTCGGCTGCGTGGGGTCGAGGTCATGCATTTCGCGTGACCCGGTTCCCCATCGTCTCGCGAGGAAGAAGAACATGGGAGGGATCGGAGCGGCTGATAGACGGGGCCCGCGTGTCGGTGATAGAGTGCGAGCGCGCGCGAGGACGGGCTGAAGCGGTATGCGCGCTTCCGAAGCTGGGCCACGGCTTGGGCCAGCTGGTTGCGGCTCGCGCGCGAGAGAGAAAGGGGAAGGGAAATCGGTTGGGCTGGGCAGGCAGGCTAGCTGGTTGGGCTGCCTCCACTCTCCTCCTTTCTCCTCTTCTTTTCCTTTTCTTTTCTGATTTTATTACTCAAAAGCACTTTCTTATTTTATACAAATACTTAACCAAGCAATAATCTTGCAAATAAATTCCAAATATGCTGCATAGATGGTTAACTTAATTTGGAAAGGAATTAGGGTGCAAGTGGCATTAACACATACTATTTGCAAAATTAAATCTACATGCATGCACATGGAATGGTTTGGAGGAATAAAAGGAAAAATTTTAATTGGTTGGTATTTTTGGTGTTTGAATTTTCTGGGTTGTTACAGCGGTTGGCTCGATCGCCTTTGCGACCTCTGAGGCTTCACAAAGCACTGCAGTGCTGGTGCCTCGTCTTGCGGGCTTTTTAGATCAAATCGTGTGTGGGGATACGGGGGGATGTTACGAGTCTTTGCGTGGTATCCCCCCTTGACCCCGTCGGCTTGCTCTTCGGTTTTAGCTTGCGGTTTAATCCTTACGAGTATTCGAGTGGTATCTCTGCTCTCCTTCTGTCGTAAGTGTACATCCACGGCCATCCCTCGGGTTGCGATTGGCGTGATTATGCGAATGAGGGTTTGGCTGTGAACCGGGGGGCTCTTGAGGATGGCTTTTATAGGGAGTGAGCTAGGTTGGGTCATTTAAGCACGGTAGGCTGTGGCTATTGAATGGAGAGATACGATCTTGCGGTTGATTGGGGCTATTAAATACAGAGGTACTGACTGATCTCATTGATTCCCTTTTGAATACTGGAGCTTTGTGTATCTTGGGCATTTATGCTTTAGATTTGTTTGGTCTTCGTTAAATTTCCTGATCTTTGTTCTTGAGTGAGGAAAATACTTGATCCTGCGCATACTTTTTCCCAGCGAAGGTAATTTCTTACTTTTTCGGACACTTGCTGATGCGTGAGACGGGGCAGGTATTTTTCCAGTGAAGATAATATCCTTCTTTGATTTTTCGAGGACTTGCTGGTGCCTGAGGCCGAACAGGTCTTTTTTCCAGCGAAGGTGATTTTTTTGCCTCGATTTTCCGAGGACTTTGCTGGTGCCTGAGATGGGACATGACTTTTTCCAGCGAAGGTGATTTTTTTTGCCTCGATTTTTCAAGGACTTTGCTGGTGCCTGAGATGGGACAAGACTTTTTCCAGCGGAGGTCGACCTGCGCTGCGCGGGGCGTCGGCAGGTTGTCCTCGTGAACATGATGTCAAATTTCGTGGTCGCTTTGCTGACCACTTTCGACTTTTGGCCGAGACTGCTCTTGGGGGGTTATCCTCTTTTTATTTCAGAGGGTTACATAGGTTCTACCTCGTTAAAAACTCACCTCCGCTAGGAGCCCCCGTGTGAGGAAAAGAGTGCAGACCTTTTCTCAAAATTGAACTGAAGAAGAAAATGCAAAAAGGGAAAACGAGGGCGCCTCCGATTATATTTTCTCGAAGGCTACCCTTTACATTTTTAGATGTAGAATCTGCGGAGATTGTCGACGTTCTAGGAGTGTGATGATGTGCCGCCCTGCACGTCTGTCAGGTAGAACGATCCCGGTCTACCGGCCTCCGTCGCTGTTGAAAGGTCCTAAATAGCTAGAGGGGGGATATCCTATAAAAATTGTACAAACAACACTCAAAGCAAATTGGTTAGACAATTAAATGGCGAATCAAATTTGTGCGCTAGCCTACTAAAAGGAGCAAACATTTGAAGATGCATCACTATCCCATGTCACCACATAAGAGTAGTTCTTCTTCTTGTATGATGATTCTTTCTTTTCCTTCTTCTCCTTCCTCTCATGCTTGTTCTTTTTCTTGCCTTTGTGCTCATCATCACTTGAGTGTGGGCAATCGGCCACCAAGTGATCCTTGCTTCTACAATTGAAGTATCTTCTTGGCCCATCAAATTTCTTTGAGTTCTTTCTTCTTGCCCAGTAGCCCTTTGTAACACCCGAAATTTTACATTTTTTAAATAGGGATGAATTGAAGTTATTTAAGCAATTATTTGGCATTTAATCTAGGATATAATCATTTTTGGCAAATTAAAATAAACCCTTGGACATAGAAACATGTTATGTTGCATTCATGCTGCCTCTATTTATTTTGTATTGTTTTGCACTTTGTTGGGATTGCAAAATGCAAAATCTATTTGGAAAATGAGTGAAAAAAAGAGAAACTCCCTCACTCCTTCCCTCATAGCCGTAGGCCTGCTGCTGCTCACCCTTTTGCCGCCTGGGCCAAGCCCACTCCTCTTTCTCCACCTCGCATCACCATCATCCTTCTCCCTCTTGGGCCCAAGGCCATTCTTTTTTTTTCCTGAGCAGCCCGGCATTAGGCCGAGCCCAGCTGCAGCATCGGCCTGCTCGCGCAAACAGAAGCAGAGCGCAGCGCTCTCTCCTCTTTGGTTGGCTCACTGACATCCTAGGCCCGCGCGTCAGCGCTTTCTTCTCCCTCTCGTGCTCGAGACGGACTCCACCGCCATGGCCGAGTCGTGAACACCCCGGCCTCTTCTGTGCTTGGAGTCCACGCGAGCGCCCCTATAAAAGGGAGCCGCAACGCCGCCTCCTTCCCACGAATCTCCAGAGCAAGCCACCGTTTCAAATTCGAGCTCTAGAGCACCTAGCCGCAGCCACAGATTCGCAGCCGGAGCCAGCTGGCGCCCTCGCCATCGATTCCGTGCCACCAGCACCCCTTCGTCTCGATTGGAAGCGCCCTGTGGACCGAGAGGAGTTAGAGAACCTTCCGGACCCCTTCTTCCCCGATCTCGACTGTGAATCGGCCTTCATCACCGGAAACCGAACGCCGCCGTCCGCCATTGCCGTCGACGACCATCACCGGGAGCTTCTCCGGAGAAATTGGTCGCTCTTAAACCATATTAGCGAGGTAAAGAAGCTTCTCCCGCCGTTATTTTGTTCCTACATCTCCCTCCCGAGCTGCGCGCAACCTCACCGTCGTGATCAAGCCGCCGCCGCTCGTCCTGCTTCCTCCCTAGGCCGCCTCTGCTCCAGCTGATTCCATGAACGAGTTCGTTTCGAGCTCTTCGTTCTCCAGAGCCTTTTCCCGCGCCGAACCGAGCCCTATATCCTCTAAACCGCCAACTCCGGCGAGATTTCCGGCGAGCCGCCACCGCGGCCTGTCACTCCGGCGAACAGAGCCTTGACCCCCTCCCTCTCTTCTAATCTCCACCGTCTATTTTAATCCGACGGCCAGTAACGAAGCATACCCCTTCGCCCGCACTTTTCCAAAAGAGACCCTCAGCTTTTCAACGCATTAACCCGCGGTCCTTGGCGCCCGCAGCCGAATATGCCTTCCGTTTTAGAAAACGTATTCCATTAAATAGATTCAAAAATACGTTTTCCAGATATTCACAATTTTGCCACTGATTTTGTTTTAGTTATAAAATCTTCGTTTTAGATCCGATTTGACCCGTTCAAGTCTCGTTAGATTCATAATTTCGTAATCTATCTAATGATGCTACTGTTACTCATGTTTTCAACTTTTAAAATTCAAGATTAGATTTGATCTATTATTTTATTTAAGTAAATCTTGATTAATTCATAACTTCTCCGTTTGAACTCCGATTTTCGTGATCTTTATATCGTTGGAATCGTAGCAACGCGTAGATTATTTTTATAAAATTTTCAATCTGTTTTTCTACTGTTGGTGTACTGTTTCTAATCTAAATCTTGTTTGCTTCGTGTATGATTGCCTCGATGATTGTGTGGTGATTTTATGATCGAGTTCAGACGGTGAGCAATACGTTGGTGATCAAGAGTACATTGAGGATCCAAGTTCTCAAGAGCACTCTGATCAAGGCAAGTATAGCATGGACCATCCTTGTTGTCTATTCACTTTAATCACTAAATTCATGATGCATGTGTCTACCTTGGTAACCCTAGAATTTATTCCTAGTTTTTGATCACTTGATCCTTGTTACCTATAAGATTGCATTTGAGTAGTGATGCTAGTGCTTGATGATGTCATGATCTTATGAACTTGAATAATTGATTATGAAATAAAGATTAAAAGATGCTTTTTAGCAACATGGACTAAGGACTTAACTGTAAGTATGACACCGGGACTTACAGCGCAACCATGAGGGTCATATGGCTCTGACATTAGTCAAGAATGAAGTTACTTTCTATCATGTTGTTAATCTTGAAAGGTTCCTTGCTGAGCTGGTTGTTTTGCGGCTCCTGTCCTTGTGTGTACTGCTGCGTGTGTGTGCCCACCGGAAGGAGGGCTCTACCGCCCCTTGCCATTGCGCCCGGATCGATTAGTAACTTGTTAGAGAGCCTTTTGAAAGACTTCATAGTGAGACCCTGTTATGCACCTTGGCAGTGTAGTGTGGGCCTTGCAAACCCCGACACATGGGAATCACGACTCATGGTGAAAGTGTGCAACCTCTGCAGAGTGTAAAACTGATATATCAGCCGTGCTCACGGTCACGAGCGGCCTTGGACGTCTTACAGAATAATAATAATTGAATATTGATTTATTAATTTGAAGTTTCTGTTGATGTTTATTCCATATTAATTATCATGTTTATGTGATCATGCAACCATGTTCCTTGGTATATTCTATTGCTGCTACTCAATTGCTAAAACATGATCAACTAAAAGCAACCGCTGTCAAACCAGTGTCTTGCCTTATTTGAGCCTCATAAACCCATGTTATTCTTGTTGAGTAGACATGTACTTATGCTTGCTTTATTTTTCATATTTGGAATAAAAATCCCGGATGGGTAACAGATGACTATGATGATTCTTCTGAGGATTAGTAGGATTGTGTTCACCAGTCAACAACTATTCCCTGTGGATTGGAGATTCCGCGAGAGAGTCTACCTTATGCAGAGTTCTCTTACAATAATAGCTATTAGAAAAGTCTTGGAATGGCACCATTTGAAGCATTATATGGGCGTAAGTGTAGAACACCCTTATACTGGAATCAAACGGGTGAGTCACAGTTGTTTGGACCTGATGTTATAAAGGCTGCTGAAGAACAAGTCAGTAAGATAAGGGAGAACTTAAGGATAGCTCAATCTCGACAAAAGAGTTATGCGGATAAGCGAAGAAGAGACTTGAGTTTTGAAGTAGGTGATTATGTGTATCTCAAGGTATCACCGATGAGAAAGGTGAGAAGGTTTAATATGAAGGGAAAGCTAGCACCAAGGTATGTTGGTCCCTTCAAGATTATAAAGAGACGTGGAGAAGTTGCATATCAATTAGAGTTGCCTGAGCATCTATCAGCTGTTCATGACGTGTTCCATGTGTCTCAACTTAAGAAATGTTTGCGTATACCTGAGGAACAAATACCCATGGATGAACTTCAAGTTAAAGATGATTTGACTTATGAAGAGTACCCTGTGAGGATATTGGAGACAGCTGAAAGGGTCACTCGAAGTAGAGTGATCAGAATGTGCAAGGTTCAGTGGAATAGGCACTCAGAGGAAGAAGCAACTTGGGAAAGAGAAGAGGACTTGAGAAAAGAGTATTCCCATTTGTTTGAGTAAGCATTCAATCTCGAGGACGAGATTTTCTTTAAGGGGGGTAGAATTGTAACACCTAGAATTTTGCAACATTTTAAAATTAGGGAGATTATTTAATCTATGCAATTAATGTCCATGCAAATGTAGGGAAAATAGAATTTTTGGAGAAATAAAAATAAAACCTAGGTCAAACCATGTTTGATGCACTCATGCTGTTGCATATCAGTTTTGTATTGCTTGATTTATTTGTTGGCTTTTCCATTTTCAAATCCCTTTTTGAAACTCCATTTGAAATTGTGTTTGAAATTATAATGGAAAATAGAAAGGAGTAGAAGGCCTCCTTCCCTTCCTCCCTCTGATCTGGCCCAGCTCGGCCACCCGGCCCAACCGGCGCCCCTCTCCTTTTTCCCCGGCCTGCTCGGCCTTTGCCTTCTCCCTCTCCCTCTTGGGCCGCAGCCCAGCTGAGCCGGCCCAGCGAGTAGCAGCAGCGCGCGCGCCCGCTCCCTCTCTGTCTCGCTGCCTCACCGGCCCCACGCGTCAGCGCCTTCCCTCACCTTCCTTCTTTCCTCCCCCTGCTTTCCTTTCCGGCGGAGGCGACGCCATCACCACCGGTGATTCCGGCCCGGATTGGCCCCCTTCCTCAATTAGAGCTATCTCGAGACTTCTTAAGCCTCGCCGCACCCCTCCGCCCCGTTTTCCCGAACCCTAGCTCGCTCTCGCCTTTCGCAGCAAGCTCGCCGCACGTCGCCGTCGAGTTTGTCTGCCGCCGAGGTCGATTCGGTGAGTCCGTCGCTCGTCTCTCCTGCCGTAAGCCTCTCGGAGCGAGCCCCTCATAGTCTTGAATCGAGCACTGACCGACGTTGCCACCATGAACAGGAGCTTCCGACCCGCCGTTGCCCGCCGCCGATCGTCGCCGACTATCTCTGTGGCTCCTTCCGCCGTTTCCGACTGCCTCGAAGCTTCGCCGCACCGTAAGGGGCCTCCCCGTGCCTTTTCCCTCTCTTTTTGCTCTGTCTGTGCGCATCCGCGAGCTCGTCGGAGCTTCCCGACCGCCCTCTCGCGCGCCGCCGCATGCACGGTCCTCGGCGAGTTTCCCCTTGGCCAAAATCGTCTTCCCCGCTGAGCTCTCTCTCTCCCGAGCCGTTCCCCGTGCAGAACCACGCACCCCGGCGCTGGATCGGCTTACGCCGGCGAGCCCCGGCCATGGCGCCGCCGCGCATCCACTGTAGCCGGCCGGAGCGCCACCCCCTTCTTCCGTCCTTCTAATCTCGGCCGTCCATCTTGGATCCGACGGCCTCTGATCGCCCATACCGTTTTGGCCGTCGCTTTGGCGAAAACCCCCCTGGACTTTTTAATGTTAATCCCCGCAGCCCTTTACGTCTTGAGCAGAGTACGCCATCCAATTTAGAAAGCGTATTTTCCTTTCGGTTTAATAAAAATCAGATATTTATATTTACAGTTTTGCCACTATCTTTAATCGCTTATAAAATGCGCGTTTTAACTCCGATTGAGGTGATTCCAATTGCATTGGATTCATAATTTTGTCCTCTTTCCAGTGATATAATTTTTATCTATGTTAACAGTAATTTATTTTTCAGTATTATTTTAATCCCTTAAAATGCATAAAAACTTCAGAAAATCATATCTTTCGCGTTTTAAATCCGTTTTCGGTGATCTTTATATCGATGTGATCGTATCAGCGAGTAGAATAGTTTTATAAATCTTTTATTTGGTTTTCTCACTGTTGGTGTACTGTTCTAATTTATGTCCTTGTTTGCTATGCATGAATGCTCCTGTATGCATGTGTGTTGGTGATTAATCGAGTATAGACGGTGAGCAATTCGACGGTGCTTACGACCCGCTTTTCGAGGACCAGCAAGACCAGCAAGACTTTCCTGAGCAAGGCAAGTAATTCATGGGATTATCCTTGTTACCTATTTATGAAAGTTTTACTAAATATCATATGCATGCAATCCCTTGATAAACATAGATGATTTCCCTGGAATTGTCCCTGTACCTTGATACCTACGATTTATGCACATAAATGATTTGGCAATGCTATTATTATCATGATCATGTGTTGATTAATGGGAAGTAATGAACTTTAATAGATGACATTATCCGTAAGTGACTCTCCGGGAAAACCGCGCAACTATGAGTGCTAATGGGCTCTGGTTTTAGTTCAGTAAATTGCTCTTGTCTAGCTTGTTAGTGGTTACCGAAAGGCGCAAGTGGGGTGGGATAAAGCCGGGATGGCTTATAGTTTGGCCCCTGTCTGCAATGATGTGTATAGGCTGCGGTTATGTGCCATCAGGCAGAGGACTTATTATAAGAACAGGCACAGAATCCATAGCGGCCCTAACTTGTTAGACATGACTTTTGAAAGACTTCATAGTGATACCCTGCTCACTCACCTTGGTAGTGTTTTTGGGAGTAATTAACCCGAGCAAATGGGAATCACGGCTCATAGTGAAAGTGTGCAACCTCTGCAGAGTGTAAAACTGGTATACTAGCCGTACCCGCGGTTATGGGTGGCTTGGAATCCTCATGGAACAGAAAATAGTGTCATTATTTACTTGTTTATGCTTACTGTTCATCTTACATTGATCATGTACCTTGGAATTTATGCAACACCATTGATGCTATTTATAGTATTACTATTACTTTGATTTTAAAGGCTATTGCAACATAACCACATAAAGCTATTTGAGCCTCATGAACCCTGTGTATTACTTGCTGAGTACGATATGTGCTCACTCTTGCTATTACCACCACCACAGATGAAGATTGGAGTTATGACTACCGCAACGAGTTCTAGACTTGTTGTCAACCAGTCAACGTCCCTGCGTTGGAGCTACCACGAGAGATTTTAATTTCCGCTGAGATGTTGTAATAAAGTACTATGTTTAAATATTGTTCGTTATGTATTAAACTCTGCAATGGTACTTAATGAATTTGTCTAGCATGTGTGGACTTGATCCTTGGCACACATGTGAGCTTTTATACATCCTGGTGTTGTTTTTAATATCGGGGTGTGACAAATTGGTATCAGAGCTTTGTTGACTGTAGGACGCAAGCCTAGATAGTAAAAATCACATAGGTTTATTTTTGCACTTAAATTTCAGCCTTGACTATTTTATTACAATTTTGTTTTATGCTATACTTCCTTATTCTATTGCAAAAAGTTTGACTCTAGCTTCTCTTTTCTGATTTTGTAGATGGTTCTCACTCGTTCCGCCGCTCGCCGCTCTGCTGCTGAGGCTGTTTCTTCTCGTGGCGTCGCCTCCTACGTCGCCCAGTTCTCTCCCAGCGCACCGCCGGTGAAGCCCGAGGTCGTGGTCCTCTCCGACGATGAGGAGGACCCCACTGAGGTCCTCATGTTCGATGACGACGTGGAGGAGGAGATCGTGCCAGTCACTCCGACGACGCCAGCTCCTACACCGACGCCTGCACCTGCACCTGAGCCAGTGATGGAGTGGTTCCGTGTTACCACCATCAAGGACCCGGCGCCGAACGCGTATCAACACTCCCTGCTGCAAGAAGTGTTGACTACGTACTACAGTGACAAGCACCCGGTCATCGAGTACCTCTGCTCGAGGTACACCCACCCTGAGGAGGCGACCTACTACAAGACCCTGTTGGCAGTCATCTACTGGGAGCCTGGACAGCCGAAGCCGGCTCCTCATCAGGTCTTCTTTTCGCCTGCTAGGAGGACTTCAGCTCACGCCAGCATGGAGGATGCTGCGCAAGTGGCGTACGCATTCTACCATGGTCTTCGCTATGAGCTCATGGAGGAGGATCGCTTTCGCCACCTGCCCCGCTTTGAGCCCTGGGCTGGACGAGCTGTGGTGACCCAGGCTGATCCCCTGCATCCGACGTTGAACACCACCGCTCTGCACGTCAATGCCTTGACGGAGCAAGTGGTGGGGCTCCAGGGAGAGCTGAAGGGAGCACACTCAGCGTCACGGCGTCTCCAGAAAGAGAATGATTGTCTGCGGGCTATGCTCAAGAAGTCCCCCCGCTACACGAAGAAAGAAGACTTCACGCTTCACGTTAATAAGTTCTAGGTTACCCTTGGGATTCAGGTAATAAATCGTTAGCTGCGTCTAGTGAGTCTTGGTGTGCTTGTAAGATTGGTGTGAGAACATGATTTATTATTATGCACTTGTGTGATTTGGATCTTTGTTATGAGTGTTGGAGTGCTGTAGACTTGTCTACGGTACTTCTTGAACAAGTAAAAATTAAGTTGAGGTCTTTTTATATATTGTTGGGTTGGTTTATATTCTCGTTACCCTTGCTGTTTTCTGGAGTTACCTGAGGTATTTTGGTTATAACTGGAGATCTGATAATGCAAGTGTCATGAAATTTTTATGAGATAAACCAGACTTCAGTGCCTTCCCAGCGCCGTATCAATCACCTTCATATCTATTATGGACTAAGAGTTATGACTGTTGCAATCTGGTATAACTGTGATGCCTGGAAGTGCTGAACAGCTCCTGTAAATTGTGAAATTGGAACTGGTAACTGTCAGAATCTGGTAAAGTGGTCTAAATGAAAGTTGTAGGAAATTTTATAAGTTTTCCAGCAATGTATAGAACGTCTCGTTTTGAGTTCTGTAGCTCCCTGTACGATCGATTTACTGCACTTCTGTTTCTGAGAACTCGTCCTGAAATTTCAGTTTCTCTATTCATGTTGGTTATTTGGGTTTTGTCTGAGAATCGTTACGTATGTTGGGTTGACAGATGGCCGGAAGGAGGAACCCCAGAGGCAACCCACCACCTCCACCACCCCCCATGATCAGCCCTGAACAATTCATGCAGATGCAAGGGCAGTTCATGGAAGCAATGACTCGCTTCATGCAGAATGTTCAGCAGGGTGGAGCACCACCACCACCGCCACCCAGGGACAGGCGCAAGGACTTCCTTCAGGGACGTCCTCCGGTGTTCACACATGCCACAGACCCCCTAGAGGCCGATGATTGGGTCCGTGCTGTGGAAAAGCAGCTTAACATTGCGCAGTGCAGTGACAAGGAGAAGGTCCTGTATGCTTCAGGTCAGTTGCAGGGTGCAGCCCAAACCTGGTGGGAGTCTTACCAGGATGCATGGCCTGCGAATGCTCCTGATGTTACTTGGGATGAGTTCACCAGAGAGTTTAGAGCTCATCACATTCCTCAAGGTTTGATGGATCAGAAGGCTGAAGAGTTCCGGTCTCTCCGGATGGTGTCCATGTCTGTCAGCGAATATCATAACAAGTTCGCTGAGCTGGCACGCTATGCACCCAGGGAAGTTGCTGACGATGCTGACAAGCAGCGGTTATTTCTCAAGGGCTTATATTATGAACTCAGGCTGCAGTTGGCTGGTAACACCTACCCCAACTTTCAAGCTCTTGTCAACCGTGCTATTGTGTTGGACAACATGCGCCAGGATCAGGACAAGAAGAGGAAGTTCTCTGGTCAGTCTTCTGGGAGCAACAACCGTCCACGCTATGGTCACCAGCAGAATTCCCAGCAAAGGTACCATGGTGGTAACAACCAGCGCTTGCCTTTCCAACAGCGCTAGCCATTCCGTCAGTCGGGAGGGACACAAAACTCCCAGAATGGAAAAGCTAATGGTCCCCCTGCCAAGAATGGAGCCCCTAGAGCCCCCACCGTCTGTTACAGCTGTGGCAAGGAAGGCCACATGTCCTTCCACTGCCCCAACAAGAAGCCACTCTATGGGAAGGTGAATCATGTGACCACCGACACTGCTCAGGATGGGCCGAACATCATGCTGGGTACGTTCGACCTCAACTCCACTCCTGCGACTGTATTATTTGATTCTGGAGCATCGCATACATTTATCTCCCATATATTTGTTAGAAAACATAGTATACCCCTGCTTGCAATGAAGACTGAGATGGTAGTAAACTCTCCTGGTGGTGTCATGCCTGCTACTCATTTTTGTCCATCAGTAGTATTGTCTTTAAGGGGGGTAGAGTTTTCAGTCAGTCCGATTGTCCTGAGAGCATCTGGCATTGATTTGATACTGGGTCTGGACTGGATGAAAGAACATACGGTCAACATCAAATGCAAAGAGAAGGTTGTGGAAATGAATGGACCTAAGGGAGACAGAGTCTCAGTTAATGTTGTAGTGAAGCCACCACCAGCTGCTGTCATCAACATGATTGAAGATGAAGGGAAGCCTGAGGATCGTGTTGTGGGGGAATTTTTGGATGTCTTCCCCGAGGATTTGCCAGGTATGCCACCTGATCGAGACATTGAATTCATTATTGAATTATTACCTGGTACTGCACCCATAGCTAAGTGTCCATATAGAATGGGGGTAAATGAGTTAGAAGAACTTAAAAAGCAACTTAAGGAGTTATTAGATAAAGGTTTTATTCGCCCTAGTTCTTCTCCATGGGGTGCACCGGTTATCTTTGTTGACAAGAAGGATGGTACTCAAAGGATGTGCATTGATTACCGATCATTAAATGAAGTGACCATCAAAAATAAGTACCCTTTGCCTAGAATTGATGATTTGTTTGATCAATTGAGAGGTGCATGTGTGTTTTCCAAGATTGATTTACGGTCTGGTTATCACCAATTGAAGATTAGAAACCAAGATATACCGAAGACAGCATTCACTACCAGATATGGGCTATATGAATACACAGTTATGTCTTTTGGTCTTACCAATGCACCTGCCTACTTCATGTATTTGATGAATAAGGTGTTCATGGAATATCTTGATAAGTTTGTGGTGGTATTCATTGATGATATTCTGGTGTTCTCCAAGACGGAAGAAGAACATGAAGAACACTTGAGATTGGTCTTGCAGAAATTGAGAGAGCATAAGTTGTATGCAAAAAGGAGTAAGTGTGAGTTTTGGCTAAAGGAAGTGGCTTTCTTAGGCCACATTGTCTCAAATGGTGGAATTGCTGTAGATCCTAGCAAAGTGAGGGATGTGCTGGATTGGAAGCCACCTACTGATGTTAAGGAAATTCGCAGTTTCCTTGGTTTGGCTGGTTACTATAGGAGGTTCATTGAAGGGTTCTCCAAGCTCGCTAAGCCTATGACTGCATTGTTAGAGAAGAATGCCAAGTTCATGTGGTCCGAACAGTGCCAAGCTAATTTTGATGAGTTGAAGAAGAGGTTGACTTCTGCCCCAGTGCTGATATTGCCTGATCTAAGTAAGAGTTTTTCTATCTACTGTGATGCATCTAGACAAGGTTTGGGATGTGTACTTATGCAAGAAGGTAGGGTTGTTGCCTATGCGTCTAGACAGTTGAGAAAGCATGAGTTGAACTACCCTACTCACGATCTTGAGTTAGCAGCGGTTGTTCATGCCTTGAAGATCTGGAGGCATTACCTGATGGGGCATAAAACTGACATATATACGGATCATAAGAGCTTGAAATACATCTTTACCCAGTCGGATCTGAACTTGAGGCAACGTCGATGGTTAGAATTGATTAAGGACTATGATCTAGAAGTGCATTACCATCCTGGGAAGGCCAATGTGGTGGCCGATGCACTTAGCAGAAAAAGTTATGATAGTGAAGTTCAGGAAACAATGATGCCTGAGGAGTTAAGTGCAGAGTTGCAACGTCTGAACTTGTGTTTGGTTAACAATATCGTGGAGATTGAGATAACGCCTACCTTGGAAGAAGAAATACGCAAAGGTCAGATGGAGGATGAAGGACTCAAAGAGATAGCTGAAAATGTGGTTGTTGGAAAAGCACCCGGATTCAGGCTTGATGAGAATGGCACATTGTGGTTGGGAAAAAGGATATGTGTACCAGCAATGAAGGCTATCCGAGATACAATTCTTCGGGAAGCTCATGAGTCTGCCTACTCCATTCACCCCGGAAGTACCAAGATGTATCAAGATCTCAAGGAGAAGTATTGGTGGAAAGAAATGAGACGAGCTGTAGCTGAGTATGTAGCCCTGTGTGACACTTGTTCAAGAGTCAAGGCCGAACATCAGAGGCCTGCTGGATTGCTACAACCCATGAAGATACCGGAATGGAAATGGGATGAAGTTGGTATGGATTTTATAGTGGGACTACCTCGGACATCCACAGGTTATGATTCAATATGGGTGATTGTCGATCGGTTGACGAAAGTTGCTCATTTCTTGCCTGTGAATACTAAGTATGATGGTCCAAAGTTGGCAAAGCTTTACATGGAAAGGATAGTATGTCTTCATGGAGTGCCTAAGAAGATTGTGTCTGATAGGGGATCTCAGTTTACTTCTCATTTCTGGAAACAAGTACATGAAGCTTTGGGAACTAAATTGAACTTCAGCACCGCTTATCATCCTCAGACAGATGGGCAGACAGAAAGAACCAATCAGATTCTCGAGGATATGCTGAGAGCTTGTGCCTTACAGCATGGTTCTAGTTGGGACAAGAGTCTACCTTATGCAGAGTTCTCTTACAATAATAGCTATCAGAAAAGTCTTGGAATGGCACCATTTGAAGCATTATATGGGCGTAAGTGTAGAACACCCTTATACTGGAATCAAACGGGTGAGTCACAGTTGTTTGGACCTGATGTTATAAAGGCTGCTGAAGAACAAGTCAGTAAGATAAGGGAGAACTTAAGGATAGCTCAATCTCGACAAAAGAGTTATGCGGATAAGCGAAGAAGAGACTTGAGTTTTGAAGTAGGTGATTATGTGTATCTCAAGGTATCACCGATGAGAAAGGTGAGAAGGTTTAATATGAAGGGAAAGCTAGCACCAAGGTATGTTGGTCCCTTCAAGATTATAAAGAGACGTGGAGAAGTTGCATATCAATTAGAGTTGCCTGAGCATCTATCAGCTGTTCATGACGTGTTCCATGTGTCTCAACTTAAGAAATGTTTGCGTATACCTGAGGAACAAATACCCATGGATGAACTTCAAGTTAAAGATGATTTGACTTATGAAGAGTACCCTGTGAGGATATTGGAGACAGCTGAAAGGGTCACTCGAAGTAGAGTGATCAGAATGTGCAAGGTTCAGTGGAATAGGCACTCAGAGGAAGAAGCAACTTGGGAAAGAGAAGAGGACTTGAGAAAAGAGTATTCCCATTTGTTTGAGTAAGCATTCAATCTCGAGGACGAGATTTTCTTTAAGGGGGGTAGAATTGTAACACCTAGAATTTTGCAACATTTTAAAATTAGGGAGATTATTTAATCTATGCAATTAATGTCCATGCAAATGTAGGGAAAATAGAATTTTTGGAGAAATAAAAATAAAACCTAGGTCAAACCATGTTTGATGCACTCATGCTGTTGCATATCAGTTTTGTATTGCTTGATTTATTTGTTGGCTTTTCCATTTTCAAATCCCTTTTTGAAACTCCATTTGAAATTGTGTTTGAAATTATAATGGAAAATAGAAAGGAGTAGAAGGCCTCCTTCCCTTCCTCCCTCTGATCTGGCCCAGCTCGGCCACCCGGCCCAACCGGCGCCCCTCTCCTTTTTCCCCGGCCTGCTCGGCCTTTGCCTTCTCCCTCTCCCTCTTGGGCCGCAGCCCAGCTGAGCCGGCCCAGCGAGTAGCAGCAGCGCGCGCGCCCGCTCCCTCTCTGTCTCGCTGCCTCACCGGCCCCACGCGTCAGCGCCTTCCCTCACCTTCCTTCTTTCCTCCCCCTGCTTTCCTTTCCGGCGGAGGCGACGCCATCACCACCGGTGATTCCGGCCCGGATTGGCCCCCTTCCTCAATTAGAGCTATCTCGAGACTTCTTAAGCCTCGCCGCACCCCTCCGCCCCGTTTTCCCGAACCCTAGCTCGCTCTCGCCTTTCGCAGCAAGCTCGCCGCACGCCGCCGTCGAGTTTGTCTGCCGCCGAGGTCGATTCGGTGAGTCCGTCGCTCGTCTCTCCTGCCGTAAGCCTCTCGGAGCGAGCCCCTCATAGTCTTGAATCGAGCACTGACCGACGTTGCCACCATGAACAGGAGCTTCCGACCCGCCGTTGCCCGCCGCCGATCGTCGCCGACTATCTCTGTGGCTCCTTCCGCCGTTTCCGACTGCCTCGAAGCTTCGCCGCACCGTAAGGGGCCTCCCCGTGCCTTTTCCCTCTCTTTTTGCTCTGTCTGTGCGCATCCGCGAGCTCGTCGGAGCTTCCCGACCGCCCTCTCGCGCGCCGCCGCATGCACGGTCCTCGGCGAGTTTCCCCTTGGCCAAAATCGTCTTCCCCGCTGAGCTCTCTCTCTCCCGAGCCGTTCCCCGTGCAGAACCACGCACCCCGGCGCTGGATCGGCTTACGCCGGCGAGCCCCGGCCATGGCGCCGCCGCGCATCCACTGTAGCCGGCCGGAGCGCCACCCCCTTCTTCCGTCCTTCTAATCTCGGCCGTCCATCTTGGATCCGACGGCCTTCTGATCGCCCATACCGTTTTGGCCGTCGCTTTGGCGAAAACCCCCCTGGACTTTTTAATGTTAATCCCCGCAGCCCTTTACGTCTTGAGCAGAGTACGCCATCCAATTTAGAAAGCGTATTTTCCTTTCGGTTTAATAAAAATCAGATATTTATATTTACAGTTTTGCCACTATCTTTAATCGCTTATAAAATGCGCGTTTTAACTCCGATTGAGGTGATTCCAATTGCATTGGATTCATAATTTTGTCCTCTTTCCAGTGATATAATTTTTATCTATGTTAACAGTAATTTATTTTTCAGTATTATTTTAATCCCTTAAAATGCATAAAAACTTCAGAAAATCATATCTTTCGCGTTTTAAATCCGTTTTCGGTGATCTTTATATCGATGTGATCGTATCAGCGAGTAGAATAGTTTTATAAATCTTTTATTTGGTTTTCTCACTGTTGGTGTACTGTTCTAATTTATGTCCTTGTTTGCTATGCATGAATGCTCCTGTATGCATGTGTGTTGGTGATTAATCGAGTATAGACGGTGAGCAATTCGACGGTGCTTACGACCCGCTTTTCGAGGACCAGCAAGACCAGCAAGACTTTCCTGAGCAAGGCAAGTAATTCATGGGATTATCCTTGTTACCTATTTATGAAAGTTTTACTAAATATCATATGCATGCAATCCCTTGATAAACATAGATGATTTCCCTGGAATTGTCCCTGTACCTTGATACCTACGATTTATGCACATAAATGATTTGGCAATGCTATTATTATCATGATCATGTGTTGATTAATGGGAAGTAATGAACTTTAATAGATGACATTATCCGTAAGTGACTCTCCGGGAAAACCGCGCAACTATGAGTGCTAATGGGCTCTGGTTTTAGTTCAGTAAATTGCTCTTGTCTAGCTTGTTAGTGGTTACCGAAAGGCGCAAGTGGGGTGGGATAAAGCCGGGATGGCTTATAGTTTGGCCCCTGTCTGCAATGATGTGTATAGGCTGCGGTTATGTGCCATCAGGCAGAGGACTTATTATAAGAACAGGCACAGAATCCATAGCGGCCCTAACTTGTTAGACATGACTTTTGAAAGACTTCATAGTGATACCCTGCTCACTCACCTTGGTAGTGTTTTTGGGAGTAATTAACCCGAGCAAATGGGAATCACGGCTCATAGTGAAAGTGTGCAACCTCTGCAGAGTGTAAAACTGGTATACTAGCCGTACCCGCGGTTATGGGTGGCTTGGAATCCTCATGGAACAGAAAATAGTGTCATTATTTACTTGTTTATGCTTACTGTTCATCTTACATTGATCATGTACCTTGGAATTTATGCAACACCATTGATGCTATTTATAGTATTACTATTACTTTGATTTTAAAGGCTATTGCAACATAACCACATAAAGCTATTTGAGCCTCATGAACCCTGTGTATTACTTGCTGAGTACGATATGTGCTCACTCTTGCTATTACCACCACCACAGATGAAGATTGGAGTTATGACTACCGCAACGAGTTCTAGACTTGTTGTCAACCAGTCAACGTCCCTGCGTTGGAGCTACCACGAGAGATTTTAATTTCCGCTGAGATGTTGTAATAAAGTACTATGTTTAAATATTGTTCGTTATGTATTAAACTCTGCAATGGTACTTAATGAATTTGTCTAGCATGTGTGGACTTGATCCTTGGCACACATGTGAGCTTTTATACATCCTGGTGTTGTTTTTAATATCGGGGTGTGACAAATTGGTATCAGAGCTTTGTTGACTGTAGGACGCAAGCCTAGATAGTAAAAATCACATAGGTTTATTTTTGCACTTAAATTTCAGCCTTGACTATTTTATTACAATTTTGTTTTATGCTATACTTCCTTATTCTATTGCAAAAAGTTTGACTCTAGCTTCTCTTTTCTGATTTTGTAGATGGTTCTCACTCGTTCCGCCGCTCGCCGCTCTGCTGCTGAGGCTGTTTCTTCTCGTGGCGTCGCCTCCTACGTCGCCCAGTTCTCTCCCAGCGCACCGCCGGTGAAGCCCGAGGTCGTGGTCCTCTCCGACGATGAGGAGGACCCCACTGAGGTCCTCATGTTCGATGACGACGTGGAGGAGGAGATCGTGCCAGTCACTCCGACGACGCCAGCTCCTACACCGACGCCTGCACCTGCACCTGAGCCAGTGATGGAGTGGTTCCGTGTTACCACCATCCAGACTCGTCCAGTGCGGCGTCCGGTGTATCGCCCAGTGACACGTGTACTAGCTGTTTGAATTCGCCTGCTGCGCGCGCTCACAACGGACGTGGGGCCGTCACACCGGACGCTCCGACGCCAGCGTCCGGTGTGGTTCTAGAGAGTTTCCAGAGAGCACATTTGCTCACCGGACACGTCCGGTGCAGGGTCACCGGACGCTCCTCGGCGTCCGCTGTGCCAACGGTCAACTGCTGCTCGCCAAGTCAGAGGCTCCGGACGCTGGAACAGTGTTCCCAGCGCGTCCGGTGTTCAAATTCGCGCGTCCGGAGAAAAACTTCACCGAACCGACCCGAGAGCACGGGGTCCGCTCCGGTGCTGCCCCACCGGACGCTCCCAGCGTCCGGTACACACGTTTTTGCACTTTCTCAATGAGTTAGCCATCAGGAAACTTCGGCAAGTTTCCGGTGCACATTTCTACTAAGTGCAAGCACCGAAAAGTGCAAACACCCAAACTCCTCTCTACCACTCAACCTTCACCCCGTTTCCAAAGTCGCTAACACTCCAAAGTGTCTCTCACTTTAGTGCACGTGTGTTAGCATTTTACAAAGAGTTTTCCACGGGTTTTGTTAGTGTCACTAGCATCTACATGCATATGCAATGAATATGAACACCTAATGGCACTTGATAACCGCAATTCACAACCATTTCGCCCCTCTTGATAGTACGGCTATCTATCCTAAATGTGATCAATCCCTTTATGGAGTCTTGATCACCAAAAGTAAAAAGAGCTCCTATGGTTTATACCTTTGCCTTGAGCTCCCGCTTTTCTCCACCTTCCTTCTCATCACTTTATGAAGCTTGTGGACACCGTTTGATGATGGACTTATACCATTTGCATGGATGCCGTCAATGCCCTTCACTTGTGGCCTCTACCGACCCGGTCCTTTGCTCCATCTTGACATTTGCTAATTTGCTTTCATGAAACACTTAGAGCAAACCATTAGCAAACTAGGTTTCATCAATTACCCAAAACCAAACATGGGCTTTCAATCTTCCCCTTTTTGGTAATTGATGACAACCTTCACAAAGATATGAAATGAATAACAAGTTTGCACTTTGGTAGTATTAGCTCCCCCTACATATGTGATTCCTTGTGTTTGGTTCAATTTTTCACATATGCATGGATTTGAAAGTTTGGGTGAGCTACCACTATCAAATGATGCTAAGGTATATAGAATGGACCTTTAAAGCGTGATACCATCGGAGTTACGGAAATATACCATCCTTAGCACCATTGTTCACTAGTCATGCATCACAAACTCAAAATACCTCGTGAGATCAACATTTAAGTAAGAGTGGTACTTTATATGAAAGTAAATCCTATGCATGCTAGTTTGTCAAACACCATTCAAAACCTATTCCTAAGCAATACACCAATCAAGCAAGTATAGGAATTGAAGTTTTGACAATGCAACAATTCATATGTTAATGCACACACAAATGCAACAACTTATTCATGAGCTTGCTCCCCCTACTTGTGTGCTTTCAAATTTTTAAATGACCCCTTTCCATTCTTATCTTTGTGCTTTCAAATTTTTAAATGACCCCTTTCCATTCTTATCTTTGTGACTTCTTCTTTCCCTTTGTCAACAATCACAAAAAATGGTGCAAAATATGGGAGTATCAAGTCAATTTTATGGGGTTTAGTTCATTTTTACTTTGGTTCAATCTAGATCACTTGCTTAGAGTATGTAACTAAGTTTGATCCAAGGACAAGCTTCTTCACACCTCACTAAAAGGGTTATCTTGATCATGTTAAGTTACACATCTTGAGCTCATGTTCTAAATTCAACACTAGATTTGCAAGTCCATCAATATGTCATATGCTACCACTAGGTCAACCAAGCACATAAAACAATAGTGGTACCATATATCCATCAAAAAACATTTGATTTTTTCATGATTGAGCCTACAAGATGCATTTCATGCCTATATGCACTAGACAAGTCCTTATCAAAGAATGAATGCCATGTCGCACAATTTTACCTTGCTTTAGTCGAAGGAGAGGCATGTCATATAATGTGGGATGCTTTTTACTTCATGTTGGAGTAGTCTAGTATGTTTAGCTCACTTCTTAACTTGCAAAATCTTGACTCATCAAGTGGCTTTGTAAAAATATCCGCTAATTGATCTTCGGTGCCAACACTTTCAATTGCAATGTCTCCTTTGATTTGGTGATCTCTAATGAAGTGATGCCTTATATCAATGTGCTTTGTTCTTGAATGTTGCACGGGGTTGTTGGTTAGCTTGATAGCACTCTCATTGTCACATAGCAAAGGCACTTTCTTATATTTCAAACCAAAGTCATTCAAAGTGGCCTTCATCCATAGGAGTTGTGCACAACAACTACTGGCACTAATGTACTCCGCTTCGGCCGTTGAGAGAGCAACACTATTTTGATTCTTTGATGACCAAGATACAAGTGACCTTCCAAACAATTGACAAGTTCCACTAGTGCTCTTTCTATCAACCTTGCAACCGGCATATTCGGAATCCGAATATCCAATAAGCTCAAAGTTGGACCCCTTAGGATACCACAACCCAACATCTTGTGTGCCCTTCAAATACCTCAATATTCTCTTTGCGGCTTTCAAATGACTCTCTCTTGGTGAGGCTTGAAATCTTACACATATGCACACACTAAACATGACATCCGGTCGAGATGTGGTCAAATAAAGGAGACATCCAATCATTGATCTATATAGCTTTTGATCCACCATCTTGCCACTATCATCTAAGTCTAAATGCCCATTAGTTGCCATAGGTGTATTCATGGGCTTTGCATGTTCCAAACCAAATTTCTTCACCATGTCTCTTATGTACTTGCCTTGACTCACAAATGCGCCATTTTTCATTTGCTTAACTTGAAGACCAAGAAAGTAACTAAGTTCACCGATCATGGACATTTCAAACTCACTTGCCATCATATTTCTAAATTCTTCACAAAAATCTTGATTTATTGGTCCAAATATGATATCATCCACATATATTTGCAATACAAACAAATCACTTGCAAGCTTCTTAGTGAAGAGAGTAGTATCAACCTTTCCCATTTTGAATCCTTTAGAGAGTAAGAAATCTCTCAATCTCTCGTACCATGCTCTTGGTGCTTACTTCAAACCATACAATGCCTTCCTTAGCTTGTACACATGGTTGGGCTTCTTCACATCTTCAAATCTGGGAGGTTGTTCAACATATACCAACTCATTGATGTATCCATTGAGAAATGCACTCTTGACATCCATTTGATATAACTTGATGTTGTAGGTACAAGCATAGGCTAATAAGATTCTAATTGCCTCCAATCGAGCAACCGGTGCATAGGTTTCTTCAAAACCAAGCCCTTCTACTTGAGTGTAACCTTGTGCAACCAATCTAGCCTTGTTCCTTATCACTATGCCATCTTGATCTTGCTTGTTTCTAAAGACCGATTTTATTCCAATAACATTGTGTTTCTTTGGCCTTTCAACTAGCTCCCAAACTTGATTTCTTGTGAAATTGTTAAGCTCTTCATGCATGGCATTTACCCAATCAACATCTTGCAATGCTTCCTCATTCTTAGTTGGCTCTAAGAATGATACAAATGAGAAATGCTCACAAATTTGAGCTAGCCTTGCTCTTGTTTGAACTCCACTTTGAATACCACCAATGATTTGATCCAAAGGATGATCCCTTGCTATAGAGACCGGTTGGAGAATAGGAACTTGATCATTGGGTTGATATGAACTAGCTTGTTGATCTTCTACTTGAGATTGATCTTGTGAGTCACTTGCACTTGCATCATTATCGACTTGCACACTTGTATGAATAGCACCATCATCTTCATCATCATTGACTTGCCTCGGCCTAATATCACCAATATCCATATCTTTCATTGGATTTGCCAAGTCATTGCCTCTCACATCATTAAGATTTTCAACTTCATCTTGAGAGCCTTGGGTTTCATCAAATTCCACATCATGCACCTCCTCAACAGTACCACTAGCCAAATTCCAAACTCTATATGCCTTGCTTGTGGTTGAATAGCCAAGTAAGAAACATTCATCACATTTCTTTTCAAACTTGCTCAATCTTGTTCCTTTCTTGAGAATGTAGCATTTGCAACCGAAAACCTGAAAATATGCAATGTTGGGCTTTCTACCATTCAATAGCTCATATGGAGTCTTTGCAAGCATACCATGACAATATAACCTGTTGATGTAGTAGCATGCGGTGTTGATAGCCTCGGCCCAAAAAGAATGACTAACATTATATTCACTTAGCATTGATCTTGCCATATCAAAGTTCTATTCTTCCTTTCAACAATGCCATTTGATTGTGGTGTATACTTGGGTGAGAATTGATGTCCAATGCCATACTCATCACACAACTTATCAATCTTAGTGTTCTTGAATTCACTTTCATTGTCACTTCTCACTTTCTTGATGGTTGTTTCAAACTCATTTTTGGCTTTTCTTGACAAAAGACTTGAATAGATCATAGACTTCACTCTTGTCAACTAGAAAGAATACCCATGTATATCTAGTGTAATCATCCACAATCACAAATCCATACTTGTTCCCACCAATGCTAGTATATGTGGTTGGTCCAAACAAGTCCATATGCAAGAGCTCAAGTGCTTTACTAGTACTCATCATGCTCTTCTTAGGATGTGTGTTTCCAACTTGTTTGCCGGCTTGACATGCACTACAAAGCTTATCCTTCTCAAAGGTGACATCTTTCAAGCCTCTAACTAGATCATGCTTCACTAGTTTGTTTAATTGTTTCATTCCAACATGACCAAGCCTTCTATGTCATAACCTACCCAAACTTGATTTAGTGATCAAACATGTTGACAATTGAGTTTCACTAGCATTGAAATCCACAAGATATAAGTTGTCATATCTAAAGCCGTTGAATATCAAATTTGATCCATCAACACTGACAAATTCAACACTATCAACCCCAAATATGCACTTGAAACCGAGATCACATAGTTGTGCAACCGAGAGCAAATTGAAGTTCAAACTTTCAACTAGCAACACATTTGAGATGGACATGTCATTGGATATTGCAATCTTACCAAGTCCTTTCACTTTCCTTTTCTTGTTATCACCAAATGTGATTGCATCATAGCCACTATTTGCACTTGTGTTGAGAGAACCAAATATACTAGAATCCCCGGTCATATGTTGAGTGTATCCACTATCAAGCACCCAATGGCTTCCTCCGGCTTTGTAATTGACCTACAAAAAGAGCTCAATTCTTTTTAGGTACCCAATGTTGCTTGGGTCCTTGGAGGTTAGTGACTAAGCTTTTTGGTACCCAAATGGTATTCTTCTTTGGACCCAACATGGATGTACCAACAAACTTAGCCTTCACACCATTTGAGCCCTTATTGAGAATGTAGCAAGAATCAAACTTAATTGAGGATACATATGCATTAGATTTCTTGCTTTTGTAATCTAGCTCTAAATGACCCACTTGCTTGCATTTTGTGCAATACTGGCCATTCCTCTTCACAAAACAAGTTTTGTGAGGAGCAAAGGCGGTCTTGCCTTTCTTGGGGATATAGCCCAATCCCTCTTTATGGAGAGATGCCCTTTGGCTACCCAAGCACATAAGCAAGCGGTCCTCACCACCATAGGCCTTAGCTAAGGAGTGATTGAGCTTCTTAACCTCCTCCTTGACGTTCTTGTTCTCATCAATTAGTGAAGCGTCATTAGTGGGTGAGGTGGAAGTGGAAGTGCTACAAGAAGGGTTAGTAATAACAACAATAGGTTCACAAGATATGTCATATGTTACACCTATGTTGCAAGTTTTAGTTTTCTTCTTGTTTATTTGACTTTGTAAGTCCTCATTTTGAGTCACAAGAGAGGAATGAGCTTCTTCAAGCTTAGTGTGAGACTTTTGGAGCTTCTTATGGTGTTCCTTTAGACTCTCATAAGATGCTCTAATCTCCTCAAGTTCTTACTCAAGGGATTGTTTATCCTTGTGCAAGCCCTTGCACTCCTTTCTAAGTGAATCAAAATGAATACGAGCATCATCAAGCATGTCAATTAGCTCTTCCTTTGTTAGATCATCATCACTATCATCATCATCATTAGATTCACTATCGGATGATACCTTTGAGCCCTTGGCCATGATGCATAAAGGAGTGTCGAAGATGGAAGGCTTGTCATGAATAGCAATGCTTGCATGTGCCTTCTTCTTGCTCTTCTTCTCATCATCACTATCTTCGTCACTTGAAGATACATCACTATCCCATGTCACCACATGAGAGTAGTTCTTCTTCTTCTTGTATGATGATTCTTTCTTTTCCTTCTTCTCCTTCTTCTCATGCTTGTTCTTTTTCTTGCCTTTGTGCTCATCATCACTTGAGTGTGGGCAATCGGCCACCAAGTGATCCTTGCTTCCACAATTGAAGCATCTTCTTGGCCCATTAAATTTCTTTGAGTTCTTCTTTCTTCTTGCCAGGTAGCCCTTCTTCTTCATGAATTTTTCAAATCTTCTCACTAGAAGAGCCATCTCCTCATCACTCTCACTTGTGTTTGATGGATCTTCACTTGATTCAACCTTGGGTTTGCCCTTGCCCTTTGACGATGATGTGGCTTTAAATGCCACACTCTTCTTCTTCTCATCCTTAGAGTCTTCATCTTTTTCTTTCTTCTTCTTGTTAATCAACTCCTCCTCGTCATCATCATCTCTATAAGCATCATCGGTCATCACCTCCGTTAGCACTTGGTTTGGTGTCAACTCACTCAAGGTGGGCTTCACCAACACCGTGATCAAAGTGGCAAAGTGCTTGGGCAAGCTCTTCAAGAACTTCATAGAGAAGTCACTATCTTTCACTTCTTCATTTACCGCTTTGAGCTCATTGACAATGACTTGCAACCTATGAAACATCTCCGGCACGGTTTCATCATCCTTCATCTTGAAGCTAACAAACTTGTCCTTCAAGATGTATGCTCTTGCGGTCTTCACACCCTTGGTGCCCTCATATGACTCCTCAAGCTTTTTCCAAGCTTCATGAGCACTCTCAATATTCTTGACTTGTTCAAACACCTTCTCATCAAGAGCCTTATGAATAGCACACACCGCAATGTCATTCAATTATAGCAATCTTTCTTCGGCGGTTGTGGGGTTGGCCGCATTGGCAATCTCAATCTTGGTCTCCACAACCTTTCAAATCTCTCTATTGATTGACTTGATGTGTGAGGTCATCTTGCTCTTCTAATATGCATAATTTGTGCCATCAAATTGGGGTGGCTTCTTGGTGTTGTTGATGTGAATGTTAAGTTGAGCCATTTTAGCACCGTAGGTTGTTAAGCCTCAAATCAACGGTGCCTCGGCTCCGATACCACTTGAAAGGTCCTAAATGGCTAGAGGGGGGAATAGCCTATAAAAATTCTACAAACAACACTCAAAGCAAATTGGTTAGACAATTAAATGGCGAAGCGAATTTGTGCGCTAGCCTACTAAAAGGAGCAAGCCACCTAACCGTTCTACACTATAGTCTCTAATATCACACACAAAGGCTAAGTTGCTACTTTACTCTACTCCTAGGTGTACACAAGAGAGAGCTACACAAGGTAAATACACGAATGTAAAAAGAGAGGAGTGAGCAATATTATACCGCCGTTGAAGAGTAGAGAATACCAAATAATCAATCAATCACAATACAATAGAGAACCTCGGCAAGAGAGTTGACACAATGATGTTTACCGAGGTTCACTTGTTTGCCGGCAAGCTACGTCCTCGTTGTAGCGATACACCCACTTGGAGGTTCACGCGTAATTGGCATCACACGCCTGAAAGCCCGAGTTTGGTTTTGATAATTGATGACACCCTAAGGACTAACCTATTTGCTAAGTGTTGGCTAAGAATAGGTAGTCCAATCCATGGTGTGGAGCAAGGAGTGATGGTGATGATCAAGGGTGGCTCAACCATGGATCAAGAGGTAGATCTTGTGGAGATGATCAAAGGAGAAAGAAAAGGACTTAAAGAGGTGATCAAGGCCAAGATATAACCCCAAGTATGCTTTTCTTTTGGTGATCAAGACTTCTAGTGGAAGTGATCACATTTAGGATAGATAGCCGACTATCAAGGGGAGAACTAAGTGTTTGGATTACCTTCAAGTGCTCTAGGTTGCATGTCATTGCATTGATTCTAACTCAACCTAGACGTAGTCTTGAAAACACTTGAAAAATGTTTTGAACATGCTAACACCTATGCACAAGCGTTGAGAACCTTGAGTGTTAGCACCTAGAAACAAGGGGTGAAATTTTGGACTTGAAAACAGTGAAAACCGAGCGTCAGACTCTGGGGAGACAGAGCGTCGGACTATTGGAGTGAAGCGTCTAACGGTCCCGAGCACTGTTGCTAACTGTTAGAGAGCGTCAGACTCGTGGCTTTAGTCCGACGGCGAGCATCGGACTAAGTCCGATGCAGGTTGAAGCTCTCGGGGTGTTTCTGCGAAGCGTCGGACTGTTGGTTTCTTTGGTCCGACGCACTGACAAGTAGAGTCCGACGGTGGAGAACAGTGGCTTGCGCTGAGAGAGCCGGACGTTGCATTGTTAGTCCGACGCTGTGTGTCGGACCAGCATCCGACGGTTTTTACCGCTCGGGGAGCTCTCTGCATAGTTTCTGGAGACGTCGGACGGTGAAGGACTTTGGTCCGACGTTGTCCTGTCCGATGATCTGCTGTGAGGCACGAACAGTGACCATTGAGATCGAGTGGCTGACGTTGAATCCTGTTGAACACGTGGCACTGATCCGAGTGTCGAACCGTGGCTTTGGTTCGACGGTGTGCGTCCGACACCCAGAAAAAGGGTTTAACTGCTGTTTTTCAGTGGGTAACGGCTAGGAGTGTGCTTAGGGGTATTTATACTCCTTACCTGGTCACTTGGTGACTCTCTTTTGCACATTTGATTCATTGCCATACACTTGTGAGCACTCTCTAGCCTCCCACTCACTCACTTGTTCATCTTTGATCATCTTTGTGAGTTGAGTAATCCTCAAGTGCATCATTGATAGTGATTTGCATTCTAGAGCACTTGAGAGCAAGCCAAGGCTGAGATCTTATTCTCTTGGGGCATTGCCGTGTCCCTAGCGGCATGGAGGCAATTTCGGTATGAAGTTGATTGGTGCTTGTTCAAGCCCACACCGAAGGTTCGATTATGAGGGGTTCTTGCGGTTATTCCCCGGCGGAGCGCCAAAACCGACTCTAGTGGATTGCTCGTGGTCTAAAGCCACTTCTCTTGTGTTGGTGAGCGGCTCCCAGTGAGAGATTGACGTGTGAAGCCTAGCTCGCAATCCACCAAGGAAGATCGTTGCCACAACGAGGAGTAGTGTGACGGCAATCACGTGAACCTCGGTAAAAAATCGGGTGCTCATTCTCTTCTCCACCTTCAAGTGGACATTTGGCTTTCCGGTGTTCATTTGGTGATTGGTCTTCATTGTGATCATATTGGTCATCTCTTGGTGATTGGAGCTACACGGCATTGAAACTTCACATCATCAAGCCCCTCGGTATAATCTTCCTCGATCACTCTTCCTTGTGTTTACTTTGTGTTTAGGTGTTCTCACCTTAGGTTCATGGTGAGGGCTTCTTGCGCTTGTCTCTTGTCTAGGTGCCATCTCCTTAGGGTCGGAGGAGTTGGTTTCTTGCGTGTTGAGTGCTTATCTTGTGAAGTAGCATTTTGTGCTAGGTGGCTTGCTTAGGGTAGTTTAGAGCTAGTGCATTGCATTAGCCTTGTTATCTACTAACTTGTGGTCTAGTGCTTTGTAGAATTTTTTATAGGCTATTCACCCCCTCTAGCCTATCTGGTCCTTACAAGTGGTATCAGAGCTGAGGTCACCACCATTTGAGGCTTAACATCCTTGTGGTGAAAGATGGCTCAAATAAATGTGTTGGGGAGGCCGCCAAAGTTTGATGGCACTTGCTATGATCAATGAAAGAGAAAGATGATAGTTCACTTCATGACCATGCACATTGATGTTTGGAAGGCAACGGAGACAAAGATTGGGTATGAGAATCCACAAGCTCCCACCGATGCCGACAAGAGGAAGATGGAGTGCAATGCCCATGCAATCAATGCACTCTACACCGCTCTTGAGTCTCATGTATTCGAGCAAATCAAGGATCTTGATTTGGCTCATGACATTTGGAAGCGGTTGGAGGAGACCTATGAGGGCACACAAGAGGTCAAGAATGCCAAGGTCTATATGTTGAGGGAGAAGTTTGGCACCTTCAAGATGAATGATGATGAGAGTGTGCCGGAAATGTTCAACCGCTTGCAAGTAATTGTGAATGACTTGAAGAGCTTGGGTGAGGACATCAAGGACAAGGACTTCTCTCACAAGTTCTTGAGGTGCTTGCCCCCAAGGTTTGCAATTATCAAGACATTGCTAGCAAGAGAAGACTTGAGCACCAAGAAGCCCAACCAAATCCTCATTGAGATCATCACTCAAGACATGAACAATGAAGAGGTGGTTGAGGAGAAGAAGAAGAAGAAGAGTGTGGCTCTCAAAGCTACATCCTCCAAAAGCAAGGGAAAGGCCAAAATGATTGAGCTTGATGAAGATTCTACCTCAAGTGATGATGAAGATGATGAAGCCATGGCTCTCCTAGTGCGCAAGTTTGGTCGGTTCATGAAGAGGAAGGGCTATGGTCAAGGCAAGAAGAAGTTCATCTCTAAGAACAAGTAAGAGCCAAGGAGATGCTTCAAGTGCAAGAACTTAGATCACTTCATTCCCGATTGTCCTCACAATAGTGACAATGACAATGAGAGTGATGATGACAAGAAGAAGAGCAAGAAGAAGGACAAGAAGGAAAAGAAAAACAAGAATGTGACACTAAAGAAGAAGAAGAAGGGGTAATCATATTGTGTTACTTGGGATGATGGTGATGCCTCTACCGATGAGGATGATAGTGATGATGATGAGAGCAAGACTACCAAGAAGAAAGCTAATGCAAGCATTGCTCTCAACAACAAGCTATCTCTCTTCGACACTCCATCTACATGCTTGATGGCCAAGACATCTAAGGTACAATCCGATGATGAGAGTGATGAGGAGGAGCTATCATGTGATGAGCTTATGTCCATGCTTGATGATGCCAATACTTACATTGAGGCCAAAAGAAAGGAGTGCAAAAATATTGCGCAAAGCCAAGATAGCCATTGAGCAATCCTTTGATGAGCTCTCGAAGTCTCATGAGAGGCTAATGGAAGCCCATGAGAGGCTCAAGATAGCTCACTCCAAGCTAGAGATAGCTCACTCCTCTCTAGTGGCCAAAAATGAGAAGAGGGCATCCATCAAAACATGTGACATGGGTTCATCATGTGACATCCTTAGTGACAAGTCAATTTCTTCTACTACTGTTGTTGTCACTAACCCTTCTTGCAGCTCTACCACTCCTATTTTACCTAAAGTTGATGACTCTAAGTCCTCACTTGTGGTGGAAAACAAAAACCTCAAGGAGGAGGTCAATAAGCTCACCCGCGCATTAGGCAATGCCTATAGTGGGGAAGCCCGCTTGCTAAAGTGCTTGGGTAGCCAAAGATTTGGTCACCTTAAAGAGGGACTAGGCTATACCCCCAAGAAAGGTAAGGCCGCCTTTTTAACTCCCAAAACTAGCTTTGTGAGGAGCAATGGCTGGTTTTGTCAAAGATGCAAGCAAGTGGGGCATAATGAGCAATATTGCATGGCAAACAAGAACAAGCAAGTTAAATTTGCTAGTGCGACTTCCATTCGCCTTGATTCTTGTTACATGCTCACTAAGCGAGTGAAGGGTGTTAAACCCAAATATATTGGTACACCAAGTGGCAATCCAAGGATGAGATCCATTTGGGTTCCTAAATCCTTGGTCACTAACCTTCAAGGACCCAAGAAAACTTGAGTACCTAAAACCAATTGATTTACTCTTGTAGGTCAATTACAAAGCCAGAGGAAGGCATTGGGTGCTTGATAGTGGATGCACTCAACACATGACCGGAGAGTCTAGTATGTTCAACTCTATCAACACAAGTGGCAATCAAGAGTTTGATTCTATCATATTTGGTGACAATGGCAAAGGTAAGGTGAAAGGATTGGGCAAGATTGCTATCTCCAATGATTTGAGTATATCCAATGTGTTGTTAGTTGAATCTCTCAATTTCAATCTATTATCGGTTGCACAACTTTGTGATCTTGGTTTCAAGTGCATATTTGGAATTGATGATGTTGAGATTGTGAGTGTGGATGGTTCCAACTTGATCTTCAAGGGCTTTAGATATGGAAACCTATACTTGGTGGATTTCAATGATAGTGAAGCTAATCTCTCATTTTGTTTGATCTCCAAATTAAGTCTTGGTTGGTTATGACATAGAAGCCTTGGACATGTTGGAATGGAGCAACTTGGAAGATTGGTGAAGCATGACATGGTTAGAGGCTTGAAAGATATGCACTTTGAGAAGGATAGGTTGTGTAGTTCTTGTCAATTTGGAAAGTAAGTTGGAAATACACATCCTAAGAAAGGAATGATGAGTACATCTAGTCCACTTGAGCAATTGCATATGGATTTATTTGGTCCAACCACTTATGAAAGTATTGGAGGAAATAAATATGGCTTTATGATAGTTGATGACTTCACTAGATACACAGGGGTATTCTTTCTTATTGACAAGAGTGAAGTGTTTGAAATCTTCAAATATTTTATCAAGAGAAGCCAAAATGAGTTTGATACAAGGGTGAAGAAAGTGAGGAGTGACAATGGTAGTGAATTCAAGAATGCAAGAGTTGATGAGCTATGTGATGAATTGGATATCAAGCATCAATTCTCGGCCATGTACACCCCTCAATCTAATGGTCTTGTTGAAAGGAAGAATAGAACTCTTATTGACATGGCAAGATCAATGCTAAGTGAATACAATGTTAGTGATGACTTTTGGGCCGAAGCTATCAATACGGCTTGCTACTCTAGCAACCGTCTCTATTGTCATCTAATGTTGAAGAAGACACCCTATGAGCTCTTGAATGGAAGAAAGCACAACATTGCATACTTTAGAGTGTTTGGTTGCAAATGTTATATCTTGAAGAAAGGCACTCATTTGGGCAAGTTTGAGAAGAAGTGTGATGAAGTTATCCTACTTGGCTATTCAACTTCAAGCAAGGCATATAGAGTATAGAACTAGACACATAAGATAGTTGAAGAAGTCCATGATGTTGAGTTTGATGAAACTAATGGGTCACAAAATGAGAAGGACAATCTTGATGATGTGAGAGGACCTCAATTAGTTGATGCTATGAAGAACATGGACATTGGTGACATTAGGCCAAGGCAAGTTGAAGAAAATGATGATCAAGATGTCACCCCTCCTATTGTGCAAGTGGAAGATGAAAATCAAGCAAGCTCAAGTGACTCTCAAGTTCATGATCAAAATCAAGATCAAGATCAAGATCAAGTTCAAGATGTTAGTTCAACTCAAGTGCTTCAACCTACTCATATTGCAAGAGACCATCCTCTAGATCAAATTGTTGGTGATATTAGTAGAGGTGTGCAAACAAGGTCAAGAGTAGCTTGTTTTTGTGAGCACTATTCATTTGTCTCACAAGAGGACCCTACTAACATTGAGAAGGCTCTCAAGGATGAGGATTGGATAAATGCTATGCATGAAGAATAGAATAACTTTGAGAGGAATCAAGTATGGGAATTAGTTCCTAGACCAAGCAAGCATAATGTGATTGGCACCAAGTGGGTCTTTCAGAACAAGCAAGATCAAGATGGGATTGTTGTTAGAAACAAAGCTAGATTGGTTGCATAAGGTTACACTCAAATTGAAGGATTAGATTTTGGAGAAACCTATGCACCTGTGGCAAGATTGGAAGCAATCCGGATTCTATTGGCTTATGCATGTGCTCATAATATCAAGCTCTAGCAAATGGATGTTAAAAGTGCATTCCTAAATGGCTACATCAATGAGTTAGTATTTGTTGAGCAACCACCTGGTTTTGAAGATAACAAAAAGCCCGATCATGTGTACAAGCTCAAGAAGGCTCTCTATGGCTTGAAGCAAGCACCAAGAGCATGGTACGAGAGGTTGAAGGATTTCCTACTCTCTAAAGGGTTCAAGATGGGAAAGGTTGACACCACTCTCTTCACTAAGAAGATTGAAAATGACTTGTTCATCATGCAAATCTGTGTTGATGATATTATCTTTGGATCAACAAGTCAAGCATTTTGTGAGGAGTTTGGAGAAATGATGGCCAAAGAGTTTGAAATGTCCATGGTTGGTGAACTTAGTTACTTTCTTGGACTCCAAATCAAGCAATTGAAGAATAGCACTTTCGTGAGTCAAAGCAAGTACATCAAGGACGTGGTGAAGAAATTTGGATTGCAAAATGTAAAGGCAATCTCAACACCTATGGGCACTAGTGGAAGCTTGGAACCGGATGGAGAAGGTGAATTGGTTGATCAAAAGCAATATTGGTCAATGATTGGTAGTCTACTCTATGTGACCGCTTCTAGACCAGATGTGATGTGTCACACCCAATTTTAAGGTTAAAATTGAATGAACCAACTTATGTGCGCCCAGAGATCAATCACACACATAAGCGACAAATTACATAGTACCATCACAAGGTTTAATACATAACGAATAATATCACATAGTCTTTACATAAATAGTAACGGACTAATAATTATAATCTCTCGCGGAAGCTTCAATTCACAGGGAAGTAGTTGACTGGTGAACACAATCCTAGTAATCCTCAGAAGAATTATCATAGTCATCTGTTACCCATCCGAGATTTTTAATCCAAATATGAAAAATAAAGCAAGCGTAAGTACATGTCGTACTCAACAAGAATAGCATGGGTTTATGAGGCTCAAATAAGGCATGACACTGGTTGACAGCGGTTGCTTTTAGTTGATCATATTTTAGCAATTTGAGTAGCAGCAATAGAATATACCAAGGAACAAGATTCGCATGATCATATAAACATGATAATTAATATGGAATAAACATCAATAGAAACTTCAAATAAATCAATATTAAATTAGTTAAGTTCCTGTAAGACGTCCAAGGCCGCTCGTGACCGTGAGCGCGGCTGGTATATCAGTTTTACACTCTGCAGAGGTTGCACACTTTCACCATAAGTCGTGATTCCCATATGCCAAGGGTCATGACTCCCATGTCACCTCACCAAGGAAGTGCGGCAGGGTACACTATGAAGTCTTTCAAAAGCCTTCGTAACATGCCACTAATCAATCCGGGCGCAATGGCAAGGGGTGGTAGAGCCCTCCTTCTAGTGGCACACACACGCAGCAGTACACACAAAGACAGAAGCCGCAAAACAACCAGCTCGGCAAGGAACCTTTCAAGATTAACAACATGATAGAAAGTAACCTCATACTTGACTAAAGCCAGAGCCATATGACCCTCATGGTTGCGCTGTACGTCCCGGTGTCATACTTACAGATAAGTCCTTAGTCCATGTTGCTAAAAAGCATCTTTTAATCTTTATCTCATAATTAATTATTCAAGTTCATAAGATTATGGCATCATCAAGCACTAGCATCACTACTCAAATGCAATCTCATAGGTAACAAGGATCAAGTGATCAAAACTTAGGAATAAATGCTAGGGCTACCAAGATAGACACATGCATCATGAATTTAGTGATTAAGGTGAATAGGCAACAAGGATGGTCCATGCTATACTTGCCTTGATCAAAGTGCTCTGGAGAACTTGGATCCTCAGCGTACTCTTGATCACCAACGTATTGCTCACCGTCTGAACTCGATCATAAAATCACCACACAATCATCGAGGCAATCATACACGAAGCAAACAAGATCTATATTAGAAATAGTACACCAACAGTGGGAAAACAGATTAAAAAGTGTATAAAAATAATCTACGCGTCGCTACGATTCCAACGATATAAAGATCACGAAAATCGGAGTTCAAACGGAGAAGTTATGAAATAAACAAGATTTACTTTAATAAAATAATAGATTAAATCTAATCTCAAATTTTAAAAGTTGAAAACATGTACAATAGTAGCATCATTAGATAGATTACGAAATTACGAATCTAACGAGACTTGAACGGACCAAATCGGAGTTAAAACGAATATTTTATGGCTAAAATAAACTGAGTGGCAAATCTGTAAATATTGAAAACGTATTTTTGAATTTAACCCGAGGAAAATACGTTTTCAAAACAGGAAGGCGTAATCCAAGGAATACGCTTTGGGCTGCGGGTTACTGCATTAAAAGATCAGGGGGGTTTTCTGTAATTTGGCCGGCGAAGGGGTATTGGGGGCTCTGGTCCGCTGGATCGAGTATGGAGGGCTCAGATTAGATTGGGCTGTGTGGAGGGTGGCGCCCCGGCGGTGAACAGGAGCGGCGCGGCGGTGGGTCGCCGGAATCTCGCCGGAGACGGCGATTCGGGGGTTACGGTGCTCGGTTTCACGTGGGGTTTGGCCCTGGAGGATGAGGGGCTCAAGGCGAAACCATCTAGGACCCTAATTTGGACAGAGGTAGCACGGGGAAGGAGCAGCGCCGGTAATGGCGGCCGGACTTCGACGGTGAGCTCGCAGGCGGCTCAGGTGGGCGAAAAAACGAAAAAGGAACGGCGACAAAGCTTGTTTACCACGCTATAAAGCTTCGGGGATGGTGGGATTGGATGGAGAAGGTCCCGGTGACGATCTCGATGGCGGCGGCGTGAAAGCTCTTCACGGCGGCGGCTGTTAGGGCAAACTTGGGGGCGGTGGTTGCGGGATTGGCTCGTGGGAGAGGCGCCGTAGGTTCGGGGCACTTATATGGGCCCGAGGGAGGCGTTGCAGGGAGGGACTCGGAGGATACAGCAGTTGGGGCACGATCGGAGGCGGCACCCGTGCTCGGTTCGAACTTCGTCCAGAGGAAGGTGACGACACTGAGCAGCGGGCCCGACGCGTCAGTCACAGACGGAGAGGGAAGGACGGCGCTGCGCGGCTGGGCTCGCCTAGTTTGGGCCCTGGTCCAAGCGGGAGAGAAAGGCGGAGGAGGAGATGGGCTCCGAGCTGGGCTGCAGAGAGGAGGGGAGATGGGCCTGCTCGGCCCGGCAGAGAAGGGGAGGGAGTGGCGTCCTGGGCCAAATGGACAAGGGCAGCAGGCAGGGGTTTGAATCTCTTTTTTCCGTTTTCAAACTCATTTTCCAAATAGGTTTTCCAAATATATTTGAATATTTTCAAATCTCAATAAGGTGCAAATCAAACAAAATATCTTTGAGCAGCATGGATGCAACAAATCATGTTTCTAATTCCCAAGATTTATTTTAATTGCTCAAAAAGATTTTATACACTAGATTACATGCCATATAAACATAAATAGATTGGATCTAATCCTATTTAATAAATTACAAATTTTTAGGGTGTTACAACATGTTTAGTGTGTGCATGTGTGCAAGATATCAAGCCTCTCCAAGAGAAAGTCATTTGAAGGCTACAAAGAGAATTTTGAGGTATTTGAAGAGCACACCTAACATTGGTTTGTGGTATCCCAAGGGCTCCAACTTCACTTTGATTGGTTATGCGGATGCGGATTATGCCGGTTGCAAGATTGATAGAAAAAGCACTTCCGGTACTTGTCAACTCTTGGGAAGGTCACTAGTCTCATGGTCATCCAAGAAGCAAAATAGTGTTGCACTCTCTACCGTCGAAGCCGAATACATTAGTGCGGGAAGTTGTTGTGCACAAATCTTATGGTTGAAACAGACCTTGAAGGACTTTGGTTTGAATTTCAACAAGGTTCCATTACTATGTGACAATGAAAGTGCGGTAAAGATCACAACCAATCCAGTGCAACATTCTAGAACCAAGCACATAGATGTGAGGCACCATTTTATAAGAGATCACCAAGCAAAGGGAGATATTGCAATCATAAATGTGGGCACCAATGATCAACTAGCCGATATATTCACCAAGCCTCTTGATGAAGCTAGATTTTGCAAGCTAAGGAATGAATTGAACATACTTGACTTCTCCAATATGTGTTGATGCACTTCATGAAAATCTTATGACTTGCCTCTCCTCCAAGCAAAGCAATGGTATCATTGTTTGGCATATGCATACACACTTTGCTGGGAATTGCTAGAGCATATAGACATACGTTTGTTCTCTCTAGGTCATTCATTGAAAGCCAAAATGTTTTTAAAGTCTATATGGCATCACTATTGCTTGATTGATTGCTTGATCTAGTGATGACATATAACTTGTTCATGGGGATGCAAATCTAGTGTTGAATCTAGTTAAATAAGCAACTAAGTGCTTAACTCAATATAGGCAAGATAACCCTTAGTGGCGTGAAGAAGCTTGTCTTTGGTTCAAACCGAGTTAGGAAACTAGTGCAAATTTGCTAGATTGAACCAAATTTGACTAAAGAATCTCTCACTCCTTTAATTTGACCCTTTTGTGGTACTTGATGCCAAGGGGGAGAAAAACAAAGATAAAGATAAAGAACAAGGAGGAGAGAACTTAACCTTCGTGATGAACCATCATTAAGGTCGATGATGGGAGAGCAATAGGCCAAAGTAAAGGGATCAAAAATTTGAATCAAAACATTTACTTAAGATAAGCTCACCTTGAGGGGGAGCAAACTCATGAAGTTGGTTGAATGCAGTTGGAATGTGCACTCACATATGTTTGTTGCATATGCATTTGTTCTTACATTCAATTGCCATGTTCTTGAGTGATGTATGCTAGCTTAGAATTGATTGATGATTTGATAACTAGCATACTTAGGTGGTAGCTAGATGATCTTGTACTTTCCAAGTGGTATTTGAGCATATAATGTTGATCTCACGGGTATGCTCAAGTTTTGTGATCATCTAACTATCAAGAGTGCTAAGGATGGAGAATTCCGCAACTTCGATGTTTATTTCATTTGGTATCACGCTTCAAAGGTTTATCCTAACCATCCCAGCACACATTGGTGGAAATTTACTCTCTAAATAATACATATGTGCAAACTTTCAAATCCAAACTCATGCACATATGTAGGGGGAGCTAAATAGCCACCAAACTAAATTTGTGTCGTTTGTCCATTCCAAAACATGATAATACTGTTTGGACAAACTCACAAGTTCAAAAACAAACTTAACTGTTATCTTTGTATAGGATGTCATCAATTACCAAAAAGGGGGAGATTGAAAGCCCGAGTTTGGTTTTGATAATTGATGACACCCTAAGGACTAACCTATTTGCTAAGTGTTGGCTAAGAATAGGTAGTCCAATCCATGGTGTGGAGCAAGGAGTGATGGTGATGATCAAGGGTGGCTCAACCATGGATCAAGAGGTAGATCAAATGGAGATGATCAAAGGAGAAAGAAAAGGACTTAAAGAGGTGATCAAGGCCAAGGTATAACCCCAAGTAGGCTTTTCTTTTGGTGATCAAGACTTCTAGTGGAAGTGATCGCATTTAGGATAGATAGCCGACTATCAAGGGGAGAACTAAGTGTTTGGATTACCTTCAAGTGCTCTAGGTTGCATGTCATTGCATTGATTCTAACTAAACCTAGACCTAGTCTTGAAAACCCTTGAAAAATATTTTGAAAATGCTAACACCTGTGCACAAGCGTTGAGAACCTTGAGTGTTAGCACATAGAAACAAGGGGTGAAATTTTGGACTTGAAAGCAGTGAAAAACGAGTGTCGGACTCTGGGGAGACAGAGCATCGTACTATTGGAGTGAAGCATCCGATGGTACCGAGCACTGTTGCTAACTGTGAAAGAGCATTGGACTCGTGGCTTTAGTCCGACGGCGAGCGTCGGACTAAGTCCGACGTAGGTTGAAGCTCTCGGGTGCTCTCGGGTTGTTTCTGTGAAGCGTCGGACTGTTGGTTTCTTTGGTCCGACGCACTGACAAGTAGAGTCCGACGGTGGAGAACAGTGGCTTGCACTGAGAGAGTCGGACGTTGCCTGTTAGTTCGACGCTATGCGTCGGACCAGCATCCCACGGTTTTTACCGCTCGGGGAGCTCTCTGCATAGTCTCTGGAGGCGTCGGACGGTGAAGGACTTTGGTCCGACGCTGTCCCGTCCGACGATCTGCTGTGAGGCGCGAACAGTGACCGTTGAGATCGAGTGGCTAACGTTGAATCTATTGGCGGTCCTTACCAACATAAATATAACATCATTTTAATACTAAAATAAAAAGAGCATATGACTTTATCTAATCTTTCCACGAGTTTTGTTGTGCACCTAACTTACAGGAATAGCACGTGGAAATGCATGGAAATCTCAAGGAAAGCGCACTTCCAGGAAGCGTATTCAAAGAAGGCGCAAACTAAGAAAATGAGAAAGCCCAAATTAAACAATAAACTAAATCCATTCGCAACCATGGGGGAGGCCCGGGCCCACAGAGGAACCGACCACCCGAAGGTGGTGGCCAGATGGCACTCCCCGGGGATCGACCGCCCCTAGGGGCGGCCGCCCCCCTGGTGGGGTCTCCCAGGCCCATCCTCCTCAGGCGGTGCTCATGGCGGTTTGGCAAACGCGGTTTCACCTCCTACCATACTTAGAACGCCCAAACCACCCTTGATCAACTATAAATAGATGTGCTTCACCCCCTCCAACACACACCAACATTTGGAGCACTACATCTCACATTTCTTACTTATTCTCTCTAGTTTAGTAGTAGTAGTAGAGCAAGGCAAAGCTATCAAGGAGAGCTTGTCTCCTTGGAGGAATAAAGAACATCTTGGTATGAATACACATCGGTTCTCCTCTATGAGCAAGCTCTTATCTTATTTATATAGCAATGCATCTGAATTAGAGTATAGTCTTGTCCATATTATGATCATAACATGTAAACTAGTTCATAGTCTATGTGTTATGTTCTTGATATGTTCATCAAAGTTCTTCATCGTTCATCAAATTAGTATGAATAGAGGAAGAACTAAGGATGGTATAATAGTTCGTTGTGTTGTCATGGTTGCTCCTAGCCGAGCCTGTCAATCTGAAGGGTTGGGGTCCCGGGGGGCTAGGAATTGTTTCCAATTACACGGGCGTGGTGCTCGGGTATGCAGGAATCAGCGGATATGTCGGTACCCCACAGACAGAGGGGTAGGTGGGCAGGTGGTGACAGCCCTGTCCATGCCTAGCATTCCCCCACGTTCGGGTATTGAGTAGGAGTTCATAAAGTCTCTATCGGCTGGCAGACCAGCTGCGGGATCTCCCTATCATCCCAGACTTAGTCCTGATCCTAGTCTTATTAATTCGATGTAATTACTATTCGTTGCATAGCTGTATATGACCAATGCCTGCTCACGTAGTAATTCTTTATTCTTTATTTTATCTTTTATCCTTGAGGTTGCTCCGATGTATGTGTCCACTATCTTATAAACCTGTTTTAACCCCTGCCTATGCTATGGCTACCTATGCATTCAATAAGTGATCATGTTTATACCCAAAGCTAGATGAATTCACCATGCCCTCCTACGAAAAATTATAAATACGACACCCTTGAATACTCATGGGTTGAAATGCTACAATGATAGTTCTGTGCGCTTGCAGAGTAATCTTATTCCTTACTGAGCTATCGATTGGCGCACCTAAGTACCGTTACTTAAGGATTGTAATTCTTGTTGCACCCCACGGCGCCGTGCCACAGTTTTGCATATTGTAAGTAATGATGGTTAGGAAGGCCAATCCGGCACTTCTAACTGCTATTACAAGACTGCATTACCTAGGCCGGAGCCACTAAGGGCCAAGGATTACCTTTCTGAAGTAATGGTGGTTGGGAATGTTAACTTATGTTTCTAGTATTATTATTAAGGACGGACCTTTAGTCTATCTTTAGTACTAATGCTAAGAAACGCCAACAAGCATTTCTGGCGCCGTTGCTGGGGATGGACTTTTAGTCTATCTTTTGTAACGACGTTAAGAAATGCCAACAGAATCCTGTTGAATACGTGGCACTGATACGAGCGTTGGACCGTGGCTTTGGTCCGACGTTGTGCGTTCGACGCCCAGAAAAAGGGTTTAACAGCTGTTTTTCAGTGGGTAACGGCTAGGAGTGTGCTTAGGGGTATTTATACTCCTTCCCTGGTCACTTGGTGACTCTCTTTTGCACATTTGATTCATTGCCATACACTTGTGAGCACTCTTTAGTCTCCCACTCACTCACTTGTTCATGTTTGATCATCTTTGTGAGTTGAGTAATCCTCAAGTTCATCATTGATAGTGATTTACATTCTAGAGCACTTGAGAGCAAGCCAAGGTTGAGTTCTTATTCTCTTGGGGCATTGCTGTGTCCCTAGCGGCCTGGAGGCGATTTTGGTGTGAAGTTGATTGGTGCTTGTTCAAGCCCACACCGAAGGTTCGATTATGAGGGGTTCTTGCGGTTATTCCCCGGCGGAGCGCCAAAACCGACTCTAGTGGATTGCTCGTGGTCTAAAGCCACTTCTCTTGTGTTGGTGAGTGGCTTCTGGTGAGGGATTGGCGTGTGAAGCCTAGCTCACAATCTACCAAGGAAGATCGGTGCCACAACGAGGAGTAGCGTGACGGCGATCACGTGAACCTCTGTAAAAAATCGGGTGTTCATTCTCTTCTCCACCTTCGAGTGGACATTTGGCTTTCCGGTGTTCATTTGGTTATTGGTCTTCATTGTGATCATATTGGTCATCTCTTGGTGATTGGAGCTACACGGCATTGAAACTTCACATCATCAAGCCCCTCGGTATAATCTTCCTCGATCACTCTTCCTTGCGTTTACTTTGTGTTTAGGTGTTCTCACCTTAGGTTCGTGGTGAGGGCTTCTTGCGCTTGTCTCTTGTCTAGGTGCCATCTCCTTAGGTTCAGAGGAGTTGGTTTCTTGCGTGTTGAGTGCTTATCTTGTGAAGTAGCATTTTGTGCTAGGTGGTTTGCTTAGGGTAGTTTAGAGCTAGTGCATTGCATTAGCCTTGTTATCTACTGACTTGTGGTCTAGTGCTTTGTAGAATTTTTTATAGGCTATTCACCCTCCCTCTAGCCTATCCGGTCCTTACAACGCCAAACCCTTCTCAAGGGTGCCGCACATGCAACACAAGATGGGGATCCACAAGCTACACGCAGTCCACTAGAGTAGCCTTTTGCGATCTCCCGCGGGGAAGGCTCAAGAACCCCTCATAAGTCACCGATCGGAGGCGGAGACAATCACCAACTCCCCTCAACGATCCTCGTAGCTCCAAGCCGTCTAGGAGTCGGCAAACTCCAAGAGTAACAAGAGAAACCGCTGCGAAATCCACTCACCAAGTGCCTCTAGATGATCTCAATCAATGCAATGCACTTGATGCTCTCCAATCTCACCAAATGATGAACTCAATCAACTAGAAGGTGTGAGAGAGGAGTGGAGAGGCTCACTAGCTTAGTTAGGCAATCAAAGTGTCCAAGAGAGATGGCACAAGTCGGCCACTCCACTACTTATAGCTCCGACTCAAAGATTCAACCGTTACTCACTGTTTTCGGGGGGCACCGAACGCTCTTAAGTCCACACTGGACGCGTCCGGTGCGGCATCCGGTGTATTGCCCAGTGACACGTGTACTAGCCATTTGAATTTGCCTGCTACGTGTTGGCATTTCTTAACGTCGTTACAAAAGATAGACTAAAAGTCCATCCCCGGCAACGGCGCCAGAAATGCTTGTTGATGTTTCTTAGCATCACTACTAAAGATAGACTATAAGTCCGTCCTTAATAATAATAATAATACTAGAAATGTAAGTTGACATTTCCAACCACCATTACTTCAGAAAGATAACCCTTGGCCCTTAATGGCGTCGGCCTAGGTAATGCTGTCTGGTAATAGCAGTTAGATGTGCCGGATTGGCCTTCCTAACCGTCATTACTTACGATATGCAAAACTGTGACACGGCGCCGTGGGGTGCACAAGAATTACAATCCTTAAGTAATGGTACTTAGGTATGCCAATCGATAGCTCAGTAAGAAATAAAATTACTCTGCAAACGCACAGAACTATCATTATAGCATTTCAACCCGTGAGTATTCAAGGGTGTCGTATTTATAATTTCCCATAGGAGGGCAATATGCATCAAGCGTGGTGTAAACATGATCACTTATTGAGTGCAATGGTAGGCATAGAGTAAACAGTAATAAAACATGATTTCAAAATAGTGGACACACATCTGGGTCAACCTCAAGGATAAAATGGAAAAATAAAGAATAAAAGAATATAACTAACTGAGCAGGCATTGGTCATATATAATTATGCAAAGAACTACTAGCAACACATCTAATTAGTAAGTCTAGTATCAGAACTAAGTCTGGGGTGATAGGGAGATCCCCGCAGCTGGTCTGCTAGCCGATAGAGACTTTACGAACTCCTACTTCAATATCCGAACATGGGGGAGTGCTAGGGATGGACAGGGCTGTCACCACCTACCCACCTACCCCTCTGCCCGTGGGATACCGACATATTCGCCGATCTCCGCATACCTGAGCACCATGCTCACGTACTTGGAAACAACTCCTAACCTCCACGGACCCCAACCCTTCGGATTGACAGGCTAGGTTAAGAGCAACCAAGAAGGAACGACGAACCATCACCTCATTCCTAGTTCTTCCTCTATTCATACTAATTCGATGAACAATGAAGAACGATGATGAACAAGTCAAGAACATGACACATAAACTATATTCTAGTCCATATATTATGCTCATAACAAGATCATAACTTTGCTCTAGTTCAGATGCATGATCATATAAATATGATAAGAACTTGCTCATGGAAGAAGACCGAATTGTATTCATACCAAGATGATCCTTTTCTTCCAAGGAGACAAGCTCTCCTTGATAGCTCTTGCCTTGCTCACAAACTACAAGTACTACTCTAAAGATACAAGTGAGAGGTGTGAAGTAGATGACTCCAAAATGATGTGTCTTGAGAATGGTGGAGCACCATCTATTTATAGCTAGAATAGGACTATTCGGGCGTCTCCAGGTTTGGAAGGAGGTGAAACCGCCCATAGGGAACTGCCTAGAGCACCGCCTCCGAAGACTGGGCCCGGGAGGACCCACTGGGGGACCGGCCGCCCCCGGGACCGGCCGCCCCCCTGGTGGGGCCATCTGGCCACCGCCTTCTGGTGGTCGGTTCCTCCCTGGGCCTGGACCTCTCCCGTGGTTACGATCAGGCCCAGATATGCATCGAAGGTGGGCTTCTTTATTATTCTTGTTTGCGCATTTGCTGAATACGTCTTTGGCTTTTGCGCTTTCTCCATGATGTTGTGCATTTCCACTTGTTACACCATAAATCGTGCAAAACTTGAATACTAGGGGTACAAGTGGAGCTTGTTAGTAGTAAAGGCATATGTGCTATAATATGATTGTCTTTCTTCTTTCTAGTATAAGTTGGCGGCATAGAAATGATCCATAAGGACCGCCAACACTGCGCGCGCTCACACCGGACGCGGGGCCGTCACACCGGACGCTCCAACGCCAGCGTCCGGTGCGGATCCAGAGAGGTTTCAGAGAGCACATTTTCTCACCGGACACGTCCGGTGCAGGGTCACCGGACGCTCCTTGGCGTCCGCTGCGCCAACGGTCAACTGCTGCTCGCCAAGTCAGAGGCACCGGACGCTGGAACAATGTTCCCAGCGCGTCCGGTGTTCAAATTCGCGCGTCCAGTGAAAAACTTCACCGAACCGAACCGAGAGCACGGGGTCCGCACCGGATGCTCCCAGCGTCCGGTGCACACGTTTTTGCACTTTCTCAACGAGTTAGCCACCGGGAAACTTCGGCAAGTTTCCGGTGCACATTTCTAATAAGTGCAAACACCGAAAAGTGCAAACACCCAAACTTTTCTTTACCACTCAACCTTCACCCCGTTTCTAAAGTCGCTAACACTCCAAAGTGTCTCTTACTTTAGTGCACGTGTGTTAGCATTTTACAAAGAGTTTTCCACGGGTTTTGTTAGTGTCACTAGCATCTACATGCATATGCAATGAATATGAACACCTAGTGGCACTTGATAACCGCAATTCACAACGATTTCGCCCCTCTTGATAGTACGGCTATCTATCCTAAATGTGATCACTCCCTCTATGGAGTCTTGATCACCAAAAGTAAAAAGAGCTCCTATGGTTTATACCTTTGCCTTGAGCTCCCGCTTTTCTCCACCTTCCTTCTTATCACTTGATGAAGCTTGTGGACACCGTTTGATGATGGACTTATACCATTTGCATGGATGCCATCATTAGGGTTTTCTCCTTTTGTTGATGGACTTATACAATTTGCATGGATGCCCTCAATGCCCTTCACTTGTGGCCTCTACCGACCCGGTCCTTTGCTCCATCTTGACATTTGCTAATTTGCTTTCATGGAACACTTAGAGCAAACCATTAGCGAACTAGGTTTCATCAATTCCCCAAAACCAAACATGGGCTTTCAACTGTGTAGGGTCCTTCCCACTTTGGCTGTTGCTTGCTGGCTCTCGTTGCGTCTGGTCTTCGTCGGAGCACCAGATCCCCGGTCTTGATGTTCTTTCTGACCACCTTGCTATCTCTCCAATGCTTTGTTTGAGCCTGGTACTTCTCGATTTCTTCTACTGCTTCCAGCCTTGATGCTTCTATTGTTTCCTTGGAGTATGCCTCACCTTCGGCGAGTTGGTGTTTGATCACGCAAAGGCTCTTATGTTTCACCTCTTCAGGCATCATGGCCTCTTCTCCGTACAGTAACTTGAGCGGTGTGAATCCGGTGGTTCTCGAGGTGTTGGTATTATATGTGCCCACACGACCTTCGGTAGTTCTTCTATCCATTTCCCTTTTCTCATCCCGTGCAGAGTCTTTGCAATTGCTGAGAACACAGCTCTGTTTGCTCTTTCGACGGCTCCATTTGACTCTGGATGGTAGACCGACGCGAAGGATAGTTTGGTGCCTATGCTGTCGCAGAATTCTCTGAAGCTATCAGAGTCGAACTGCTTCCCATTGTTTAGAGTGAGTATCCTTAGTACTCCGAACCTGCACACGATGTTCTGCCAGAAAAATTTTCTCACTGAATTTGAAGTTATCGTTGCCAATGGTTTTGCTTCTATCCATCTTGTGAAGTATTCTATCGCCACTACTGCGAACTTGTTCCCTCCTTGTGAAGGAGGTAAAGGTCCAACTAGGTCTATTCCCCGTCTCTGGAAGGGCCATGTGGGTGGTATCAGCTAAGTCTCTGCTCCTGGCTTCGACTGGTGAGGTGCATTCATTTGGCAAGCCTGGCAATTCTTTACAATGTTTTCCGCATCCCTGAGGTGGGTTGGCCAGTAGAATCCTTGCCTGATTGCCTTTGCTGACAGGTTTCTGGCTCCGATGTGTGCGTCACAGACACCAGAGTGGATTTCCTTTAGTAGCTGAACGCCTTCGCTTGATGGGATGCATTTCAGCAAAGGCTGAACCACCCCTTTCTTGTACAAGCTTCCATCTATGACTGTGTATGATCGGGGCCTCGCTTTCAGCCTGGACGCTGCCGCCGCATCCTCTGGTGTGTTACCGGAGATTGCTTCCATGATTTCGGATCTCCAATCGTCGCCAATAGTTAGGACTTCTCTTTCTGAACTACTGTTCTTAGTTGCAGATTCTTCTGTTTCACAGTAAAACACGTCTTCGGGTAGTTTGCAACAGGTAGCTGTAGCCTTCGCTATTTCATCGACCTTTGTGTTATCTGCCCTTGGTATGTGCTGCACTATAAATCCTTTGAACCTTCGCTCTAATCTTCTAACAGCCTCCAAATACTTTGCCAGCTCTGGTTCCTTCGCTGTGAATTCTTCCTCTACTTGCCCTGCTATGACTTGGGAATCTGTCTTGACAAGTACTGTTTGGGCCCCCGCTGCTTTGGCTTTGGTTAACCCGAGCAATAGTCCTTCGTACTCGGCTATGTTATTGGTTGCTTTGAAGTTTAATCTCTTGGCATACTTTAGCTTTGACCCAGTTGGAGTGGTGATAACTGTGGCTGCCCCTGCGCTTAGGCGTCCCCAAGCGCCGTCCGTGTGCACTGTCCAAAGCTGGCCCTGCTCTGGTTTCTCCGATTGCCTAGATGGTGTCCAATCCACAACAAAATCTACTAATACTTGTGACTTAATTGCGGCTCTGTAACACCCGAAAAATTGCATTCTTTTAAATAGTAGAAATTTATTTAATTGTGCAATTAATTGATCATTCCAATATAGGGAAATAATAATTTTTCTTAAATATAAAATCAAACTTAGGTCATACACATGTATGATGCATTCATGGTGGAGCATTTCTTCTTTGTACTGTTGTAGCTTATTTGAATTTCTCAAATGTTTCAAAACCCAATTTGAAAATCCTTTTGGAAAATGGAAAAAGGAAATAGAGCAGAGCCCTTCCCCTCTCCTTTCTGGCCCGAGCAGCAGCTTGGCCTGTTTTCCACTCCCTGGCCCCAGCAGGCTCAGGTCGGATGGCCCGAGGACAGCTCGGCCGATCTGCTCCCTCCCTTCCCCTTACCCCCTCTGACTGTCGAGCGGGACCCACGGGTCAGCCCTTCCTTCTACACCTCCCTCGCCGCGCGAACAGAGACGCCGCTGCCGTGTTCATCCGCCGTGGCCGAGCACGCGCGCGCGAAGCGTCCCTCTGCCGTGACTGCCAGCCCGACCCCAGCGCTCGGTGCTACCGACCTGTGGACCCCCAGGACAGCCCCTCCCCTGTTTCCCTCTGCTGCTCGCCGAGAGTCCGACGCGGGCAAGAAAGAAACGGCCGAAGCCGAGTTCGTCGCCGCGCCGAGAGTCCGAAGCAGAGAAGAAACGGCCGAAGCCGATTTCTCCGCTCGCCGAGTTTGTTTCAATCTCTGAGATTGTCGTCACACCTCGGGAGTATTTAAGCAGCGCCACACCCCCCGTAGCCGTCACCTAACCCTAGCCGCCTCTTCTCGCCGCCACTGCTGAGCTCCCGCGAGAACCGAGCAGCCGCCGCCGCGAGCAATTAGCTCGATTCGCCACCAATTTCCTCTCGGTAAGCCTTTGAGGAGCTTCGCTGTGATCTTGTGAAGTTCCCGAGCACTTTCCCCCTTCGATTTGTGCACTGACACGCCTCCGCCGCCGTTGCAGAGATCCATCGTCCGCCGGATCACGCCGCGAGCTATCTCCGAGTCGATTTCCGACCTTCCCATCACCTAGGTGAGCTTGCGATGCTCTTCCCGATCTATGGGTACCCTTCCCGACCTATTTCATGCATCGAAGGCCGAGTTCGCCTTCTCCGGCGGCCTTCCGGCCATGGCGCTGCCGTCGGCCTCTGCTTTCCGGCCGAGAGCACCGCCACCCCTCCCCTCTTTTAATCTGATCCGCCGGTTTTGAATCAGACGGCCGAAGAGCAGCCCATACCGATTCGGCCAGCGTATAACCCCCTGCAGTTTTTAATGCTAAACCCGCGATCCCTTAGCGTATTCTGTGATTTGCACTTTTCAATTTAGAAAACGTATTTTCTCCCGGTGTTTAGAAAATGTGTTTTCTATTATTTACAGATTTGCCACTAAACTTCCTTTGATCATAATTTACTTGTTTTAGATCCGATTTGAACGATTCAAATTGCGTTAGATTCGCAAATTCATAATCTATCTGATGGTACCACTGTTTCATATATTTTCAACTTTGAAAATTCGAGATTATATTTAATCTATTATTATTCTATTATAAACCTTGTAAAATTCATATCTTCCTCGTTTTAAATCCGATTTGCGCAAACTTTATATCGATGTGATCGTAGCAACGTGTAGATTTGTTTTATAACCTTTTGTTGGTGTACTATTCTAATGAAAACTCTTGTTTGTATGCATGATTGCCCCTGTATGCGTGTGTGTTGTTATGATGGATCGAGTATAGACGGTGAGCTTTACGTGGGTGATCAAGATCAGTACTGCGACAACCCGGATCACCAGGAGTTTGCTGATCAAGGCAAGTATTAGTATGGATCATCCTTGTTGTCCTATTCACCAAATAAATAATTGCATTTGCATGTGTCTCCCTTGTTAACCATAGTTATTTCCTAGCATTGTTACCCTGTTCCTTGCCACCTATGGGATTATGCATATGGTAAATGTTGCTAGTGCGTTTTTGGGAATCATGATCATGTAAACTTGATTAATTGATTATGCAATATGATTAAAAGATGCCTTTTAGCAACAGGGAACTAGGGGATTCGAGCATAGTTTTGTGATGCTCAAAATCCTTCACCTTTGATAATGATCTGTAAGTATGACACCGGGATTGACAGTGCAACTATGAGGGCTACATGGCTCTGGTTTTAGTCAAGTATGGGCACTTTTTCTAGCTTGTTAGTGGTTACCGAAAGGCGTGATGGGACCTGCCGACTCGGGTATAGTGCGGCTTCTGTCCGAGTGTGTATAATCTGCGTGACCTTGTGCCACGAAGAAGGGGGGCTCTACATCTGCTTGCCGGGTTCCTAGCGGCCCTAACTTGTTAGGCGAAGTTCTTTGAAAGACTTCATAGTGAGACCCTGCTCACTCACCTTGGTAGTGTTATGGGAGTAATTAACCCGAGCAAATGGGAATCACGGCTCATAGTGAAAGTGCACAACCTCTGCAGAGTGTAAAACTGGTATACTAGCCGAGCTCACGGTCAAGAGCGGCCTTGGACGTCTTACGGAGTAGTTATTCTTTTGGGGTGATGCTTACTTATTGCTAAATCTATTTATTGCTACTCATTAATTATGTTTACTATGATCATGAGAATGGGCTTATTCATTTGTTGCTATCCAACTGCATAAAAGGATGATTAATTAAAAGCAACCTGCTGTTAAAACTGTGTCAACCTTTTTGAGCCTCATTAACCCATGCTAGTCTTGTTGAGTACGACATGTACTTATGCTTGTTTATTTTTCAATACTCGGTTAAAAATCCCGGATGGGTAACAGATGGTGATAGTGATGAGGACTACCCAGAGGACTACTAGACTTGTGCTTCACCAGTCGACGTCCCTGTGCTATGGAGCTACCGCGAGAGTTATCTTTATTTTCCGCTGTGTAATGACTTTGATATTATTCGCTATGTATTAAACATTGGTTATGATACAATTTATGTAATTTGTTGGCTTATGTGTGTGACTGATCTCTGGGCGCACATAAGATTATGCATCCCATTTTATCCTTAAAATTGGGTGTGACAAATTGGTATCAAAGCCGTGTTGACTGTAGGACGCAAGCCTAGTTAGCACAGGATGGCCCTTAGCTTTATTATCTCTTTTTGCTTGTTATATTAATTTGCTACAAGTTTTTGCTGATATCCTACCCTTCTCCATTGCAAAATTTTGACTTAATCTTAATTCTTGTAGATGGCCAACCTTAAGCGCACTGCTCGCAAGCGTGTCATGCCACCTAAGAGGTACCTGCAGCGCTTCATCTCTGGCGGACGTGTTTCCCGACCAGAGGTACCCGTGGAAGACGTACCAGTGGAGGAGCCCCAGCAGGAGGTGCCCGCAGAGGAGCCCAGTGAAGAGCCCTTGGAAGACAGCTCTGAAGACGTACCTATGGAGGACCCTCAGAAAGATGAACCCGAGAAGGTCGAGCCGCAGGGTGACCAGGATTGTGCTGGCGACCCTGATGACAAAGATGATGGAGGCGACTCGGATGACTCCGACGACCCCGATGACGATGGCGACGATGATGGAGACCAAGGTGGAAAACCCTGGGTGGGAAGGATTCACTATGATCATCATGGTGATGACTACTACCACCCGCTGCTTCTCGACTTGGTGCGCCGCTTCTATCCCAACGCCTCGGTGCTGTACAAGACGGAGCACTGGAAGCACCCTGACTACGCCAACTACTATGAGACGAGGGTGTACATCAAGGAGGGAAGCCAGGTGAAGAATATCCACTATGCTGTCTCCATTCGACTCTCCAAAGCTGCCGCCATCAAGGATGCCGCACGACATGCTCTTATGGTGCACCGCCACGAGAATTGGGACATCATCAAGTGGGAGATGCACCGCTACCTTCCCCGCCGTCAGAGTGGCCAAGCTAACTGCAGTATCGCCGGTCCACTTGGAGAAGTGAACGCCCGACTCCACGCTGCCTTGGAATGTTTGGCTCAGACCAACACTTTTCTGGACCAGACACTGGATGAGCTGAACACCAGGACTGAAGCTAACTACATGCTCAGCCGGGCGGTGAATGAGTTGAACAGGCAACTCGGTGTTGGACCCCCTCCGCCATCACCAAGGTGTCCAGCTGAATCGCCGCCAAGGAACCGAGGAGACCATGGAGATGCTCACACCCGCACTGACATCGACCCCTAGAGGAGTTACCCCCAGTTAGTAGCAAAAGACGCTAGTAGCGCAAGATGAGTCAAGTCGAGTCTAGTTCGTGTCTTGTGAACTTTTGTGCTAGATTGCTTTCCCTTATGAACAATGCTTGATTTGGAGTTTGTAATGAGTGCTGAGATTGTGGGCATGTCTACAAAATCTCTTTATATAGGTTTGAATTAATGCATAATAGTTTGGGTTGATTATCTCAGTTTCTAGCAGTGCTGTTTTTCAGACCTCTCTGCCTTAGTTAATTTTTCCTATTTAATTATATGCGACCAAAAATCATGAAATTTTTTTGTGAAAAACTAGACTTCTGTAGTTTTCTTTGGCCGCAAGAATCCTCTCAATATCAGTTACGGTTTGGGAGAAACAAATGTCACAACTCAAAGTATCTGCGCTGTCTGTTACTCTGAAATAGTTTCGAATCAAATCTGTTTTTACTAAACTTAACGACAGAATCTGGAGAGATGTTCTGAATAAAAGTTGTAGAGTTTTTCTCATGATTTCCAACCATGTATAGCATGTCTCTGTTTGACTTCGGAAACTCCAGATATGACTATTTTTCTACTCTGCCGTTGTTGGATCGCGCCCAGAATTTCCTGTTCTAGTCTTTTAAGTGTTATTATAATGGAAAAGAATTCTAAACCTCACTTCAATGATTTGAACAGCAGATGGCCCACACCAGGAGGAACCCAAGGGGTGATGGTACCTCTGAAGAAAATGCTAATCCACCACCACCTCCGCCACAGCCTAATATGGAGCAGCTGATGATGATGCAAACACAGCTGATGCAGCAGATGGCCCAGAACATTCAACTGCTGCAGCGAAACAATGGCAATGGGAACCCACCTCCACCACCCCGTGACAAGAGAAGCGAATTCTTGAAGGGACGCCCGCCCACCTTCGATCATTCCAGTGATCCTCTCCAAGCTGATGATTGGCTGCGTGCAATAGAAAGGCAGCTGGAGATCGCCCAATGCAACGACGTCGAGAAGGTTCTCAATGCATCTGGGCAGTTGCAGGGAGCTGCTCTGGATTGGTGGGAGTCTTTCCGTTTTGGACGTGCCGACCCCATCTCTTGGCGGCAATTTCGTGAGGGGTTCCGCAATCATCATGTGCCTGCAGGGTTGATGAAGCTGAAGAAGAAGGAGTTTCTTTCTCTGAAGCAGGGAGGAATGCTAGTTGCTGAGTACCGTGACAAGTTCATCCAATTGTCGCGGTATGCTCCAAAAGAGGTTGAAGATGATGCCAAGAAGCAAGAGCTCTTCTTGGAGGGACTGAATGATCATCTCCAGTACCAGTTGCTCTCCCACACTTTCGCCAACTTCCAACAGTTGGTGGACAAAGCTTTGATCATCGAGAGCAAGCGCCGTGAGATAGATGAGAAGAAGAAGAAGAGGAAGTTTCAAGGGCAGTCGTCTGAAAGCAACAGCCGCTTCCGTAACAACCAACAGCAGCCTCAGCAGCAACAACGTTTCCAGGGACAGTCTGGATTCAAGAACAATTTCCAGAATCAACAACGTTCCCAGAACCAGCAGCGTTCCCAGTACCAGCAACAAGTTGGCAACCAGGCGCCACAACTGACTGCTCCCAACAACATCCCAGTGAAGAATGGTGCCCCCAACAAGTGTTTCCGTTGTGGCAAGGAAGGACACTTGTCCTACAATTGTCCTGAGAAGCAGAATTCCTAAGCCTCCCAGAAGCAGAACAACCAGCAGAGAGTGCAACCTCGCACCGGGAAGGTGAACCATGTGTCGGTTGATACGGCACAGGAGACTCCAGAGGTCATGATGGGTACGTTCAATATCGACTCCATCCCCGCTACAGTTCTTTTTGACTCTGGTGCTTCGCATACTTTCATTTCGCACACATTTGTTAGAAAGCATGGTATTCCCCTTAGTGTCATGAAACATCCTATTATGGTTTCTTCTTCGGGTGGTGTTATGCAAGCTACTCTTCAGTGTCTCCCGATTACTGTCTCATTAAGGGAGGTAGAATTTGAGATAACCCCTACTGTGCTAAATACTGCCAGAATTGATCTTATCCTGGGTATGGATTGGATGAAGAAATACAACACGAACATAGGGTGTAAGGAGAAGGTTGTAACTGTCACTACACCAAAGGGAGATGAGGTCCGAGTTGAGGTTGCTCTGCAAGTGCAACAACAAGCCACAGTACATCAGCTCAGAGAAGAAGTGCAGCCGGATAACTCAGTGGTGGATGAGTTTGAAGATGTGTTTCCAGATGAGTTGCCAGGTATGCCGCCTGACCGTGACATTGAATTTATCATTGAGTTGTTACCTGGTACTGCACCTATAGCTAAACGTCCATATAGAATGGGAGTTAAAGAATTAGAAGAACTTAAGAAACAAATCAAAGAACTGTCAGAAAAAGGTTTCATTCGTCCTAGTTCTTCACCTTGGGGAGCCCCGGTTATTTTTGTTGATAAGAAAGATGGTAGTCAAAGGATGTGTGTTGATTATCGGTCACTGAATGAGGTCACCATTAAGAACAAGTATCCGTTGCCTAGAATTGATGACTTATTTGATCAGTTGAGAGGTGCTTGTGTGTTTTCCAAGATTGATCTCCGTTCAGGTTATCATCAGTTGAAGATTCGTGACTCTGACATACCTAAGACTGCATTCACTACTCGGTATGGACTGTATGAGTATACGGTAATGTCCTTTGGTTTGACTAATGCACCTGCATACTTCATGTATCTGATGAACAAGGTATTCATGGAATTCTTGGATAAGTTTGTTGTGGTGTTCATTGATGATATCTTGATCTACTCCAAGAATGAAGAAGAGCATGCCGAACATCTGACATTGGTTTTGCAGAAGCTCAGGGAACATAAGCTGTATGCCAAGCGAAGTAAGTGCGAGTTCTGGTTGAGAGAAGTTGCTTTTCTAGGACATATTGTGTCCAATGGTGGAATTTCTGTAGACCCAAGTAAGGTGGCAGACGTGTTGAATTGGATGCTGCCAACTGATGTGACTGGCATTCGTAGTTTTCTTGGTTTAGCTGGTTACTACCGAAGGTTCATTGAAGGATTCTCCAAGCTTGCGAAGCCAATGACTTCCTTGCTAGAGAAGAATGCCAAGTTTGTGTGGTCTGAGAAGTGCCAAGCTAGTTTTGAAGAATTGAAGAAGAGATTGACAACAGCCCCAGTGTTGGTTTTGCCGGATCTGAGTAAGAAGTTCTCTATCTATTGTGATGCTTCCCGCCTAGGTCTTGGTTGTGTTCTCATGCAAGAAGGAAGAGTCGTAGCATATGCATCGAGACAGTTGAGGAAGCATGAATTGAATTATCCTACTCATGATTTGGAGCTAGCAGCTGTGGTTCACGCTCTGAAGTTATGGAGGCATTATCTGATTGGTCATAAGTGTGACATCTATACAGATCATAAGAGCTTGAAGTATATCTTCACCCAGTCAGAGTTGAATTTGAGGCAACGTCGTTGGCTGGAATTGATAAAGGATTATGACCTGAAATTGCATTATCATCCAGGCAAAGCAAATGTTGTGGCCGATGCTCTTAGTAGAAAAAGTTATGCTAATGAGATTCGAACAACCACTATTCCAGCAGAGTTGTGTGCAGAGATGGAGCGCCTCAACTTGGGAATTGTGATCAATGCTGTTGAGATGGAGGTTGAACCCACACTAGAACAAGAGATACGAAAGGCTCAGTTGGAAGATGAGAAGCTCAAAGAAATAGCAGAGAACATTGTGGTTGGAAAATCACCCGGATTCAGGCTAGATGAGAATGGGACCTTATGGTTTGGGAAGAGACTCTGTGTACCTGAAGTGAAATTCATCCGAGATGCTATACTGTGTGAAGCTCATGAGTCAGCATATTCTATACACCCAGGAAGTACCAAGATGTATTTGGATCTGAAGAAAAAATATTGGTGGGTTGGACTGAAGCGTGATGTAGCAGAATATGTGGCTATATGTGATACCTGTCAGAGAGTTAAAGCTGAACATCAGAGACCTGCAGGATTGCTACAACCACAAAAGATACCTGAGTGGAAGTGGGAAGAAGTCGGTATGGACTTCATAGTTGGATTGCCACGTACTCAGAGAGGTTATGATTCAATCTGGGTAATTGTGGATCGACTGACTAAAGTAGCTCATTTCCTTCCAGTCAAGACCACTTATGGAGGTCCTAAACTAGCAGAGTTGTATATGGAGAGAATAGTGTGTCTGCATGGAGTTCCAAAGAAAATTGTGTCTGATAGGGGCACTCAATTCACCTCACATTTCTGGCAAAAGATACATGAGTCTCTAGGTACTAAGCTGAATTTCAGTTCTGCATATCATCCTCAGACAGACGGTCAAACTGAACGGATTAATCAGATTTTGGAAGATATGTTGAGAGCTTGTGCTTTACAGTATGGAACGAGTTGGGATAAGAGTCTGCCGTATGCGGAGTTCTCTTATAATAATAGTTACCAGAAAAGCCTCAAGATGGCACCCTTCGAAGTATTGTATGGACGCAAGTGCAGGACACCCTTGTTTTGGAATCAAACTGGAGAAAGTCAAGTGTTTGGACCGGATGTGTTGAGAGACGCAGAGGAGCAAGTCCAGACAATAAGAGAGAACTTGAGAATAGCACAATCTAGACAGAAGAGCTATGCGGATACACGGAGAAGAGAACTAGCTTTTAATGTAGGAGACTATGTATACCTTAAAGTGTCCCCGATGAGAAGTGTGAAAAGGTTCAACAGCAAAGGAAAATTGGCACCAAGGTATATTGGTCCTTTCAAGAATCTAGAGAGACGTGGAGAAGTGGCATATCAGCTAGAACTTCCGGAAAGTTTGCCCGGTGTTCATGATGTGTTCCACATATCTCAGTTGAGAAAGTGTTTGAGAGTATCGGAAGAGCAGGTTCCTGTCGAGGAAATAGTTTTCAAGAAGGGTCTCACTTATGAGGAACATCCAGTGAAAATTTTGGAGACCACAGAAAGAGTAACAAGAAGTCGGGTTATAAAGATGTGCAAGGTGCAGTGGCATCGGTACTCTGAGGAAGAAGCTACTTGGGAAAGAGAGGAAGATCTCAGAGAAAAGTACCCGGAGTTGTTTGAGTAAGCACCAACTGAATCTCGAGGACGAGATTATTTTTAAGGGGGGTAGAATTGTAACCCCGAAAAATTGCATTCTTTTAAATAGTAGAAATTTATTTAATTGTGCAATTAATTGATCATTCCAATATAGGGAAATAATAATTTTTCTCAAATATAAAATCAAACCTAGGTCATACACATGTATGATGCATTCATGGTGGAGCATTTCTTCTTTGTACTGTTGTAGCTTATTTGAATTTCTCAAATGTTTCAAAACCCAATTTGAAAATCCTTTTGGAAAATGGAAAAAGGAAATAAAGCAGAGCCCTTCCCCTCTCCTTTCTGGCCCGAGCAGCAGCTTGGCCTGTTTTCCACTCCCTGGCCCCAGCAGGCTCAGGTCGGATGGCCCGAGGACAGCTCGGCCGATCTGCTCCCTCCCTTCCCCTTACCCCCTCTGACTGTCGAGCGGGACCCACGGGTCAGCCCTTCCTTCTACACCTCCCTCGCCGCGCGAACTGGCCGAGCACGCGCGCGCGAAGCGTCCCTCTGCCGTGACTGCCAGCCCGACCCCAGCGCTCGGTGCTACCGACCTGTGGACTCCCAGGACAGCCCCTCTCCTGTTTCCCTCTGCTGCTCGCCGAGAGTCCGACGCGGGCAAGAAAGAAACGGCCGAAGCCGAGTTCGTCGCCGCGCCGAGAGTCCGAAGCAGAGAAGAAACGGCCGAAGCCGATTTCTCCGCTCGCCGAGTTTGTTTCAATCTCCGAGATTGTCGTCACACCTCGGGAGTATTTAAGCAGCGCCACACCCCCCGTAGCTGTCACCTAACCCTAGCCGCCTCTTCTCGCCGCCACTGCCGAGCTCCCGCGAGAACCGAGCAGCCGCCGCCGCGAGCAATTAGCTCGATTCGCCACCAATTTCCTCTCGGTAAGCCTTTGAGGACCTTCGCTGTGATCTTGTGAAGTTTCCGAGCACTTTCCCCCTTCGATTTGTGCACTGACACGCCTCCGCCGCCGTTGCAGAGATCCATCGTCCGCCGGATCACGCCGCGAGCTATCTCCGAGTCGATTTCCGACCTTCCCATCACCCTAGGTGAGCTTGCGATGCTCTTCTCGATCTATGGGTACCCTTCCCGACCTATTTCATGCATCGAAGGCCGAGTTCGCCATCTCCGGTGGCCTTCTGGCCATGGCGCTGCCGTCGGCCTCTGCTTTCCGGCCGAGAGCACCGCCACCCCTCCCCTCTTTTAATCTGATCCGCCGATTTTGACTCGGACGGCCGAAGAGCAGCCCATACCGATTCGGCCAGCGTATAACCCCCTGCAGTTTTTAATGCTAAACCCGCGATCCCTTAGCGTATTCTGTGATTTGCACTTTTCAATTTAGAAAACGTATTTTCTCCCGGTGTTTAGAAAATGTGTTTTCTATTATTTACAGATTTGCCACTAAACTTCCTTTGATCATAATTTACTTGTTTTAGATCCGATTTGAACGATTCAATTGCGTTAGATTCGCAAATTCATAATCTATCTGATGGTACCACTGTTTCATATATTTTCAACTTTGAAAATTCGAGATTATATTTAATCTATTATTATCTATTTAAACCTTGTAAAATTCATATCTTCCTCGTTTTAAATCCGATTTGCGCAAACTTTATATCGATGTGATCGTAGCAACGTGTAGATTTGTTTTATAACCTTTTGTTGGTGTACTATTCTAATGAAAACTCTTGTTTGTATGCATGATTGCCCCTGTATGCGTGTGTGTTGTTATGATGGATCGAGTATAGACGGTGAGCTTTACGTGGGTGATCAAGATCAGTACTGCGACAACCCGGATCACCAGGAGTTTGCTGATCAAGGCAAGTATTAGTATGGATCATCCTTGTTGTCCTATTCACCAGAGGACTACCCAGAGGACTACTAGACTTGTGCTTCACCAGTCGACGTCCCTGTGCTATGGAGCTACCGCGAGAGTTATCTTTATTTTCCGCTGTGTAATGACTTTGATATTATTCGCTATGTATTAAACATTGGTTATGATACAATTTATGTAATTTGTTGGCTTATGTGTGTGACTGATCTCTGGGCGCACATAAGATTATGCATCCCATTTTATCCTTAAAATTGGGTGTGACAGGCTCGGGGGATGTAACTGATGGAGAACTGAGATAGCTCTGTTGCCCATTTCATGATTCTGCTAGACGCTTCTTTGTTGCTGAGAATTTCCGCGATGGGTCTGTCGGAGGGGACGGAGATTTCATGGGCTTGGAAGTAATGCTTGAGCTTTTTAGAAGCTGTCAGTATGGCATAGATGATCTTCTCCATCTCTGAGTAGCCGAGTTTGGCTCCAGACAGAGCCTTGGAGATGTAGTATACCGGGTGTTGCGTGGTCTTCTCTTTTTCTTCTTTTTCCAAAACCAGGACTGCGCTTACTGCGTGGTCGGAGGCTGCTACATAAAGAAGCAGTTGAGCCTCCGCTGGTGGTGCTACTACTGCCAATGTCTTCGCTAAGTATTCTTTTAAGTTTGCGAAGGCTGCGGACTGCTCTGGACCCCACTGGATATTCTCCGCGCTCCTCAGGACTTTGAAGAACGGTAAGCTTCTCTCAGCTGACTTTGAGATGAATCTGTTGAGTGCCGCTATTCTTCCTGTCAGCCTCTGAACCTCTTTTCTGGTCTTTGGTTCTGCCATGGTGAGGACTGCTTGAGTTTTCTCTGGGTTAGCCTTGATCCCTTCTGGGCTGATGATATAACCTAACATCTTTCCCTTGCTGACTCTGAAGATACATTTTTTGGGGTTGAGTTTCAGTCCGGCTGCTCGGAGGTTCGCAAATGTTTCTTGCAAGTCTGCAATGTGATTGCCTTCTTCTTCGCTCATGATGACAATGCCCTCTACGTATGCTATAATGTTTGTTAACACCAAATTTTGGGCTGGGAGCCGATAGCCGATACCAGGAGCCGATAGCCGATACCAGAGGAAGATAGCCGATCTTGGAGGCAGATTCCATCCAGCGGAAGGAAGGAAAATATCTGATTGCACGGTGAATCGGTTATCGGGCCAAGGTGACAGGAGGCGCGCAGCGTCGGTATTGATGACGTCATCCAGAGTCCGCGCCGCCAGGGTGCGATCACTATCAGTGTCCGTTATGGAAAGGGAAGGTGGGACTCCAAGTTACCTTAGATATAGGATAGTTTGTTAGTTTCCTTATCTATTGATGAGTTGTAATTCGACTAGGACTCTATCTACGCTCAGGGTATAAATATAAGCCCTCAGCCATTGAAAAATCAACAACATCAATACAACACAACTTTTGGCTCCGGCCAACAAACCCTAGAGTCAGTCGAGTCCGGCGAGTTACATCATCCAGGCTGGGTGTCATCCGGTGGACGCAGGCTTGCTTGTAAGTATCGTCAACCCCCTGTTAAACTATGCCTTTTTAGCGTCATCCGGTGGACGTGGAAGCATGGCGGACCAGGGTCCTTGCTAAGCTCTGTTTCTTTGGAGTCATCCGGTGCACAGTGAGTCAAGGATGATTTACGCTGGTTTACCCGATCAATCTGTGTTAACCGTCATCCGGTGGACGAGATGCAGATTAGGACGGTTTTCACGCGCGGATTAGTTATCGATTCGTGTTTGTTTGCTTGATTAATCTATTAGTTAATGTCATCCGGTAGACAGGCTATAGATTGAGATAGTTTGCACGCATGGATTAGTTATTGGCTCTAGCTAAATATGGCAATTTAGTTATATTCATTAAGTTATCAAGATGTTATTTGTTGTTTATTGTTTATTTATCAATATAACATCTCTCTGTCCGATCAAGATTGATAGATTTGGCCTTAGATTCACTTGAATTTGATCGTCGTTTATGCTTTCTTATGCTTATTTTACCATGATGATCGGTTCCATGCTTACATCGGCTAATTCCCTATCAATCTTGTTCGTTACATGCTGTGCATTCAGTGCTAGTTGAGACATAAGTGGTTCTGAGGTTATCGTAAGTCTTATTTTCGTGTCCTTGTTTAAGTAAAACTGAGTGTCATCCGGTGGAACAGGTTTAACCTAAACAAGTTTCGCTAGATTAGACTTGCTTTAATCCGAGGTTTGTTTATGACTACGCTAGCATTCGTTCGTGCTTCATGGACCCTGCATCGGCTAAAGAGCCGATTCAGTTATGCTTTCACGAATAGATCGTGTATATAGACTTATTTGGATATCAAACGATCTAGCTTTGTTTGCTGGGTTTGTTGAAGCCCGCTGGCCGTTAGACCAGGTGAACGCAAACTTGGTGAACTTAGCGAAGAGGATTTACTAAAGCCGCCGGCCTTCTAGACCAGCTTTAGCCGATCTCTGCTTGTTTGATGTACAGATCAGATCTGTACACATGATCTATTTTCTTTTATACACATTAACTGAATTAGATCGGCTAGCACGTTATTATCTTCATATGAGTATCCTAATAGCCGTTTTATTTCATTATTATACTATCGGTTCATAACATGACGGAATCGGCTTTCTAGTCGATCTCCGATTATACTGGCTCTTTGAGCCGTACAGTTGGAACTATCTGGACTCATCAGTTAGTTCCGCCTTGGGTTACTGATTATATCCGTTTTCTTGTCAATTGCAGGTCAAATTGACTGGCACGTTTGGGTGTTACTGGCACTCTCAGACCGGGTTCGAAGCTAGCTGGATCTGCGAGAGCTCTACTGCCTTCAAGGGTCGTTTCCGGCTTCGCTGGTGTGTTGGGCTTAGGGAACCACTTTTTGCGCCAACACACTTTTTGGCACGCTCGGTGGGACAATTCACTGAAGACCATGGCAAAAGGGAAGACCGTGGCAGACGGCTCCTCCAAGGATGACGGTGTCCTCAGGATCAGGATCGAAGATCTCAACGAGGAGGACGCGGCAGTGCTGAACAAGATCGTTGAAGAATTCGCTGATGCCTGCCTGCTTTCATTCAGCAAGCAGCACGACGGCTCCATAGTGAAGAAGAATGCATTCCCGAGGTGGATCATGGATGGCCATTCTGATAAATCTGAAGAGGAATGCAAGGCCGACCTCAAACAGATGCTGGAAGAAGCGACCTGGGAGGCCGCCTATTCAGCAGTCGGCCACCACCACAAATCCTTCCTGCAAACGTTCTATAACATCATGAAGACCGTTCTCAAGCGGCAGGATTGGGAGTCTTTGGGTCCAGTTTACTTCAACATACCCGCAGAAGACACAGATCCAAAAGCAGCGGCAGAGACCTCCAATTCCTCACCGCAACAGCCGAGCCAGCCGAAAGCGCCAGTGCAAGGTGCCACGGTGGCCAGTTCGGCTCAAAAAATAGCAGCTTCTCCCAGATTATACTTAGATCATACTCCAGAGGAGATCGCCGCTTTCATGCAGGCCACCGGGCAGACGGTGAACTCAATGAACTCATCAGCGGTGAACCCGGCGGCTAGAAATACGCCGGTGGCAGACACGGCCAACCCAACTCCTGGATACCACGAGGGGATTACATATCAAGACCTTCAGGCAGCGCCGCATCTGGGGTACGCCCAGACGCCCAACAATCAGCTGCTGGAGCAGATGAGTGCCATGGTCCGTGATACGTTCGGTTTGCAGCCGAAGACCGGGACTGGAATCAAGTACAGACGTCCTTACCGTGAGTGGTACGACCGAGTGATGCTACCGCCCAGGTATCGCTTGCCCGACTTCTCCAAGTTCAGTGGGCAGGACGACATCACCACCATGGAACACATCAGCCGTTACCTGACCCAGCTCGGCGAAGCTTCATATGAGGTAGCTCACAGGGTCCGGCTCTTTCTGCTATCACTGATAGGGCCGGCGTTTAGCTGGTTCACGTCCATGGAGCCTGGCTCGATTCAAGGTTGAGAAGATATGGAGACCAAGTTCCATAATTACTTCTTCTCTGGCACCGGGGAGAAAGACATCACAGATCTCACCAACATGCGCCAAAAACCGAATGAACTTGGATCGGCTTTCATCAGGCGATTCAGGAAAACCAGGAACATGTGCTACTCTTTGAACCTGAATGACAAACAGCTCGCCAAGATAGTGGTCAGTGGGCTGCTCCCACACGTCCAAGAGAAGCTGGTGGGCACCAACTTTAACAGCATCAGCGAGGTGATGCAGAGGGTGGCCGCATTAGAACAGCAGGCCCAGAGCTTCAAGAAGGAATTGAAATACAAGCAGTCGGCTTACATCTATAATTCCAACTCAGAGGATGGGGAGAATGAAGAAGTGGCTGCTGTTGAGCTCAAATGGGGTACAAAGCCCATGGCCGTACCGAAAGGCTGGAGCGCGGAAGATCAATATGACTTTGACACGCCCAAGCTGGACAAGCTCTTCGACCTGTTAGTCAGCGCAGGCCACATCACCTTCCCGGCTGACTACGTCAAGCCGTCTCCTGAAGATTTGCAGGGGAAACCGTACTGCCAGTACCACGGCCTCACCTCACACTCCACAAACAACTGCCGCAATTTTAAAGCAGCAATCCGGAATGCCATTAGGCGCTGCCTGTTGAAATTTGAGGCCCCTCCCAAGGGGAAGATGAAGATCGACAAATTCCCATTCCCGAAGGGGCAGAACATGGTCCAGATCGCAAACCCCTCGACCAAAGTAAAGGTGTTGACCTCCGAACGGGTCAAAAAGAACTCCTCGATTGATACCGATACGCAGATCACAGCTGAGGAGCTGGCGCTGATCAAAGAAAGGAGGGAGCAGAACCAGAAGCAGCCGGAGAAGGGAGAGTCCAGCGGCACCAAGAGCAGGAGGCCCACGCACCAGCATCTCCTGAATAAGTGGCGGCGACAGAAAGAGAAGGACCATCAGAGGCAGCTGCAGCGCGAAGAGGAGGAATACCGCAGGTGGCTCCACGAGGAAGAAGAGGCGCGCTATCACGAAGAAATGGCTCGCCACCGGGAAGGTGAGGAGGATCACTGGCATTGCCCATTCTTCCGACACTGCTGGAACGAAGGCTTGAGACTACCAAAGCTGCACAACTGTCCAGAGTGCAGCGATCAATACCGAGAGTACAGGAAGTCCCAGGTCAACCGTCGGTCCGTGCACCAGAGGCTAGGGAGCCCCCGTTGCCCGCGGGATCGGCGTGAAAAAAGGGACCTGCGTGATCGGCTTGATGAGGCGGTGGTTGAACGCCGACAGCCGGTTTGGCAGGAGAACCAGTGGTGCCCGGGAGATCTAACTAGAAGCCAAAGGCGCCGGGTGCAGCGGCTCAGGAACAGGGAGCTCCAGGCTGAGGGGCGTGCCAAGCAGGTGTGGCGCGAAAAGCCTTCACAAAGTAATGGGAAAGCTGTAGCCGACGCACAGATGGTGTTTGTGCTACCTGCAGAGTTCAGAGCCAAGAAGTACGATACCGATTCTGACTCAGATGATTCGGGATCAGAAGAAGGAGTGGCCAAGTTAGTGCTCGCATAGCAAGCTACTTTTGATAGGCCGGCCAAGAATCGACATCTGAAGGCCCTTTATCTCAAAGGTTATGTCGACGGCATGCCCATGACGAAGATGCTGATAGACGGCGGCGCCACTGTCAATCTCATGCCCTACACCACATTCCGCAAGCTAGGCAAGGGTCCCGATGATCTGATAGAAACCGATCTGATGCTCAAGGATTTCGGGGGCAATTCTTCCAACACTCGGGGGGCAATCAACGTCGAGCTGACAGTGGGGAAGAAGACACTGCTTACCACCTTTTTCGTGATCGACAGTAAGGGTGCCTACAGCTTGCTGCTCGGACGCGACTGGATCCATGCCAACTACTGCGTGCCATCCACCATGCATCAGTGCCTCATTCAGTGGCATGGCGATGAGGTCGAAGTGGACCCGGCCGACGACTCGGTCAGCGTGGCGACGGCGGATGCCGCGTACTAGGAAGCTAGGGATCATGACTATTTCTCCAGCAAGGTTTGGGGAGGAGGCTCCATCAAGGCCAGCGATGAGAGTCAACAGCCGATCAGGGCAATCGGCTCTGAGTCTTTTTATTAAATGGACAACCCGATCGACGGTACAGAGGGTAAGTTGGGGCAAGGATTCACGTCGGCCAACAAGCTCGAAGAAGTAGATGTTGGACCCGGCGACAGGCCAAGGCCGACGTTTATTGCCGCCAACCTAGACCCGGATTTCAGGCAGGAGCTGATTCAACTGCTGAAGGAGTACAAAGATTGCTTCGCCTGGGAATATTATAAGATGCCTGGATTGGACAAATCTATTGTTGAGCATAGGCTACCTATCAAGCCGGGGTTTCGGCCACACAAGCAGCCTCCACGTCGGTTTAGAGAGGACGCTCTGCCCGACATTAAGGCCAAAATCACGAGGCTGTTAGAAGCCAAGTTCATTCGTGCTTGCCGATATGCTGAGTATCGTCCCTGTGTACAAGAAAAATGGTAAATTGCGAGTCTACATTGACTTCAGAGATTTAAATAGAGCTACACCGATGGATGGCTACCCTATGCCAATAGTTGATATGTTGGTAGACTCGGCTGCTGGGCACCAGGTTATTAGCTTCATGGATGGCAATGCTGGTTATAATCAAATTTTTATGGCTGATGAAGACATCCCGAAGACTGCCTTCAGGTGCCCTGGTGCGCTTGGTTTGTTTGAATGGGTGGTCATGATGTTTGGTTTGAAGAATGCCGGTGCAACTTATCAGAGAGCTATGAATTACATATTTCACAAGTTGATCGGCAAAATCGTTGAAATCTATATAGATGACGTGGTGGTGAAATCCAAGAGTTATAAAGATCACCTGGCCGATATGAGGGCCACTCTGGAGTGCACAAGGAGACATGGTTTGAAGATGAATCCTAACAAGTGTGCGTTCGGCGTGTCGGCTGGCGAATTTCTGGGATTCATGGTCCACCGCAAGGGGATAGAGATCGGCAGCAAGAGCAAGAAGGCGATCAATGAACTTGTACCTCCAACCAATAAGAAGGAATTGCAATCTTTGCTCGGTAAGATTAACTTTATCAGAAGGTTCATCGCCAACTTATCAGAGAAGGTGCTGCCGTTCTCGCCATTGTTGAAGGTTAAGAATGATCAAGAGTTCAAATGGGGTGACGTGCAACAGAAGGCTTTTGATGAAATCAGAGAATACATGAAAACTCCACCTGTCTTAGTACTGCCACGGACAGGGAAGCCTTTTAAGTTGTACGTGATGGCCGAAAGACATACTATTGGATCGGCCCTTTTTCAAGAGTTTGAAGGGAAAGAGAGAGCAGTTTTCTACCTGAGCAGGCGGCTCCTTGACCCTGAGACAAGATATACACCGACCGAGAAGTTGTGATTGTGCCTATTCTATTCATGCACCAAGTTGAGGCACTACCTGCTTGCCTCGGAGTGTGTGGTGGTGTCCAAGGAGGATGTCATCGAGCACATGTTTTCGATGCCTATTTTAAATGGTCGGATCGGCAAATGGATCCTGGCGCTCTCAGAGTTTGACTTGAGGTTCGAATCGGCTAAGGCAGTCAAAGGCCAGGCGATAGCCGATTTCAGCACACAGCATCACGGAGGATCGGCTAATGTAGCGCATATAGCGCCATGGACTATGTTCTTTGACGGCTCTTCGTGCAAGCAAGGTGGTGGCGTCAGAGTAGTGCTCATCTCACCGCGGGGTGTGCGCTTTGAGTATGCTTTCCAGATCTGGCCGATTGTCACAAATAATCAGGCTGAATATGAAGCCGCGTGGAAAGGTTTTCAGCTTCTGCATGAAGCAAAAGCCGATGCAGTTGAAGTATTTGGCGATTCACAACTAGTCATCAACCAATTGCTCGGCCTGTATGAGTGTAAAGACGAGATACTCAAAGGCTACTATGATCAGGGCCAGGCTCTCATCAAGAAGTTCATGACGGTATCTCTCTGTCACATCCCCAGGGCCCAGAACCAGGAAGCTAATCGGCTGGCGCAGAACGCGTCGGGTTATCGGCCAATGCAGGAGATTTGTAACAGCGAGCAATCAGCTGATGACTGGAGGGGCGAAATAGCAGGTTACCTAGCAAATCCTTCACAACGGGTCAACAGGAAGCTAAGGTACAAAGCCACCAAGTACGTGTTGCTGGATGGTCAATTGTATTACAAGACTGTTGAAGGAGTGCTGCTCAAATGCCTGAGGACAGAGGAATCAGTGAAGCTGATGAGCGAAGTACACGATGGAGTCTGCGGTGCACATCAATCGGCTCACAAGATGAAGTGGATCATCAGGAGGACTGGTTACTATTGGCCTACGATGCTGGAAGATTGTTTCAAATATTATAAAGGGTGTCAAGAATGCCAGAAGTTCGGGAATATACAGAAGTCTCCAGCCTCTGCTATGAATCATATAATCAAGCCATGGACGTTTAGAGGATGGGGTATTGATCTAATTGGCCAAATCTACCCACCATCGAGCAAGGGTCACAAATGGATCCTGGTGGCGACTGATTACTTCACCAAGTGGGTAGAAGCCATTCCTTTGAGGAACGCCACTTAAGCTGACGTGATCGAATTTGTAAAGGAGCACATTATTTACAGGTTTGGCATACCTCAGACGATCACAACCGATCAGGGGACAATGTTCACTTTAGAAGAGTTTATGACTTTTGCCGACGACATGGGCATCAAGATTTATAATTCATCGCCGTATTATGCCCAAGCCAACGGACAAGCAGAAGCCTCCAATAAAATTTTGATCAAGGTCATCAAGAAAAAGATTGAGCAGAACCCCAGAAAGTGGTATTTGCATCTGAGCGAGGCGCTATGGGCATATCGCATGGCACAACATGGATCGATCAAAGCTTCACCTTATGAGCTAGTCTATGGACACGCTACTGTCTTGCCATGGGAAATTCAGTCTGAGACACGGCGCGTCACGTTGCAAAACAAGCTTACAGCCGGTGAATACAAAGACATTATGATGGACAGTTTAGAAGATTTGCACTGCCATCGGCTTAGGGCTTTGGAATACATTGAAAAGAACAAGGTACGGGTGGCCAAGTATTACAACACTAAGGTAAGAAGCAAGAGCTTCACCGAATCAGAGCTAGTATGGAAAGTCATTCTGCCTATTGGTACAAAAGATAGCCGATTCGGTAAGTGGTCGCCAAACTGGGAAGGCCCGTATCGTGTGGTTGAATGCGCCCCGGGTAATGCTTACATACTTGAAGATTTAGAAGGACAGAGACTCGCCAGAGCCATCAACGGGAAGCATCTGAAGAAATACTACCCTAGCATCCCAGTTGGGGGGTGATAGCCGATTCATGTGAATCTGGTTCTAACAGCCGATGCCGTGCAAGCGGGTCGCATTTAGGACAAAAATGGCCGACATCGTAGTAACGAGTTGCCCTTAGCACAAAAATGAAATACCCTCGATGGGGTGTAACAGCCGATGCGACAGGCATCGCCTTTAGAGCAAAAAATAAAAACAAAATATACAGCCTTGCAGATTGGATTGTTTCGGGCATAATGAGTTCAGAAGTATCATATACATCAAAATGCCTAATACTATCTAGTTTGGATTATTGACGCCATCCCGGATCACGTCCTCGGCGTCGATGGACACGGAGAGACCGTCGGCATGAGGAACGAAGGCGACCATCAGCGTGCCGAACTCCTCCATGTCTTGGCCTACCCGGATCCCCGGTTCGACGTTCTCCAGCATGATGCCGGAGTTGATCTGGGTGGCGGCCAGAGCTCCCGCGGCACCATGACGGACGCCGCTCATCGCCACCTAGCGGACGCGGTGGAGCACGTCCGCAAGCTGCTGCACCTACGTTCGGCCCCGCGTGCGGAGGAGGTTGGTGGCACTCGCCGCGGCCACGCACTGCAGCTGCGCCGTCAGGCTGCATAAACAAAGAAGGTCAATGCTGGAAAATGCGCCGTGCACGCCATTGGACAAAGCGAGAGATTACCTGCCACGGCGGCCTGTGACTCCGCGAGGTTGGCCCGGGCCTCCGCCAAATCGATGTTGGCGGCAACGAGTGCGACGGCCTGGTCCTCATTCTGCTTCTCCAGCCGGCCGGCTTCTTTGGTAGCCTCGGAGTAGAGATTGCGGTACCGCACCATCTCATGGTGGAAGTGGCGGCCGTCGGCGGCGGTGTAGGAGTCGCGGGAACTCGAAGAAGATTCTGAGTTCGATCCTGCTCCGGAGGTGGTGTTGCGAGCCGGAGCGTGATGAAGGTTCGGTTGTGGCGCCGTGCGACGCATCGAGGAACTGGCGCCGATTGGTGCACCGGAAGGTAGATGGAGTGGGGGACGTTGGCTGAAAGGAACCATCAGATCAGGCACTCAGATTTAGCCAGATTTAAAAGATTGGCGAAAAAGGGCGAATAAGATACCTGCTATAGACTCCCCGTCCGCTGACTTGCATCATACGCCTGATTGGAGCCCTTACAGGAGCAGAGGGTCCGGCGGCATCACCAGCGGCGGGGGTTTCCGGGGTGGCCGTCCCAGTTGCAGGAACAGCGTCACCATCCGCCAGGGCTGCCCCAGGAAGATCAGCACCGGGGGCAGGGGTGTTCAGGCCGGCTAAGGAGCCAACAATGCCGCTGACGGAAGATGGCCGGTTACTGCGGAAACAGATCGAATCAGACAGAAACAGCAAGGAGATGGTAGGCTGACTGTTGAACTTACCCTAACGTCTGCTCAATTCGGGCGACGCTGGCCCAGATGCGACGGATGCTCCGTTCCATCTCATCACCGTCGGCGGGCTCAGACGCCGGGCGCTTCCCACGGTCTCCATTGCCGGCCATGGTCGTGAATGAAGATTGAGAGAGCGAAAGCGAAGTGGATACAAGGAGGCAGCCGGAAGAGTTGGTCGACGAGACGGATACGATGGCGTGTGACAGTGCCTCAAGTCTGCCAACTATTTATAAGACAGCACGGGCACCGAGACGGTTTCTTTGGGAAGCGAGGCGGCACGGCGGATTTTAGGTTGCAGTTAATCCGCGTTTCTTGAATCCGGAACAATTGCCAGATCTGGGAGACGAAGCGCCACCATCAGTGGTTGCACACCGATCGGCTTTTTGGATCCAGCTGTTTACCCGATCCTATTGTGAGTGCCCACGAGCCGATTCGTAGTGAATCAGGCTGAGAAGTTAACTCTAAAGGAAAGCAGAACAAAGCCGATGCTAAGAAGCAGACACGTAAGCCGATTCGTATGTAGAACGGATCAGGCTGAGTAATCGATTCTAAGGTACAATGCAAGTCTGAGAGCCGATTCGCATGCGGAAACATATCAGACCGAATAAGTCCCTTCGAAGCAGGGCAAAGCCGATATTAAGGTATGAAATCAAAGGCAGATTAGGCTAAATTTTCAAGAGCACGAAGACAAAGTGGCAAATAGAAAAGAACATGCCAAGTAGTACACCCATCATGTTACAAAATTAATAAAGATCGGATCAGTTCTACTAATTCAGCACGGAGCGCATGGCCAGCCTGCAGCAATTGTTGATCTCAGTTTTCAGTGGACGGCAACAGATCAAGGCATTGACATGTCTTCCTGCCTGCAACGACCAAGCTGCTGATTTCCTTCTTTTTCTGGGAGAGCTCGATCGTGCTGGTGGAAATGGTGATTTCGTGCTCACTGATAGCCGACTCAACTGCTTCCAGTTCTTTTCTCAGCTGGTCTCGTCTCATTTTCAATGTCTCCAGTTCTATTTCGGCTGTGCTGATTGAAGATTTGAGCAGCCTGGCTCGATCGGCTAATCCGGTGGCCTCTTGTCTGTTGGCCGATTTGTTGCTCCTCAGCTGTTCAAGCTCTGCCAGGTTCCCATGAGCAGTGATAGTCCCTGATGCTGTAACTTTAAGATCACCAAGTCTCTGCAGGGATTTCAAGGCTGTCAGATTGGGTTGCTGCTGGACAAGTTCGATTATTTGATCAACCAGTCCGGGATTGGAGGCCAGAGCAACTAGATCACCCTCTAGATGGGGTAGAAGTGCACTCAGCCGATTGTTGAAATCTGGCTTTGAAAGTTTCTCGGAGGAGGAGGCAAGTTCGTCTCTATCACAGAATTCTTCTATGTCGAATGAATAGCCGGGAGATGAAGGCTTCGGTACCTGCAATACATACATTCTCTCATTAGAAAAGGTACAATATAGGTTAATTGTTTTCTGGCAGAGACAGGATACCTGAATGAGGCCTGAGGGTTGTAGGGTTAATGCCATGTTGCTTGTTCGACTAAGGCAGTTTTGTCTTTTGCGGCATGCGGATCCTCAGCTGTCATTGCCCCGGGCAGATGGGTTTCTGCAAACCAGAAGTAAGAGCAGTATGGAAGCAAGGGTAATTGCTAACAACCGAATAGGAGTTACCTGGATTCCTCTCAGGGGGTGACTCCTCTTCTTCAAGGTTCGTCCAGACTTCGTCGGAAGGGCTGTTCGGCTGTATTTTTCGAAAGAAGATTTGGTCAATCAGGGCATTTACGTCGAGGAAAGAAAAGCCCAACGAGTAATACCTGAGTTTTGGCTCCTTCTTCCTAGATCCCTTCTTCTTGAGCAGCTGACTCCTCATGGCCGGTGGATTCTGGTGGTTCTTCGGCCTGTTTCTCTCTCAAGGTATCTTGAATTGGCTGGGGTTTCACCTGGTAGAAAGCCGATTTAAGAGTCGGAGCATACTGCAGTAAAGGAAGATGCTACTTCTGGATACCTGAACTTTTCTTATCGAACGGCGTTTCTTGGGTGCTTGCTTTTGAAGCTGAGATGCAGCTGGCCGTTTTGAAGCAGAAGGGGGCGTCAGTATAGCAGGGCCTAACATTAGTTGTCGCAGCGTCGGTGCTCGAGAACCTAGCCTCACTGTCGGACAAGGGGGATAGTATTCCACTCGCTCTGGTGGATTGGATGATGGGTCCTGCGAGAAACATCTGTTAAGTAACATGTTTGACTAAAGCCGTTTTTACTGGAATCGGCTAAGAACACTTACTGCTCGGGAAGGTTGGAAGTTTGAGTCCTGGGCTCTGCATTTGTCGTGGACAGTCTGGCAGAACAAGTGAGCGTGCCATCGCTGCCACCAGTCATCAAAACTCTGATGGGTGATGCTGATTTGATTCCACGGCTTCGGCGAGAATGTGGGCAGGTTTGCTCCGAGTTGAAAAATTCTGCCAGCCTGAAGGTGCTCTGTAATGTTCTCCCTGGGTTTCAAGGTATTCAAAAAAGGGAGCCGAGGGGGCAATTGGCCGAAGCCTAGCTGTCTTGCTGCTATGTTTGGGTGATAAAATTCATAAGAGGGATAGCTAGTTAGCTTGCCGCTTGCGTTCCGAAGATGTTTGAAGTCTACAGGCAAGGCACAAGGCTTTATGATTGCATTCAAGATTCTGATAGCCTCATCATCAGAGCTCCCGTTGTTGAACTTGAAGCTGGAGGGCGCTGGAAATTCATCTTCATCCTCATAGGGGAACCAGGTAGTAACCTTTAGTCCTAAGCCCCTGTATAATGTTTCCAGCATGTTGCCCTTTGAAGTTGGGATGGTTATGGCAGAAGCAGCTTCACCAAAACTTTGACAGCCTCTGGTTTTTGGATCCTCCTCCTCTGAGTACTCGGTGGATGGAAAGTTGAGGCCCTGGAGTTGTGTTCTTACCAGCTTATGCAGATACAGGTTGAGCCATAACTGTACTAGCCACCAAGGGCCTATTATGCATTGTACTTCTTCACCTATAATCAAGGAACTGAACACCCGGTTCATAAGCCTGTATGCTGCACCCAACAGGAGTTTGCCCAGGGGGATGGAGTGCCCTTGAGCCAGTTTCTCTGCTAAGACCCGATAAGGGTATGCTGGTCCGGCAGTGGCACCACAGAACACGAATCTCTCAAGCCACATGGTCAAAAATGCGACGTGTTCTTTCTCGCTGACGGAAGAGGAGGTTTTCTGGTGGTATTGAACATAGCCACTCCACCCTTTATATGTGTCTAGCTTCGGGAAGTACGGGTCCTTCTTGCCACTGGAGCAGAGATCCCAGAAGTCATATGATCCAGTGATCTGAAGCCCGGTGAGCATATGGATATCGCCCAGGGTAATGGTTTTTGGACCATCTCCGAATACAAAAGCATTCAAGGAGTTGGACCAAAAATGACTGGCGGCTATCAGGAGCGGCTCATTCCTTGCCATCTCTGATAATGATAGGTCAAGACATTGGCTCAGATGGCGCATCTCCTAGTCCACGCGTTTTTTCGCCACGACGCGGCGGATCCAGTTCCTCCATCCAGCAGGTACGCTTGGCCAGTTTCTGAAGGATTTGGCCCAAGAAGAGGCGCCCATCATGGAGCTTCGGAATGGGAACTGGTTGGTTTCTTGAACAATAAAATCTTTGGGGACCGGATCGCCCATCGGACCCAGGTAGTAGGTGTCGGGGATGTCCTTCAGCGGAATCAGAATATCATTCCTCAGTACCTGGATTTGAAACTCGTACTCAGTGAGGTTGAAGAGGGATTCACAAATCAGGAGGTTGATCGATGAAATTGATACCTCAGGGACCTCGGAAGGAGTCGCCATAAGCTCGGGGATGGCTTGACGGCGGCGAATCGAAGCTGACGGCGGTGGATTGAAGCTCGTGGCAGAAGTTGCGACGGTTTAGGGTTTCATTTTGGTGCGAAAGTTTGAAGCGCCGAGAGGGAAGCTGCAGTTTGACTATTTGAAGGCTCAAGCGCTAATTTCGGAATAAACCAGTTTATTCCAAAATTGGGGGGCATGTGTTAACACCAAATTTTGGGCTGGGAGCCGATAGCCGATACCAGAGGAAGAGAGCCAATCTCGGAGGCAGATTCCGTCCAGCGGAAGGAAGGAAAATAGCCGATTGCACGGTGAATCAGTTATCGGGCCAAGGTGACAGGAGGCGCGCAGCGTCGGTATTGATGACGTCATCCAGAGTCCGCGCCGCCAGGGTGCGATCACGATCAGAGTCCGTTATGGAAAGGGAAGGTGGGACTCCAAGTTACCTTAGATATAGGATAGTTTGTTAGTTTCCTTATCTATTGATGAGTTGTAATTTGACTAGGACTCTATCTACGCTCAGGGTATAAATATAAGCCCTCAGCCATTGAAAAATCAACAACATCAATACAACACAACTTTTGGCTCCGGCCAACAAACCCTAGAGTCAGTCGAGTCCGGCGAGTTACATCATCCAGGCTGGGTGTCATCCGGTGGACGCAGGCTTGCTTGTAAGTATCGTCAACCCCCTGTTAAACTATGCCTTTTTAGCGTCATCCGGTGGACGTGGAAGCATGGCGGACCAGGGTCCTTGCTAAGCTCTGTTTCTTTGGAGTCATCCGGTGCACAGTGAGTCAAGGATGATTTACGCTGGTTTACCCGATCAATCTGTGTTAACCGTCATCCGGTGGACGAGATGCAGATTAGGACGGTTTTCACGCGCGGATTAGTTATCGATTCGTGTTTGTTTGCTTGATTAATCTATTAGTTAATGTCATCCGGTAGACAGGCTATAGATTGAGATAGTTTGCACGCATGGATTAGTTATTGGCTCTAGCTAAATATGGCAATTTAGTTATATTCATTAAGTTATCAAGATGTTATTTGTTGTTTATTGTTTATTTATCAATATAACATCTCTCTGTCCGATCAAGATTGATAGATTTGGCCTTAGATTCACTTGAATTTGATCGTCGTTTATGCTTTCTTATGCTTATTTTACCATGATGATCGGTTCCATGCTTACATCGGCTAATTCCCTATCAATCTTGTTCGTTACATGCTGTGCATTCAGTGCTAGTTGAGACATAAGTGGTTCTGAGGTTATCGTAAGTCTTATTTTCGTGTCCTTGTTTAAGTAAAACTGAGTGTCATCCGGTGGAACAGGTTTAACCTAAACAAGTTTCGCTAGATTAGACTTGCTTTAATCCGAGGTTTGTTTATGACTACGCTAGCATTCGTTCGTGCTTCATGGACCCTGCATCGGCTAAAGAGCCGATTCAGTTATGCTTTCACGAATAGATCGTGTATATAGACTTATTTGGATATCAAACGATCTAGCTTTGTTTGCTGGGTTTGTTGAAGCCCGCTGGCCGTTAGACCAGGTGAACGCAAACTTGGTGAACTTAGCGAAGAGGATTTACTAAAGCCGCCGGCCTTCTAGACCAGCTTTAGCTGATCTCTGCTTGTTTGATATACAGATCAGATCTGTACACATGATCTATTTTCTTTTATACACATTAACTGAATTAGATCGGCTAGCACGTTATTATCTTCATATGAGTATCCTAATAGCCGTTTTATTTCATTATTATACTATCGGTTCATAACATGACGGAATCGGCTTTCTAGTCGATCTCTGATGATACTGGCTCTTTGAGCCGTACAGTTGGAACTATCTGGACTCACCAGTTAGTTCCGCCTTGGGTTACTGATTATATCCGTTTCCTTGTCAATTGCAGGTCAAATTGACTAGCACGCTTGGGTGTTACTGGCACTCTCAAACCGGGTTCGAAGCTAGCTGGATCTGCGAGAGCTCTACTACGTTCAAGGGTCGTTTCCGGCTTTGCTGGTGTGTTGGGCTTAGGAAACCACTTTTTGCGCCAACAATGTTCTTCCGGAGCTGAGGTCACAAGACTGTTTTGGTCATCTTGGCGAAGGTTGCGCCTGCATTTTTTAAACCTTCGGGCATTCTTGTGAAGCAATATGTTCCGAAGGGTGTAGTGAAACTTGTTTTTCTTCGTCTTCCTTTCTCATCCAAATTTGGTGGTAGCCTGAGAAACAATCTAACAGGGAGAACCTTTTGCATCTTGCTGCCCTGTCTATAGAAGAGTCTATCCGCGGCAGAGGAAACTGATCCTTTTTGCACGCCTTGTTTAAATCTGTGAAGTCGATGCACATACGCATTCTGCCGTTCTTCTTCGGCACAAGCACCACATTGGCCAACCACTCGGGGTATTTCACCTCCCTTATTACATTTGCATCAAGGAGCCTCTGGACCTCTGCTTTGGCGGCTTGGATTCGGTCTTCCGACATTTTCCTTTGTTTCTGCTTTCTTGGCCTCATGCTAGGGTTGATGTCAAGGCTGTGTTTGACTATGTCTCTTGACATTCCTTTTAAGTCGGAGGCATCCCAAGCGAAGATATCTTTGTAGGCGGCAAGGACGTCTAGGATTTCTTGCTGCTCTGACTGCGAGGCCTATTAACACCTTCCTGTCTGGCACCTCTTCCTAGAGCAGTACTGCCTTTGTTCTCTCTTGATCTTTCAGGTCTGTTTTCCCCTTCGGCATATCGGGTGGCTGCTGTTCAACTGAATTGATGTTTCTCTGAGACTTGTGGATGGCTCTCTCTATATTCCTCACTTCTTTTTGACTGCCTCTTACTGTGATAATGCCGTGCAGGGCTGGAATCTTCATGCAAAGGTATGCCATATGAATTGCTGCGTTGAATCTGTTGGAGAACCCTCGCCCGAAAATGGCGTTGTAAGGGTACTGCAAATCGACTACATCGAACATGATGTACTCTGTTCTTGCGTTGTGCTGGTCGCCGAAGGAGACAGGCAAGGAGATCTTTCCGAGTGCATGGATTTTTCTGCCTCCGAAACCTACCAAGGGAGACTCCGAAGGCTGGAGCTAAGCTCTGCTGATCTTTATTTGGTCGAACGCGCTGGCGAAGATGATGTCTGCCGAACTACCTGTGTCTACAAGTATTCTACTGATCTCCCAAGCTGAGATGTTTGCCTTGATCACCATTGCGTCGGTATGAGGGAAGCTCTCTAGGCAGAGATCCTCTTCGCTGAAGCTTAGTGGCATCTTGGAACAGTCTGAGTGCCTTACTGGACCTTGGACAGCGACGTTGTTGACTAGCCTGTAATGGTCTTTCTTCTGCCTCTTTGTTTCGAATTCCAAAGCTGATCCTCCAGCTATTGGCAAGATCATGCCGATGGTTGGGAGTGGGGCATGTGTGCTGACTTGGTTTTCTGGCTAGTGAGTAGGTTCTTGCTTCGGCTGGGGAGGTGGCAGAAAGGCCTGCTAGATTTGAGGTTCTCTTTGGATGTGGTGGTTTTCGAGTTAAGTGAGCTGCGGAGGTCCTGGATATTGAATGAGTGGAGATTCACCGCGTTGGGTTGGGTTTGGTTGGCTTGGGCGCCATGCCGGGAGGAAGTTTTGGTAGTATTGAGCTGCTATTGTTGATGGGTGGATTTAGGTGGAGTTTAGGCCAGAATAGACTGGGCAATATGGCTGGCTGGTAAGGTTTACTTGCCTTTGGTCTTGGGCTTGCTGGGGTTGGATGTTGGTCTTTGCCTTGATCCTTTCTTGTGTTTCCTTTGCTTCTGGGCAATCTCTTGTTATGTGACCTTTGTTCTCTTCGTGGAAGAAATAGAATTGTCTCCTTGTTCTCTGCTGCTGTTCCTTCCAATTCGACTTCTGTTTGCCAGAGGCCCCCCTGCGGTGCCTGTTGCTGATTTTGGGGGCGAGGGTTCTGCTGATTTTGTTGATTGATATTGTAGACCTGCTGAGCTTGCCTTGATTGTTGCCAGTTAGGGTTTGGTTGCCTTGGCTGTTGCTGCTTTTGATGAGATGAACCTTGCTGCTTGTACTGATTCTGTTCCTCAACTCTTTTGCGAAGGTCATTGTCGGACCAGCAATACTTCTTGAATTCTTGATAGAGTGTATCAAGGGTTGGCGGCCTCTCTCTTGCCACGTGTGCTGCGAAGGGTCCGATGCGGAGGCCCTTGATTGCTGCTTCGATTGCCACCTCCTCTGACACGTCTGGTGCCTTTGCTTTGAGCTGAATAAATTTTTGGAGGTACTGCTTCAGCGATTCTCCTTGTTCTTGCTTGTATCAGAACAAGTCCGAGGCTGTTAAGGACTCGCTAGAAAACCCTCAGAAATTGGCGATGATCTTGTCACGGAGGTTCTTCCAAGAGTAAATTGAGCTTGGCTTGAGCATGGAGTACCAAGCTAAAGCGTCTTCTTCTGCTGAAATCACGAAGGACTTTGCGAGGACTGCGTCATTTCCCCCTGCGGAGGCTATGGCTGCCTCAAAACTCATGAGGAACTGCCTTGGGTCTGATCTTCCATTGAATTTGGGCAAGGCCGTCGGTTTGTACTTTGGGGGCCACGGGGTGGATTGAAGTCCCTGGGATAGGGGTGACTTGTTGTCGAAGGTTGGGTTGAACTGTGCTGGACCATATTGGGAGCCACTAGGATGATCAAGTATATGCACAACTGGCGGGGGTTGTCTTGGTGTTGGGATTGGCTGGGTGGGGGTTTCTGTGAGAGGTGGGGTTTGGAGGCTCTGTATCTCCGCTTGGATTATCGCTAATTGTTGGCGGAGTTCCGCCGCTTGCTGTGAGATCATCATCGACTTTTGGGCAGCTGCACGCTCCTGAGCCAACTGGTTGCGGAGGTGGTTGCCCTCTGCCATCCTCGTGTCCTGCCTCTTCGTCTCCGGCTGGCGGGGGATCTTGAGATGAATTCGCCCGCCGGATGCGCGATGTGCGGGGTGGCGGCCTTCGCTGAACTAGGGTTTCTTCTTCATCACGGCAGCGAGCGGGTGGCCTTCTCTTGGGTGGCATCTTGGGTGTTTGAGTGGCCTACCACGGTGGGCGCCAAATGTTGAAATTGGGATCCTTCGCCCGGCCAAACTCCGGGACGCCGAAATAACACAATGAACAGGACCGCTCGAAGGCGGGTCTCTCGAGATGCTCTTAGGGTGAAACGGAAAGTACTTTGAATAAACGAACTCCACTAACTCCCCTTTACTGTAGCTACATCACATATTTATATGCTACAGTAACTGCTCTGCAGTTTGATTACATCATTATCCCTTCGGGAAAACAGGATATTCCCTGAACATCCTCAGATCTACTTTGTCCACCAAGGCGACAAATGTAATTGCGCCTTCTCGTCCCAATCACCCACTCGCTTGTCGTGTAGCAGTGTCTTCGCTAGCCTCCGACTCGCCTCCTTCGAGCCATCGGGTCTTTGACGAACACCACCTACATAGAGCCTTCGCGAATCCCACAAGAATCTTCGCGCCACAAGTGAAGGTTCCCGCGCGCTTTGGTGGGCGAGCGAAGGTCCTCGGCCGCCTCTGGTCAAGAGGCGGAGGTCTTGGCCCGGCTTCACATTTTCGTAGTGGTGGTCGCGTAGCGAAGGTCCGACTCGTCCCGGGAATCTCTGCAATAAGAAACAATCGAAAGCAAAGAAAACCGTGCGGTCATCTGAGCCTCCGCGCTCCTGCTACAACAACCATTTTCTTTATGGAACTTACCAGTACCATTTGTACTATAAGTGACAAGGGTAATAGATGTAGACATGCTATACCAGAGTAATTTCCATTTCCTTGTTGCGGCAGAGTCCGGGTAAGGGGTGGAGAATCTGTACCTCCGGCTCTAGCCGGTTTCTTTTTGTTCAGCACTAGTAAGCTCCACTGATATTTGTTTTCATTATATTTGTCATTATATACTGGGACGAATATCTATCGTGCATTGAAATATATAGGATGGATCGGAGATTATATAATTCAGACAATTGTAGGATGCACAGTTGATACTGCAAGAGATATATACGTAATGAAGAAAAAGTTTAGATGGACTGTGATGCAAACGTACCAGTTCGTTGTCTAAGCATTTTTGGCCAACTCTGCGCCGCCTTCTTCTTTTATTTTCTTTTTCTTTTTTCTTTTATTTTCTTATGATCCTCATCAAGTTCAACATTATCCTGTGATAGCATCTTTTTCTCTTTTTTCTGTGGCAGGAGCATCTGTGCTTCATAAGTTGTAAGGAAACCTTTCTTCTTGTTCTTGTTCTTGTCCTCAGAAGAAGCCATGTGTGCATAAGCATTAATAATCTGCATAAGGACGTGGCAACGTAACATATTAGCTAGGAAAACGGTGGCACACAGTTTCAGTATTTGCAATCCTATAACTATAAATTACTGACATCAGGGTCTACTGCACCACCGAAGAGAGTTGAACGTCGTAAGAGGGAAACACTAAGGATAATTCCTTCAATATCAACCACTTCCGCATAGTTATAGCTACTCTCAATGAACTTTAATGCTTCATGGTCATCCGGTGTCAGGGTCTTGTAGTCTTCATCATAACATATCAGCACAGCAAATTGAATCATGTAGTTAGTTTTGTCGACCAATTTGAAATTAATTTGCTAGAAATAATACTTGTATATGTAAGATCCTTACCAGGATATTCGGAGAACTGTTTGTACCAGTCATCTTCAAGGGCTTCCCTGCTTATTGGCTTTATTGATTTTTTATTAGGCTTTTCAAACATCATTACAAGCTTATCATATACTTCAGTAGGCTTGCCTTCTTCATCTTCAAATAATTCTTTATTAGGCCCGCGGTCAGATTTAAAAGCCTTGAACATCCGCGCAGCTCCCTGAAAACCAATAGCCTTATATAATTATCAGAACATGCTAGTTTGCAATATGGAGTTATTAGGCCTTCCACAACGTCGAGCTTAAGCGGTGCCAGAAATAGAGAGAGAAAATTGAAGCTTCGCTCCTACCACTGTGACTGGTGATGCTAAAAGTTACTGGTGCTAGAACATCCTGGAGCGACACATGTACTTGCGCCGATGCCAGGGCAATGCCCAAAAAATAAGGTAATGTTTTCTTGTACTGATGCTTCCAGGGCCAGTGCTGCTCACTTCGATGGCTTCTCAGACAAATGAGACAGAGGTAGTAGGTCCCAGCAAGTTTAGATGGCTTCACTGCCTGATTTCAACCGCTGTGGCTATTCATGCTTCGGTGCCCAATACTTGACGTGGGACCCATTTACTTTGGAGCATCGCTGGCTCATTGTGGAGGGTCTTAGTGGCACGAATCAAAGTTGTTCGGCACGCAACGAAACTTTGGGGGCCCCAAAGCACTTCTCCCGCGCACCCATATGAATACAATAATAATGCCTCCATCATAGTCTTGCTACTCGATGTTTTCAAAGAAACCGTACCTATGCTCTGTCTGCAAGTGAACGCTGTCTATGACAATTGTGTAGGGACAAGATTGCCACGATCGTTGCCCAGCGTATGTGCTGCCTATTGGAAGCAGCGGGGGAAGTTCAGAGCATTGCGCGAAGGCATTGCCAACACAAGGTTCTTTCATGCCCAGGCCTCGGCCCGCGAGTAGCAAAACGCGACCCGCACCCTTGAGGTGGATGGTGTGTCACAGGTCGCGCTCACCGCCTACTACACCAACATATTTGGGCACCAAGGAGGGCATGAACTAGGCGTTCGACCACGACCAGCTAGCTATATGCTGGAAGAAAGCGGGCAGTCCCCAGACCGCTCATTGCCCCATTCTCCACGGAGGAAGCCAGGCGTGCGATCTATGCCATGGACGCAGATAGCGCCCCAAGCCTTGACGACATTATGGCTAGGTTTTATGCAGTGGCCTAGAGGACGACCAAGGATGTAGTGATGTCCTTCCTCGGCGTCGGCGCCTTTCATAGGGAAGAGGTGGAACTCCAATGCGTCAACTACGCGCTCATCGTGCTCATCCCGATTACGGAGGCTGCAGTCACGCCGAGCATGTTCTGCCCTGTGTCTCTCTCCAGAACTGTCTAGTGAAGATCCTGACGAAGCTCCTCACGACATGCCTACAGATGTAGTAGATCCTTGCGCTAGCTCGTAGACGTCGACCAAACCGGGTTCATTAAAGGGTGCTCCATCTCGAAGAACTTCGTTTTGGCGACAGCGCTGGTGTAGTGCTGCCACAAGTGCTGTGCTCCATTGGTCATCGAGCTCGACTTTGCCAAAGCCTTTAGTGATGGTGTGGTGCTGCCACAAGCGCCGTGCTCCATTCAGTAAATTGCTCCAGCTTGCTTAGAATTCTAGAGGCTCAAGGGTTCCGGCAACATGGTGCTAGTGGATGAAGGCACTGCTCAAGACGTCAAAGTCTGCAGTGTCGGTCATTACTCACACAGGTTGACATCGATTGTGATCTACTGCTCTTCAACACAAGGTGACAAGCCTGCCCCTCTTTCAAGTTCGTTTGGAAAAAAATTCGCCAGACCATGAGTGAAGTTTTTTTGGATGGCTACTAGCCAAAGAAAGGATCCACTGGCAAACATTGTTCATTCACAAACACATACTCCAAGAGGCACAATGTGAGATCTGCAAAGCAGGCGATGAAACCGCAGACCACATTTCTCAGGTTGACCGTTCGTCCGACACTTCTAGGTATATATGGGTAGGATGGCGCCCGGATGGGATAGCCAAGATCACGGAGCTATGGGAAACAGAAGTCCCACCACGGGTGCATAAGAAGGAAGCTCACCCCCTAATTCTACTTTGCTACTGGGAAATTCGGTGACAGAGGAATGACGTCGTATTCAGAGGGCTTGAGCCTAGCTAATAGTGATCGCTTGATTGCCTAATGCAAAGAGGCTATGGAGGCCCTAGACCTATAGGATCATATGCTAGCTAGTGAACAATTGGAGGAATATGTTTACTATGTAATCTCATTCTCCCCCTAATCTGTTGTTCATCCTTACTTGACGGGCATTGCCACTCCACCCACCAGGGAACCGACATCCATGGAATGGAATCAGGTGGGAATCATCTTTGATTCCCCCGAAGTTGACTAAAAAAATGGAGTTAATTATATATAACCAAACAAAACAGATGTGTGTACAAGAGAGAGTAAGTACATACCTTAGTTTGGGTTTCAATGTTTCCCTTTAAATAGTCAACATATCTATCATAAATGTGTTTTAGTTTGGTCCATTCATTCTTAACTTGTTGGGGCTCGAATTTAATTATCTCCTCACTGGAATTTAATTTTCCTGTGATTTTTCCTCTTGTTGAAGGGAAATCATCCTCTTACACAATATGTCTAGCATGTGAGGCTGCAAGTCTCCCTCTCTTTTTTCCATCTCATGTCTCTTTATCATTTCGACACAGCAGGTGCAAAGTATATTCACATAACAATATTTCCAAATTTTCGGACTACTCTTAGTACGAGAGCAGTCTGTCTTCTTGAGCCCTTCTCCTAGCGCGGTACTCACGTTGTTTCCTATTCTTCTCCTCTCTCTTGTGTTGTTCTTCGCTGCAAGCTGTTGACATGTCCTTGTTTATTTACTTTATATATTTGATGTTGTATATAATTTATTTGGCAATATGAGTGTATGGAAATACCAGGAGTTCGTTACATCGTCGCTGAGCACAGTGCGTCCTTCTCCTGGCGTCCCCATTTTGCGGTCAAGGGCTGGTAATCATATGATATAATAGACATGTCCATCAGAATTACGATACTGCATTTCCTATATGGATGAAAAAATGGATGAAGCAAGACCTTAGCATGCAGCCGGGGGACGGGAACGTGGGCGCGTTCTGCGTTCCGGGAACCTTGTTCCGATTCGCGGAACGCCCCACGGACGAGGGAACGTGACTCGCCGCCGTTCCTCGCGGTCGCTGGCTTGTGGCTCGCTCCCGCAACAGCTCAGTGGGGTGGTCTGTGCCAGAGAAGAAGGGACGCCGCCAGGACGAGAGCGAGGCAAGGAGGCCAGCGCGCGCGAGATCTGATCGGCTTGGAGAAGAAGAGGAGCAAGGCGAGGTCGCGAGGATGCTGGTGCGCGCGAGAGGGCGGGGAGGATGCCATCGTCCGGATCGATGTTTGCTGGGTCGTCTTTGCAGCAGTGAATGGTGGTGATCCGAAAGTGGCGGGAAAAGGCATGGACCGGCGGGGCGGATCCCACTGATTGACGCATCGCTATCCGTCCGTCTTATGATTTTGCGGCCGAGGATGTGACGTTTGACTGCTCCTGCCGCTTCCCTGTGCATCCGCACGATCCGCATGTGGAAGCAACGACGCAAGGCTTGCACACGAGCGCGCCGGCCCGGCTGCTGCAGCCCTGCTCTCCTCTCTCGCCGACTGCATTAGCATGCTAGGCAAATGTTCTGCTTGCCTGTCAAAACTTTTGAGGGTGTTGTTGGGGCCTTAAGGGCCTGCTTGCCTATCACAATGTTCATTGGTTAGCGTCTATACCTGTCATCTGAAGGTTTTTTATTTTAAATCTTCTGGACAAATTATACACATCATTCAGAGGTCATCACTCGTTGAGAAATCTAGGAAGAAACTGAAAGAAAGGGTGTTTGTTTTGCCTGAGGTGAGTGGTTTTTATCGATTAAACGTAGCATTTTTTTATTATTGTTATAAAATAACAATAACCATAACAATTGGGCCTAGCGGGTTATTGGCAGGCGTGGTTTTCTTAAACTGGTTTTTTTTTTCATGTCAAATTGGGTAGGTGCTGCGAAGAAGCAACTGTGATGCAGAGCCCATGCTGAAGGCGTGCGGGATTACAATTGCTAGAAATCTCACAGAAGTTGATGGTAGGATACTGCAGCCCCCCAAGGTTATCATTTCAGGTATCCTTTGTGGTTATGGAATTTTGAAGGCGTAAATCTTATAACTGTCTTTACGTTCAGCTTAAAGCTGGGCATGGAGAAGACATTTCTACACGCAATGGCCGATGGAACTTGAACAATAAGGTCAGCATGTATAGCATATTCTTGCTTTATATGTATGTGGATTCATGATGTCACGTGTAATCTTTGAATTTCTGTTTTTTCAGAGGCTCATTGCAGCTAGTCATGTCAAGGACTGGGCAGCTAGTCATGCCACAGGGAACTAGAGATGATGGTGTTAAGTGTGTCGTCCGTGCTTTCCTTGGCAGCTCGCCATCTGGAACGCCGGAATGTAACTAAAAAAACTCTATCTTCTTTTAATGAGCTACGTGCAGCGCACGTTTTCGAAAAAAGTGTACGCACCCAATCACCGAAAATGGACATGATTGACTCGCTATTTAAGCCACAGGGAACTAGAGATGATGGTGTGATCCGGTAAGAGATCTTACCTGCGGTACCTTTTGTTAAGTTTGATCATGGTATACTTTGCTGAATATCCTCTATGTTCTAATGACATGCTTTCTCCCGTTACTTGTTGGAATTTGATGTTGCTTCAGGGAGTGTTTGATTGACTTCTACAGCAGTTCTGGGAATATAAAGCCTGATCAAGTTATCATCTTCAGGTCTGTTATTTTTTACACTATCTGGTTGCAAATCTGGGTAATTAACCTTTTTGTGTCGAAGTAACTGTTTGGTTGAGAAAATTGGTTATAGCACCAAGCTGATTTGTGTCTTAACGATAGGAACGGTGTTAGCGAAAGTCAGTTTAATCAGGTGCTGAACATTGAGTTGAAACAAATCATCGAGGTACTTTTTGTTAGCAACTCTATTGGCATGCTCTACTGGTGGTGTTCTCTTGGTTCCTTTTATCCAAGTATCCTGTACTGCGTGCTTGTCCATATTAACATGGTCCTATTACCTTTTCGGGCTTGCAAATTTGAGGAATGGAATCCCAAGTTCACATTGATTATGGCCCAGACGAGCCATCACACTAAATTTTTCATTCCTGGAAAGCCAGATAATGTTCCACTTCATCACCTACCCGTCTGCTGTTGCAATTGTGTAGGCTCATTTATTTTTGACCTTGTTATATATTCTCTATTCATCTCAATGGCTTTATCTGTAGGAACTGTTGTGGACAACACTGTCTGCCATCCAAGTAACTTTGACTTCTACATGTGTTCGCATGCTGGAATGATTGTAAGCATTATCTGCCTTTGGATTTCGTATGCAGTCAATTTGTGATGGTTTAGATCTGTTATTTGTTTACACTGAAATGAGAAATGTCCTGCATTTATAACCCCACACAAAAGCAACTGTGTTCCGATTCTAAACTGCCAAGGGCCTTGATACCAATGGTGAACTTAGTTGTATTGCTCCAGTGGATGGCCACATTTGATGTTGGTTATGTGTCTGCTTGTGCTGTTGTTATCGCCTCGTTTCAGTGTGTATCCTAGGTTTCACTGAAACTTGGTTCTGCTGTCATAAGTTTGCCAAGGTAGACTTTAACAACCCCGAATCGAATTTGGTTGGTGCTATCTCCTGACATAGACATTAATTCTTAATGTGAACTGATAGAGCTAAGTTCATGTTTTTTTTTCTTTTGCCAGGGGATTACGAGGCCAGCTCACTATCACATCCTGCACGATGAGATAGGCTTCGATCCTAATGGCCTGCAGGAGCTGGTACGTTCGCTCTGTTATGTGTAAGTGCCAAGCAGAGGCTCGAAAAACTTTTTCTAACTTGTCTTGATATTAATCTTGCCTGCTCACAAGTATTTTTTGGGACTTTATTTCAGGTACCAAAGGAGCGCAACAGCCATATCAGTTGGTAAGTCACCTAGGCACCCATTTTTCTTTAAGTCTTATCACCTCTAGTAGCTTTTGTATATCAGATCTGTACGTGGGAAATGATTCCCTTGTTTACCACCCTACAGTTGCTCCCATCCCCTATGCCCATCAGGCAGTTCCTCAGGTTGGTCAGTTCATGAAGTTCGGTGACAGGGGATGGCTCCCGACCCTTCCCGCCCCCCTCCCTCCCCGGCCCCCGACCCCGCCGCCTGCACCGCCGCCGGCGTGCTCCCGCCCAAGCCCAGCCGCCCGCCGGCCACCCCGGCCACGGGTGCCTCCCCAGCCCCGCCCTCCTCCCCTTTCGCCGCGCAGCTCCTAGCGGCGCGAACCCAGGAGCCCTGACCCCAGATCCAATCGGCGCCCTAAAAGCTCTTGTTTGGTTTTGATAATTGATGACATCCATTGTTGCTAATGATTTCACTAAGTGTATGTAGAATATATTAGCAACATGGGAGCTTGGAGATCATGGTGATGGACATGGTGGACTTGGTGCATGGTCGAGCTCCGAGGAGAAAAGAGAATGCTGATGTAGATCAAGGCAAAGGTATAACTTGATAGGGCTTTCCAGTTTAGTGATCGAGACATCATAGAGGGTGTGATCACATTTAGGATCGATAACCGACTATCAAGAGGGAAAATCACGGTTTGACTCGAGGTTGAAGTGCCACTAGGTCCATATACTTGAGCATATGCATTTTGATCTAGTGACTTTGATAAAATCCTTTGAAAATGATTGAGAAAATGCTAACACACATGCACATGGTGATGTACACTTGGTGGTGTTGGCACATTCGCAAGCTCGGCGGGATTCGGCGCTTTCAAGAAAATGAGATGCCTATTTTCTATTGCGCCAGATGCAATTTGTTGGTGAAAACATACTAACTTTGGAGCACAAGTTGGTACACTTGTTAGCTAGCATGTATGTGCAAAGGTGGAGAAGATAGCATTCTCGACGGGGTGTTTATCGAGTATTTACACGCGTCGGACGCTGAAGTTGAGAGCGTCGGACGCTGGCTGGAGCGTCCGGCCGGTTGTGGAACTGAGCAGAGCGGTTGGGCTGCGTCGGCGCTTCTGACGATCACGCGTCGGACGCGTGACGTCAGCGTCCGGCGCTGGCTGTATTGGCGGCGTGTACGAAGGTGGAACGTGTCGAACGCAGGGCTGAGCGTCCGACGGTGTGTCGCCTGGGCGTCTGGCGGTCGGGTGTTTTGCAGGGCTCTCTAGACTGCGTCCGGAGCTCTAGGCCGCGTCCGACGGTGGGGTCCGGACGCGTCCGACGCCCACGTCAACGGCTAGTTTCAAACGCGAGTTTTGGCGCGCAGAGAACTGAACGCGTCGGACGCGTCCGACGTGTGGCGTCTGGCGCGTCTGACGGCCACGAAGAGGCTGTTTCGAGGGGTAACGGTCATATTTGTTTGAGGGGCTTATAAATGGATGGTGGCCGGCCTTTGGGAGGCTCTCTTGGCCATTCTTACACACTTGTGCATCCTTTGAGCTAGAGAGACTCCCTCCACTCATCTCCTTGCTTGATTGACCATCCAAAGAGATATTGAGTGAGATTGAAGTGCATTGCTTTGAGTGTTGCATCTAGAGGCACTTCTTCACCGAGTTTGCTGCGGATTTCTTTTTACTCTTGGGTGATTCCCGTCACCCTAGACGGTTTGGAGCAGCGGTGGTGTTGAGCTCGAGTTGGAGATTGTTCGAGGCCACACCGGTGACATTGTGAGGGGTTCTTGAGCCTTCCCCGCGGGAGATCGCAATTGGCTACTTTAGTGGATTGCTCGTGGCTTGGAGGATCCCCATCTTGTGTTGATAGTGCGGCACCCGGCAGCAGGTATGGCTATGTGATGCCATTCTAGCGTGCACATCTCTAAGTGGGTGTATCGCCACAACGAGGACTAGCTTGCCGGAAAGCAAGTGAACCTTCGTAAAAAACTATTGTGTCAACTCTCTTTGCCAAAGATTCATCTTGTTATTATGTTGGTGATTGGTTGATTGGTTCATCTCATCTACATCGGTGGTATATCAATCCAATCCCTCTCTTGCACTTACTTTTCTAGGATTGCCTTGTGTAGCTCTAGTTGGTAGCCTAGATTGCTAGTGGTAGTTAGTGTAACTACCTTGTTCACTAGGAGTATCTTAGTTTCCTAGGGTTGTTGGTTTGCTTAGTGATGATAGCCTCTTGCTAGAATTGTTTAGGTGGCTTGCATAGCTTAATCTTGCTAGTGCTAGGTTGCTTCGCCATCTTAAGTACTAATCGGTTTGTTTAGTGCTTTGCAAGAAATTTTTATAGGCTATTCACCCCCCTCTAGCCATTTAGGACCTTTCACGGCCGCCGGCGAGCCCCTGCCCCAGACCAGCCGCCCGCTGGCCAGCCAGGCCACGGGGGCCTCTCGAGCCCCACTCTCCTCTTCCGCCGCGCAGCTACAGGAGGCGCGGCCCCCGACGCCCCAGCCACGGGTCTAGGTGGCGCCCGTCCCCGTTGCAGCTAGCCCGGCGCTGGAAGCTTCCCTAGCCTCTCCGCCCACAACCACCGGTAAGGTCCTCTCCCCCCACGCCCGCCCCTTCTTGCTCCGTGGGCAGGACCAAGAATGAGCGGTGGACGGAGGGCGACTTCACCGACTTCTCCGATGACGATGAGGAGCCACCGCCGCCCCACCTCTTCTTCGCCCAGCGCACCTTCCCTCCGGCGAGATCCAGCCACCCTAGACCTATGGTCGGGGAGACCCCGTCCAGGGCCAGCGATTTCGCCTACGGGATGCCGCCTCACCTCCTCGAGCCAACCCTAAAGGAGGGGGATTTCCTGAGATCCGGCCCGGCTAGCGCCGCCACCGGCCCCGGCGGCGGTCCGGCCGGCTCCGGAACCCCTCGTGTGCCGGATTCGACGCCAAGCTCCACCCCGCCACCGGCTGCTGCGTCGGTTAGGAGCTCCTTCGTCCCCGATTCGCCCGCACCTTCCTCCATGCCGGCCGCGCACTTCGTCCCCAGCCCCGCAGCGCTTGGCCGCTCGCCGTTCGGGCGGCCCACCAATGGCCTCGAGGTCGGGGAGACCTCGGCCGGGGTGGGCACCTCCACCAAGAGGGGCCACGGAGAGCCGCCACGCCGCCAGACGCCGGCTGCTCCGGGAGCTTGCGCTCGGGCGTCGGGATCCGCGGGCAGCGTCTCCACCTACACTAGGGCCTCACCGACGCCCTCCCACCCTTGAGGTCAGGATGACCTCGGCCATGGGGGGATGGACTCAGTCTGGGCGTTCGGGTTACCCGATTTTTTCGGGTCGGGTAATTCGGGTAATACGAAATTCTGGTAACGAAAAATGCTACCCGATATTAGTCCTAAAAAAAATACTACCCGCAATTTCGGGTACCCGATAATTCAGGTTCGGGTTCGGGAATAACCGATATACCCGCAGTTTTCTGAAGTTCTGCTCCTATGCGCTCGTCCTCGCCTCCTCGGCTCTCGATCTGCTAGTGCGGTGGTGCGCCCCAAGGACCAGATGCACGCGCCGAGTCGAGGCAGGAATCGAGGGCTCGACCGCTCAAGGCAGAGTCGCGGCCGCCAGTTTCCTGTCGAGGTAGAAGTGGACGCTAGGTTTCAGAAATCGCGACTTTGCGTTCTCCCATCAAATCGAGGCTGAGGATCGAAGGTCCCTCGGGAAGTCACCGTGGGTGATGGATTTTTGCGCTAGTTCTGGGCTCTCCTTTCCTGTTGTGCCAAATGAGGTGGGCAAGCTTACTGTGCGTTCACATAGATATCAGGTATATGGGTAATTCGGGTACCGTGACTTGCTACCCGAATTACCCAAAGTAATTTCAGGTATCTCAAGTTAATATCCAAACTACCCAAATTAATTTCGGGTTCGGGTAATTCGGGTGCGGGTCCGAGTAGTTCGGGTTCGGGTAATGGGTATCGGGTATTTTGCCTAGGCTTAGTGAAAGGTCCTAAATGGCTAGAGGGGGGGGTGAATAGCCTATAAAAATCTACAAACAACACTTAACAAGCCGATTAGTAACAATAGCAAGCTTTGCAAAACACTAGCTCTAAACTATGCTATGCAAGCCACCTAGACAAGTATGCTACACTATGATCACTAGTTCACACTCAAAGGCTATGTCACTACTATACACTACTCCTAAGTGAGCAACTAACTAACAAGCTACACACGAGAGTAAGTACACAAAAGTAAAGAGAGAAGGTGATTTCAATACCCCCGGTGTAGAGAAGATATGAAGTCCAATATAACCAATCAATCAAATATAAGGGAAATCCTCGGTAGAGAGATGACACAAGATTTTTTACCGAGGTTCACTTGCTTGCCGGCAAGCTAGTCCTCGTTGTAGCGATACACCCACTTGGAGGTTCACGCGCTAATTGGCATCACACGCCAAACCCTTCTCAAGGGTGCCGCACAACCAACACAAGATGGGGATCCACCAAGCTACGAGCAATCCACTAAAGATGCCTTTCGCGATCTCCCGCGGGGATAGGCTCAAGAACCCCTCACAACTTCACCGATCGGAGGCGGAGACAATCACCAACTCCCCTCAACGATCCTCGCAGCTCCAAGCCATCTAGGAGTCGGCAAACTCCAAGAGTAACAAGAGAAACCGCTGCGAATCACCACTACCAAGTGCCTCTAGATGATCTCTATCAATGCAATGCACTTGATGCTCTCCAAACTCACCAAATGATGATCACAATCAAGTAGGATGAGTGAGAGTGGAGTGGGAAGGCTCACAAGTATGTTATGATGTTTAGGAGTGCCAAGAGATACTCCCCAAACCGGCCAAGTGACTATTTATAAGCCACACACAAAGAACTAGCCGTTTAGACTTTTCTGCATACCGTCGGACTGTCCGATGGCCAGACCGTCGGACTAATCAGCACGGTCCGACGCCCCGGATGAACGCCATGTGTCACTAGCCGTTTGAAGTCGAACGTTGGATCACAACGGCTATTTCCTCGCGCCAAAACGACCGTCGGACGGACGAACGTCGGACTAAATCAACCGGTCCGACGCCCTCAGCTGACCACCGTCGGACTCAGTCAGACGGAGCCATCAGACTAACAAACGCGGCCGTCCGACGCTTCCAGAGAGCTCCCCGAGCCCTGAAAACCGTCGGACGATAGTCCGACGCTCACCGTCGGACTAACGCCGAGAGTCCGACGCTCACCTGCTCTCCACGTGTCACCTCTTCGTCGCTCTGCACCGTCGAACGCTTCGGACAATAGTCCGACGCTCCGAAACTGAGCGTCCGACGCTCTCAGCAGTGTTAGCCGTCGGACTGAAGCTAATGGTCCGACGCTCTGTGACAACACGGTCCGACGCTAGTTTTTCTATTGTAATGTCTCCGAAATTCGCCGAATCCTGCCCCGCAAGCTCGGCAGGAGGAAGAGAGGACCAAACCCTCTCTAACCCTCGAACTTCACCCCGATTCTTAAGGTACTAACAGTCCAAAGTATCTCTCACTTAGGTGCACGTGTGTTAGCCTTTTCAAAGAGTTTTCCATGGGTCAAGTTAGTGTCACTAGCATCTATATGCATATGCAATGATCATGAACACCTAGTGGCACTTGATAACCGTATTTCATCAACGATTTCGCCCCTCTTGATAGTACGGCTATCTATCCTAAATGTGATCACTCCCTCTATGGAGTCTTGATCACCAAAACCAAAAGAGCTCCTATTGGTTATACCTTTGCCTTGAGCTCACGGTTTCTTATCAACTTCCTTCTCATCTCTTGATGGACCTTGTGGACACCTATGATGATGGACTTATACCATTTGCATGGATGCCGTCAATAGGGCTTTCTCCTTTGTTGATGGACTTACACCATTTTCATGGACGCCGTCATTGCCCTTCACTTGTGACCTCCACCGACCCGGTCCTTTGCTCCATCTTGCCATTTGCTAATCAATTCTCATGAAACACTTAGAGCAATCGTTAGCAAACTAGGTTTCATCAATTACCCAAAACCAAACATGGGCTTTCACATAGGATGGACCACCGCTGAAGGTAGTGGAGTCCAGTTGTCCTGCACGCACGCCTCTCCAGACTCCGGGCGGGCTCTGCGGCCAGGGAGGGCATGCCATGACCACGGCGTAGGCAGCGCCGCCACAAGCAGCGCATGGAGACCGCGGCCGCCGACAACGCCAAGCCCGCCGCGAGGACCACTGCGTGGCTGCGCCTCGGGCCTCAACCAGCGGTGAGGGCGCCGGCACACAGGCGCCTTGGTACGGAGCCTACGCGTGCGCCTGCCCACAGGCGCCTCGGGCCTGACCCAGCGCCGCGGCTCTCGGCAAGCAAGCGGCTTGGCCCCAGCCGCAGGGCCTCCCCACCCAACCGAGAGGGCTGGCAGGATGTTCTACCCCGCAGGCCATCCCTGGAGGCCGGCACGCGCACGACGACGGCGAGGACGGAGCGGAATGCGCAGCAGCCAATGGTCACCGGCTGGCGTCGGAGGGACGTCGAGGGCAGATGCCTCAACTGCATGGCCACAGGACACCGCATTGCCACATGCAAATGGGAGCCGAGATGCTGTAACTGCCACGGGCTCAACCACCAGGCCCGCGACTGCACCAGGCCAGCGACGAGCAGCTCCTCCTCCGAGCACCCGGGAGGGGATGCCGGCCGGGCTCCCAAGCGCAAGAGGGGACCCAGCCCCGGGGCCTCGGGGAGCGCCGGGGGTCGATCACCGCCCCCACCACCATAGTCACCGAGGGCGCCGGTTGGAGCGCAGGGCCCGACACCGTCGCCGCCACCATCCTCCGACGTCGATGCCGACACCGAGCTTGCTCGGCCGGGGGACCGTCGCACCCGGCCGAGGGAATCTTGGTGCTACATAAAGCGGGAAGCCACGATTGACGTTGCGGAGGCACAGCTCCAGTTCTCCCCGGTCGTCTACCCACAGTGCGGCTCCGAGGAGGCGGTCACCGATGTCCGGGCGACAGTTGCAGCCGCGATCAGGGTTCCACCGGAGGAGCTCCAGGTCAGGCGCTACTACCCCGAGAAGTTCATCATCCTGTGTGCCTCCCAGGAGCGCAGGGACAGCATCTTGGCAAGGGCGCCACTGCCATTCGCTGGCTCAGCCCTCGTGTTCGGCCGTGGACTCGGTTCTGGCACGCGGCGTCCAACTCCTTCCACTTTCGCGTCCACCTTGTCCTAGAGGGCATACCCCCGCATGTGTGGCGTGAGGACACGGTTGCCAAGCTGCTCTCACCCACATGCTGGGTACAGGAGGTGGAGCAGGGCACCGTCAACGCCAACGACCTCGCCTCCTTCAAGGTCACCGCGTGGACCGCCAACCTGAGCTACATCCCGTAGATTTGTTGGTTGGGTGTCGGCGAGAAGGAGGTGGCACCCCTGGGTCCACTATCCCTCACGGAGAAGCGAATGTTGGGCTACGAGGTCCTAATCCACCTGAGGGCCGTGGCCGACTACAACCCACCACCGTCCTCGCCCGATGGGCCGGGCAGTTGTTGATAGTAATTCTTGTATGATTTTACCCGTCAACTAAACATGAAATAAGGGTATAAAAGCAAACACCACCATAGAATAGGGTTCTCACTGACAGAATTCCACAGTTTTGGTGAATCAGTGTTTTGCAGGGGGTTATACAGAAAAGAATCAAGGGAGGCCCACATGTCGAATTAAAATAACAAATTCCACCGCGAAAGAAGATCAAGAACATTCTAGAGAACACCAGAGACTCGCTGGCAGAGGCGGGGCCCACTTGGCAGCTGGGGGAGGTTGGCCGACCCACTGACCAGGTCGGCCGACCTATCAGTGACTCCTTTCGGCCACCGCCTCGACGTGGACCCACATCCCGAAATTTCACACAATCCTAGCCGTCCTTCAATGTCGGTTTGATCCAAGGGCTACGGTTTATCTCACCGGTCTATATAAGCACCCCCAGACCCCTAGGGTTTCATATCAATCAGAGCATTCATTCAGTCATCTACCAATTCAGAGCTAGAGACCCTAGAATCATTAGAGCTTCACCATCTAGAGCATAGCTACATAGGTTAGAAGTAGAAGGAAGCGAGTTCTACTCGAGTTCCGGATCTGTCTGGAGCTAGCAGGTTTCCTGAAGCCATTGTAAGCTCTCTCTTGTATCTTAAACCTCTCTTGAGTGCTTGAGATAAAGTTGATTGACATTATTCTACTATTGATTATGTTCTTAATTATGCTATTCATTGCTTATCTAGATTGTATACTTTGCATAGTTAGGATGCATTCATATTCATACATAGGTTTGTATAGCGCTCGTTCATTGATATCATGGGTGGGTGATGAACAACATGTAAGCAAAGTGCTTAGATGCGGTTTGTCTGCAAATGCACCCTATATTCTGGGTTCTGTGGTAGATCACGGATGTGACACTCCCGTTGAGTCGTTTGTAGTCCACACTCCGAATATAGGGAGAGTAGGAAGTTATTATTAGTTTAGAAGACTGGCTATGATCTTGATCTTCCTTATTAATATTCCCTTAAGTATGAATATGAAGTGTCTTCACCATGATTGCTAGTATAATTGCACCAATCTAATATGTCTTTGATAGTATAGTTAGAATAATTTAGGATATCCTTATGCTTCAATTTAATCCATGCTAGTGTCTAGATAGGAAGTGCTCTAAGTGATCATTATTATGTTGATTGACTAGTTGATTGATCATTATGCTTATCATACATATCATTATTATTGTGACATAACCCCTGTTCTGAGTAAATAGGTCATGCATGGTAACCTCCATATTTGCATATGCATAAGACATCTATCTACCTACATCCCATTTATTGCCAACCCTTCCCAGTGGTAAAATATAAATGACAACCCGGATTACTCCTGGTAAAAATGCTACAATGGTGTATATTTTATCTGTGCACTTGCGGATACAATATAATATATTTCAGTCACTTGCAAGAAGGAGAGATCTTTTAGAATCATACTAGGGATGACAACCTAATTACTTCTAAAAGATATAGAAGAGTTCAAGTGATCTGTAGACTAATCAGGTGGCACATTAATCTATACCTCCCATCATTTTTAGCGCCATTGCTAAGAGTAGAGTCTAACTCTATTTTTAGTGGTGACGTTAGAAATGCCAATAGCAGTCCTCCGCCTTCGGACACCGGCAGAGACGAAGACAACGACTTCGGCGGACCGCCACCTAGTTGGGGCCCGGTCCACGCTACTACAGCTTCCCCTACGAGAGGGGCACCCCGGACGAGACCCTGTACAATGACACCCATCGTCAAGGACGGAGCGTCGGCCGGCGCCGGGGGCGTGTGGTCGCCTCCACCACCGACAAGACAGCGGCAGCCCAGGGAGGGACCGTCGGCAACAACCGCAGGCCCACGGCCGCGCCCCGCGCGTGGGTGGCCGGTCTGGCCGCCGCGACGCGCACGAGGGTCTGGCGTGCACGCACCGGGCAGCAGGGTGCAGACCAGCGCGCCACCCACGATGACGCGCTGAGGCGCGCTCCAACCACCGCGCCAAGGGCCACTACACGACCATGGCGCAGGGGGCGCCGCGGCGGCCATGGCCAACCAGGGGACGGCCCACGGCCCCAGGTCTGGTGACCGAAGGTGCCGCAGGCCGACGCCGCCCAGACCATCGACGGGGTGGCCGTCCCCGGGCCGACTAGGACCACGGGGGACGTGGAACCGGCCCTGCCCGCTGTACCCGACCACTCGCATGACCTGCACCAGGCCAGGAGCCCACGCGCTGCGGCCACCGACCAGGCCAGGCCGACCGGGGAAACGGCACCTTGCTCAGCCACAGCGGCAACTCGACCTCTGCAGGAGAGCCAGGACGACTTCAACGACGCCTGGGCAGTAGTGCTCGAAGGGCCGCTGCCATGACTCTGCGATGACCACAACCTTGAGCGCACTCCGGTGGGGACCGTTAAGGAACTCGGGTTCGTGGAGCCAGAGGACGAAGCGCCAGAAGTTCAAGAAGCTGTGGAACAGTAGGCGACCGGCATGAGCGACTCGGCGGGGAGCCTAGAGTCGCCTGCGGCTAGCCTGCAGGAGGGGCGAACTGTCGCTGAACTCGCATTGAGTACCTACGGCGGCGGGACCTGCCGGCACGGGCGACTCGGCGGGGAGCCTAGAGTTGCCCGTGTACGCAGCGTCGCCCGAAGAGGCGCCGGAAGACATCGGCCGTGCACCGACCAGAGTGTCAGCCGCCCAGGCTGTGACCCAGCCGCACCCGGACGACGCGACCCCGGGCAGCCCTACGACGAATGGCGGACTAGCCACAGCCGTCGCCCAGGGGCGACCATCCGAGGCCGGCCTGGAGGACAGCCGCGCGCCACCTAGCACGCCGGCCCATAGCCCCGACCACACCGATGCCTGTGACACGCTGCCCGGGTTCAGTACGCCGGCAGTTAACCAGACCGTGGAGGAGTCCAGAGTTGAGGACGGATCACTCACGGGTCGCCTCAAGAACTTCGCAAAGCGCGTGTTCAAGAAGGCGGCAACTCCACTACTGCTGGCCCGGGTGTCCGACTCAACCTCCGTCAAGCTACCGCTAAGAAGCAGATGCATCGCGGCGAACCCGCTTTCCAAGATACCAGTTGCCAAGAGGGGCGAGGTCCTCGCCATGCAGCACCTGGGATTCATTCAAGCGCACCCGACGGAAGAAGGAAGGCAGCAGCTGGACGAGATGTTCGAGGGAAGACCGGGAGACGCTCAAGCCATGCAGGAGCTCTTCCCCGATGAGGAGCGTCCAGCGACCGCGGAGGCGCCGCGGGGGACGTGCATGAGCGCCGGCCGCCAACCGTTGATTGTTGTAATGGATAACACAACCATTGTATGCTGGAACGCGCAGATCCTCAACACCATCGAGCACTCCGCCGATCTTTGGATCGATGCTGGGGCGCGGAAACTAGGATGTCTAGTGCGTGAGTAATCCATTATGTAACCAATCCGGGGGTGGCGGGTCGTGTTTAAAATCTTGTATCCACCCCGGTAACCACTGTAAAACATTCTATTCTACTTAAATACAAAGATGCGCAAATCTTTTGCGTATTCGAGAAAAAATGAAGTTCGGTGACATGTCAGAGACGTCCTGCAGCGATGGTGGGCTTACTTGGGGGGGCAGCATTCCCGTTCAGGAGCTGCCCCATCTGCTTGAAAATGTGAGGAATATGTGGCAACCTATTTAATGCAAATAACGTTCACATGAAACTCTCACTGAGACTAGCCTTACAAAACACCTATCCTGAGCACACGTAAGGGAACCCTAGACAGGGAAGTGAAATCCAATTCACGAAATAAATTGATCCATGGACGACACCGTTGTGGTAAAGGTCTTGTCAATCTTAAAATTGTTAGAGGAGCATATACAATTATAAACCATAACCAATAGGCCATCCTTTGTTTAGAGTTTAGGGCCTGCTTGGTTGGCAACCAAAATCTACCCATACCGAGGAATTGGCAAGCATTTGGTTGGCTTCCAAAACTTGCCAACTCCTCACATTTGGTTTGCCAATTCACTGGCAAATTTTTTGCCCAACTTTTGGCTTGCCAAATTTTTGGTGTGGCAAATTTTTGGTAGCCTACCAAGTAAACCCTTAGAATGTTTAATGGCGCTTCAATGGAGTTAAACGGTCTAAATGGTTTTTATACGGTAACACTTAAATATACATATTTGTATATGTAAAAGTCAAATATGCTAGAAAGTGTATATATTTCATGCATGTAAATAATCAGTTCTCTACCAATTTTTTTAAAAACTAAATACTACTCCCATCTCATTGTGTACTTCCGATGATGTTTAATTAGTTCAGTGTCAGATGTGGTACTTGTAATCCTCCTATTGACTAAACTATGAATTAAATGGTCATTTATTTTATCTAATTACGTTGCAATCAATTCTTTTCAAACTGTTTATATGGTTTTTAATGGTTTTATTAACGGTTGAACAGTTAAATTTATTGATTAGGGCCTAAACGACATGGGTGGTCTTCGGTTCTCGTTTAAATACTATTTGAACGGCATATAAATTTTGACGAATTTGATTCCATCTTTCTACATTTCTATCTTGGTGAACTGTTATCGTGTATTCACCTTTTGATCAATCCATCTGTGGGCGAGGCTGTCAGTGTCAGCGTGGGATCAAAGCAGCAACTGCAGAGCCGATTGACGAGCAGGCCAGCCCGGTGCAAAAATTGCGCCGATGGAGGCCCGGACCACAGGCGATGGAGGCTCATTCCGGCCCAACTTTTACAAGACATGTCCCCCAACTTTTGAAACAGCGTAGATTATGTCCCTCGGCATTTTTGGATGGCAGTTTTGCTACAGTAGTAGAGGTTTACAGTGACAATGGTTTGGTTTTCCTTTTTGTTTATTTCGGCTGGATCTTTTGAAAAATCATATTAAATCACAAAAAAAATCATAAAATAGGAAATCTAATTTTGTTGGACTCCACATGAGTAGATCTATACAGTGAATATATAAGATGGTATGCTTTAGTATAAAGATTTTGCTATAAAGATTTTGTTTTTTCTTTTTTATTTATTTTGGCTCAATCTTTGAAAAAATCATAGTAAATCATAGAAAAATCATAAAATAGAAAATCCAATTTTGTTAGACTCCACATGAGTATTTCTACACAATGAATATATAATTGGTATGCTTTAGTACAAAGTTTTTGCTGTAGTTTTAGATCTATGCTTTTTCTATAATTAATTAGAATAATTCATAGCTGCAGCTTCTATAACCATTTTGTTGGACTAAAGTATACCATATTATATGTTCACTGTGTAGATCTACTCATGTGAAATCCAACAAAATTGGATTTTTCATTTCATGATTTTTCTATGATTTACTATAATTTTTCAAAGATTGAGCCAAAATAAAGAAAAAAGAAAAAAGACAAAATCTTTATAGCAAAAACTTTATACTAAAGCATACCATATTATATATTCACTGTGTAGATCTAATCATGTGGAGTTCAACATAATTAGATTTTCTATTTTATGATTTTTCTATGATTTACTATGATTTTTCAAATATTTAGCCGAAATAAATTAAAAAAGAAAAAACACTGGCACTGTAGCAAAACCCCCCTCCAAAACCGCCGAGGGATGTAATCTGTATTGTTTTAAAAGTTGAGAGATGTGTTTTGTCCGGTTTTGAAGTTGAGGGACCAAAAATGAACTTTCGCGATAGTTGAGGGACTAAAAATAGACTTTTTTTCCTAACCAGGCATAATTACCACCGTTGGCCATAAAACTTACCACCTTTTGCTAGTTTTTTAAATAATAAAAAAACTTGACACCCTTGCTTAAGCTAATTACTACTTTGTTGTACTTGTAGACAGACATGAAGACAATTCTTTCGAGAGATGACTATTATTGGGCACCGCCTTTCGAAATGGCCTTTCTAAGCAAATAAACGTCCATCTCTCTCAGTATATTATCAAAAACTGTTGTATCAAAAGAGACCACTTATGTAAATTAGCTATTTTCTGAGCTAGTCTCTTCAAAGTGGCATATCTAAAAACAAAGGCTTATATTTTTAAGAGGTTCACCTCTAGAAATACTTCCTCCCAACCTCTTATTAACAGTCGCTATGTCATTCGTCAGTTTGGCTAGGTTTGTGAAAAATACTACTAATATTTATGTCTCTAAATAAGTTCATTATGAAAATATATTCATTGATTTTATCTAATTATTCCAATTACGCACCATAAATATAAATATTTTATATGTACTTCATCAAAGCTAAAAATATGTAACTTCTCAAAAGTGATAATGGCAATTTATATGGGACACATGGAGTAGCTGTCTAAAAGTTTCACAATTTTTTATATGAATTCAAACAATAAGAATTTTATAGCCCTCTTTAGCTAAACCCATAGTTGTTTTGGAGCAAAAGATGCCTTTTCACTCTAGTACAAAACTCATAATAGCCTTGAGTGTGAATGATATATATTAGCTAGCCTAGTGCGAGCCATGGTTGTGGGGGTCCCATGCATCTATCTATCTACTAGGTAGCAATCTAATTTGTCGTGAGGGCCAATATTGCAAGAAACACTAAATAAAATTATGTTTTTTTTTTCAAAACAATTAGATAGAATTATATTATACCTTGAAAAAACATGACATATTATTTTATTTATATTATATTCTTCATTCATGTGCTTTGAACTACTGTACGTGTTCGTCTATCAATGTTTTTTTTAATTACTTTATTTTTACCACTCTAGTCGTCATTTGACATTCTTGTATTTTTCTTCCCTCTCTTGTTTCCACGTTCTTGTATTCCAAACTTAACGTAAGCAGTGCTCTCTCAATTTGAAATTGTAAGACGTTTGCTTTTTCTAATATATAATTTTACTATGACACAAATATATATATGCAATAAAAACTTCAATTAATGAACCTACAAATGTCAAAGCACCTTATAATTTGAAAGTAGAGAGACAAATAGCCATCCATCGAATGATTTTAGGACACCACTCCCTCAATCGAACGCAGCCCCTTTTTTTATAAAAAAAGTTGCTAAGTATTACTAGTTCATGTGTCAGTTGACTTGGTAAATGAAAGCTGGCCTGGGTTGAACTAAGGTGAATGGATATGCACGTGTGCACGTGTGGTGATTATCATAACGTGCGGATCTTCTACGCCATCACATTCGTAGGCATCTGGATGAAGCGCTAGTCTGAATTCTGATTGGAACACACGGCAAGACGGAAGGAAAAGGGCCCACTGCAAAAGACGCAAAAGGAAAAAACAATGAAAAGAAAAGAAAAGGAAGTCATGCGTCAAAGCCGCACGAGATCCCATGCGCAGCGGCCCAGTGACTGAGCGCGCGGCGCAAACCACTGCACGCTCATGCCTGTACACGTGTCACTATCTTCGCTAACTGCTGCTGCCACGACACCGTGCATGCATGCAGCAGCTGGGAAGTCACACGTATACGTACGTGTAGTGTAATTCTGGTTCAGCAAGGATTATACGTAGTACTATATATATATACTCCCATTCCCATGCCACGCGTTCTCACAAATTAATTAACACAAATTAATTACAATGTGAAGGAAAGCACTCCATGTCCCATGTGAATTTTTTCTTTGCTATTGTTCGTCCATATTCGTTTCAAAATTGTTCGTCGATCTATGTGTACATGACTTGGCATATATATATATATATATATGAACTTCTTACGCTTTGTTTTTTCATAGTACGTAGCAACCCTAAAATACAAACACCCAAAAATACCAACCAATTAAAATTTTTCATAAAACATACTTCATGAGCATACATATAGGAATTAAAATCTACAAGTTACATTTATGAGTCATTACATTCCAACTTCTATTTAATTATTTCCATTAGATTTGTGCATATGTGGATTTTATTTGCATTTTATGTTTGGCTTGAGTACCCATAGATGTATAAAAGCATATACATGTGTGTATAAATAGGAACACTAGAAATTGGAAAAGGAAAAAGGAAAAAGAGAGAGAGTGAGGGCTAGGCTAGTCCAGCTAGCCAGCCGTTCGGCCCAAGCCGGCCTGTGGCCGAGCTGCCTCACCCCACCGGTGTGCGCACAGGCACGCCAGCCCAGCCCAACCGGCCGCCCCCTTTCCTTTCCACCTCGCGCCCACGCCGCCTCCGTAGCTGGGCCAGCAGGCCCAAGTCGCGGCCCAGCCCCGCGCGCTCGCGCAATGCCACTGCATGCACGCGCCATCGCTGCCGCTAACGGTTCGGCCCCGCTTGTTAGCCGCGTTTTCCCCCTTCTCCTGTTCTTTTTCCCCGCGGGTGCGAAGGCCGGCAGGGTCACGCGAAATGCATGACCCTGACCCCACGCAGCCGACAAGGCCACGCCTTGGCAACCTTGTCCCCCGCCTGTCCCCTTTTCCTTGGCCACCAAGGGAACCCCGCACCCGGCTAGAACCCTAAAGGAGCTCGCGCAGTAGCCCTCCGATCCGCCGGGCGAATCGAAGCCGTCCGCCAATGGAGCCTGCCGAGCACGGCTATAAAATGGGACGCCCACGAAGCCCTAGACTTCATCCCGCACGCCGCCACCACGCTGCGGCACAGACCACCGCAACCCACTACACCACCGAGAGAAAGGGAGAAGGAGGAGCAGAGAAGGAGGCGCCGCCGGAGAGCTGCTGCCACGAAGCACGTCGGTGCCGGAGTCGGAGACGGAGCTGGTGCCACTGTCGCGGATCGGCACGGCACAGCGAACACGTGGCACGGCCACAGCTCGTCACTGCATCGCCATCCTATCTTCACCGACACCACGGTGAGCCACCCGAGCACCTTGCCAACCTCGCCGGGCTTTCGGCCATGGCGTTCGGACCCCGAGCGCGTAGGCCACGGGTCGTTTCCGACCCTGGAACACACCACACACACACACGAGACGAAACCAAGCTAAACGGATCGATCGAGTAGGAACAGAGTGACGGGCACCGCCGTCGAACACCGAGCTCTCGGAGCGCCGCCGACTCGCCGGCGTTCCCACACAAGGAGGACTCCTACTACTACACCAAGTGGACCGTAACCCTCTCCGAGGCCGAGTATGACCGAACCACACTGAGGTAAGACCCTGGAATGCCTTGGCCCCGCTCATGCCAAGTCTCGCCGGAGCGCCGCCGTGCCGCGCGCGTTCCGGACATCTCCGGCTAACATCCGAATAGGGTAGCTCGTCGTGGAGCAATGCCACAACCACCCTCGAGCCGTCTACGCAGTTGCCGCTACTGGAGGAAGCCCCGTTTGCCCCATCCGCGGGCACTGTGTCGTCACCGGAGTGCCGCCGCTTGACCTTGCCGTATGGAGGACATCACCGTGATTCTTGACCGTCGCCGTAGGGTTGTAGGCCTCTCTGGCGAAGCCAATCGAGAGTTTCTACACTGAATTGCACGAAAACACGGCCGCCGCCACCTCATCGTCGTCCGCCGCTGCGAGTTCGAAGCCACCGATGAGACGAGCACACCGGGCTGCCCTACCTAACGAAACTGTGATCTAGCCGGAGCCTATCCCGCCCGCCGGAGGTTATCGACCCTTGGGGAGGACTCGTAGACCACCACAGCACCGATTCCGCGCGAGCTCGCCGGCGGTGAAGTGCTCCGCCGTGTCGGGTTCGAATAGAGAAGGGGGAAAGAAGGGAGGAAGATGAGGTAGACCGGGTTCACGAGGACCGTGTCCCTGTGCTAAGTCCCGCACCCGTGACCCACCATACACCACGCCTACGGGCTAATGAGCCACGCAACAGATGGAGGATTGGCTCGGTCCACCATAGACCGCAGAGAAGAGGGGAGTGGTGCACTCGGTTCACCATGAGCCAAGTGTGCGGTCTATAGACCAGCACACACGCAGTCCACCGTACACAGACCTCCTGTGGACCGAGGCCGAAGTGCTCCAGCGCTGCCACGTGGCGTGCCCTGACGCCGACACGCGTCAATCACAGTGACGTCATGCTGACATCATGATGACGTCAGCCGGCCCCACCAGTAACCCCACCGTTGACCAAGTCAACGATGATGTCATGCTGACGTCAGCAGCCATGTGTCACACCAAGAACCTGCCACGTGTCACCCCCGGAGTAATTAGCCTTTTTCCATTTTGAGAAAATAAGGTAAACTTCGGAAATTCATAACTTATTCATTCGATGTCCAAAAATTACGCACCATATATCAAAATTCTCAGAAAAATAAGCTCTACAACCTGAACCTATGTTTGAATGCATTTGAATCTTTATTTTTATTGGATTTTTCTGAAATGATCTATAGGAGTCGCTAACGTGATTATTTCGATTCCGTTTTCAGAGCTAGAGGAGAATCTGACTGAGGAGGACGACCACGAGTACCTTCAGGAGCTAGGAGACAACTACGAAGGTGCCATGTCCCACCAAATCCTTAGCACCTATTACGCATTGCTAAATATCGCTCATGCCATTGCTTTATGATCATATGATATGAACTGTTTAGGTTGCATGTTAGAATGATTGATTATCCTGCCTTGCTTAAACTATCACCCTGCTATCCGCTGATAGGATAGATGCTCGCTGTTATATGCTCTTCTACTACTTAACGATTATTACACATATGTGGGGAATCGGGAACGGTTTGGCATATGTGAACTAAACATAATTATACGGGGGAGCGTGCTGCGTGAGTCTTGGGTGCGTGGTGAGGGTCAAGTCGACCAAGTGGGCTATGAGACGAGCCAGAAGGGCAAGTCGTGCCGGGGATGCAACTTGGGCATCCCTACGTGAGATACCTGTGGCGGGTAATGGATTACGAGGTGGTTCTAGGTTGGACGGCCTGTGTGGTTTGAAGCCCGTGAACGGAGGTGCTGTGATGGCACGGGGAGAGTATCCCCTAGAAGGAGATGCCTGCTTGGTCAAACCTAGGACGGACTAGTTCAGGTTCATGGGAATCCTTTATTGCTCACTCGTCTTCGTTGGGCGAGGAATGGCTGGACTACTTGGTAGGACGGTGCCACTACTGCTAGGTTGAGAGGTGATAAGGGTGGGCGGAGACGGTCGATGGGTTCCCGTTCCGCTCTAGATGCGCAGTACCACTGGATGGGCCCGGTACCGCGTCTCCTAGTCTCAGCATAACGGTGTTGGATCCGGAATACCCCAGGGCTGAGTGGTAGGGTGGCATCGACCTAGGCAAGTAAGCACCCGGAATTCTGCCTAGGTGTTTGCGCAACACCTATGATGGCTAATCTTGTGAGTAGTGAAACCTCTGCAGAGTGTGTGGTTGATCGATCGATACATATGCTGACTCGTCAGCTATGGACCTTTCCTGTGAAGCTTCTACTAGTGTAGTGAGTGTTCTTTTCTCCCCCTGGTTGACACATTCCGGCAGTGTGCCCAATGTGGCAGTGTGCTGCTCAGACAGGCCCGAGAGGGAGTTGGGCCTGCCGATTGAGTGCGAGGTGTGGGAGAGGTGGTGTATGGGATGGGAATGGAATGGATTGGGTGAAATGGTTGGAGTTGAACGAGATAAAGACTTGACTATTAAAATATTGATTACACTTGCATAGGAAACCCCAGCCTATAGGTCTGCTTCAACAGCCTTGCATCCGTTTTCCACAAAGCAAACTGCTATCATAGGTGGGCTCCGTGGCCAGTACAAATCGTACTGATAAATTTGCTGTCAGGTGACGAGAAAGAGTATGACTTCGATGGAGACGATTGGGAAGAGTAGGGTCGCGTGCTACACTCAAGTTGGCCGTGAAGGATGAATCACTTCCGCATCTTATCAGCTTCTCTGAATTGTTGAATCCCGCCAGTGTGGCGATGTAATAATTTATGTAAGACTCCGTTATGAACTCATTGTATGGATCCTGATATCAACTGAGATTTGGGTAATTTTATGGATTGTTCGATACAATCTATTTAATTACAATGCGTGCCTGTGGATTTCCCTTCGTGGAAATCGAGGTCGTTTCATAGTCTTAGACAAATCCTAGATCATGTCGTTATTAATCTTTCTATCTCAAATTCTAAGGCATTTTGACTTTTCTATGTACATTAATTCTAAGATGCGTGGAACGCAAGAATGTGAAACACGAGAAGAAAGAAAAAAACAAGAATGTTAAATGTCGACTTGAACTTTTATACATAGTAATGAAAGAAAAACATTGAGAGATGTTTCAAATAGAGTAGTTGAAAACACATGAATGAATATTATAATAAAAAATAATAATATATCACATTTTTGAGGTATAATATAATTATATTTCATTCTTTCAGAAAATATAAATCTATTTATTATGTTTCTATGCAATATTAGCCCACACAACAAATTAGATCGCTACCTTAGATAGATTTATGGGACCTCCACATCCATGGCTCGCACTAGCTAGGCCAGCTATTATTATACTGTTCACTTTCACTTCAATAGCACAAAGGAAATATACGTCTTGGTTGCTACCATAACTTGCAATGTTAAACAAGAGGTTGGACAATGCAAGTTTCATCAATTGTGGGTAGTTGTTTGCTTACAGTATCTCGGAGCATGGTTGTTACCCATTAACTTGGCCATTAGCGAGCGTTTGGTTCGTGTTCAGAGGCTGCAGATCGATGCTAGCCAACCTCATGCGCAATCTATTGGGTCACACGAATCCTCTATCCATAGCAGGAGAAGCATTGTTGCAATGGCGCTTTTCTCGCGAACGGGTATATACCCGTATTTCCGTTGTTGTTGTTTTTTTTTGGAACGAACCATATTTGCATTGTTGCATGTGACACTTCGGTAGAGAGAAAATATGCATGACTTGAGATAATAGCATTACTGGCGCATTTTCCCTCCAAAAACAACAAAACATGCCCAAAACCATCATACCGAACCTTTTTTTTTCCTCGCAAAATACGAAATTGCAGTGGTACACGTGCTCCTTCACAACTTTTTCTTTGTTGAATAGGAGCACAACTATTTTGCATATATAGAGTAGTAGGCTAATAATTAATTCGGATTTTGCACTTTGCATGCGATCCTGAATTTACATCCCGAATCTATCTTGCTTTTTTTACCATGGCCCGACAATTGTCATTCACGTGGCGATACAACACTGGCCTTCTTTAGTTGTTGCAACATGTTTATCTATCTTGCTCATCAAGACCAATTAAACATATTAGCACGGTATGGTACCGTACGTGGAGAGCTTTATAATCTTTGAAATGGGACGACCCAAGACTCCAAGAGTAGAGTTTTCTAGTGGAAACCCCCTTCATTTATCGAGTTAGTCGCGAAGATTATGGACGCAGTGAGATGCCACGGTATGAGAGAAAAGAAAATACCAATTAATGGCACTTAGTGACTTTCATAGAATACATACAGTTATGATGATTATTTCTGTTCAATTAGAGAGAATGATTAGCTACTAACAAGAATTAATAATATGATAACAAGAGGAAGTTCACTTTCTTGATACTAAGTAGTAAGTACGGTTCGTTTAAAGCCTCCACGTTAATTCTCACAAAACACGCAGAGAAAAGGGAAGAGAAATTCTAAAACAATCAAAACATGCATCTACCGTTGATTTTATGGACTTGATAGTAATAGCCATGGGACGTAATCTGCTTCTAATAATATGTATCCACATATGCCATTATGTGAAATAACGACATGAAGTAACCTCCTTAATTTGCATTAATTATCCACCTCTGTCATTAATAATACCGTTGATTACATCTTATTATGTCGGTCTTAGAGTTATTATTTTCAACACTGTCATATCATATTTAATAAAATGAGACATTGATGAAATACTCATTCTCAATGCAGAGTTTTATTATAGAGTTTCATAAGTATTTAATTTTAAAACTTAGAGAGGTGGTAATCGAGATCATAAAACTCATTACTTCTCTCTACGTTAATATCTCCTCACGTAAACAGATTTATTGAGGTGTCATGTCATTTAATAGGATTAAAACTCCTATAAAACTTCTATTGAGATTGGCTTTTACCATATTTTACATTAGTATCTATTTAGGTGTAAGTTTTATATTTATTCATTTCATCTAGATGAGACGGTTGTGACAATCGAGTGTGAGAGATAAAGATCGCTTGGCTTTTGATCCAGCAGTCAGTTGAGAGTTTTTGGGTCATCCACCGCTCGGGGGATAAGTGCACTGTCCAAATTTCAGTAGCTAGAACTAGAAATTTGTTTTATACACAGTCCAAGAAGCCGTTTTTTTTATCTTTACAGAAATTAACTGAAAAGTGAAGCAACCACGTCAGCTCCTAGCATAAGGCCAAAACCGTAAGAAACGCTCAGAAAATATGTCTTCTTTGGATTGTCATATATGGATTATTTGTCATGCGCGCGGTTTCCTTGCCTATCAAGTCAAAGGCTATTTCCTTATATGTAGAAAGAAAAAAAAAACTCTATGCTTATTTACATTATTTGTCACCTCAATAGTGGCTATAGATCTACTGTAAGCCATCTTTAATGTACTCACTCCATCCTAAAATACAAGAGGTATCATAAGAATTTTAGAACCAATTAAAGAGTTTGGCAAAAGACTAACTTGTCTCTCACTAATTAGTTAATTTGGTTGTTATTCTATCTTATTTTTTAGTGAAGACATAATTTAAAGTGGCAAACATGCATGCATGCCGTCATTGATTTCTTTGATAAATTACATGAAGCGTTTTGGACAAATTGTGTTTTCAAGCAATGTATAGATACATTCATGGATGGGTTTTAATACAAACATGCATGGATGGATGAGGTTGGTTTTACATTTCTCGTATGTAACAATCTCATTCCTCAGCTTGATCTAGAAAATAAATGAAAAGTTCAAATAGAAACTTCTGGAAGAGGTAGGTTCCCATGACTCCTACTAGTTCGGAGCGTTGCAATGGGATATCAATCATATTTACATGACAATTGCAAAGAATCAACTCAACCAAACAAGATAAGTTTCTCCATAAAAACAACGTAATCCATTCATATTGATGATGCTACACGTAGTACAATGCATCTATTTGCTTACGTAAATGTGTAGGTACACTTAGGTCCGCTTCAAACGAAGTATCAAGACATAGTGGAATTCGCTTTTGTTATCATATTATTAATTATATTCCTGTTAGTAGCTAATAATTCTCTCTAATTGAATAGAAATAATTATCATATCTATATGTATTGTATATGAAAGTCACTAGGTGTCATCATTAATTGATATTTTTCTTTTCTCTCATACAGTGGCATCTCACTGTGTCCTTGATCTTCGTGACTAACTCGATAACTGAAGGGGGTTTCCTCTAGCTAGAAAACTCTACTCTTGGGTCCTCCCATTTCATACATTATAAAGCTTTCGGTACCATACCGCGCCATGCAATATGTTTAGTTTGGTCTTGATGAGCAAGATAGATAAACATGTTGCAACAACTAAAGAAGGTCAGTGTTGTATCGCCATGTGAATGACAAATTGTCGGGCTATGGACAAAAAGAAAGATAGACTAGGGATTTAAATTCAGGTTCACATGTAAAGTGAACAGATACCAATTAATTAGCCTATACTAACTCTATAATCCAAAATAGTTGTTGTGCTCCTGTTCAACAAAGATAAAGTTGTGAAGGAGCACGTACCACTGCAATGTCCCATTTTGTGAGAAAAAAAAGGTTTGGCAAAATGGTTCGAGAATGTTTTGTTGTTTTAGGAGGAAAAAAGGGGCCGGTAATGCCATTATCAAGTCATGCGTATTTTCTCTCTACCAGAGTTGATCGTGCAACAATGGAAATACAGGTATAGACGTGTTCATGAAAAAAGAGTCATGCGACAAGGCTGCTCCTGCTATGGATAGAGGATTTGTGTGACCCAAGTAAGCTAATCAATTGTGCATGAGGTTGGCTAGCACCTCTGAACACGAAGCAAATGCTCGCTAGTGGCCAAGTTATGGGTAGCAACTATGCTCCTAGACACTGTAATCAAACAATTGATGAAACTTAGGGCCTGTTTGGTTTCTATAACTAGAACTAAAGTTGACTAAAATGTTTTAGTCACCTTTTAGTCCACCTTAAGTGACTAGTGCAATTAAAGTATTTTAGTTACATGTTAGTTATTTTGTTTGACACTCTAGTCCTAAAATGACTAAAGTGTACACTTTAGTTTTAGTTATGGAAACCAATCAGGCCCGTATAACCTCTTGTTTGACATGCTTGGCAAGTCATGGGTAGCAATCAAGACATTTCCTTTGTTAAAGAATATCATATAGCTAGCCTAGATAAAGAATATCATATAGCTAGCCTAGAGTGGGAGGCATGGATGTGGAATTGTGGAGGTCCCATGCATCTATCCATAGCAGTCAAATTAGTTAATTTTGTTGAAAAGACGTGTTATATGTTATTTTATTTTTATTATAATATTTATTCATGTGTTTTTAACTACTCTGTTTCAAACGTCCCTCATAGATTTTTTTTTTCATTACTCTGTTTTAGAGCTCCGGTCGTCATTTAACATTCTTGTGCTTTTCTTTCTTCTCATGTTTCACATTCTTGCGTTCCAAACTTAGCTTATTAGTCTATATAAGGAGTCCTCTCTCAATTCGAATATTGTAAGAGACTTTATTTATCTAATAATATATAACTTTACTATAAAATACTTAGAAATACTTTACGTTTATTTAGACATATGTACAATAAAGACAAACACTTAATGTACCTTGAAAAGTTAACACGGCTTACAATTTGGAATAGGAGATTAATAGCCACAGGATCTAGGATTTGTCTAAAACTAAGAAAAAAACAAGAGCCTAATACCGAGTCAGTCACGTAAACATAGATGAACAATTTTGAAACAGACGTAGACGAACAATATAATAGCAAAGAAACAAAAAATCACCTGGGACATGGAGTGCTTTCCTTCACATTGTGATTTGTGAGCGAGTGGCATGCATGGGAATGGGAGTTGTATTTATAATTATAGGCGTATAGTCCTGGCTGAACCAGAATTACAATACACGTACGTATTCGTGCGAATTCAGCAGTTAGCAAGGCAGTTCACACCTGCACAGCAGGCATGAGGCAGGCATGCGTACGTGTTGGCGGCACAGCAGCAGCAGCAGCAGCTGCGTGCCTCCCTCCCATTGCATGCAAGCAGCTAGCACTGGTTGCTGGCTGCTGAGCATCTTTGCGCCACAGTACGTCGCCTCCATGTTCGCCGCCTGATCCAGGTGGGAGAAGATGCTGGAGCTGGACGAGGAGTCCTTGCATGGTAATAGTAAGAGTAGTGGAGCCAGGCAGTGGTCGGCGGCGTTCTGGCCGCCGGGTGATGTGAGGGGTACTGCCTCCCGACGGCCAGGGACGCGCACGGGATGCTCAAGCTGAACATGGCGCTGACGTGGCTCTGCTCCACCTGGGCGCTCGTGTTTGCGGCGAGGCGGTCATTGTTCATTGGGCCGCTGCCGCATGGGGCCATGTGGGCTCGGATCTCGTGCGGCATTCCCGCATCGCTTCCTTTTCTTTTTTTTTTTCCTTTTGCGTCTTTTGCTGTGGGTCCTTTTCCTTCCCCTGCTGCACGTATACGTACGTCTTTTGTACCAAGTTACGTACACATAAATCGACGAACGATTTTGAAACGAATATGGACGAACGATAACAAAGAAAAAATTCACATGGGACATGGAGTGCTTTCCTTCACATTGTAATTAATTTGTGTGAACGCGTGGCATGGAAATGAGAGTGTATATATATATATATATATATATATATATATATATATACACTACGTATAATCCTTGCGTTCGGTTGTGAGGGAATGGTGTCCCCAAAACCATTCCTAGTTTCCTACCATGATTGTCTTTGCCCCTCCTGGTAATTTTATTACATAAAAAAAACGCAGTCTTACAAAGTACAATCATGAAACATGAAACAAAGAAGATAGGGAAAAATAGCCAAAATTACACATATTTGTCTAGCCATTGATCTATTTGAGGGTGGTAGGATCCTTTTGCTCGCAGAATAACCAGAGCAAATTCTTTCTTGAACACCGTCTTGCATCCTTGGATGGAGTGAGCTAGATGTCTAAAAATCAAATCATGGTGCATCATCCAAGTCGCCCAACACATTTTGACAATGATTTCCATTAAGAAAGGCACCCGAAGTTGATCTCTGAACTTTTCAGGATGACGTAAGCGAATTATGAATGAAGACCTGAAGACTGTACCATATGCAGTAAGTCTTGTTCAATACCAAGAGTGTATGCAGTAAGTCTTGTTCAATACCAGGAGTGTAGAAAACACAAGTGAAATCTTCGAAAACCATCCCACGTCCCCTTAATAGCTCCCTTGTGCCGAGTCGATCACTAAGCACCAACCAGAAAAGACCTTTCTTTTCTTTTGACATGAAGAGAGCCAAAGCCATATGTAAGAACGATGAATATTTTGGTGACCAATAAGTTGCTTATACACCTGTCTTGAAGAGGAAGAAGAGGATCTCCAAACATAGGACCAAACATCCCTGTTTGTGAACTGAATAGATTGGAGTGCATCTCGAGAGCTCTGGAATCGATCAAAAGCTTCAGTTGAAAGAGGTAAATAGAAAAGATCTTCCAAGTTTTCAATTGAGGCTGATGTACTCAAATTAAGTTACATTCTGAGAAATAGCAAATGAAAAGATTTGGGGGCATGTCTGACTCAGCATCACCCCATTTATCAAACCAGAGGAGACAAGTGGAGCCATTTTGCACTTGGACACCTGCCTACCATGATTGTTTGTGGAACAAATCCTAGACCTATCGATTCATCTCTCTATTGTCAGGTTATAAGGTGTTTTCACTTTTGTAGGTTCATTAATTGAAGTTTTAATTGCACATATATGTAGGTGTTGTAGTAAAGTTATATATTAGAAAAAACAAACGTCTTACAATTCCGAATTGAGGGATCAATGCTCATATAGACTAATACGTTAAGTTTGGAATGCAAGAATGTTAAAACAAGAGAGGGAAGCAAAATACAAGAATGTCAAATGACGACTGGAGCGGTAAAACAGAGTTATAAAAAAACATTGATAGATGAAGACGTACAATAGTTGGAAGCGCATGAATGAATATAATAAAAATAAAATAATATATCATGTTTTTTCAAGGTATAATATTATTCTACCTAATTCTTTCAAAATAATATAATTGTATTTAGTGTTTCTCGCAATATTGGCATACACGACAAATTAGATTGATAGATAGATGCATGCATGGGACCTCCACATCCATGGCTCACACTAGGCCAGCTATTATTTATCATTCACACTCAAGGCCGTTGTGAGTTTTCTACTAGAGTGAAAAAGGCACCTTTTGCTCCAAAACAACTATGGGTTTCCACCCTTTTGGCGTTGGCTTTTAGCTTTTTAGGAAGACAAAGCATGTTGGGAAACCTAGCTAAAGAGGGCGCCCTAAAATTCTTCTTGTTTGAATTCGCATAGAAAATTGTGAAACTTTTAGACAGCTACTCCCTCCGTCCTATATAAATTGCCATTATCCCGAGAAGTTAAATACTTTTAGCTTTGATGAAGTACACATAAAAATATTTACATTTATAGTGCATAATTGACATCATTATATAAATCACTGAATATATTTTTATAATAAATTTATTTAGAGACATAAATATTAGTAATATTTTTTGACAAACCTAGTCAAACTGATGAATGACATAGCGACAGTTAATATGAGGCGTGGGTGAAGTATTTCTAGAGGTGGAGCTCTTAAAAATATATGCCTCTGTTTTTAGATATGCCACTTTGAAAAGACTTGCTCGGAAAATAGCTATTTACATAAGTGGTCTCTTTTGAGACAATGGTTTTTGATAATATATTAAGAGAGATGGATGTTTATTTGCCTAGAGAGGCCATTTCCAAAGGCGGCGCCCACTCGGAAGACTCGTCTTCTCATGTTTGTTTACAAGTAAGTAAAGTAATTAGCTTAAGAAAGGGTGGCAAGTTTTTTTAAAAAAAATAGCAAAGGGTGGTAAGTTTGGTAATTGTGCCTGTGGGAACTAATAATAAAACAATGAAGCAGGCATGTCTTGCAAAAGTTGGGCCGGAATGAGCCTCTATCGCCTGTGGTCTGGGCCTGCATCGGCGCAATATTACGCTGATAGCCCCGGCCTGCCTGCTCATCTATCGGGTTTGCCGTTGCAGCTTCGATCCCGTGCTGACATTGACAGCCTCCATCGCCCCGACACACGTATTGATCAAAAGGTGAATGCACGACACGATAATAGCTTACCAAGGTAGAAATGTAGAAAGATAGAATCAAATTCGTCAAGATTTATTTATATGTAACGACGAAGCAGCCGTTTAGTCTGTTCAAATAGTATTTATACAAATAAAAAGCCAAAACAGGCTATAATCTAGTGCGGATGGTGGTAGATACGGTGATGACATTGACGCAACTTATAGACGTACTCGATCTGCAATCGCTGAGGTCACACATCCTGTTTGCTTGTGCTGAAAATAAGCGCTGGTTTTAGCTTGCGTTGATTTATTGTGAGAGAAAAATACTATTCCGGGGCTGGAAATATGCGGCTGATTGAAGAAGCGAACGGGCTGACAGTGGACTCTATCACCTGATGATTATATTATCTCTTTGATCCAACTTACATGAATTCTTGAATGAAACTTAACTAATGGTATATTTCGATCCCGGCGGCGCGCGCGCCGACCGGATTCACAAGTGTGTTTATATTGCTCTTTTGTACCGCATGCACTGCATCATCATTCGTTTGTCACGAGACTAGATACAAACTAGACGGCAACCCGCGCTTCGCCGCGGGCAGGCCAACATCTGAACTTGAACTGGCAGTGCAAACAATTGAGAATATTTTTGAATTCACTATATTTAATATTGATGTTACAATGGTACTGATGTTAATAGAGCTGTATGGAGCAGAAATGTCATCTGAACTAAAAATGGCCCGTTGAGCAACTTATTACAACCCAAATAACCCAGAGCAGCAGTTGTAATTAGGTACAGCAGTTGCAATGCACAGACCGTGAGTGTTATCGGAAAGAGAAGCAAAGCAAAATAGAGCTACAAAGGCTTCACATAAGTTTGGTTCATCATGTCAGGTAACGAACATTTGTGTTAGGTAGGAAAGCATAGAGATTTGTGGTAATTTGGATATACACGATATTTGCAGAAGCACCGAAAAGTACATAAGTTAAATAATATATTTTGACCAGTCCGCTTAATGTGAACTGAAGGAAACTGTGCTACATAATTTGCAAAATGCAAATGCTTCTGGGAGAAGCATTGAGGCAACACTCCTTAGTGGTACCTGCAGGAATACAGGAGAGATCTAAGATCAGTGCTGTATTCATACCGGAGACAAGACAGTTAAACTATTGTAGTCTTTAGAAGAAAAAATGAAGTGAAGTAGTTGTCCTGATGTTGGGCATGGGCATAGAAGGCAACATGATCTAATTCATGAACTATAAATGGAAATACGAATTATTATGCATTGAGTCTGAAGCAAAATATGTGTTCTTAGCAGAGCAGAAAATTGTTGTAACTGGCCTACTCTTGTTTTGCCGGCATAGTAAGGTGGGACCATTTGCTCTACTGCATGGTTTGCTATATCCAGGGAACTTACTTTAGAAGCATCGGTGCTATTCTCATTCATCTTCGGATTGCATGCGTAAAGAATAGGAGCTTTTTTTTTTCATTGTACGTATCATAATTCTGGGAACAACATGATAAACAGAGCATAATGCCAAGGCACAATACAATGGTGTTTCATATGTGTGTATAATGATGTCATAACTATAATAATTAATTAAAAGGCAATGCGATGCGTAAAGGTCAATAAAGGAAGTGACCCTGTATACCTGAAGAATCTATATTTCAGCAAAGAACTTGTTAAGGTTCAGTAAGTCGCTGGGTATTGGTTCAGTAACCCGTTAAGGTCTTTTGGTTTAGCAAAGACCTTGTATATGGTATACCTGAATAATCTATATCACATATTTGAAACTGTCGTTTAAGGTTCAGTAAGTCGGGCAGCAAAGAAACAATAATGTGTTCTGGGATGCTTCTTATGTTTGCATTGATAATTCTGTGCAGGCCTAGTAAGATCAGCAAATACCTGTACAAACACTCGTGTGACGAACTCAGGATCCGTACAGCACCAGTGTCTTTTGCATAGATGTCGTCCAATTAAAAATAGGGTCTCCATTTTGTAATAAAGTCCTACGATTTTGATCTGAATTCATTTCTGTGTGAATAAAAGATAGAGGGCAGCCATATATTTGATGTTTCCCAATCCACCTCAATCCTGGAATCCTGGAGAGTAGGTGTACATTAGCAAGAAATCCCTTCATAGTTCATATAAGTTGAAGCAAAACAAATAAGAACCGAACATGTACCAGCGAGTGGAAACCAGCAGGCAGCAACGGCACATGAATCGAAGGAGATAAGATCATCTGAGCAGTTATAAAGTCGTACCTGCTGGAGAAGACGGTGGATCCAACGGGGTACTATGTAACTGAGGTCCGCAGCAGGGGACGGCCGGTCCCAGGGGCGGCCGGTCCCATAGTGGGGCCTCTCGGGCCCAGTCTTCTCAGACGGTGCGTAGGACGGTTCCCTCAAGTCGGTTCCACCTGCTTCCATATTTGTTGTGACAGAACCGCCTTAATCATAGGGCCCACGTGCCCCATCATCGTCACTAAGGACCTTTGACTAGCCTGCACGAGTTCCCCTTGACCTAGGTGGCCTGCCGGGTTCCCTAGGAAACCCTAATTTCCCCGAGAATCTCATTGTAAAGACTTTTCATGTATTACAACAGTTTACACAAATAATTAGAATCAAAATAAAAAGTGCGGAAGAATTACATAAACATAGGTTGACAAATATAAATGACATTATCCCAAACTAGAGTTTCAGAGTGGAGTAGCATCTTAAAACTAGACACCTTGTCCAGGGGTTATATCATATAACATCTTCTTCCATGCACGGTCCGTCAACCGGCACGGTCCCACTTAGATTGGTACGCTCAACTTACCTGCAACAGGGGTTAACAAACCCTGAGTACTGGGATACTCCGCAAGACTTACCTGACTAAAGGTGTAAAATTAGACTCAGGAATGCAGGCTGAGGGGAGTCAAGGTAAGGCTTGAGTAAGAATCAAAGTATTTTGCAGAAAAACATCACTATCCTATTTCATTATTTGATCTCAATATTATTTTATTCATATCCATAATTCCAATATCAATTCTCATATATCATTTACTTTCAATTTTCTTTTCATTCTCGAAAACACCTAGTTCCGAACCACTCTTCGTTGCAAGGGTGAGGATCATGTCTCCATTAACCGAGGAGCAACGTCGATTCGAATCCAGAAGTACCCAGCTGGGGATCCCTATCCACACTGCATATGTAGCACTAAAGCTTGCATATGTCAACCCCGCCTACTACGGCTTTTCATACCCTGGAACCGGTCCTGCGCCACCCGAGAGCACAGTACTCCTCTCGTCTTCAGGCACGACGGCCACGAGGGTACACGCTACTCTCGCCATCTCTCCACTCCCAGTGCGTGGTTGTCGGTTCCAGCAGTAGAGCCACCGGAGTCAGAGGCTTTCCGTAGTATGTGGCTAGTTGCAAAGTCATGATCATAGCAGGCCGACAACGAATGGTCCCTAAATATTTTTCCGTTAGACACCATGCATTGGGACTCTAACCCAAGTACACTGGAGACCACCCGGTTTTCGCATCCCTTTTCCGATGGCGAGGATCATGGGGACTCTAACCCAAACAGATGGTCAACCAAACGGAAAACCCATCCACGTTGATGATAATGGACTGGCCAAATACACCATCACCAAACGAGGACAATACCAATCCCATAAAATGATTCATTTGTTTCATATCATCACAGTTTTTCAAAATAGCATTTTTGTAACTCTACCATTAAGCATGACTAAGCATTTTTCAATACTTTAAATAAATCAGGGTCTCAGGTATAATATGTGGTCAAGGAAAGGTAATGCATCAATGGGTTATCACTCAACTCCTATTAACCTAATGCAGTAGATTAACTCAAGTGATAAATATTTTTAAATAACAAGGAGGGGCAAATGCACCGGGACTTGCCTGTTGCTTGAAGTAGATAGAACCCTGAAGTCAATCACCGAGAAGGGTCCACGTCCACCGAGTGAAGACCTTACTCGGGATACGCTTCAGATAATAATCGCCGCGCGGTCACTACACGAAATTGTAATGCGACACTTAACATGATGATATGCATGCCATGATGCAGGAAATGCACAAAATCACTGATCAATAGAAAGTAACTTAATTTGAAAGTTGAGTACAACTTTCCTTCACGATAAAGTTGCAAGTCAACAAAACTAATTAACTAAGTTAGTTTATTGACCCTTTTAATAGTCGTTGAAAGTCGAATTGCTTCCTATGACAAACTGAAAGTACTTACTTAAGCAATTCATGAAACCCTATTATCATATGCGTAAACATAAATCACTAATATGTTTAATTAACAATTTAATTCAGAACTCAAGCAACTAATTAAAGTGCCGAGGATCATCTCCAATTAATGACCTAGGGACATCCAAAAGTCACACCCAACTCCAAGTTATAAATATTGATATTGCTTTTATTGTGTATTACTTAGAGTTTTATTCGATCATGCACAGTGACTATAATTACAATAAGTCCATCATTTCATGACATGGGACAGCAAGGGTTAAGTGCCTGATGGTCTCCAAACAAATCCCCAAAAGTAATCAAAGACTAAACTAATCGTATTCCAAATTCATGTTATCTTCTATTAAAACTTCTAAATTCCGAATTCAAGTTTGAATTAATTATTTAAGTAAAATTTATCAAAATAGATCCAAACTTTTTTTGCAGATGTATTTTAGCCTAAAACAGTACCAAACTAACTCTCAAGATTTTTGGATAATCATTTTAGCCTACAAAATTCCTAGAATTCCCATCTATGAATTAAATTAGACATTTTTACTATATACAGAAAGTGCTCAAATCTCTTAATTAGCATTTTTATAAAATACTACACATTGCAGGGAGTCCATGTAATTATTTTCATCATTTTTTGAACAGTAATTTAATTCCTACAAAAATAAGAAGACAGGGCACTATTCAATTTCCAGAAAAAGAAAATTCATTTCTCCACCCCACCGAGCCACTGGGCCTACCTGTGCAGCCCGCGCGTGGCCCAGTGCCCACTCTGCCTCTCATCCAGCAACTACCCGCGCAACTGGGCCGGCCCAAGTCGGTCCCCACATGGCCCAGTGCGGCCTGCTCTCTCCGTCTTCTACCTCCACCGGCCGCCGACCGGAGCAGAACCGGTTCCGACGTCGCCGGGTCGCCGTCAGTGCCTCTCCGACGAGGGAAGGTTTACCAACACCTGCGCCATGCTCCTACGAACCGAACTAGGGGTTAGAACTAGGACCAAGGGCTCGAGCTCATGCTTGCCGACGACCAAAGCGGCCCCCCAGACGAGCTGCTCGGCGGCGCGCGGCGAGGATGGCAGCCTGGAACTCCGCCAGCGATGGCGAGACAATCAACAATACTAGAACACACAAGCGGACGCGTTTATCTAATTAATCGAACCGAAAATGCATTCCATCCTACATGGCCATGCGCACGGCGGCGCTGGCAACACAGAGCTCCGATGGGCTCGTAGTCCGACCGCTACGGAATGGTGCAGACCAAACCGAAGGCAGAGAGAGGTCCAGCAACTCACCACGGCGATGGTGATCATGTTGGCAAGACCGGAGAACGGCTGGTACGAGGTGCGCAACGTGCGGGCATTGACGACGGCAAGCTCTGGTGGCAAGAACCCCGTTCCGACGGTTCTGCAAGTCCAAATGCAAAAACCCCTAGCGCATCAGCTTCACAACACCATCCCAAGGCTCGAACACACAACCGAGAGGGAAGGAGGTCACCGCAGGACGCTGGTCACACAAAAACAAGTTGCGATGGCGCCTTCTCCGGTCGCGGGGGAAGAAAAGCCCGTCCGAGAGCTTCAGTTGGCTAGAAGATGGAAGTGTGTGCTCAGGAGGTGCGCAATCAGGTGTTGAAACTACGCGTGCAGGCAATTGGACGAAGATCACTCGAGCGCGGCCAATTTCGCCGGCGACCGAAGGACACCGGCAATGACTGAGGGAAGAGGGAAAAAGGAGAGAGACGGTCGTCGTCTTTTAAGGGGGTAGCGAAGGCTGGATAAGAACGAGGCGGCTCCCCGGGTCCCCCAAGCGACCTCGGTACGGCGGCGATCGTGCCCTGGCCGGCCCCGGGCCTCGCCGGCATGCGGCGCGTGCACGCGCGGCATAGTGCCGAGAGGTGTAGGGGCCGAGCACTGTAGCTGTACTATGCCCTTTCTTGTGTTTTCATCAAATTACTTTTTATTTCATGCAAAAACTAGAAAAATACCCTTAATAAAAGTTGTAGTAAATTAAATTCTGAACAACTTTGGTTTTTGAACCTCTTTCAAATTTTGGCTGGATTTTGAAATATGAAAAAGGGGGCAAATAGGGATGTTGAATTTAAATTATAATCCAGCCAAATTCTGAAGATTCCTCTCAATAAGTTGAAAATACCCAAAAATAAAGGCTGTTCTACTAGTCCAGCCCTACCACTTTTATTAAAAGAGTTTTGTTAAATTCTTGATAGTTTTTGAAATAACATTTCAAATTTAAATTCTATAACACTCATTCGGGTTTAATTTGAAATCTCAATGCATAAGTTCAAAATCTCCAAATATAAAAGTTGTTCTACTTGAAAATCCTTACCACTTCTATTAAAGGAGTTTGCCCAAATTATTGATAGTTTTTGAAAAGGTATTTTAAATCTGAATAAACAAACACTAATTGGGTTTTATTTTAAATTTCCACTGGTAAACTTTAAAAGCTCCAAAAAAGAAAGTTGTTACATTCTAAAAGATCTAAAACTTTTATTAAAGCACTTTCATCAGATTCTCTTTAGTTTTTAAATTTGTATTTCAAGTTTAAACTTTAAAACATTTATTAGGGTTTTATTTGAAATTCTTTTTAATAACTTCAGAATTGTCCAAAATAGAAGTTGCTCAGCCTTTAAGGATTTACAACTTTTCTTTAAAGCCCAAACCCTAATTATTTTTAATTTTTGATTTAGGGTTTTAGGATACAATATAGGATTTATAATTGATTTCCTTTTTATTTCCCAATTTAATTTAGTTAATTGCATACAAACACAAACATTTACATAATAAATCACCCACAAGCACTTATGCACAATCACATGTTGAAATAAAATCATTTTTGTTAATGCATAGTAAAAATGTGTTTATGCAGGATGATTTACATGCAATGATGATGGCATGCCAGGTTTTAATTAACCGTAACACCAGAGGTGTTACAGCCTTCCGCCCTAAAAGAAATCTCGTCCCAAGATTTAAGAAGTGGCTAAAGCCTTAGGTTTAGTAATGGAAGAGAAAATATGTCAAGTAAACATTTTTCCGACTTGACCATAGAGAAAGTAGGGGTTTTTATATTTTGTAAGACTTGAAAGGGATAAATTATTTGTAAAAGGTAGTAAAGAACTTAGGAAAGTTTTTAGATAGAAAAAAATCTCTGATTCTTGGGTAGCTTCTTTCGAAGACTGACTCCAAAGTACTTGTGTATTATCCTGTCGAAGCCCTTTGAGTAACACGATTTCTTTTTGGTTTATGGACATCACACTGAATACTCGGGGTGTCAGATCTGATCCCAAGCAACTCCTACCAAACCAATATCTCGATCTGGCACTTGAAAGCGCTTCTCAAGAGGTGATACAAGGAATACATCGTGTGCAACTGATAAGGGTTTAGAGACTTGAGTTGACAAGCTACTAGCCCACACTTATCTTCTTATTCGTTAAAATAAAGATTCTTATTTGACCTAATCCGTTGTCTCTCAACACTAAAAACTTTAAAATTTATTTCTTCAAAGCAACCCTTTTATGAGAAGTATCAGTCGAGGATAGTTTCAAGGAAAATGAGGGCACATTAATTGTGAACTATAATGATTCAGGAGCACCGACTACGATACCAGTGCATACCCTGGTAAGACCTTATGTGGCTGCAGTCCACAGAAGATCCCAAGGTTTGAGACGGCACCAGAGTCACGGATCGAGGTATCATTACCGAACACAATTAAAGTAACCTCGGTAAAAGAGAGAGACAGTAGGCCGATTGTGACTATGATGAAAAATGACCACATACCTTGATACAAGCATATACCCGTCAGAATCTCATGTGGCTGCGAATCACAAGAGATTTCCAGGTTGCTATATTGTATCGCAATCATAGATCATGTCACATCATAGCAGAGTGAATTTGTTTCCATATATAGTGCAAACGAAAAGAATTTTAATAATTGTGGAGCTATAGCATGTCACAATCCTAAACCTCGGTACCAGTGCGTGCCTAGTAGAATCTCGGCGTGGCCAGAGCACGCGAGAGACCCTAAGTTTCGACGCGGCACGGTGGTCCTGGGTCATGGCACAACTATAGGCACAAGCAAAACGATTTTGGAATAACATGTCGGATTAGAGTGAGTGGTACATGTCGGATCATGGTATGACACGTATACAGATAAAAGTCATGGTCTAGTTCTAGGTTTTCGTACTGAGTTTGTGGTGAATTGAAGTGCATCCTAACGTTTCCGAAGAAGTGAATTTTCAAATAGCTCTCAAAGCATTTATAAAAGCCAGAAATCCATAAAACAACAGGAAATCCTCAGCGGATCGCAGATACCATTTCCAAGTGATTGGATCTTAGGTACCATTTTTAAATTGGTTCCCGTTATTTTATCGGATGATATTAAGTTGATTGCAATGACAAGAATTTTGAGAATTCGGAGAGGTAAGATGGGAATTCTTAAAGTAAATTTTGATGTAGCTATAAATAGCAAGAGAATTTTAGAAATTCAGAAATAAATATGGATTTGAATTTTGTAAGGGCAATTTGAAGGATAGCGAAAGCATATTAATTGCAGGCTAGGATCATGACCATTAACCCTGATAACAGCGAACGTCCAGCAGTAACTTCTTATGGTTGCGACCCATAAGAGACCCCAGATTTCGACGCTGTATCATTGTCACGGATCATGATATCCCATAGACTATAATTACAATAGCTTTCAATCAACACCTGACTTGTTGGTGATAAATTTCAAGGAATTAGTATGTGTCGTGAGAGGAGAGGATAAAGACTGACACATACAGAGATAAAACAAGGATTCGGTAATTTCTTGTATTGGTTTGAATGTTTCCAGAAGTTGCCAGAGGACCAGAAACTTATGGAGCAAGGATTGTTGGTGGAAGAGAGCACATTAATTGTGACCTTCATGGGTGAGAAGCACTGACTATGATATTAGTATGTGCCCTGAGAAAAATTTGTGTGATGGTAGGTCACAGAAGATTCTCAGTTTTGCAAGGCACCATAGTCATGGCCAATCACCGTTATAAGGTCAAAATTAAAGTAGCTTCGGTAAATAGGAGTCACCAAAATGAAGTATAACAATTAAGAATTTGATGGATAATGATTGCGAATCTCGATGTAAGCGAATACTTTGCATAGTTTCTTGTGGTAGCGAGCCACAAGAGATTTCAAGTTTCAACATTACATTGTATTCGTAGATCATAATTCACCACCGTGAGATGAATTCGTTTCCACGAAAGGTGCAAACGAAAAAGAGCTGATGAATCGTGAAGCTATGGTAGACCACAACCTTAAACCTCGATACCTGTGCGCACCCAGCAGAATCTCGCATGACTCGGGCATGCAAGAGACCCTAGGTCCCGGCACGGCATCGCGGTCACTGGTTATGGCATCACCATAGGACACAATTACAGTATTGAAGTCAAGGAGGTGATATTTGTCATGTCAAGGTATGACACTGGCACGGATTGGAAAGTCCAGATCCGATGCATGGTTTTTGGCATTTAATGGGATTCTGTTCAAGTGCACCCAGAAGTCCCCAAAGGTTAGGAACCCATGGAGCGAAGATTAACAAGAATTGGTAGAAACGTGGTTCATGATAAAATTTTCAAAACCGGACAGTTATAAAGGACAATAGCCGCATTTTGAACATAAGAGGAAAATTTAAATACTTATATATTTATCTTAAATGAATGGCATGATGAATACTCAGTCTATGTATTTTCATAATGTTAGTTAATACATAATCTATATATTGGACAGGACTTTATATATTATCTTTTCTTTAATTTATAGGGTGGTTGAGAAACATTATGCAGATCATTGTTGGGAATCTTCAACTTTCCTCTGATCTTTGGATGTCCTTGGTCTTGAGTTGTCAGATACCCACGTCAGACCTTTTAGCAAGCATAAGGGAAAGCTAGAAGAGTCATTTTTGTTTTCAAAATACGTTTTGAAGTAAGTCTTCTTTTAGAAATTATATATATACTTCATATCGGGGGAATTATTTAATAGTTGTAATGTCATGATGCATGAGCGTTCCAACGCAAATCAGAATACTCTTATATATATGCATTATACTAATTAAATTAATTATTAGAGTGACTTGCACTCAATAATTTTCAACATAGAGCATACTTACTGCGCTAATCCACTTCTAAGCTCAAAGCCTAACTACAGACCTATAGAAGTAATCGAGGAAAGATGCTATAGAATGAATGAGGAAAGTTCAGAAATAACTCGGACCAAACTATCCCATCAATTTTATTCATTCCAAATCATTTTGAAGTTTTAGTAAGGTAATACTGCAAGTACTTTACAATGAAATGATCTTATACTACTTGTGACAGAACCACCTTAATCATAGGGCCCACGTGCCCCGTCATCGTCCCTAAGGACCTTTGACTAGCCTGCACGAGTTCCCCTTGACCTAGGTGGCCTACCGGGTTCCCTAGGAAACTCTAATTTTCCCGAGGATCTCATTGTAAAGACCTTGCAAGTATTACAACAGTTTACACAAATAATTGGAATCAGAGTAAAGAGTGCGGAAGAATTACATAAACATAGGTTTACAAATATAAATGACATTATCCCAAACCAGAGTTTCAGAGTGGAGTAGCATCTTACAACTAGACACCTTGCCCAAGGGTTATATCATATAACATCTTCTTCCATGCACGGTCTGTCAACCGGCACAGTCCCACTTAGATTGGTACGCTCAACTTACCTGCAATAGGGGTTAACAAACCCTGAGTACTGGGGTACTCCGCAAGACTCCGACTAAAGGTGTAAAATTAGACTCAGGAATGCAGGCTAAGGGGAGTCAAGGTAAGGCTTGAGCAAGAATCAAAGTATTTTGCAGAAAACATCACTATCCTATTTCATTATTTGATCTCAATATTATTTTATTCATATCCATAATTCCAATATCAATTCTCATATATCATGTACTTTCAATTTCCTTTTCATTCTCGAAAACACCTAGTTCCGAACTACTCTTCGCTGTAAGGGTGAGGATCATGTCTCCATTAACCGAGGAGCAACGTCGATTCGTATCCAGAAGTACCCAGCTGGGGATCCCTATCCACACTGCATATGTAGCACTTAAGCTTGCATATGCCAACCCCGCCTACCATGGCTTTTCATACCCCAGAACCAGTCCTACGCCACCTGAGAGCATAGTACTCCTCTCGTCTCCAGGCACGACGACCACGAGGGTACACGCTACTCTCGCCATCTCTTCACTCCCAGTGCGTGGTTGTCGGTTCCAGCAGTAGAGCCACCGGAGTCAGAGGCTTTCCGTAGTATGTGGCTAGTTGCAAAGTCATGATCACAGCAGGCCGACAATGAATGGTCCCTAAATATTTTTCCATTGGACACCATGCATTGGGACTCTAACCCAAGTACACTAGAGACCACCCGGTTTTCGCATCCCTTTTCCGATGGCGAGGATCGTTGGGACTCTAACCCAAACAGATGGTCAACCAAATGGAAAACCCATCCACGTTGATGATAATGGACAGGCCAAGTACACCATCACCAAACGAGGACAATACTAATCCCATAAAATGATTCATTTGTTTCATATCATCACAGTTTTCAAAATAGCATTTTTGCAACTCTACCATTAAGCATGACCAAGCATTTTTCAATACTTTAAATAAATCAGGGTCTCAGGTATAATATGTGGTCAAGTAAAGGTAATGCATCAATGGGTTATCACTCAACTCCTATTAACCTAATGCAGTAGATTAACTCAAGTGATAAATATTTTTAAATAACAAGGAGGGGCAAACGCACCGGGGCTTACCTGTTGCTTGAAGTAGATAGAACCCTGAAGTCAATCACCGAGAAGGGTCCACGTCCACCGAGTGAAGACCTTACTCGGGATACGCTTCAGATAATAATCGCCGTGCAGTCACTACACGAAATAGTAATGTGACACTTAACATGATGATATGCATGCCATGATGTAGGAAATGCACAAAATCACTGATCAATAGAAAGTAACTTAATTTAAAAGTTGAGTACAACTTTCCTTCACAATAAAGTTGCAAGTCAACGAAACTAATTAACTAAGTTAGTTTATTGACCCTTTTAACAGTCGTTGAAAGTCGAATTACTTCCTATGACAAACTGAAAGTACTTACTTAAGCGATTCATGAAACCCTATTATCATATGCGTAAACATAAATCACTAATATGTTTAATTAACAATTTAATTCAGAACTCAAGCAACTAATTAAAGTGCCAAGGATCATCTCTAATTCATGACCCAGGGACATCCAAAAGTCACACCCAACTCCAAGTTATAAATATTGATATTGCTTTTATTGTGTATTACTTAGAGTTTTATACGATCATGCACAGTGACTATAATTACAATAAGTCCATCATTTCATGGCATGGGACAGCAAGGGTTAAGTGCCTGATGGTCTCCAAACAAATCCCCAGAAGTAATCAAAGACTAAACTAATTGTATTCCTAATTCATATTATCTTCTATTAAAAATTCTAAATCCCGAATTCAAGTTTGAATTAATTATTTAAGTAAAATTTATCGAAATAGATCCAAACTTTTTCTACAGATATATTTTAGCCTAAAATAGTACCAAACTAACTCTCAAGATTATTGGATAATCATTTTAGCCTACAAAATTCTTAGAATTTCCATTTATGAATTAAATTAGACATTTTTACTATATACAGAAAGTGCTCAAATCTCTTAATTAGCATTTTTATAAAATACTACACATTGCAGGGAGTCCATGTAATTATTTTCATCAGTTTTGGAATAGCAATTTAATTCCTACAAAAATAACAAGACAGGGCATTTGTGACAGAACCGCCTTAATCATTGGGCCCACGTGCCCCGTCATCGTCCCTAAGGACCTTTGACTAGCCTGCACGAGTTTCCCTTGACATAGGTGGCCTGCCGGGTCTCCTAAGAAACCCTAATCTCCCCGAGGATCTCATTGTAAAGACCTTGCAAGTATTACAACAGTTTACACAAATAATTTGAATCAGAGTAAAGAGTGCGGAAGTATTACTTAAACATAGATTGCAAATATAAATTACACTATCCCAAACCAGAGTTCCACAGTGGAGTAGCTGTATACAACTTAACACCCTGCCCAAGGGTTTCATTATATACACATCTTTATCCATACACGATCCGTTGACCGGCACGATCCCTCGTAGAACTATTCACTCAACTTATCTGCAACAGGGGGTTAACAAACCCTAAGTACATGGGGTACTCCGCAAGACTTACCCGACTAAAGGTGTAAAATTAGACTCAGGAATGCAGACTGAGGGAAGTCAAGGTAAGGCTTGAGCAAGAGTCAAAGTATTTTGCAGAAAAGCATTACTATCCTATTTCATTATTTGATCTCAATATTATTTTATTTATATCCATAATTCCAATATCAATTCTCATATATCATGTACTTTCAATTTCCTTTTCATTCTCAAAAACACCTAGTTCTGAACCACTCTTCGCTGTAAGTGTGAGGATCATGTCTCCATTAACCGAGGAGCAACGTCGATTCGAATCCAGAAGTACCTAGCTGGGGATCCCTATCCACACTGCATATGTAGCACTTAAGCTTGCATATGCCAACCCCGCCTACCACGGCTTTTCATACACCGGAACCGGTCCTACGCCACCCGAGAGCGGCCGGCGGCGGCCGAGTGGCCGGGAGTGGGCCACGAGGTTCCCTACAACAACACCTATGCACAGGTATGCCCCCCAGCGAGGAATCAGAGACTCAATGAGCATGATCGCAACCATGGCGGCCATGGCAGGCTCGGCCGCGGCGGCATGGGCATTCCGGCCAACCGGAACCCTCCCAGGCCGACCTAAATGCACCAAAAGCTCCTAGAACTCACCTAGGTTCGTGCGCGCATGCTGGTCGAAGCAGAGGATGACCGGAGACTAGAGGCTGACGATGGCAGCGACTGCGGCGGCGAGCGCCGATGACAAGCCCTTCGTTCCCAGCGAGTCCGGCAACGATACGAAGCACGATCGGGCACTTGAGGTTCATAAGAAGATGTTCGCACTATAGATAAGATGAATTGGATGATAGTGAACTGGACATGCCGAAATTCGACCGGGACCGAGCACCTGCCCACGGCGACGATGGAGGAGTGGCGGTGAAAAGATGGCGTCGAGTGCTCTTTATAGGGGCAAGGAGGGTGTGAGACTTGTAGTGGGTCCCCACAAACCCGGTCTCACTGGCGACACGTGGCCCCGGCCCCTTCCTTGTGCACGCGCGACAGAGGGAGAGGGAGGTTACTGTAGCCATACCCCAGACCTCTTTTCCTTTTTACCTAATTGCCCTTGATTTCATGTAGTAACTCGAAAAATACCCTTAATAGGAGTTGTAGAAAATTTCATATTGAACAACTTTGGTTTTTGAACTAAACTCAAATTTTGAATATTTTTGAAGTTATGAAAAAGGGGGTAGAATTTCAATTTGAAATTTATTTTAAATTCCACCAAATTCTCTAATATTTTTCCAACAACTTGAATTTCTTCAAAAATAAAAGTTGTTCTATATGACAAGGCCTACAACTTTTAGTAAATGGGTTTTGTCAGATTCTTCATAGTTTTTGAAATAGCATTTCAAATTTAAATTCTAAAACACTCATTAGGTTTTAATTTGAAATCTCAGTGCATAAGTTCAAAATATCCAAATACAAAAGTTGTTCAACATGAAAATACTAACAACTTTCATTAAAGGAGTTTGCCAAAATTCTTGATAGTTTTTGAAAGGTCATTTTAAATTTGAATAAACAAACACTAATTGTAGTTTAATTTAAATTTCTAGTGGTAAACTTCAAAATCTCTAAACATAAAAGTTGTTCTATTTTGAAAGGGCTAAAACTTTTATTAAAATACCATCATCAGATTCCTACTAGTTTTTGAACTTGTATTTCAAGTTTAAACTTTAAAACCTAGATTAAGGTTTTATTTGAAATTATTTTTAATAACTTCAAAATTGCCCAAAATAGAGGTTTCTCAACTTTTAAAGATTTACAACTTTTGTTTAAATCCCAACACGTGATTCTATTTAGTTTTTGATTTAGGGTTTCGGGTCCGATTAGGGTTTTTAATTGTTTTCCTTTTTATTTTCTATTTGGATTAGAGGCATACACACAAACAATGATTTAAATCACAAAGTCACTCAAAGGTACCTAAACACAATCACATGTGGAAATAAAATTTAAAAAAAATCTTAGATGTGCACAGTAACAATGTGTTTATGCGGGATGACTTATATGCGATCATGATGACATGGCCAGTTTTAGTTATCGTAACACCAGGGGTGTTACATTCTTCCCCCCTTAAAATAAATCTCGTCTCGAGATTTAGAATATGGCTAAAGCCTTAATTTTAGTAATGGAAAAGAAGATGTATCGAGTAAATATTTTTCTAACTTGACTATAGATCAAGTAGGGTTTTATATTTTGTAAGTCTTAAAAGGGATAATTTCCTTTTAAAGGGTAGCGAAGAACTTAGGAAGGTTTTCAGATGAGAAATTCTCTGATTTCTTGGGTAGCTTCTTCTCCTGAAGACTGATTCCAACATATTTGTGCATCGTCCTGTTGAAGTCCTTTGAGTAACACGATCTCTTTTTGGTTTATGACTCACGCTGAGTATTCGAAGTGTGTCAGATCTAGTTCAATTCAACTCCTACCAAGTCAATAACCCGACTTGACACTTGAAGTTACTTCTCAAGTGATGACACATGAAATACATCCTATGCAGCTGACAAGTGTTCAGACGCTTGAGTTGACAAGCTATTAGCCCACACTTCTCTTCCTATCTGTTATGATGAAGATTCTTATTTGACCTAATCAGTTGTCTCTCAACACTAAAACTTGAAACCTTATTTGTTTGAAATACAACCTTTACGAGGAATATCTTTTAAGGGCGGTTACAAGGAGAGTAAGGGCACATTAATTGCGATCTACAATGGTTCAGGATCACCGACTACGATACCAGTGTGTACCCTGGTAAGGTCTTATGTGACTACAGTTCACAGAAGATTTCAAGTTTTGACACGGCACCATAGTCACGGGTCGAGATACCATCATAGAACAAAATTAAAGTAACCTCAGTAAAAAGAGAGCATATCGATTGTGGCTATGATGTAAAATGACCACAGACCTTGATACGAGCATATACCCTTCAAAATCTCATGTGATTGTGAGTTACAGGAGATCGCAGGTTGCTATATTGTATCGCAGCCGTAGATCATGTTACATCGTAGCGAGATGAATTTGTTTCCACATATAGTGCAGACAAAGAAATTTTATTAGTTGCAAAGCTATAGTATGTCATAGCCCTAGACATCGATACCTGCGCGTGCCTAGCGGAATCTCGGCGTGGCCATGGCACATGAGAGACCCTTGGTTTCGACGCGACACCATGGTCACAAGTCATGACACCACTATAGGCACAACCATAACGATTTTGGAATAACATGTTGGACTTGAGTGAGAGATACGTGTCGGATCAAGGCATGACACGTATGCAGATAAAAGTCATGGTCTAGTGCTAGATTTTCATTCTGAATCTGTGGGTAAATTAAAGTGCGTCCCAAAGTTTCCGAAGAAGTGAATTTTAAAATAGATCTCAAGGCATTTATAAATAACTAGAAATCCATAAAACAACAGGAAATCCTCAGCGGATCGCAGATACCATTTCCAAGCGATTGGATCTTAGGTATCATTTCCAAATTGGTTCCTGTTATTCTATTAGATGAAATTAAGATGATTGCAAAGACAAAGAGTCTTGAGAATTCAGAGAGATCAGATGTGAATTATCAAAGTGGGTTTTAATACAGTTATAAAGAGCAAAAGGATTTTGAAACTCATGAAGAAATATGGATACGAATTCTTGTAAAAGGTATTTGAAAGGGAGTGAAAGCACATTAATTGCAGGCTAGGATCATGACCATCAACCCTGACAACAGCGAGCATCCGGCAGTAATTTCCCATGGTTGCGATCCATAGGAGACCCCCGATTTCGATGCTGTGTCATGGTCTTGGAGCATGATATCCCATGGACTACAATTACAAAAGCTTTCAACCAACACATGTTGATGGACTATTTTTAAAGAAATAGTATATGTTGCGAGAGGAGGAAATCAAGACTGACATATGCATAGGTTTAGACAGTCAAAGATTTATCGAGTCTTTAGTGTCGAGTTGAATGCATCCAGAAGTTCCCCAAGGACTGGAAACTTTTGGAGTGAAGTTTAACGATAATTGTAAAACCTAGTCTTATGGCAAAATTTACCAACTGTTGAACACTCCTAACACTCATAAGCTTAAGTAGGAAATGATCTGGCCGATGACAAAGGATTATCCGAGGTTTACCTATTAGTTCACATTGACTACTAACTTAGGTCGACTTACTCCAACTTATTGAGCTACCATTACACCAGTTTGCTACCGACACAGGGTTTTGGGACTACAAGAACACTTAACCTTAGACTTGACCTGATCTGACACTCGGTCTAGGAGACTATCTATCTTCATAAACTAATCGACCTGACCACTCACTATCTCTGACTCCGAGTCACTCGCTACTTCCTCCAACTCTGATGGTCAGCTGCTGGGACCTCTATATCTGGAATTGGATCATTCATGGCATGGAGCATTTAAACTTCTCGTTGTAGATCGGCGATATTCTGATGAGCTGCCTGAAGTTGTTGCTGATAGGTGTTATGCAGGCCCCAAAACATCGCATCCTAATGCTGCAGATATCCAACGGTCTCTCTAAGACCTTCTCTTGCCATAACGGCATAAGAATGAGCTTCTTCATGCTGCTGGATGAGAAGTCTTGTCTGAAGATGAAGACTATCCACCAGGCTTTCCAACTCCTCTATGCGGTGCTGGTCTGCTTGTCGCTGTGCTTCGAGTGCTTCTACCTGGACGTCCAGACTGATCTTTTCTACATTACCGATCTAAGCAGCCTCAAGCCACTTTAGGGCTTTCTTATAGGCCATCTTCTTCTTGAGTTCTGTATTTTCGAGTGCTTCATAACATTCAGAGTAAAGTTCCTGCCACTCCTCGCGCCCTCGCTCATGGGTTAGATGGAGATTAAGGACGGCTAACATAGCTCGAGTAGTGGCTACCAATATGGGATCCTGTTGATCAGAATTTTCTTCTAATTGCTTGGCTCGTTGTTGATGACCGTCCCAGTTGCCTGGTGCCTCAGCCGGAAACATTCTCAGAGTAGAGACTCTGATGTCTTTCTGACACCTGAAGCAGATCTTCCTCAGGACTTCCAACGCTGTAGCCTGAGCCCCATCCCAGGGACTCATTCCTTCAGCCTGTGCTTCCCAAGCTGGCCAAAATGGAATAGTGATACAAGCTGAGATCTTGAGAGACACTTCTTACCTCGGCCGACCAAGGACAACAGTACGGGACCAGCGATACTTTGGTGGTTCCGAGTAACCCACTTCTTGCAATAGTTGCCACAACACTGTAGGAGTTCCAAACATAGCCAGGCATTCGTCGATTCCAGTGCAGGGTCTTGCGGATCCATCTATTGAGAAGAAAGGTAAGAATTTATTTTTAACCAAATTCCCTTTTGAAATAAGTTATATATATTTTTTGATAAAATAGACATACTTCATTACGGGGGAATTATTAATTGTTGTAATGTCATGATGCATGAGCGTTCCAACGCAAATCAGAATACTCCAATATATACGCATTATACTAATTAAATTAATTACTAGAGTGACACGCACTCAATGTTTTTAAATATAGGGCATACTTAAAGTGCTAATCCACTACTAAGCTCAAACCTATCTATAGACCTATAGAATGAATCAAGGAAAGATTGCAAAGGATGAATGAGGAAAGTTCAGAAACAAATCGGACCAAACTACCCCATTAATTTTATTCATTCGAAATCATTTTGAAGTTTTTGTAAAGTAATACTGCAAGTACTTTACAATGAAATGCTCTGATACCACTTGTGACAGAACCGCCTTAATCATAGGGCCCACGTGCCCCGTCATCGTTTCTAAGGACCTTTGACTAGCCTGCACGAGTTTCCCTTGACTTAGGTGGCCTGCCGGGTCTCCTAAGAAAATCTAATCTCCCCGAGGATCTCATTGTAAAGACCTTGCAAGTATTACAACAGTTTACACAAATAATTTGAATCAGAGTAAAGAGTGCGAAAGTATTACTTAAACATAGATTACAAATATAAATTACATTATCCCAAACTAGAGTTTCGCAGTGGAGTAGCTGTATACAACTAAACACCCTGCCCAAGGGTTTCATTATATACACATCTTTATCCATGCACGATCCGTTGACCGGCACGATCCCTCGTAGAACTGTTCACTCAACTTACCTGCAACAGGGGGTTAACAAACCCTGAGTACATGGGGTACTCCGCAAGACTTACCCGACTAAAGGTGTAAAACTAGACTCAGGAATGCAGGCTGAGGGAAGTCAAGGTAAGGCTTGAGCAAGAGTCAAAGTATTTTGCAGAAAAACATTACTATCCTATTTCATTATTTCATCTCAATATTATTTTATTTATATCCATAATTCCAATATCAATTCTCATATATCATGTACTTTCAATTTCCTTTTCATTCTCAAAAACACCTGGTTCTGAACCACTCTTCGCCGTAAGTGTGAGGATCATGTCTCCATTAACCGAGGAGCAACGTCGATTCGAATCTAGAAGTACCCAGCTAGGGATCCCTATCCACACTGCATATGTAGCACTTAAGCTTGCATATGCCAACCCCGCCTACCACGGCTTTTCATACCCCGGAACTGGTCCTGCGCCACCCGAGAGCACAGTACTCCTCTCATCTCCAGGCATGACGGCCACGAGGTTACACGCTGCTCTCGCCATCTCTCCACTCCCAGTGCGTGGTTGTTGGTTCCAGCAGTAGAGCCACCGGAGTCAGAGGCTTTCCGTAGTATGTGGCTAGTTGCAGAGTGATGATCGCAGCAGGCCGACAACGAATGGTCCCTATATATTTTTCTGTTGGAAACCATGCATTGGGACTCTAACCCAAGTACACTGGTGACCACCCAGTTTTCACATCTCTTTTCCGATGGCGACGATAGTTGGGACTCTAACCCAATCAAATGGCCAACCAAACGGAAAACCCATCCCCGTTGATGACAATGAACTGGCCAAGAACACTGCCAACGACGAGGACAAACCATTCCCATAAAATGATTCATTTGTTTCATATGATCGCAGTTAAAATAGCGTTTTTTGCAAATCTAATCACTAAGCAGGGCTAAGCATTGTGGTCAAACTTTTTTAAATAAATCAGGTTCTCATTTAGGATATGTGGTCAAGGATGGTAATGCATCAAAGGGTTATCACTCAACTCCTATCAACCTAATGCAATAGATTAACTCAAGTGATAAACATTTTTAAATAACAAGGAGGGGCAAATGCACCGGGGCTTGCCTGTTGCTTGAAGTAGACGAAACCCTAAAGTCAATCACCGAGAAGGATCCACGTCCACCGAGCGAAGACCTTACTCGAGACATGCTTCAGATAATTACCACCGCGCGTTCACTACACGAAATAATAATGCAACACTTAACATGATGACATGTATGCCAGGATGCAAGAGATGCCCAAAATCACTGATCAATAGAAACTAACTCAATTTGAAAGTCGAGTACAACCTTCCTTCACGATAAAGTTGCAAGCCAACGAAACTAATTACTATCGAGTATTAACTACTTGGGTTTATTGACCATTTTAACGGTCGTTGAAAGTCGAATTGGTTCTTCCCCTAGAACACTATCAACCCTTTGCCTAAGCAATTATCAAACCCTATCATCATATGTGACTAACATAAATTATTAGTGTTCTAAACTAACAATTTAATTAAGAACCCAACACTAATTAATGTGCCAAGGATCATCTCAAGTTAATGACCCAAGGACATCGCTCTATCCAAAAGTCACATACAAATCCCTAATTTATTAATACTTAATATCATTTTAATCATTCATTTAATTACGGATAATTTATAAAGCAATTAAACTTTATCCAAATGAACTACAGATTTTTGTGGAGGTAGCTCACAGCTCAAAATAGTGACACAATAATTTTCATCATTTTTAGATAATTATTTTGAGCCACAAAATTCATGGAAATACCATTTTCTAATTAAAATGCATATTTTTATTAGATACAGAAAGTACTCAAATTCCATTTTCATATTTTTCGTAAATACTTCATAGCACAGAGAAACTACACAATAAATTTCACAATTTATTGAGCTCTATAAAAATTCCTATGAAAATAACAAAGTGTGACACTATTCCTTTTTCAGAACAAATCACAAAATCCATCTGAAACCGTCTGCCGAACTACTGGGCCAGCCCAATATGACCCAAACAGGCCCAGGCCTGCTTGGCCCGGCATCGGCCAGCCTTTGGCCAGCCCGTGCCCCCCTGCGGTGTGTGGTCATGGCTGTCGGTCGGCCGTGCCAGCTCCGGCGAAGGCCGAGAGCGGCCGGCGGTGATCGAGTGGCCAGGAGTGGGCCACGAGGTTCCCTACAACAAGATCTACGCATAGGTATACCCCCAGCGATGAATCAGAGACACAATGAGCATGACCGCAACCATGGCGGCCATGGCAGGCTCGGCCGCGGCGACACGGGCATTCCGGCCAACCGGAACCCTCCCAGGCCGACCTAAATGCACCAAAAGCTCCTAGAACTCACCTAGGTTCACGCGTGCACACTAGTCAAAGCAGAGGATGACCGGAGACTAGAGGCCGACGGTGGCAGCGACTGCGGCGGCGAGCGCCGATGACAAGCCCTTCGTTCCCAGCGAGTCCGGCAACGATTCGAAGCACGATCGGGCTCTTGAGGTTCGTAAGAAGATGTTCGCACTATAGATAAGATGAATTGGATGATAGTGAACTGGACATGGCGAAATTCGACGGGGACCGAGCACTTGCCCACGGCGACGATGGAGTGGCGGTGAAAAGATGGCGTCGGGTGCTCTTTATAGGGGCAAGGAGGGTGCGTGACTTGTAGTGGGTCCCCACGGACCCGGTCTCACCGGCGACGCACGGCCGGCCGGCCCCGAGCAGCGTCGGCGTGCGGCGCGGCGCGGCCCGGCCGGACCCCCCCTTCCCCGTGCACGCGCGACAGAGAGGGAGAGGGAGGTTACTGTAGCCATACCCCAGACCTCTTTTCCTTTTTACCTAATTGCCCTTGATTTCATGTAGTGACTCGAAAAATACCCTTAATAGGAGTTGTAGAAAATTTCATATTGAACAACTTTGGTTTTTGAACTAACCTCAAATTTTGAATATTTTTGAAGTTATGAAAAAGGGGGGTAGAATTTCAATTTGAAATTTATTTTAAATTCCACCAAATTCTCTAATCTTTTCCCAACAACTTGAATTTCTTCAAAAATAAAAGTTGTTCTATCTGACAAGGCCTAAAACTTTCAGTAAATGGGTTTTGTTAGATTCTTCATAGTTTTTGAAATAGCATTTCAAATTTAAATTCTAAAACACTCATTAGGTTTTAATTTGAAATCTCAATGCATAAGTTCAAAATCTCTAAATGCAAAAGTTGTTCAACATGAAAATACTAACAACTTTCATTAAAGGAGTTTGCCCAAATTCTTGATAGTTTTTGAAAGGTCATTTTAAATTTGAATAAACAAACACTAATTGTAGTTTAATTTAAATTTCTAGTGGTAAACTTCAAAATCTCCAAACATAAAACTTGTTCTATTTTGAAAGGGATAAAACTTTTATTAAAAGACCATCATCAGATTCCTACTAGTTTTTGAACTTGTATTTCAAGTTTAAACTTTAAAACCTAGATTAAGGTTTTATTTGAAATTATTTTTAATAACTTCAAAATTGCCCAAAATAGAGGTTTCTCAACTTTTAAAGATTTACAACTTTTGTTTAAAGCCCAACACGTGATTCTATTTAGTTTTTGATTTAGGGTTTCGGGTCCGATTAGGGTTTTTAATTGTTTTCCTTTTTATTTTCTATTTGGATTAGAGGCATACACACAAACAATGATTTAAATCACAAAGTCACTCAAAGGTACCTAAACACAATCACATGTGGAAATAAAATTAAAAAAAAATCTTAGAGATGCACAGTAACAATGTGTTTATGCGGGACGACTTATATGCGATCATGATGACATGGCCAGTTTTAGTTATCGTAACACCAGGGGTGTTACAACACTATTCAATTTCCAGAAAAAGAAAATTCATTTCTCCACCCCACCGAGCCACTGGGCCTGCCTGTGCAGCCCACGCGTGGCCCAGTGCCCACTCTGCCTCTCATCCAGCAACTGCCCGCGCAACTGGGCCGGCCCAAGTCTGTCCCCACACGGCCCAGTGCGGCCTGCTCTCTCCTTCTACCTCCACCGGCCGCCGACCGGAGCAGAACCGGCTCCGACGTCGCTGGGTCGCCGTCGGTGCCTCTCCGACGAGGGGAGGTTTACCAACACCTGCGCCACGCTCCTACGAACCGAACTAGGGGTTAGAACTAGGACCTGGGGCTCGAGCTCATGCTTGCGGACGACCAAAGCGGCCCCCCAGACGAGCTGCTCGGCGGGGACGGCAGCCTGGAACTCCGCTAGCGATGGCGAGAAAATCAACAATACCAGAACACACAAGCGGACGCGTTTATCTAATTAATCGAACCGAAAACGCATTCCATCCTACATGGCCATGCGCACGGTGGCGCTGGCAACACAGAGCTCCGACGGGCTCACGGTCCGACCGCTACGGAGCGGTGCAGACCAAACCGAAGGCAGAGAGAGGTCCAGCAACTCACCACGGCGACGGTTGGCGAGACCGGAGAACGGCTGGTACGAGGTACGCAACGTGCGGGCGTTGACGACGGCAAGCTCTGGTGGCAAGAACCCCGTTCCGACGGTTCTGCAAGTCCAAACGCAAAAACCCCTAGCGCATCAGCTTCACAACACCATCCCAAAGCTCGAACACACAACCGAGAGGGAAGGAGCTCACCGCAGGACGCTGGTCACACAAAAACAAGTCGCGGTGGCGCCTCCTCCGGCCGCGGGGAAAGAAAAGCCCGTCCGAGAGCTTCAGTTAGCTAGAAGATGAAAATGTGTGCTCAGGAGGTGCGCAATGAGGAGTTGAAACTACGCGTGCAGGCAATTGGATGAAGATCACTCGAGCGCGGCCAATTTCGCCGGCGACCGATGGACACCGGCGATGACCGAGGGAAGAGGGAAAAAGGAGAGAGACGGTCGTCGTCTTTTAAGGGGATAGCGAAGGGTGGATAAGAACGAGGCGGCTCCCCGGGTCCCCCATGCAACCTCGGTACAGCGGCGACCATGCCCTGGCCGGCCCCGGGCCTCGCCGGCGTGCGGCGCGCGCACACAAGGCAGAGTGCCGAGAGGTGTAGGGGCCGAGCACTGTAGCTGTACTATGCCCTTTCTTGTGTTTTCATCAAATTAGTTTTTATTTCATGCAAAAACTAGAAAAATACCCTGAATAAGAGTTGTAGTAAATTAAATTCTGAACAACTTTGGTTTTTGAACCTCTTTCAAATTTTGGCTGGATTTTCAAATATGAAAAAGGGGGCAAATAGGGATGTTGAATTTAAATTTGTATTTCAAGTTTAAACTTTAAAACATTTATTAGGGTTTTATTTGAAATTCTTTTTAATAACTTTAGAATTGTCCAAAATAGAAGTTGCTGAGCCTTTAAGGATTTACAACTTTGCTTTAAAGCCCAAACCCTAATTATTTTTAATTTTTGATTTAGGGTTTTAGGATACGATTTAGGATTTATAATTCATTTCCTTTTTATTTCCCAATTTAATTTAGTTAATTGCATACAAACACAAACATTTACATAATAAATCACTCACAAGCACTTATGCACAATCACATGTTGAAATAAAATTATTTTTGTTAATGCATAGTAAAAATGGGTTTATGTAGGATGATTTACATGCAATGATGATGACATGGCAGGTTTTAATTAACCATAACACCAGAGGTGTTACATTTGTTGGCGCCCGAACCGTCCTTGTTAGACTATAAAAGAGAGGGAGAGCTCCCCTCCAACACACACCATCATTTGGAGCCATTTACCTCACCTCTCACTTGTATTCTTTAGATTAGTTTTAGTATTAGAGCAAGGCAAGAGCTAGCAAGGAGAGTTTGTATCCTTGGGTGAAGAAGGAACACCTCGGTATGAATACAATACAGTTCTCTTCCAAGTTCAAGCTCTTATCTTATTTATATAGCAATGCATATGAACTAGAGTATAGTCTTCGTCATGTTATGATCATGATATAATAACTAGCATATAGTTTATGTGTTATGTTCTTGATATGTTCATCATTGTTCTTCATCGTTCATCGACTTAGTATGAATAGAGGAAGAATTAGGGATGAGGTGACTGTTCGTCGTGCCTTCTCGGTTGCTCTTAGCCTAGCCTGTCACTCCGAAGGGGTGGGGTCCTAGGGGGCTAGGAGTTGTTTCTAAGTACGCGAGCATGGTGCTCGGGTATGCGGAGATCGGCGAATATGTCGGTATCCCACGGGCAGAGGGGTAGGTGGGCAGGTGGTGACAGCCCTGTCCATCCCTAGCACTCCCCCACGTTCGGATATTGGGTAGGAGTTCGTAAAGTCTCTCTCGGCTGGCAGACCAGCTGCGGGGATCTCCCTGTCATCCCAGACCTAGTCCTGATACTAGATATGCTAGTTAGATGTTTACTAACAGTTCTTTGCATAGTTATATATGACCAATGCCTGCTCAATTAGATATATTCTTTTATTCTTTATTTATCTTTTATCCTTGAGGTCGGCTCAGATGTGTGTCCACTATCTTTGAACTATGATTTGCCCCTGCCTATACTATGTCTACCTATGCATTCAATAAATGATCATGTTTATGCCAAAGCTAGATGCATTCGTCCTGCCCTCCTATGGGAAATTATAAATATGGCACCCCTGAATACTCATGGGTTGAAATGCTACAATGATAGTTCCGTGCGCTTGCGGATTTATCTATACTGAGCTATCATGATTGGCATACCTAAGTACCTGTTTACACCAAAATTTGGTAAATTTGCCCCAGAAAGGAAAGAGCTGGTCGATGGTATAGAAGCAAAGAAATACACAAAACTTTGGGCTGGGAGCCGATAGCCGATACCAGAGGAAGATAGCCGATTTCGGAAGCAGACTCCGTCCAGCGGAAAGGAAGGAAATAGCCGATTGCACGGTGAATCGGTTATCGGGCGAAAGTGACAGGAGGCGTGCAGCGTCGGTATTGGTGACGTCATCCAGAGTCCGCGCCGCCAAGATGCGATCACGGTTGGAGTCCGTTATGAAAGGGAAGATGGGACTCCAAGTTACCTTAGATATAGGATAGTTTGTTGGTTTCCTTATCTATTAATAAGTTGTAATTCGACTAGGACTCTAGCTACGCTCAGGGTATAAATATAAGCCCTCAGCCATTGTAACGACAACAACAACATCAATACAACACAACTTTCGGCTCCGGCCAAACAAACCCTAGAGTCAGTCGAGTCCGGCGAGTCACTTCATCCAGGCTGGGTGTCATCCGGTGGACGCAGGCTTGCTTGTAAGTATCGTCAACCCCCTGTTAAACTATGTCTTTTTAGCGTCATCCGGTGGACGTGTAAGCATGGCGGACCAGGGTCCTTGCTAAGCTCTGTTTCTTTGGCGTCATCCGGTGGACGCGGGAAGCACAGTGAGTCAAGGATGATTCACGCTGGTTTACCCGATTAATCTGTGTTAACCGTCATCCGATGGACGAGATGCAGATTAGGACGGTTTTCACGCGCGGATTAGTTATCGATTCGTGTTTGCTTGCTTGATTAATCTATTAGTTAACGTCATCCGGTGGACAGGCTATAGATTACAACAGTTTGCATGCATGGATTAGTTATCGGCTCTAGCTAAATCTAGCAGTTTAGCTAGATTCATTAAGTTACCGATGCTGCTTATGTTTATTGTTTATTATTTAAAGCAATCATCAATTTGCCCGTCTTGATCCATATGCGTCGGCTTATGTCTAATAGATCTATATGTTCAACGAGTTATGTTTGCCATTCGTTTTATATTGATAAGATAGAATGTTTTGCACCAGCCGGTTGTATTTTGGATCTAGATTAGATACGGGTCGCACTCAAGTAATAAAATAAACATTGTCTAGATTCAAGGGTTAACAGATCTAACTTGCAACTTCATCATGACTGCCTCGATCCGCTCGATCTCCACTGTTGCAAGATTGTGATTTAGATTTATTAGCCGGAAAGTTGAAACATTGTTTACTTTATAGGCTTGTATGTTGCCCGTATACACTGAATCGGCTGAAATAGCCGATTTCATCTTATTTTACATTGAGACATCTTATGATCATGTTAGCTTGCTGTGACTACATCTTTTGTAGTATACTTCTGTCTAATGCAAGTATATGTCATTGAATTCATGTCTGAATCGGTTAACTTGAGTTATAATGCATGTTTCGCTACAATCGATTCATAAAATGACGGAATCGGCTTTCTAGTCGATCTCCCATTACATCGGCTCTTTGAGCCATACAGTTGGAACTACCTGGATATGCCGGTTAGTTCCGCCTTGTGATTACTGATTACTATCTTTTTCCTTGTCAATTGCAGGTCAAATTGACTGGCACGCTTGGGTGTTACTGACACTCTCAGACCGGGTCCGAAGCTAGCTAGATCTGCGAGAGCTTCACTGCCTCAAGGGTCGTTTCCGGCTTCGCTGGTGTGTTGGGCTTAGGGAACCACTTTTTGCGCCAACAGTACCATTACCTAAGGACTGTAATTCTTGTTGCACCCCAAGGCGTCGTGCTTCAGTTTTGCATATCGTAAGTAATGATCGTTAGGAAGGCCAATCAGGCACTTCTAATTGTTATTACCAGACTGCATTATCTTGGCCGGCGCCGTTAAGGGCCGAGAGTTACCTTTCTGAAGTAATGGTGGTTAGGGATGTCAACACACGCTTCTAGTATCGTTGCTAGGGATGGGCTTTTAGTATATCTTTAGTAATGACGCTAAGAAACGCCAACATCCCTTACCGCTTAGTCTGCCCTCATATCGCGATACAGGCACACCAACCGGGTCAAGCTCGGGAATGAAGTCAACACAGAACTCAATCACCTCCTCTGTTCCGTATCCATTTGCTATGCTTTCTTCTGGTCGAGCACGATTGTGTACATATTTCATCAGGACTCTGAACCTTTCAAAGGGGAACATGTTGTGTAGGAACACAGGACCGAGAATTCTAATATCCTTGACCAGATGAACTAGGAGGTGAGTCATGATATTAAAGAAGAATGGGGGGAACACCAACTCAAAGCTGACAAGGCACTGAACCACAACGTTCTGTAGCTTTGCTAGATCCAGTGGATTGATTGCGTTCTGAGAAATTGCATTGAGGAATGCACATAGCTTCACAGTGGCTAAACGTACATTTGGAGGTAGAATTCCTCTCAAAGCAACTGGAAGCAATTGTGTCATAAGCACGTGGCAGTCATGGGACTTCAAGTTTAGAAATTTCTTCTCTGCCACATTGATTATACCCTTTACATTCGAAGAGAATCCAGATGGGACCTTGATGCTATCTAGACATTCGAACATGCTTTCTTTCTCTTCTTTGCTAAGAGTGTAGCTAGCGGGTCTTAAGTAACGACGTCCATCTTTTGTCTTCTCTGGATGAAGGTTATCTCCTTCCTTCAAATACTGCAGGTCTTGTCGTGCTTCAATTGTGTCTTTCGACTTCCCGTACACACCCATGAAGCCGAATAGGTTTACACAAAGATTCTTCGTGAGGTGCATGACGTCGATCAAACTGCAGACCTCAAGGAGTTGCCAATATGCAAGCTCCCAAAATATGGACTTCTTCTTCCACATGGGTGCGTGCCCAAAAACATCCTTCGGAACAGGTTCGCTGCCAGGTCCCTTTCCAAAGACTACTTTCACATCCTTGACCATATTGAGTACATCCTCTCTAGTTCGGTTGCAAGGCTTTGTCCGAGTGTCTACCTTACCTTTAAAATGCTTGCATCTCTTTCATAGAGGGTGTGTCGCAGGAAGAAACCGGCGATGGCCAAGTTATACGATCTTTCGGCATTTTTTCAAATATATGCTGTCGATGTCCTCAAAACAGTGTGTGCAAGCATTATATCTTTTGTTTGTCTGTCCTGAAAGATTACTTAGAGCAGGCCAATCATTAATTGTTACGAACAACACTACTCGCAGGTCAAAGTGTTCCTGCTTGTGCTCGTCCCACACACGTACACCAGGTTTACTTCACAGGATTAGAAGTTCGTCAACTAGAGGCCTCAGATATACATTGATGTCATTACCGAGTTGCTTTGGACCTTGGATGAGCACAGGCATCATCATGAACTTTCGCTTCATGCACAACCATGGAGGAAGGTTGTAGATACATAGCGTAACAGGCCAAGTGCTATGACTGCTGCTCTGCTCCCCAAAAGGGTTCATGCCATCTGTACTTAAAAGCAAACCTTAAGTTTCTTGCGTCAGCTATGAAATCAGGGAATTCTCTGTCAATTGCTCTCCACTGAGGCCCATCCGCAGGGTATCTTAACATATTGTCTACCTTACGGTCATCTTTGTGCCATCGCAGTAACTTTGCATGGTCTCTGTTTCTGAACAAACGTTTCAAACGTGGTATTATAGGAGCATACCACATAACCTTCGCAGGGATTTTCTTCCTGGGATGTTCTCCGTCGCCCTCGTCATCACCAGGGTCATCTCTTCGAATCTTATAGCGTGATGCATGACATACGGGGCATGCTTCTAGATTCTCATAGTCCTTGCCACGGTACAGGATGCAGTCATTGGGACATGCATGTATCTTCTGGATTTCTAACCCCAAAGGACATACAGCCTGCTTTGCTTCATATGTAGTGGAGGGCAATTCGTTATCCTTCGGAAGCATCCTCGTTTGGATCTGCAGTAACTGTCCAAATCCCTTATCGGATAAACCATTCTTTGCCTTTCATTGTAACAACTCTAGTATGGTACCCAACTTTTTTTGGCCCGCATCGCAGGTTGGGTAAAGTAATTTCTTGTGATCCTCTAACATGCGATTGAACATGATCTTCTCTTTTTCACTTTCGCATTCTCGCTGTGCGTCACATATGGCCTGACCAAGATCATCAGCGAGCTCATCTTCTTTAGCTACATCTTCTTCAGCTTCCCCCATTGCAATGTCATGTAAGGGACTGTATCGGGCAAATATATCGTCATCCCCTTCTTCTTCATCTTCGCACTCTTCCATTGCAACCCTGTTTTGTAACACCCGAAAAATTGCATTCTTTTAAATAGTGGGAATTTATTTAATTATGCAATTAGTTGATCATTCCAATATAGGGAAATAATAATTTTTCTCAAATATAAAATCAAACCTAGGTCATACACATGTATGATGCATTCATGCTGGAGCATTTCTTCTTTGTACTGTTGTAGCTTATTTGAATTTCTCAAATATTTCAAAACCCAATTTGAAAATCCTTTTGGAAAATGAAATTGGAAAATGGAAAAGGAAATAGAGAAGAGCCCTTCCCCTCTCCTTTCTGGCCCCAGCCGGCCCAGGTCGGATGGCCCAAGGCTAGCTCGGCCGACCAGCTCCCTCCCTTCCCGTTACCCCTTCTGACTGATGAGCAGGACCCACGGGTCAGCCCCTTCCTTCTCCACCTCCCTCGCCGCGCGAACAGAGACGCCGTTGCCGTGTTCATCCGCCACGGCCGAGCACGCGCGCGTGAAGCGTCCCTCTGCAGTGACTGCCAGCCCGACCCCAGCGCTCGGTGCTACCGACCTATGGACCCACAGGACAGCCCCTCCCAGGTTTCCCTCTGCTGCTCGCCGAGAGTCCGACGCGGGCAAGAAAGAAACGGCCGAAGCCGAGTTCGTCGCCGCGCCGAGAAGTCCGGAGCAGAGAAGAAACGGCCGAAGCCGATTTCTCCGCTCGCCGAGTTTGTTTCAATCTCCGAGATTGTCGTCACGCCTCGGGAGTACTTAAGCAGCGCCACATCCCCTCGTAGCCATCACCTAACCCTAGCCGCCTCCTCTCGCCGCCACTGCCGAGCTTCCGCGAGAACTGAGCAGCCGCCGCCGCGAGCAATTAGCTCGATTCGCCACCAATTTCCTCTCGGTAAGCCTTTGAGGAGCTTCGCTGTGATCTTGTGAAGTTCTCGAGCACTTTCCCCCTTCGATTTGTGCACTGACACGCCTCCGCCGCCGTTGCAGAGAGCCACCGTCCGCCGGGTCACGCCGCGAGCTATCTCCGAGTCGATTTCCGACCTTCCCATCACCCTAGGTGAGCTTGCGATGCTCTTCCCGATCTATGGGTACCCTTCCCGACCTATTTCATGCACCGAGGGCCGAGTTCACCTTCTCCAGCGGCCCTCCGGCCATGGCGCCGCCGTCAGCCTCTGTTTTCCGGCCAAGAGCACCGCCACCCCTCCTCTCTGTTAATCTGATCCGCCGATTTTGAATCGGACGGCCGAAGAGCAGCCCATACCGATTCGGCCGGCGTTTTTGCGAATAACCCCCCGCAGTTTTTAATGCTTAGCCCGCAGCCCTTAGCGTATTCAGTAGATTACGTTTGAAGGCGTATTTATTTTCGGTATATATGAAAATGTGTTTTCAGATTTGAATTCAAAATTGTTTCATTTATAATTTCCACGTTTTAGCTCCGATTTGAACGATTCAAATTGCGTTAGATTCGTAATTTCATAATCTATCTGAAGGTACCATTGTTTCATATATTTTCCACTCTTAAAATTCGAGATTATTTTTAATCTATTATTATTCTATTATAAATCTTGTAAAATTCATATCTTCCTCGTTTTAAATCCGATTTGCGCAAACTTTATATCGATGTGATCGTAGCAACGCGTAGATTTGTTTTATAACCTTTTTAATTTATTTTCTCTCTGTTGGTGTACTGTTCTAATGAAAACTCTTATTGTATGCATGATTGCCCCTGTATGCGTGTGTGTTGTTATGATGGATCGAATATAGACGGTGAGCCATACGTGGGTGATCAAGATCAGTACTGCGACAACCCGGATCACCAGGAGTTTGCTGATCAAGGCAAGTATTAGCATGGATCATCCTTATTGTCCTATTCACCAAATAAATAATTGCATTTGCGTGTGTCTTCCTTGTTAACCATAGTTACTTCCTAGTTTTGTTATCCTGTTCCTTGCAACCTATGGGTTTATGCATGTGGTAATTGATGCTAGTGCGTTATTGATATCATGATCATGTAAACTGATTAATTGAATATGCAATAAGGAATTAAAAGATGCCTTTTTAGCAACATGGAACTAAGGGATTGGGGCATAGTTTTGTGGTGCTCCATATCCTTCCCCCTTGGTAATGATCTGTCAGCAAAAGCTGGGACTTACAGTGCAACTATGAGGGCTATATGGCTCTGGTTTTAGCTCAGTATGAGGACCTTTTCTAACTTGTTAGAGGTTACCGAAAGGCGCAAGAGGGGCTTAGACGACTCGGGTATAGTGCGGCCTCTGTCCATATGTGCATAACCTACGTGACCTTGTGCCATATGGAAGGGGGGCTCTACATCTGCTTGCCGAGGAAACCTCGCGGCCCTAACATGTTAGACGAACCTTTGAAAGGCTTCATAGTGAAACCCTGCTCTCTCACCTTGGTAGTGTTATGGGAGTAATTAACCCGAGCAAATGGGAATCACGGCTCACAGTGAAAGTGCACAACCTCTGCAGAGTGTAAAACTGGTATACTAGCCGCGCTCACGGTCACGAGTGGCCCGGTGTAATACCTCTAGTATTACCATTTAAATAATCTGCCATGTCATCATATTTAAATTTAAGCATCTGCATATGATTGTGCTTAGGGCCTAGAGTGATTTGATTTTAGCTAAAGTATTGATTGGGTAATTAAGTCCTTAATCAAAAATCAAAAATAAAAATTAAATAAAAATCAAATTAAACCCTAAAGTTGACCTAAAAACCCAATTCAAAATCTATATGGAATATGGGAAAAGTGCCTTAATAAAAGTTGTATAGTTTTTAAAATGGAACAACTTTTATTTTTGGAGATTTTGAAGTTATATTATAAAAATTCAAATTTAACTCAAATTACTATATTGAAATTTATATTTGAAACTTCAATTTCAAAAATATTAAGAATCTTCAAAAACTTCCTACATAGAAGTTGTCAATCTCACTGAGTAGAACAACTTTTATGTTTACCAATTTTCAAGTTGTTGAGAAGAATCAAAAGTAATTTTAAAATTTCAGTTTGAAATTCAAACCCTACTTTTACCCCCTTTTCTGTAATTTGAAATTTTGGCTGAATTTGAAATTGGTGTCAAAAGCAAAAGTGATCTAGACGAAATTCTCTACAACTTTTGTATTCACCACTTCCTCGGATTCGGGCTGGATCAGATCCAATTTGAATCAAATAGCATTTGACCTATATAGCCTAGTACTGTAGCTACAGGGGGGGTCCCCCTGTTCATCTTCCACGTCGCGCGCGCGTGCCGCGTGCGGCGCCGGGCGCCGGCCGGCCGGCGTGGGCGACCAGAGCCGCTGTCAAGCAGCCGAGAGGGGGCCCTGGACCCAGCCGAGCTTATCCCCTCCCTTGCCCGGTGCTATAAACCACCACCGCACCGTCCCGACCTCATTTCTCCTTCTCGCGGCCGCCGTCGAGCTCAATCGGAGTGCGGTAAAATTCACCGTGACCAAGCCACCACTGCCTCTTCCATCTCCAGGCAAGCTCGCTAGCTTCCTTGCGCATCGATTGGTGTCATCGGTGTGGGCTGTGGTGCCTCGAGCATCCGGAAACGCGGGTCGTCGTCTCCGCGTCCGGCCGGAGCCGAGCAGGGCGCCACCGCACGTCGGGAAGCCGAGGCCGGTCTTTTAGGGTGAGGTTCTACCAGAACTTGTGTGCGTTTTGGGGTCCTTGTGTTTCTCAGTTTCTCATGTGCTAGATGGTTCGCCATTTGGTGCTCTAGGATCACCGGAACGGGAAAGGTCATCGCCGGTGCTCTTCGTCGCGGGTCGGCACGTCGTCAAGCCCGCTCCTCCGTCCCGTCTCCGTCCCAACCAGCTAGTGGTTTAGGGTCATGGTGAGTTCCCGAATCGTTTCCTACCTTTGATTTGGTCGCGTTTGTTTCGCGCCCGCCAGCGTGTGGTCCGCCGCCGCCGCAGAGTCGCCGTAGTGACCAACGAGCTCGTCGCCGGTCGGGTCTAGCCGTTTAAGGTCTCTAGGGTGGTGTCTCTAGGCTCTGCTCGATGTCCGGTGGTGTTTCCCTTGCCGGAGGGAGGCCACCGGCGGCAAGCCGCCGTGCGCGCACGAGCGCGGGGGTCGGAGCGAAGCAGAGAGCGAGAGGTGGGAGGAGGAACTGACGGCTGGGGTCAGCCTGTCAGTGTCCCGTGCGGAGGCGCGTGAGCGCGCGCGGGAGGCTGACGGCTGGGGCCGGCCTGTCAGCGACCCAGCGCGGAGACGAGCGCGCGCGGCCGCGGCTGGGCCGTGCTGGGCCGGTGCGGGGTGTGGGCCGGCTCGGTGGCACGCGCGCGCGTGGCCGTGGTCTGGGCCATGCTGGGCCTTGGTGGGCCGAATGGCCGTTTCCCTTTTTCCAGCGATTTTCTAATTGCTTTTTCATTTTAATTGAAATGAATAGTGTTAAGTTTTAATATTTTTGTGTGGATTAATCTACTACACCAAAAATTATGAAAATATTGCTAGATACTCTCTGTGATGTGTAGAATTTAACAAAAATATTAAATACAGGATTTGGGTGTTTCCTGTATTGATTAAAAATCAGCACATTAAATGTTAAAAGGAACTTTGATGATTTTTAATAATTTCTGTGATGTTCCAAAAATCATGAAATTTATTGTGTTACTGTTTGGTACTAAAATCTATCTATTGGTGCATTTTGACATCAAATGGAAATAGTTAAATATTTATTAAATTATATGTTGGTTTAAATGATAATATTAGGAATAATAAATGGAATGATTATTGATTGGTGTGATTTTTGGATTGATTGAGATTCTAGGTCAATCACCTTTATGACCTAGGGCAGTATGAATTAGATTATTCATGTCTAGCTAAGGTAGGGTCTTATACACATGTGTGGTTTATTTGTTATTAAATTTCGTCTGTCATTTCATGTGCATCACATTCATACATTCATTCATTGCAAACGTGTAGTGACCGAGAATCCAGAGGTAAAGTCTGACGGTCAATCTGAGGAGCCTACTCAGGAAGTTGTACAAGGATTTGATATTTGTGGGACTGACCCGGATCCGACACTCTACGCAATTCAAGGCAAGCCCCGGTGCATTCAGCCCCTCCTTGCTATTTAAAAATATTTATCACTTGAGTTAATCTATTGCATTAGGTTACTAGGAGTTGATTGACAACCACTTGATGCATAACCATCCTTGACCAATCATCAATACCTGAGAACCTGATTTAATTAAAAGCATTGAAAAATGCTTAGTCATGCTTAATGGTTAGATTTGCAAAAATGCTATTTTGAACTATGATGATACAAACGAAATGAATCACTTTATGGGACTGGTTATGTCCCTGTTTGTTGGCAGTGTTCTTAGCTAGTTCATTGTCATCAACAGGGATGGTTTTTCCTGTTTGGTTGGCCAACTGCTTGGGTTAGAGTCCCAACTTTCGTCGCCATCGGGAAAGGGATGTGAAAACCGGGTAGTTACCAGTGTACTTGGGTTAGAGTCCCAATGCATGGTTTCTAACAGAAAAATATTAGGGACCGTTCGTTGTCAGGCCTGCTGTGATCAAGACTTTGCAACTAGCCACATACTACGGAAAGCCTCTGACTCCGGTGGCTCTACTGCTAGAACCGACAACCACGCACTGGGAGTGGAGAGATGGCGAGAGTAGCGTGTACCCTCGTGGCCGTCGTGCCTGGAGACGAGAGGAGTACTGTGCTCTCGGGTGGCGCAGGACCGGTTCCGGGGTATGAAAAGCCGTGGTAGGCGGGGTTGGCGTATGCAAGCTTAAGTGCTACATACGCAGTGTGGATAGGGATCCCCAGCTGGGTATTAATCGATTCGAATCGTCGTTGCTCCTCGGATATGGAGACTTGATCCTCACACCTACAGTGAATAGTGGTTCGGAACTAGGATTGTTTTTGAATGGATTAAGCAAGTGAAAGAATGTTGATATATGAGAAAGTACTTGGAGAAATGGATAATGATGGATAGTATTATTGAAATAAAATATTGAGATAGGAATAGTAATGCTTTTCCGCAAAATTCTTGAACTCTTGCTAAGCCTTACCTTGACTTCCCCTCAGCCTGCATTCCTGAGTCTAATCTTACACTTTTAGTCGGGTAAGTCTTGCGGAGTACCCCATGTACTCAGGGTTTGTTAACCCCGTTGCAGGAGGGCAGCAGGAGACTGACGTTTGTCTCGCTCCGTGCTGCGTCACCATTGTCCAGGAGAGTGAAGAAGACTAAGGTTAAACCCTTGGGCAGGGTTCGTGTAATATTAAACTATCTGTAGTACTGTTGTTCCAAACACTACTGCTACTCTTTCAAATTTATGGTCTGTAATAACTGCACTTAATTTTATTCGAACACTGATCTGTAATATTAAGTACTATTTACTCTTCCGCAAATTCTACTCTGATGTATTTGTTATGAAATGTTGTAACTCTGTAATGGCTTCGCAATGGGATCCTGTCAGAGATAACGGGTGCTTATGTAGCCCGGCAGAGCCCGCCTAGGTCATATGGAACACGGGTCCGGCTGTCAGATGTCATTAGTGACGTTGACAGGTGCCTGTGGGCCACGTGATTGAGGCGGTTCTGTTACAGCTGGTATCAGAGCATTCCATTGTTAAATCATTGCAGGTTACATTTCGAAAATTTCAAAATGTTTTGGATCATAAAAAAACTTAAATTGATATTTTGAGTCCAAACTGCTTACAATCTTACCTTACTCAGTAGTTCTTATCTTGTTCTGTAATTTATCTTATTATGGTAGCAGGTGGAACGACATTATTAACACTAGCCCTATGTTTAAACTAATTATACTTTGACTTGTATTGCATGGTTTAAAATTCGTAAGTACGTGCATGCATCATGATAATCACCCATGTTAATAACTTCCTCCTTAAAAGTGGGTATATGGGTTAGGAATTATCACACCTATTCTTGCTAGCCTTGTATATCCTCATTAATTTAAACTTACCTTTCCAGCTGGCACGAACTAGGTTAACGGCGCGCAAGATGACTGGTCCTCGTGGAGTTCCGCGTCACCAGTTGGCACCCTGCGGCAGTGACGAGGCGTCTGGCAGCCGTCCACCCCGCCGCAGCCGCAAGGAATTGAAGAAAGAGATCAAGGAGCTGCACCGTGAGATAAGCCTCATGAGGGAGGACTTCCAGGTAGCCCGGGCTGATCATTACCGGGATGTGAGGACCAACAGAGACCTACGGCGGGAGATCGACCGCCTGACTCAAGAGAGGGATGAAGCTTTGGAGCAAGTTGGCGCGGCACGTGATCGCGTTGAGGAGCTGGAGGGGTACATTGAGAACCTTGAGTGGAACAACGGGATGCTGCACGAGGAAGTGCATAGGCTGAACGATCAGCTTAACCCGATTCTGATTCCACGAGAGGAGGAGCCTGAGGAGGGTGTGGTCATAGGACCAGATGATGAGTATTATGATAGTGAGACTTCAGAGGACGGTTACCTTGAGGCAGCCGACCCAATGGAGGATGTAGTCGTCGAGGAGGACGAGGAGGAGGAGGTTGTCGTTATCGACTAAGCTAGTCTTAGGACTAGTGGGGTTTAGTCTTCTGTATCCGAGTATTATAATCGTAGTGCCAAGAACCATAGCCTGGGCGGGACTTGTTCCGTTTGTGTGTGTTGAACCTTGTTAAATTTGGTATTCTAAGTTGTAATGCTACTATGTTTAATTATGCAATGTGAGTCCTTAGTGGTTGTCCTGAAACAGATGGTCAACACTCGCTCAAATGGTGCTGGTACTTCTGACGAAGGAGCTGCTCCCTATCCACCACCCATTCCACCAACGTTAGCAGATGCCATCGCGGCCCTGGCTAATGCAGCCAACGCTATGGCTCAAAACCGAGAAAACCATGGCGGGCGTCGAGGCCGCCGCGAAGATGAGGAAACCACCTATGTTGACTTCACTGAAACCCGTCCACCAGTATTCACCAAAGCCGAGGAACCTTTGGAGGCCGATGACTGGCTTCGTACTATGGAGCAGAAATTCAGTTTGATCCGCTGCACGGAAATCCAAAAGCCACTCTTCGCGGCTCAGCAGCTGCGTGGTCCGGCCAGTGCCTGGTACGCCAACCTGTTGTCTGCACAGCCCGAGGGACATCAGCTTACTTGGGCAGAATTCCGCGAAGCTTTCCGAGCACATTACATCTCAGCAGGTGTAATGAAGATGAAACTGGACCAGTTCTTAGCTCTGCAACAGAAAGATTCTTCTGTGATGCAATATGTGAACCAATTCAACCATCTTGCCCAGTATGCTCCTGAACACACCAATACCGATCAAAAGAAGAAAGATTGCTTTGTCAGGGGCCTAAACTTCAAGATCCAGCGTAGTTTATCTAACAACCTCAACTGCTCTTATCACGAAGCTGTAAACAGTGCCATTGCTTACGAAGAAAGTGATTGTAAGCATCAGGATGAGAAGAAGAAAAAGAAGTCAGGCTTTTCTGGCGGTCAAAAACGCCAGAAGATCATCTATCATCCCACACACCACAATCGCCCCGCTTACCCTCAGCAGCAAGTCGTGGTACGCACCGCGGCTACCTCCCATACCTCGAATCAACAGAACACCACTCAGCCGAATGCCCCAGGCGTTCGTATCAATACACCTCAGACCACCTATAATCATCCTTGCTACAACTGTGGCAAATTGGGACATTGGGCTCGTGACTGTCCATATCCCAAGAAGTACAATCAAAATGCCCAGAAGGGTCCTGGACAGCAGCAATAGCAGCATCAGAATCAGCACCGTGGTCAGCAGCACCAGGTTCAGAAGGTCAAGCTTGTCAAGAAGGCTGGACACGTCTATTATACTCATGTGGATGACATCCCTGCAGGAGAGCCCGTCATGATGGGTAGGTTTCCTGTCGCCAGTCACCCCGCTATTACACTTTTTGATTCTGGTGCATCACATTCATTCATCAATCGTACATTTGTGGTAAAACATGAGATTCCAATTGGGGAAATAAAGGAAAACTTCCTTATACATTCGCCCGGAGGGCGTATAAATACTAAGGAGGTAGTGCATCGAGTACCTATCGAATTGGGCGGGCATATATTCCCAACCACCATGATAGTACTCAAGGAATAGGACATAGATGTCATATTAGGTATGAATTGGATGTATCAGCACAAGGCACTGATAGATGTGCTGAATAGGACCATAAAGGTCAGCATACCTGGTAGTCAGTCTCAACTTCTTATCCAACTGCCACTACCCGTGAGAATGATTGAGAAGACAGTGCAGAGATTGTGTGCCACCTCAGTTCAAGAAATCCAAAATATTCCGGTAGTTTGTGAATTTCCGGATGTATTCCCTAATGATCTACCCGGTCTGCCACCTGACCGTGATGTAGAGTTCGCTATTGAGTTGAAGCCAGGAACTGCACCTATATCCCGCAGAGCCTATAGGATGCCTCCCAAGGAATTGGCCGAGCTTAAAATTCAACTGCAAGATCTGCTTGATAAGGGTTTCATCGGACCAAGTTCATCTCCTTGGGGTTGTCCTGCTATATTCATGAAAAAGAAGGACAAGTCACTCAGACTCTGTGTCCATTATCGCCCACTCAACGAGGTCACCATAAAAAATAAATACCCTTTGCCTCGCATTGACCTACTCTTTGACCAGCTAGCTGGAGCCAAGGTCTTTTCCAAAATTGACCTTAGGTCTGGTTACCACCAAATAAAGATCCGTCCTGAGGATATTCCTAAAACAGCATTCACCACCAGATACGGCCTTTATGAGTATCTGGTCATGTCTTTTGGCCTAACCAATGCACCTGCCTATTTCATGTACTTCATGAACTCTGTTTTCATGCCCGAGCTTGACAAGTTTGTAGTCGTGTTCATCGATGATATCCTTGTTTATTCTAAAACCCCTGATGAACATGCCAACCACCTCCGTATTGTCCTGACCCGTTTGAGAAAGCACCAACTATACGCCAAGTTTAGCAAATGTGAGTTTTGGCTAGATCGAGTTCCTTTTCTCGGACACATTTTATCAGCTGAAGGTGTATCCGTGGATCCAAGCAAGGTGGAAGAAATCTTGAATTGGAAGCCACCAACCACAGTTCATCAAGTCCGTAGTTTTATGGGAATGGCAGGGTATTACCGTCGGTTTATTCCAGACTTCTCAAGAATAGCCAAGCCCATTACCAACCTGTTGAAGAATCAGGTCAAGTTCATCTGGTCGCCAGAATGTGAAATGGCATTTCAAACCTTGAAAAAGTTGTTGACCACTGCACCAGTACTGGCCCAACCAGATATAGAAAAGCCCTTTGATGTGTACTGTGATGCTTCTGGTACCGGACTTGGTTGTGTCTTGATGCAAGAAGGAAGAGTCATTGCTTATGCCTCACGGCAACTCAAGCGTCATGAGGAGAATTATCCCACTCATGATTTGGAGTTAGCAGCTGTGGTACATGCCTTGAAGATATGGCGTCACTATTTGCTGGGCAGTACCTGTAATGTATATACAGACCACAAGAGTCTGAAATACATTTTCACTCAAGAAGAGCTGAACATGAGACAGCGAAGATGGCTCGAGTTAATCAAGGATTATGATATTGAAGTGCATTACCACCCTGGCTAGGTGAATGTGGTCGCTGATGCACTCAGTCGTAAGGTGCACTGCAATTGTTTGTCAATCAAGCCGTATGATATGTCCTTGTGCTATGAGTTGGAAAAATTAGGGGTAGAAATAATTCCACAAGGCAATCTGACCAATATTAGTATTGAAACACCCATCCGGGATGAGGTTATTGCCGCTCAGCGGGAAAGTAATGGAATCAAGCACATCAAGGAAAAGGTTCAAGCTGGCAAGGCAGATTGTTTCCGGATTGATGATGATGGTGTCATGTGGTTCAAGGATCGTCTGGTAGTTCCAAAGGTGCCGGAGTTACGACAAAAGATCCTTGATGAAGCACACTTGATGAGGTTTTCCATCCATCCTGGCAGCAACAAGATGTATCAGGATTTGAGGCAAAAGTTCTGGTGGACGAAGATGAAGATAGAGATTGCCCGGTATGTCGCGAGATGTGACACATGTCAGAAAGTGAAGGCTGTTCACATGAGGCCTGGAGGAGAGCTGCAGCCATTACCTGTTCCTGCATGGAAGTGGGAAGACATCAGCATGGATTTCATAGTAGGATTACCCAGGACAACTAGAGGTTTTGATTCCATCTGGGTTATTGTGGATCGCCTTACGAAGCAAGCCCATTTCCTGCCAGTCAAGAAAGATTTCAGGGCACCGGCATACGCGAAGCTTTATATTGAAAACTTAGTTAAGTTGCATGGTGTACCGAGGACCATCATTTTTGATCGGGGTACCCAGTTCGTCTCCAAGTTTTGGCGAGCTTTCCACAAGTCCTTAGGTACAAAGCTTTTGCATAGCACTGCCTACCATCCGCAGACGGATGGGCAGACGGAAAGAGTCAATCAAGTATTGGAGGATATGTTGAGGGCTTGTGCGCTCAATTACTCTGACAAGTGGGATGATTGTCTGGCATTGGCAGAATTCTCGTACAACAACAGTTATCAAGAAAGCATCAAGATGGCCCCATTTGAGGCAGTCTACGGTCGAAGGTGCCGAACCTCGTTGAATTGGTCTGAACCTGGAGAGAGATGGTTTTATGGTGTGGATTTGGTCAACGAAGCCGAAGAAAAGGTTAAGCAGATCCAAGAAAATTTGAAAGTAGCACAGTATCGGCAGAAAAGTTATGCCGATAAAAGGCGCCGACCTTTGGCATTCAAGATAGGAGACTATGTGTATTTGAAGGTATCGCCAATGAAAGGGGTCAGTCGATTTGGCGTAAAAGGCAAGTTGGCCCCGTGTTATGTTGGACCTTTCTTAATCATAGAACGCGTGGGAAAAGTAGCTTATAAGCTGCAGTTGCCAGAGCATCTTTCGGAGGTACACAATGTATTCCATGTGTCACAGCTCAAGAAATGTCTTCGAGTACCTGATCAAGTCGTCGAAGTGGAAGGAGTGGAACTTGAACCTGAGCTGACATACTCGGAGTATCCTATTCGAGTCTTGGACATAAAAGATCGTGTCAGGCGAAGGAATACAACCCGATGGTACAAGATCCAGTGGAGTGCACATTCCGAAGAAGAAGCCACTTGGGAATCGGAAGATTACCTCGTAGAGAATTTCCCTGAGTTCTTTGCTACCTTGTAGAATATAAACTTTTTAGTCTCGACATATGTAAACGTCTTCTGTTTTAGTAGATGGTTAAAACTAGCTAGTTGAGACTTGATCTTTTCCATTACTTTGTTTAAAATTTTTTTTCCCATTAAATCTCGGGGCGAGATTTCTTTTAGGGGGGAAGGCTGTAATACCTCTGGTATTACCATTTAAATAATCTGCCATGTCATCATATTTAAATTTAAGCATCTGCATATGATTGTGCTTAGGGCCTAGAGTGATTTGATTTTAGCTAAAGTATTGATTGGGTAATTAAGTCCTTAATCAAAAATCAAAAATAAAAATTAAATAAAAATCAAATTAAACCCTAAAGTTGACCTAAAAACCCAATTCAAAATCTATATGGAATATGGGAAAAGTGTCTTAATAAAAGTTGTAGAGTTTTTAAAATGGAACAACTTTTATTTTTGGAGATTTTGAAGTTATATTATAAAAATTCAAATTTAACTCAAATTACTATATTGAAATTTATATTTGAAACTTCAATTTCAAAAATATTAAGAATCTTCAAAAACTTCCTACATAGAAGTTGTCAATCTCACTGAGTAGAACAACTTTCATGTTTACCAATTTTCAAGTTGTTGAGAAGAATCAAAAGTAATTTTAAAATTTCAGTTTGAAATTCAAACCCTACTTTTACCCCCTTTTCTGTAATTTGAAATTTTGGCCGAATTTGAAATTGGTGTCAAAAGCAAAAGTGATCTACATGAAATTCTCTACAACTTTTGTATTCACCACTTCCTCGGATTCGGGCTGGATCAGATCCAATTTGAATCAAATAGCATTTGACCTATATAGCCTAATACTGTAGCTACAGGGGGGTCCCCCTGTTCATCTTCCACGTCGCGCGCGCGCGTGCCGTGCGCGGCGCCGGGCGCCGTCCGGCCGGCGTGGGCGACCAAAGCCGCTGTCAAGCAGCCGAGAGGGGGCCCCGGACCCAGCCGAGCTTATCCCCTCCCTTGCCCGGTGCTATAAACCACCACCGCACCGTCCCGACCTCATTTCTCCTTCTCGCGGCCGCCGTCGAGCTCAATCGGAGTGCGGTAAAATTCACCGTGACCAAGCCACCACTGCCTCTTCCATCTCCAAGCAAGCTCGCTAGCTTCCTTGCGCATCGATTGGTGTCATCGGTGTGGGCTGTGGTGCCTCGAGCATTCGGAAACGCGGGTCGTCGTCTCCGCGTCCGGCCGGAGCCGAGCAGGGCGCCACCGCACGTCGGGAAGCCGAGGCCGGTCTTTTAGGGTGAGGTTCTACCGGAACTTGTGTGCGTTTTGGGGTCCTTGTGTTTCTTAGTTTCTCATGTGCTAGATGGTTCGCCATTTGGTGCTCTAGGATCACCGGAACGGGAAAGGTCATCGCCGGTGCTCTTCGTCGCGGGTCGGCACGTCGTCAAGCCCGCTCCTCCGTCCCGTCTCCGTCCCAACCAGCTAGTGGTTTAGGGTCGTGGTGAGTTCCCGAATCGTTTCCTACCTTTGATTTGGTCGCATTCGTTTCGCGCTCGCCGGCGTGTGGTCCGCCGCCGCCGCAGAGTCGCCGTAGTGACCGACGAGCTCGTCGCCGGTCGGGTCTAGCTGTTTAAGGTCTCTAGGGTGGTGTCTCTAGGCTCTGCTCGATGTCCGGTGGTGTTTCCCTTGCCGGAGGGAGGCCGCCGGCGGCAAGCCGCCGTGCGCGCACGAGCGCGGGGGTCGGAGCGAAGCAGAGAGCGAGAGGTGGGAGGAGGAACTGACGGCTGGGGTCAGCCTGTCAGTGTCCCGTGCGGAGGCGCGTGAGCGCGCGCGGGAGGCTGACGGCTGGGGCCGGCCTATCAGCGACCCAGCGCGGAGACGAGCGCGCGCGGCCGCGGCTGGGCCGTGCTGGGCCGGTGCGGGGTGTGGGCCGGCTCGGTGGCGCGCGCGCGCGTGGCCGTGGTCTGGGCCATGCTGGGCCTTGGTGGGCCGAATGGCCGTTTCTCTTTTTCCAGCGATTTTCTAATTGCTTTTTCATTTTAATTGAAATAAATAGTGTTAAGTTTTAATATTTTTGTGTGGATTAATCTACTGCACCAAAAATTATGAAAATATTGCTAGATACTCTCTGTGATGTGTAGAATTTAATAAAAATATTAAATATAGGATTTGGGTATTTGCTGTATTGATTAAAAATCAGCACATTAAATGTTAAAAGGAACTTTGATGATTTTTAATAATTTATGTGATGTTCCAAAAATCATGAAATTTATTGTGTTACTGTTTGGTACTAAAATCTATCTGTTGGTGCATTTTGACATCAAATGGAAATAGTTAAATATTTATGAAATTATATGTTGGTTTAAATGATAATATTAGGAATAATAAATGGAATGATTATTGATTGGTGTGATTTTTGGATTGATTGAGATTCTAGGTCAATCACCTTTATGACCTAGGGTAGTATGAATTAGATTATTCATATCTAGCTAAGGTAGGGTCTTATACACATGTGTGGTTTATTTGTTATTAAATTTCGTCTGTCATTTCATGTGCATCACATTCATACATTCATTCATTGCAAACGTGTAGTGACCGAGAATCCAGAGGTAAAGTCTGAGGGTCCATCTGAGGAGCCTACTCAGGAAGTTGTACAAGGATTTGATATTTGTGGGACTGACCCGGATCCGACACTCTACGCAATTCAAGGCAAACCCCGGTGCATTCAGCCCCTCCTTGCTATTTAAAAATATTTATCACTTGAGTTAATCTATTGCATTAGGTTACTAGGAGTTGATTGACAACCACTTGATGCATAACCATCCTTGACCAATCATCAATACCTGAGAACCTTATTTAATTAAAAGTATTGAAAAATGCTTAGTCATGCTTAATGGTTAGATTTGCAAAAATGCTATTTTGAACTATGATGATACAAACGAAATGAATCACTTTATGGGACTGGTTATGTCCCTGTTTGTTGGCAGTGTTCCTAGCTAGTTCATTGTCATCAACAGGGATGGTTTTTCCCGTTTGGTTGGCCAACTGCTTGGGTTAGAGTCCCAACTTTCGTCGCCATCGGGAAAGGGATGTGAAAACCGGGTAGTTACCAGTGTACTTGGGTTAGAGTCCCAATGCATGGTTTCTAACGGAAAAATATTAGGGACCGTTCGTTGTCAGGCCTGCTGTGATCAAGACTTTGCAACTAGCCACGTACTACGGAAAGCCTCTGACTCCGGTGGCTCTACTGCTGGAACCGACAACCACGCACTGGGAGTGGAGAGATGGCGAGAGTAGCGTGTACCCTCGTGGCCGTTGTGCCTGGAGACGAGAGGAGTACTGTGCTTTCAGGTGGCGCAGGACCGGTTCCGGGGTATGAAAAGCCGTGGTAGGCGGGGTTGGCGTATGCAAGCTTAAGTGCTACATACGCAGTGTGGATAGGGATCCCCAGCTGGGTATTAATCGATTCGAATCGTCGTTGCTCCTCGGATATGGAGACTTGATCCTCACACCTACAGTGAATAGTGGTTCAGAACTAGGATTGTTTTTGAATGGATTAAGCAAGTGAAAGAATGTTGATATATGAGAAAGTACCTGCGTGACCTTGTGCCACGACGAAGGGGGGCTCTACATCTGCTTGCCGGGTTCCTAGCGGCCCTAACTTGTTAGACGAAGTATTTTGAAAGACTTAATAGTGAAACCCTGCTCTCTCACCTTGGTAGTGTTATGGGAGTAATTAACCCGAGCAAATGGGAATCAGGGCTCATAGTGAAAGTGCACAACCTCTGCAGAGTGTAAAACTGGTATACTAGCCGCGCTCACGGTCACGAGTGGCCCGAAAAACTCACGGAGTAGTTATCTTTCAGGGTGATGTTTACTTGTTGCTAATCTATTTATTGCTACTCATTAATTGTGCTTAGTATGATCATGAGAATGGGCTTATTAACTTGTTGCTATCCAACTGCATAAAAGATGATTAATTAAAAGCAACCTGCTGTTAAACCGTGTCAACCTTTTGAGCCTCATGAACCCATGTTAGTCTTGTTGAGTACGACATGTACTTACGCTTGTTTATTTTTTCATTACTTGGTTAAAAATCCCGGATGGGTAACAGATGGTGATAGTGATGAGGACTACCCAGAGGACTACTAGACTTGTGCTTCACCAGTCGACGTCCCTGTGCTATGGAGCTACCGCGAGAGTTATCTTTATTTTTTCGCTGTGTAATGACTTTGATATTATTCGCTATGTATTAAACATTGGTTATGATACAATTTATTCAATTTGTTGGCTTATGTGTGTGACTGATCTCTGGACGCACATAAGATTATGCATCGCATTTTATCCTTAAAATTGGGTGTGACATGTTTTCTCAATGCTTGGTCCAACATATATAGTTTGGCATGAAACCCGACTTAAACATGTGTGAATGGAGAGTCCTTGAGTAAGCATACTCCTTCAAATTCTTACATACAGCACATGGACAACACATGAAACCATCACGCTTGTTTTCCTTGGCCACACTCAAGAGCATATGCACGCCCGTAATGAATTCTCCGGAGCGGCGATCAGCGTTGTACATCCAGTGTCGGCTCATCTGCATTACAAGACATACCGTTTGAAAATCTTGAAGATAATTACATAATTGCACAACACCATTCATCTTGTTCAATTAAAATGCTAGGCTACAGGCACAAACAAATCACTTTATGTTAAGCTCACTACAATGTACACAATCCCAACTAGCACTAAACAGACTAAAACTAAAATGCACTTCAGCAGCATAAGGATCTGATGACCAATCCCGACTAGAATAGACAGATCATTCGCTTTCTCTGTCTTGGCGGGCTACTTGTGCTGGCTCACTGCGTCACCCGTTTGACTGTTTTGCACGTGTTGAACATACTCGTCCTCCCAGTACCATCCTTTACATCTGGTGCCGTTCCACTGAAATTATAACAACAATTCAGAAGTTTAATCAAAACCATCAGGAGAATGTAAACAAAATAACCATAGTACGTCAAACGAGATCCAATAACTCACATTGCGATCCGGGCACTTGTAGAAGATACGACCTTTGTTGGGACACTCCTTCCTCACTCGGAACTCCATGACAATCTTCTGCTTACACTCGCCGCACACAATGAGAGGGAGGTGTGGCCTAAGTCGTTTAGAGACCCGATGAGAGTTCGAGGACCCAGAAGGAGTCGCCATCTACTCTCTATATTCATTTTTAAAATTGCTATAAATTAAACCTTAAAGGCCCACAAATTAAAAAATAAACTACATAAATTGCTATGAATATTCACTAATAATATGATTATTAAGCTACATATATGAATACTAGTTCTAATAACAATTTTAAACAAATAACTATAAGCTACATATATGAAAACAAATAAAAGGTGCATACTAGTTGGAACAAAGAACTACAAGCTTTCACCGTCTAAACATACAAACTATCAAGTGAATACAAGTATAAATGCTCACAAATCAAGAAATCAATCAAAGGTGTGAAATTAGCTAGATAACCTCTAAAATCAAGTATAAATGACCATGAAATGAGATATACAAGTAATGAAGGTGTGAGAATGAAGTTAGTAACCTCTGAAACCAAAGAATCGATGTAGAAGTGGAAGAAATCATGTGGTGGCCAAAGAACACAGGAAGAACACAGAAGAAAGAGCAAGAACAGAGTGTGCTCGGGGTGGAGGTGGAAGAAGGAGAATTTGAGCTAATATAGGTGGGCACTTTTACTCCCGGTTGGTGTTGGCGGTCCTTAGCAACATAAATATAACATCATTTTAATACTAAAACAAATATAAAATAGGGCTTTATCTAATATTTCCACGAGTTTTGTTTTGTACCTAACTTACAGGGATAGCACGTGGAAATGCATGGAAATCTCAAGGAAAACGCACTTCCAGGAAGCGTATTCAAAGAAGGCGCAAACTAAGAAAATGAGAAAGCCCAAATTAGACAATAAACCAAATCCATTCGCAACCACAGGAGAGGCCCAGGCCCACAGAGGAACCGACCACCCGAAGGCGGTGGCCAGATGGCACTCCCCAGGGATCGACCGCCCCCGGGGGCGGCCGCTCCCTGGTGGGGCCTCCTGGGCCCATCTTCGGAGGCGGTGCTGATGACGGTTTGCTGATGGCGGTTCCACCTACTTCCATGTTTAGAACACCCAAACCGTCATAGTCTCAATATAAATAGAGAATGCTCCAACCCCTTCAACACACACCATCATTTGGAGCCACTTACCTCACCTCTCACTTGTATTCTTTAGATTAGTTTTAGTATTAGAGCAAGGCAAGAGCTAGAAAGAAGAGTTTGCATCCTTGGGAGAAGAAGGAACACCTCGGTATGAATACAATGCAGTTCTCTTCCAAGTTCAAGTTCTTATCTTATTTATATAGCAATGCATATGAACTAGAGTATAGTCTTGGACATGTTATGATCATGATATATGAACTAGCTATAGTTTATGTGTTATGTTCTCGATATGTTCATCATTGTTCTTCATCGTTCATCGACTTAGTATGAATAGAGGAAGAACTAGGGATGAGGTGACGGTTCCTCGTGCCTTCTCGGTTGCTCTTAGCCTAGCCTGTCACTCCGAAGGGGTGGGGTCCTAGGGGGCTAAGAGTTGTTTCCAAGTACGCGAGCATGGTGCTCGGGTATGCGGAGATCGGCGAATATGCCGGTATCCCACGAGCAGAGGGGTAGGTGGGCAGGAGGTGACAGCCCTGTCCATCCCTAGCACTCCCCCACGTTCAAATATTGGGTAAGAGTTCGTAAAGTCTCTATCGGCAGGCAGACCAGCTGCGGGGATCTCCCTGTCATCCCAGACCTAGTCCTGATACTAGACATGCTAGTTAGATGTTTACTAACAGTTCTTTGCATAGTTATATATGACCAATGCCTGCTCAATTAGATATATTCTTTTATTCTTTATTTCTCTTTTATCCTTGAGGTTGGCCCAGATGTGTGTCCACTATCTTTGAACTATGATTTACCCCTGCCTATGCTATGTCTACCTATGCATTCAATAAGTGATCATGTTTATGCCAAAGCTAGATGCATTCGTCCTGCCCTCCTACAGGAAATTATAAATACGACACCCCTGAATACTCACGGGTTGAAATGCTACAATGATAGTTTCGTGCGCTTGCGGATTTATCTATACTGAGCTATCATGATTGGCATACCTAAGTACCATTACTTAAGGATTGTAATTCTTGTGCACCCCATGGCGCCGTGTCACAGTTTTGCATATCGTAAGTAATGACGGTTAGGAAGGCCAATCCGGCACTTCTAACTGCTATTACCAGACTGCATTACCTAGGCCGGCGCCATTAAGGGCCAAGGGTTACCTTTCTGAAGTAATGGTGGTTGGGAATGTCAACTTACGTTTCTAGTATTATTATTAAGGACGGACTTATAGTCTATCTTTAGTAGTGATACTAAGAAACGCCCGACTTTTAGTCTATCTTTTGTAACGATGTTAGAAATGCCAACAAGCATTTCTGGCGCCGTTGCCAGGGATGGACTTTTAGTCTATCTTTTGTAACGACGTTAAGAAATGCCAACAAGCATTTCTGGCGCCGTTGCCGGGGATGGACTTTTAGTCTATCTTTTGTAACGACGTTAAGAAATGCCAACAGTTGGTAATAGCCCCGGCTGGTATTACCAACCGGGATTAGACCTTTACTCCCGGTTAGAGCCACTAACTGGGACTAAATACAGACCTTTACTGCCCGTTGCTAATACCAACCGGGAGTAAAGGTCCCCTACACAATTGAATGCCCGAGGCACTTGCCATTGCGCATGGACCTTTAGTCCCGGTTGGTGTCTTGAACCGGGACTAAAGCTGCCCGAACATAGTTCACAGACTTGCAACTGCAGCAACTAAGTTCACAGACTCATAATTCAGTACAAAAGAGGTTCACAAATACCGCAGCGAGTTCACAGAATCATAGTTATAGAGGTTCACAAATACAAGTTCACAACAACAAGTTCAAATACACATCAAGTTCACAAATCCGACAAACGAGGATTGAAGGGAGGATCACATATGCATCAAGCACCGTCAACCTTGGATGAAGTATCCTTGGATTCAGTGGTTCACGCTTTCCACATGTGCCTCGTCATCCTTAGTTTTAGTATTCTTTGTACCTACATATTTAAATGTGATGTATTAGGTATAATTTACATGTATAATTTACCACTCAGTTACATAAATAGCAATTGTAGCTGAACTATAAATATAATGTACCATTCTCGTGAAAATGGTTGGGTCAAACCTTCGAGGTCATCCTGTGGGGCTGCTTCCTGTGATCCAACACCCGGGTCCAGAAGCAGTGAACCATCTTCTGAAGAAGGTGGTGTCTCCGAAACTTCTGTGGTGTCTCCCGGTGCTTCCATTGTGGTGCGTACAGGCGAACCTTCTTCTGATGAAGGATCACAGGGTCCCTCAATTAAGGAACATGTGCATCACGTAATTCAGGATTTTTGTATATATGTAAACCCATGTATGAACTGTTTGTACCCATGCCTGCTTGCCAATGACCTGTTCCTCCATGTCCAGAAGACCCCGCACCTCCATGTCCAGAATTCTCCGCACCTCCGCGATCCATGTGTGGGTACAGTGTGTATCGGATTCGATAAGGAGGCAGGGCTGTAGTAAGAGTGACAATTGTTAGAAAGGAACATTGTAACATACACGCAACATGGTTAATTCTCCTGTAAGTGCACCTACCAGTCATGGGACGACGGGCCTCCTGTTGATCACTCGGTGGTAGTGGGTCTACAATAATCCAAACTGGCCATATGTGCATCATGGCATTCCCGGAAGGTGACTGTTTGCGGACTCCGATATGTGCAACCCTGGGTATAGTTGATCTTCGAGCATATGTGATCATGTGGATTGTGAGATCATTGCTATTGTACTGGACGTCGCGAACTTGACATATGTTCGTGAACATTCTAGGTACTACGGCCGGTTGCACAAAAAGATGCGGTGGCATTCCATAAATGACAAGCTTGAGTGGTTCGGCCAATTCTGACGGTGATGCTGGTTCTACTTGTACTATGGAGGCGGCGGGTAAGGTGGAATCCAAGCCAACTATACTGGCACTATAGTCAGATGTCCATGGAAGGATGACAACCTCATGAACACCAACATCGATATGTGATATAGACATGATGGCATTCAAATCTGTTGGAGATGAAGGTAGCACCAGGTAATCCCGAAGATAATGTGAGATATTTTTTAGCGGGATAAAGACCAAACACTACTGCACCAGTGCTTCTTGTATCGTGGCATGACTCACGAAATACGGGTACTCTTCAGGGATAGCTTGTACGGGGACCTTCATAAGTATTAAGCTGCCTAGCATATCATTAGTATGCAAGTTGACCTCATATGCGTCAAAGATTGTCATGTAGTTGCGATTGAAGTCCGCCATATCTTTGGGTTGCTGAGGTACGCCGATTGAGGCCCCAACAGCAGTTGTCATGCACAATTACAAGCAAAACATAATGTCAACCCATAAATTCATTTGAAAAACACTACTATTATTATTTATTTTTTCTCAGTTTCTAAACAAGGATATTTGCATAAACCACTAAATTCCTCTCATTCTCATAACCATTAAAAAAGCTATATATGAAAATACAAGCTGTCTTCATCCAATAAAAGATGCATTCTGGTTAAAAACTAATAAAAAGAGCATTCTAAAATGGACACAGATTTGAAGGGCATTCTAAAATACAACAACTATAAGTTTTTTTCATCCAAAAATACAGATTTGAAGACAATATAAACTTAAATGGCCACAAATCAAGAAATGGACACAAAAGACAACATGTTACATCCTTAGCTATTTCTAGACAATGCAATGATATATAATATTGAGGTGTGCAAATAAAGTCAGTTACCTTCAAAAATCGATGGAGTTCTGCAACAAATGGGGGTGCTGGCCGAAGAACAGAGCAAGAACACAAAGGAGAGGAAGAACAGCTAGCTCTCGGGCTAGAGGAGGAAAAAGGGAGCTGCTGGCTTTTATACGTAGAGACTTTTAGTACCGGTTGGACTTATCTACCGGGATTAAAAGTGAGATTTTCGTCCCAGCCGGTATCTACAGCCGGGAGTAAAAATTTTAGTCCGGTTGGTATCAAGCACCAGGACTAAAGATAGTCCCGGTTCGTTTCATTAACCGGGACTAAAGATCACCTGACGTAGCGTCAGTTCCCGATGACTGTTGGACAGAAACCTTTAGTCCTAGTTCGTGGGTCGGTTCACGCCGTGGGTGAAGCAACCGAGGCCCGATCGAGGGCGGCCGTGCTCGCGGCGTCGACAATGTCAGGGCTCAAGGACCGGAGGGCCTGCGCCGTCGACGTCCTTCTTCAAGGAACGCATGCGCAAGGCACGCCAGGACCTTCGCCTTCAGCCAGGGCTGGGCGTTCCCGCGCATGATCAACGACCAAACCAAGGGCAACATACTGAACATTAGCATGCTTTTCTGAACCAAACACACAAGACTTGTCTGCATTAACCAATCTTGAGATCTACTAGTATAATACGTAGTCCACAAAATGAAAATTTAACTCATGTTAATGCTTGTGCAGCCACCTTTGATGCTCTGGCCTGGTGGGTCGATCTGTTAGCTGTTTTCTGAATAGTTTGTTCGGCAGCTCGGAGAACGGAGAGCAATTTTTTCGGCTCCACCGATCGAGCGCTAACCATACTGTGCATGGACTGCGTCACATCACCTCCCCTTGCACCGTAGACCCATGCAGAGGGACAGCGCCGCTGTCCAAGGAGTAGCTGCCCCTAGCTCTAGCTAGGCGCCGTCGTAGCACAGCACGCCCCCGTTGTGCCATGTCCTCACCTCGGGGCCCGTGCTATTTTTTTCAGGAAGGGAAAATTATTTTCTCGGCAAAAAAAATTTAACTTAGTTTCTTAGCCTTATTTTCATTGAACTTTGTTATTTGGTTCTAAAATGAAGTTTGCTTATTTTTTTTTGCCCTTCTATCCACTCTGAAAGATCATAACTCTTCGATACGATATCGGAGGAGAATGATTTTTATACAAAAATTGTAGTTCTCAAAGAGGTCTACAACTTTATAGTTTTAGGTTTTTTTTATTCGAGGAAGTTAAGATGCCCAAAAACATAAATATAATATATAAATGTTTTTGGGCATCTGAACTTCCTCCAATGAAAAAACTCAAAACTATAAAGTTGTAGATCTCGTCGAGGCCTACAGTTTTTATATAAAAATCATCTTCATCCGATGTCATATCTAAGAGATATGATCTTTCTAAGTGAACGAAAGGATAAGAAAATAAAGAAATTTTATTTTAGGGCCAAATAGTAAAGTTCGATGAAAACAGAGCTAACAAACTAAGTCGAATTTTTTTCAGAACCAAGTAAATAATTTTCTCTTTTAGAAAAGGGATTGCATTGAACAACCATTAGCCCCTATCATAGTTCGTACTCACTTCGTTCCAAAATAAATGTGCTTCTCAAAAAATAATTATCAGTATTTATATATTAGAATATATTAATATTTATGCTAAATAATAATTATTATTGATAATATCTTAAAATATATAGTTATTAACAAAATTATTTAGAGATATAAATATTGCATATATTTGCTATAATTTAAGACAAACTTGTGGCAGAAAAACTCAAAACGACATTTATTTTGGGACCGGGGTAGTATGTGTCCATGCAATTTTATTCATAGAAGCAGTGTACTCCCTCCGTCCTTAAATAATTATCGCTTTCGTTTCCCGAGAAACAACTTTAGCCAAATATATATTAAATTATATTAATATTCATAGTATATAATTAATATCAATGGAAAGATCATTGAATCTAATTTTTTACAAATTTATTTGGATATACAAATGTTGCACGTTTTTTCTATAAATTGAGTCAAACTTGTGGCACGTACACCAACGGCGACAATTAAATAGGGACGGAAGGAGTAGTACATCTTATTATTCGATCATATTTAACATTATGTGTTTAGGTGTAAGTATAATACTTCTTCTTCTTCTTCTTTTTGAGAAGCATATTACACTGGTACAGAAATGGGCTTTGTTCCCAGTTGGAAAACCCCTTTAGCCCTGGTTTCCCAACCGGGAACAAGTTTCCGGGAGTAAATGTCACCCCTTTTAATCCCGGGTCCAGAACTTGTAACACCCGAAAAATTACATTCTTTTAAATAGTGAGAATTTATTTAATTATGCAATTAGTTGATCATTCCAATATAGGGAAATAATAATTTTTCTCAAATATAAAATCAAACCTAGGTCATACACATGTGTGATGCATTCATGCTGAAGCATTTCTTCTTTGTACTGTTGTAGCTTATTTGAATTTTTCAAATATTTCAAAACCCAATTTGAAAATCCTTTTGGAAAATGGAAAAGGAAATAGAGAAGAGCCCTTCCCCTCTCCTTTCTGGCCCAAGCAGCAGCTTGGCCTGTTTTCCACTCCCTGGCCCTAGCCGGCCCAGGTCGGATGGCCCGAGGCCAGCTCGGCCGACCTGCTCCCTCCCTTCCCCTTACCCCCTCTGACTGACGACCGGGCCCCACCGGGCAGCCCCTTCCCCCTCCCCTCTGCTTCTTCCATGGACGAGAGGCAGAGCACCGCCGCGGCCGAGCATGCGCGCGCGGAGCGTCCCTCTGCAGTGACTGCCAACCGGGCCCAGCGCCTTGACCCGCTACCGTGGAGGACCCACAGGACAGCCCCTCCCCTGTTTCCCTCTGCTGCTCATCGAGAGTCCGACGCGGGCAAGAAAGAAAACGGCCGAAGCCGAGTTCGTCGCCGCGCCGAGAAGTCCGAACCAGAGAAGAAACGGCCGAAGCCGATTTCTCCGCTCGCCAAGTTTGTTTCAATCTCCAAGATTGTCGTCACACCTCGGGAGTAGTTAAGCAGCGCCACACCCCCTCGTAGCCGTCACCTAACCCTAGCCGCCTCTTCTCGCCGCCACTGCCGAACTCCCGCGAGAACCGTGCAGCCGCCGCCGCGAGCAATTAGCTCGATTCGCCACCAATTTCCTCTCGGTAAGCCTTTGAGGAGCTTCGCTGTGATCTTGTGAAGTTTCCGAGCACTTTCCCCCTTCGATTTGTGCACTGACACGCCTCCGCCACCGTTACAGAGAGCCACCGTCCGCCGGGTCACGCCGCGAGCTATCTCCGAGTCGATTTCCGACCTTTCCATCACCCTAGGTGAGCTTGCGATGCTCTTCCCGATCTATGGGTACCCTTCCCGACCTATTTCAAGCACCGAAGGCCGAGTTCACCTTCTCCGGCGGCCCTCTGGCCATGGCGCCGCCGTCGGCCTCTGTTCCGGCTTGGAGCACCGCCACCCCTCCTCTCTTTTAATCTGATCCGCCGATTTTGAATCGGACGGCCGAGAGCAGCCCATACCGATTCGGCCGGCGTTTTTGCGAATAACCCCCTGCAGTTTTTAATGCTTAACCCGCAGCCCTTAGCGTATTCAGTAGATTACATTTTCTATATTTGAAGGCGTATTTATTTTCGGTATATATGAAAATGTGTTTTCAGATTTGAAATCAGAACTGTTTTGTTCGTAGTTTCTCCGTTTTAATTCCGATTTGAACGATTCAAATTGCGTTAGATTCGTAATTTGATGATCTACCAGTTAGTACCACTGTTTCATATGTTATTAACTTTTAAAATTCGAGATTATATTTAATCTATTATTATTCTATTATAAATCTTATAAAATTCATATCTTCCTCGTTTTAAATCTGATTTGCGCAAACTTTATATCGATGTGATCGTAGCAACGTGTAGATTTGTTTTATACCCTTTTTAATTTATTTTCTCTCTGTTAGTGTACTGTTCTAATGAAAACTATTGTTTGTATGCGTGATTGCCCCTGTATGCGTGTGTGTTGTTATGATAGATCGAGTATAGACGGTGAGCCTTACGTGGGTGATCAAGATCAGTACTTCGACAACCCGGATCATCAGGAGTTTGCTGATCAACGCAAGTATTAGTATGGATCATCCTTATTGTCCTATTCACCAAATAAATAATTGCATTCGCATGTGTCTTTCTTGTTAACCATAGTTACTTCCTAGTTTTGTTATCATGTTCCTTGCAACCTATGGGATCATGCATATGGTAGTTGATGCTAGTGCGTTATTGATATCATGATCATGTAAACTGATTAATTGAGTATGCAATAAGGATTAAAAGATGCCTTTTTAGCAACATGGAACTAGGGGATTGGAGCATAGTTTTGTGATGCACCATATCCTTCCCCCTTGGTAATGATCTGTTAGCAAAAGCTGGGACTTACAGTGCAACTATGAGGGCTACATGGCTCTGGTTTTAGTCAAGTATAGGTCCTTTTTCTAGCTTGTTAGAGGTTACCGAAAGGCGTGATGGGGCCTGACGACTCGGGTATAGTGCGGCTCCTGTCCGAGTGTGTATAACCTGCGTGACCTTGTGCCACGAAGAAGGGGGGCTCTACATCTGCTTGCCGAGGAAACCTTGCGGCCCTAACATGTTAGACGAGCCTTTGAAAGGCTTCATAGTGAAACCCTGCTCTCTCACCTTGGTAGTGTTATGGGAGTAATTAACCCGAGCAAACGGGAATCACGGCTCATAGTGAAAGTGCACAACCTCTGCAGAGTGTAAAACTGGTATACCAGCCGCGCTCACGGTCACGAGTGGCCCGGAAAACTCACGGAATAGTTATCTTTCAGGGTGATGTTTACTTGTTGCTAGTTTATTTATTGCTACTCATTAATTGTGTTTACTATGATCATGAGAATGGGCTTATTAACTTGTTGCTATTCAATTGCATAAAAGGTGATTAATTAAAAGCAAACAGCTGTTAAACCCGTGTCAACCTTTTGAGCCTCATGAACCCATGCTAGTCTTGTTGAGTACGACATGTACTTACGCTTGTTTATTTTTCATTATTTGGTTAAAAATCCCGGATAGGTAACAGATGGTGATAGTGATGAGGACTACCCAGAGGACTACTAGGCTTGTGCTTCACCAGTCGATGTCCCTGTGCTATGGAGCTACCGCGAGAGTTATCTTTATTTTTCCGCTGTGTAATGACTTTGATATTATTCGCTATGTATTAAACATTGGTTATGATACAATTTATGCAATTTGTTGGCTTATGTGTGTGACTGATCTCTGGGCGCACATAAGATTATGCATCCCATTTGATCCTTAAAATTGGGTGTGGCAGATTGGTATCGGAGCCGTGTTGACTGTAGGACGCAAGCCTAGTTAGCACTGGATAGCCCTTAGCTTTATTATCTCTTTTTACTTGTTATATTAATTTGTTACAAGTTTTTGCTGATATCCTACCCTTGTCCATTGCAAAATTTTGACTTAATCTTAATTCTTGTAGATGGCCAACCTTAAGCGCACTGCTCACAAGCGTGTCATGCCACCTAAGAGGTACCTGCAGCGCTTCATCTCTGGCGGACGTGTTTCCCGACCGGAGGTACCCGTGGAAGACGTACCAGTGGAGGAGCCCCAGCAGGAGGTGCCCGCAGAGAAGCCCAGTGAAGAGCCCTTGGAAGACAGCTCTGAAGACGTACCTATGGAGGACCCTCAGGAAGATGAACCCGAGAAGGTGGAGCCGCAGGGTGACCAGGATTGTGCTGGCGACCCTGATGACGAAGATGATGGAGGCGACTCGGATGACTCCGACGACCCCGATGACGATGGCGACGATGATGGAGACCAGGGTGGAAAACCCTGGGTGGGAATGATTCACTATGATCATCATGGTGATGACTACTACCACCCGCTGCTTCTCGACTTGGTGCGCCGCTTCTACCCCAACGCCTCGGTGCTGTACAAGACGGAGCACTGGAAGCACCCTGACTACGCCGACTACTATGAGACGAGGGTGTACATCAAGGAGGGAAGCCAGGTGAAGAATATCCACTATGCTGTCTCCATTCGACTCTCCAAAGCTGCCGCCATCAAGGATGCCGCACGACAAGCTCTTATGGTGCACCGCCATGAGAATTGGGACATCATCAAGTGGGAGATGCACCGCTACCTTCCCCGCCGTCAGAGTGGCCAAGCTAACTGCAGCATCGCCAGTCTACTTGGAGAAGTGAACGCCCGACTCCATGCTGCCTTGGAATATTTGGCCCAGACCAACACTTTTCTGGACCAGACATTGGATGAGCTGAACACCAGGACTGAAGCTAACTACAAGCTCAGCCGGGCGGTGGATGAGTTGAACAGGCAACTCGGTGTTGGACCCCCTCCGCCATCACCAAGGTGCCCAGCTGAATCGCCGCCAAGGAACCGAGGTGACCATGGATGCTCACACCCGCACCGACATCGACCCCTAGAGGAGTTACCCCCAGTTAGTAGCAAAAGACGCTAGTAGCGCAAGTTGAGTCAAGTCGAGTCTAGTTCGTGTCTTGTGAACGTTTGTGCTAGATTGCTTTTTCTTATGAACAATGCTTGATTTGGAGTTTGTAATGAATGCTGAGATTGTGGGCATGTCCGCAAAATCTCTTTATATAGGTTTGAATTAATGCATAATAGTTTAGGTTGATTATCTAAGTTTCCAGCAGTGCTGTTTTTCAGACCTCTTTGCCTTAGTTATTTTTCCTATTTAATTATATACGACCAAAAATCGTGAAAAATTTGTGAAAAACTAGACTTCTGTAGTTTTCTTTGGCCGCAAGAATCATCTCAATATCAGTTACGGTTTGGGAGAAACAAATGTCACAAGTCAAAGTTTCTGCGCTGTCTGTTACTCTGAAACAGTTTCGAATCAAATCTGTTTTTGATAAACTTAACGACAGAATCTGGAGAGATGGTCTGAATAAAAGTTGTTGAGTTTTTCTCATGCTTTCCAACCATGTATAGCATATCTCTGTTTGACTTCGGGAACTCCAGATATGACTGTTTTTCTACTCTACCGTTGTTGGATCGCGCCCAGAATTTCCTGTTCTAGTCTTTTAACTGTTATTTTAATGGAAAAAAATTCTAAACCTCACTTCAATGATTTGAACAGCAGATGGCCCACACCAGGAGGAACCCAAGGGGTGATGGTACCTCTGAAGAAAATGCTAATCCACCACCACCTCCGCCACAGCCTAATATGGAGCAGCTGATGATGATGCAAACACAGCTAATGCAGCAGATGGCCCAAAACATTCAACTGCTGCAGCGAAACAATGGCAATGGGAACCCACTTCCATCACCCTGTGACAAGAGAAGCGAATTCTTGAAGGGACGCCCGCCCACCTTCGATCATTCCAGTGATCCTCTCCAAGCTGATGATTGGCTGCGGGCAATAGAAAGGCAGCTGGAGATCGCCCAATGCAACGACGTCGAGAAGGTTCTCTATGCATCCGGGCAGTTGCAGGGAGCTGCTCTGGATTGGTGGGAGTCTTTCCATTTTGGATGTGCCGACCCCATCTCTTGGCGGTAATTCCGTGAGGGGTTCCGCAATCATCATGTGCCTGCAGGGTTGATGAAGCTGAAGAAGAAGGAGTTTTTTTCTCTGAAGCAGGGAGGTATGCTAGTTGCCGAGTACCATGACAAGTTCATCCAATTGTCGCGGTATGCTCCAAAAGAGGTAGAAGATGATGCCAAGAAGCAAGAGCTCTTCTTGGAGGGACTGAATGATCATCTCCAGTACCAGTCGCTCTCCCACACTTTCGCCAACTTCCAACAGTTGGTGGACAAAGCTTTGATCATCGAGAGCAAGCGCCGTGAGATAGATGAGAAGAAGAAGAAGAGGAAGTTTCAAGGGCAGTCGTCTGGAAGCAACAGCCGCTTCTGTAACAACAAGCAGCAGCCTCAGCAGCAACAATGTTTCCAGGGACAGTCTGGATTCAAGAACAATTTCCAGAATCAACAACGTTCCCAGAACCAGCAGCGTTCCCAGTACCAGCAACAAGGTGGCAACCAGGCGCCACAACTGACTGCTCTCAACAACATCCTAGTGAAGAATGGTGCCCCCAACAAGTGTTTCCGCTGTGGCAAGGAAGGACACTTGTCCTACAATTGTCCTGAGAAGCAAAATCCCCAAGCCTCCCAGAAGCAGAACAACCAGCAGAGAGTGCCACCTCACACCGGGAAGGTGAACCATGTGTCAGTTGATACGGCACAAGAGACTCCAGAGGTCATGATGGGTACGTTCAATATCGACTCCATTCCCGCTACAGTTCTTTTTGACTCTGGTGCTTCACATACTTTCATTTCGTACACATTTGTTAGAAAGCATGGTATTCCCCTTAGTGTCATGAAACATCCTATTATGGTTTCTTCTCCGGGTGCTGTTATGCAAGCTACTCTTCAGTGTCTCCCGATTACTGTCTCATTAAGAGAGGTAGAATTTGAGATAACCCCTACTGTGTTAAATACTGCCGGAATTGATCTTATCCTGGGTATGGATTGGATGATGAAGAACGACATCAATATAAAGTGCAAGGAGAAGGCCGTGACTATCACTACCCAGAAGGGAGATGAGGTCAGAGTTGAGGTTGCTTTGCAAGTTCAACAGAAAGCCACAGTACATCAGCTCAGAGAAGAAGTGCAACCGGATAACTCAGTGGTGGATGAGTTTGAAGATGTGTTTCCAGATGAGTTGCCAGGTATGCCGCCTGACCGTGACATTGAATTTATCATTGAGTTGTTACCTGGTACTACACCTATAGCTAAATGTCCATATAGAATGGGAGTTAAAGAATTAGAAGAACTTAAGAAACAAATTAAAGAACTGTCAGAAAAAGGTTTCATTCGTCCTAGTTCTTCACCTTGGGGAGCCCCGGTTATTTTTGTTGATAAGAAAGATGGTAGTCAAAGGATGTGTGTTGATTATCGGTCACTGAATGAGGTCACCATTAAGAACAAGTATCCGTTGCCTAGAATTGATGACTTATTTGATCAGTTGAGAGGTGCCTGTGTGTTTTCCAAGATTGATCTCCGTTCAGGTTATCATCAGTTGAAGATTCGTGACTCTAACATACCTAAGACTGCATTCACTACTCGGTATGGATTGTATGAGTATACGGTAATGTCCTTTGGTTTGACTAATGCACCTGCCTACTTCATGTATCTGATGAACAAGGTATTCATGGAATTCTTGGATAAGTTTGTTGTGGTGTTCATTGATGATATCTTGATCTACTCCAAGAATGAAGAAGAGCATGCCGAACATCTGACATTGGTTTTGCAGAAGCTCAGAGAACACAAGCTGTATGCCAAGCGAAGTAAGTGCGAGTTCTGGTTGAGAGAAGTTGCTTTTCTAGGACATATTGTGTCCAATGGTGGAATTTCTGTAGACCCAAGCAAGGTGGCAGACGTGTTGAATTGGAAGCCGCCAACTGATGTGACTGGCATTCGTAGTTTTCTTGGTTTAGCTGGTTACTACCGAAGGTTCATTGAAGGATTCTCCAAGCTTGCGAAGCCAATGACTTCCTTGCTAGAGAAGAATGCCAAGTTTGTGTGGTCTGAGAAGTGTCAAGCTAGTTTCGAAGAATTGAAGAAGAGGTTGACAACAGCGCCAGTGTTGGTTTTGCCGGACCTAAGTAAGAAGTTCTCTATCTATTGTGATGCTTCCCTCCTAGGTCTTGGTTGTGTACTCATGCAAGAAGGAAGAGTCGTAGCATATGCATCGAGACAGTTGAGGAAGCATGAGTTGAATTATCCTACCCATGATTTGGAGCTAGCAGCTGTGGTTCACGCTCTGAAGTTATGGAGGCATTATCTGATTGGTCATAAGTGTGACATCTATACAGATCATAAGAGCTTGAAGTATATCTTCACCCAAGCAGAGTTGAATTTAAGGCAACGTCGTTGGTTGGAATTGATAAAGGATTATGATTTGGAAGTGCACTATCATCCTGGCAAAGCAAATGTTGTAGCAGATGCTCTTAGTAGAAAGAGTTATGCTAATGAGATTCGAGCAACCACTATACCCGCAGAGTTGTGTGCAGAGATGGAGCGTCTCAACTTGGGAATTGTGATCAATGCTGTTGAGATGGAGGTTGAACCCACACTAGAGCAAGAGATACGAAAGGCTCAGTTGGAAGATGAGAAGCTCAAAGAAATAGCAGAGAACATTGTGGTTGAAAAATCACCCGGATTCAGGCTAGATGAGAATAGAACCTTATGGTTTGGGAAGAAACTCTGTGTACCTGAAGTGAAATCCATCCGAGACGCTATACTGCGTGAAGCTCATGAGTCAGCATATTCTATACACCCAGGAAGTACCAAGATGTATTTGGATCTGAAGGAAAAATATTGGTGGGTTGGACTGAAGCGTGATGTAGCAGAATATGTGGCTATCTGTGATACCTGCCAGAGAGTTAAAGCTGAACACCAGAGGCCTGCAGGATTGCTACAACCACTAAAGATACCTGAGTGGAAGTGGGAAGAAGTCGGTATGGACTTTATAGTTGGATTGCCACGTACTCAGAGAGGTTATGATTCAATCTGGGTAATTGTGGATCGACTGACTAAAGTTGCTCATTTCCTCCCCGTCAAGACCACCTATACCGGAGCAAGACTTGCATAGTTGTATATGGAAAGGATTGTGTGTCTACATGGAGTTCCAAAGAAGATAGTGTCCGATAGGGGTACGCAGTACACCTCATAGTTTTGGCAACAAGTGCATAGATCATTGGGAACATGGTTGAATTTCAGTTCTGCATATCACCCTCAAACTGACGGTCAAACTGAACGGATTAATCAGATTTTGGAAGATATGTTGAGAGCTTGTGCTTTACAGTATGGAACGAGTTGGGATAAGAGTCTGCCGTATGCGGAGTTCTCTTATAATAATAGTTACCAGAAAAGTCTCAAGATGGCACCCTTCGAAGTATTGTATGGACGCAAGTGCAGGACACCCTTGTTTTGGAATCAAACTGGAGAAAGTCAAGTGTTTGGACCAGATGTGTTGAGAGACGCAGAGGAGCAAGTCCAGACAATAAGAGAGAACTTAAGAATAGCACAATCTAGACAGAAGAGTTATGCGGATACACGGAGAAGAGAACTAGCTTTTAATGTAGGAGACTATGTATATCTTAAAGTGTCCCCGATGAGAAGTGTGAAAAGGTTCAACAGCAAAGGAAAATTGGCACCAAGGTATATTGGTCCTTTCAAGATCCTAGAGAGACGTGGAGAAGTGGCATATCAGCTAGAACTTTCGAAAAGTTTGTCCGGTGTGCATGATGTGTTCCACATATCTCAATTGAGGAAGTGTTTGAGAGTACCGGAAGAGCAGGTTCCTGTCGAGGAAATAGTTTTCAAGGAGAGTCTCACATATGAGGAACATCCAGTGAAAATTTTGGAAACCGCAGAAAGAGTTACAAGAAGTCGAGTTATAAAGATGTGCAAGGTGCAGTGGCATCGGTACTCTGAGGAAGAAGCTACATGGGAAAGAGAGGAAGATCTCAGAGAAAAGTACCTGGAGTTGTTTGAGTAAGCACCAACTGAATCTCGAGGACGAGATTATTTTTAAGGGTGGTAGAATTGTAACACCCGAAAAATTGCATTCTTTTAAATAGTGGGAATTTATTTAATTATGCAATTAGTTGATCATTCCAATATAGTGAAATAATAATTTTTCTCAAATATAAAATCAAACCTAGGTCATACACATGTATGATGCATTCATGCTGGAGCATTTCTTCTTTGTACTGTTGTAGCTTATTTGAATTTTTCAAATATTTCAAAACCCAATTTGAAAATCCTTTTGGAAAATGGAAAAGAAAATAGAGAAGAGCCCTTCCCCTCTCCTTTCTGGCCCAAGCAGCAGCTTGGCCTGTTTTCCACTCCCTGGCCCCAGCCGGCCCAGGTCGGATGGCCCGAGGCCAGCTCGGGCGACCTGCTCCCTCCCTTCCCCTTACCCCCTCTAACTGACGACCGAGCCCCACCGGGCAGCCCCTTCCCCCTCCCCTCTGCTTCTTCCATGGACGAGAGGCAGAGCACCGCCGCGGCCGAGCACGCGCGCGCGGAGCGTCCCTCTGCCGTGACTGCCAACTAGGCCCAGCGCCTTGACCCGCTACCGTGGAGGACCCACAGGACAGCCCCTCCCCTGTTTCCCTCTGCTGCTCGCTGAGAGTCCGACGCGGGCAAGAAAGAAAACGGCCGAAGCCGAGTTCGTCGCCGCGCCGAGAAGTCCGAAGCAGAGAAGAAACGGCCGAAGCCGATTTCTCCGCTCGCCGAGTTTGTTTCAATCTCTAAGATTGTCATCACACCTCGGGAGTACTTAAGCAGCGCCACACCCCCTCGTAGCCATCACCTAACCCTAGCCGCCTCTTCTCGCCGCCACTACCGAGCTCCCGCGAGAACCGAGCAGCCGCCGCCGCGAGCAATTAGCTCGATTCGCCACCAATTTCCTCTCGGTAAGCCTTTGAGGAGCTTCGCTGTGATCTTGTGAAGTTCCCGAGCACTTTCCCCCTTCGATTTGTGCACTGACACGCCTCTGCTGCCGTTACAGAGAGCCACCGTCCGCCGGGTCACGCCGCGAGCTATCTCCGAGTTGATTTCCGACCTTCCCATCACCCTAGGTGAGCTTGCGATGCTCTTCCCGATCTATGGGTACCCTTCCCGACCTATTTCAAGCACCGAAGGCCGAGTTCACCTTCTCCGGCGGCCCTCCGGCCATGGCGCCGCCGTCGGCCTCTGTTCCGGCTGGGAGCACCGCCACCCCTCCTCTCTTTTAATCTGATCCGCCGATTTTGAATCGGACGGCCGAGAGCAGCCCATACCGATTCGACCGGCGTTTTTGCGAATAATCCCCTGCAGTTTTTAATGCTTAACCCGCAGCCCTTAGCGTATTCAGTAGATTACGTTTTCTGTATTTGAAGGCGTATTTATTTTCGGTATATATGAAAATGTGTTTTCAGATTTGAAATCAGAACTGTTTTGTTCGTAGTTTCTCCGTTTTAATTCCGATTTGAACGATTCAAATTGCGTTAGATTCGTAATTTGATGATCTACCAGTTAGTACCACTGTTTCATATGTTATTAACTTTTAAAATTTGAGATTATATTTAATCTATTATTATTCTATTATAAATCTTGTAAAATTCATATCTTCCTCGTTTTAAATCCGATTTGCGCAAACTTTATATCGATGTGATCGTAGCAACGTGTAGATTTGTTTTATACCCTTTTTAATTTATTTTCTCTTTGTTGGTGTACTGTTCTAATGAAAACTCTTGTTTGTATGCGTGATTGCCCCTGTATGCGTGTGTGTTGTTATGATGGATCGAGTATAGACGGTGAGCCTTACGTGGGTGATCAAGATCAGTACTTCGACAACTCGGATCATCAGGAGTTTGCTGATCAAGGCAAGTATTAGTATGGATCATCCTTGTTGTCCTATTCACCAAATAAACAATTGCATTCGCATGTGTCTTCCTTGTTAACCATAGTTACTTCCTAGTTTTGTTATCCTGTTCCTTGCAACCTATGGGATCATGCATATGGTAGTTGATGCTAGTGCGTTATTGATATCATGATCATGTAAACTGATTAATTGAGTATGCAATAAGGATTAAAAGATGCCTTTTTAGCAACATGGAACTAGGGGATTGGAGCATAGTTTTGTGATGCACCATATCCTTCCCCCTTGGTAATGATCTGTTAGCAAAAGCTGGGACTTACAGTGCAACTATGAGGGCTACATGGCTCTGGTTTTAGTCAAGTATAGGTCCTTTTTCTAGCTTGTTAGAGGTTACCGAAAGGCGTGATGGGGCCTGACGACTCGGGTATAGTGCGGCTCCTGTCCGAGTGTGTATAACCTGCGTGACCTTGTGCCACGAAGAAGGGGGGCTCTACATCTGCTTGCCGAGGAAACCTTGCGGCCCTAACATGTTAGACGAGCCTTTGAAAGGCTTCATAGTGAAACCCTGCTCTCTCACCTTGGTAGTGTTATGGGAGTAATTAACCCGAGCAAACGGGAATCACGGCTCATAGTGAAAGTGCACAACCTCTGCAGAGTGTAAAACTGGTATACCAGCCGCGCTCACGGTCACGAGTGGCCCGGAAAACTCACGGAATAGTTATCTTTCAGGGTGATGTTTACTTGTTGCTAGTCGATTTATTGCTACTCATTAATTGTGTTTACTATGATCATGAGAATGGGCTTATTAACTTGTTGCTATTCAATTGCATAAAAGGTGATTAATTAAAAGCAAACAGCTGTTAAACCCGTGTCAACCTTTTGAGCCTCATGAACCCATGCTAGTCTTGTTGAGTACGACATGTACTTACGCTTGTTTATTTTTCATTATTTGGTTAAAAATCCCGGATGGGTAACAGATGGTGATAGTGATGAGGACTACCCAGAAGACTATTAGACTTGTGCTTCACCAGTCGACGTCCCTGTGCTATGGAGCCACCGCGAGAGTTATCTTTATTTTTCCGCTGTGTAATGACTTTGATATTATTCGCTATGTATTAAACATTGGTTATGATACAATTTATGCAATTTGTTGGCTTATGTGTGTGACTGATCTCTGGGCGCACATAAGACTATGCATCCCATTTTATCCTTAAAATTGGGTGTGACAGAACTGAGATCAAAAGTGGACCTTTAGTCCCGGTTTGAAACACAAACCGGGACTAAAAGGTCTGCTGCCCAGACCACGTGTCCTCGGGTCTGTGGAACCTTTTAGTCCCGGTTTGTATAAACAATCGAGACTAAAGCCTTCCTTTTTTGTTTTTTGTGTTTTTTCAGTTCATTATTTGTTTTGTTTTTAAATTATGGTTTCGATTTAAAATTATCTATGCACACACATATTACATATATATATATATATATACATATATATTTTACATATATATATATGTAACATATATATGTATATATATTATATGTGTGTGTATCGGTTTTGACAAAGGGCACAATACGACATAATATATATTACAAACTATATATACATATATATATACATATACATATACATATATACTAGAGAGTTTAACACTTTTTTCACTCCAAATGTTTTCCTCTCCAAAAGTTTTCACTCCAACATATATATATGCCCTTCAGTCATCTTCATCACCACCGTTGCCCGGCTTCCAAGATTCATTGGGGTCATTGTAAAATTCTCCGGAGGAATTCAAAACTTGATCATTAAGAAACCCTGCTATGGTCTCTTGAATTGCCTTGAGCTCGTCTTTTACCAGGACCTTTTTCTTTAAATAATCAGTCTTCAAACAGAGTCAAAGGGAAAGGTATTAATATATATGATTATATATATATGTATATATACATTTGTGTGAGTTAATATGAGATCGATTTAACGCACTTTTAGCTTCTCCCGGTCAGTTCTGACTGAATACACCCTCATGAACTCGTAGACATAGTATCCACAAGTGTTATTCCCGGGTTGTTGCCGCAGAACCCACTTTACAAGACAAAAAAGATTGTCATCCGATCCGGACAATACATATATATAGATACATATATAACATGAATGGCCTCTAAGTATATATACTTACCATGTGTGGGATTATAGTCAGTGGTGCTTTGCAATGTTTGAGGTCGTATTTCTCAATGAATCTTTTCCAAACACTGCCAATCAAAATAAAAATATCCAATGATCGATGTGAATATTTTCCAAACACTGCAATTGAAGAAAGTAAGGAGAAATAAATTACCTCTAAAAAATATCTATCATATCTTGGATTTGGTCCAGGCTCTTTCTCACAGAATCTAAGATCTCCATGTGGCTTTGTTGAAGATCGATGACGATCAATATCCAATGATCGTTAAAGTTGTAGGGGAAGAGTACTGTTTCTTGCCGCGTTGCTTTGCTAAGAACTTCATGAGATTCTTCTCTGTGTCTTCTTTCCATGTTGGGTTGGGTTTAGGGTGTTCGAATACAATATGTGGATCAATGAAACCAACTTCATTAGACCCTCTCTGTTTGCACATTTGCATCTCATAGCTGCATATATATAGAGAGAGAGAGAGTAAGTATATATATATAGAGAGAGAGATTTGAATTGCAGAAAGAAAGTACACTTACAGACAATAGCAGCTCATTATTATTTTGTCGAGGGAATCCATGTGGCATAGTTGGTGTAATTCAGCAAAATCAACAAACATAATATCATCGCCACGGAACCAATGTTGGTTTCTAATTCGGCCAGAAATCCAAGACTCACCTCGTGTACATGCCCCAAGGTACCACTTGTTTAGCAAGTACATTTGCGTACCTAGTTGACTGAGGGTTTTTGGATTCCATAGACTCTGACCATGTTGATATTTCCTCCACTCGTCAACTACTTGCGCTTTCTCCACTTGCTCCAATCCAACCATTTGGGCAAGGTTCATACCAGTTTCCGCCATGAAAGCTTCAAACTCGTTCAAATTGACCTCACTAGGTACCTGGATGCGGTCCATAAATGAGCCATATTGATTCAGTATCTGATCACTAACAATTAGCGGGGGGATTGATTGCTTGTCTTGTTTACCGAGTTACGGAACATCTTTCCCTGCCTTCTTCTGTTTGTCAATAGACTTCGTGAGAGAGCGGTCATAGTCCGATAGTGAGAGGGGCTATTTAGCTTCTCTCAACTTCTTCTCGTGCTCCATCCTTTTTTGCCTTAAAGCATCACGAGATAGATAGTAGTACGGTTGCGCATTCTTTTTCTTCATCTCTTCTGTCTCCTTTGGTTTTCTTGTGAAAAAATCTGCGACTTGTTTTTTCACCGCAACATCTAACTCCTCTTTAGTCTTTTCACCGGGCAGTTTCTGAGGAATGGGGTGCTTTGTTTGCCTTGTGGCTTTCTTCTTTGCGGGCAGGGTTGGTTCCACCACCTGCGGTGCAGGCCTCTTAGTAGATGGCTTGGTAGGTGGGGGAGGTGTTGGAACTCGTGGCGGCGATGACGGCTTTGCTATTGGTGGAGGTGATGGCGCCCTGTCTGGTGTAATAACATCTTCGTACTCGCAGCCCAGAGCACTCTGATGGTCTGGGGAATAGATTATTAGACTTGGCCTTTTTTTCTGTTCTTCAAGACGAGGCGACGGTGGCGCCCCTGGAATAATAATGTATCGCTTGCGCCATACAATGAATGTCTTCTCAGCTTCTCCTAGTGTCTTCTCCCCATCACCTCCTTCAATCTCAAGAGGCACATTACCAAAACCTTTGGTAACTCTATCCACCGAGACGCTAACATATTCAGGTGGTATTCTTCTCCCATGGATAGTGGGTGTCTTAGTCGGGTCTACTGGGTTTACAATACCGGTAGCAACCATGACTGTGGAGTTCCCCTGTGCAATGTGCAGCTCACACGGTGTAAGTGGATTAGTGATATCATCCACGGGGAAGCGCAACGCTCCGTCATCTTGCTGATTTGGCACCTCAGTAGAAGCACAACTGCTTTTTGCAAGATTTTCTGGTTGGCTAACTCCTTCTGATGTATGTCTACTCAATGCTAATTCCAACTGCCTTGCTATTTCCTCTTGCATTCTTGCTTCAAGTTGTTTCTCATGTTCATGAGACTGACGTAGCGCTTCACGTGACTCGAGAACATATTCTTCTAACTTGCACATCCGCTCTGCCTCCTCTTCCTTCCTTCTTCGATGGCTTCTGTAGCTATCTTTGTCCTCAGGGAAACCATGTTCCCATGTCACACCCGGTCCCAACCCTCTGGTTCGGCCAGGGTGCTCAGCGGTACCAATGGCATATGTCAGTTCGTCCTTCTCTCTCTTCGGCCTGAATACCCCTTTCTCTTTAGCGTGCATAATATATTGCAATCTTTCTGCTGCGTCTACAAGTTTCTGGCCATGAATTACCTTCCCGGTCTGCAGGTCAAGACTTCCCCCATGACCAAAAAACCATTGTTTCGCACGTACAGGCCATGCAGCTGATTCTGGTATGAGCCCCTTGGTTAAAATATCAGCTTCCAATTTTTCCCACTTGGGAATGGCAGAAGGGTAACCACCTGATCCCAAGTGATGGTGGTATTCCTTTTTGCGAGCATTCTCAGTGTTCCTTCTGACCCGTGTCTCACCCTATTCCGATAACTTGTACTATACAAATTCATCCCAGTAGGGCCTACACTTTGTGATCGGACCAGTGGCTCGGTCAAAATCTGGCGTCTTGTTCTCCTTCACATATGTCTTATAGAGACTTTTCTTCCAACTCTAAAACTGTGTGGCCATCTTCTTCATTGCCCAGCGCCTAACTAGCGACTTCAAGTCTTCGCTGTTGAACTCTGGATAATTATTCGTTTCTAGCATGAAATGTTGAAGAATATCATTCCACACTAGATTCTTGTCAACATCAGAAACAAAGCTGACATCAGGAGCACTAGGCTTTGCCTTCCATTCTCGTGCACTGATCGGGATCCTGTCCCTTACAAGGTATCCACAATGGTTCGCGAATTTCTTTGCCTGTGGTCCTAAGGGTTCGCCCGTATCTGTGTCGAACTCTGTGATCACAAAGCGACCCTCTAATGGCTTCTTCGGGCCCCGGACTCCTTTGCTCTTGCCCGTAGATGTCATGGTTCCAGATGGCTACAAAACTAAGTTAAGAAACAAATATTTAATAAGTATCGGTAACCACGCATATAATGATTCGTAACCATGTGTTCGCAATAAACAAATACCTCGCCAGTAGTATTATCTGCAACATTGTCTTGCTGCACATTCCCATCATCCACTAAGTACTGACTCCCGTCGTCTTCTCCCTCCGGCCAGTGTTGACTGCCAGTGTTGATAATGTCCATCATTTCTTGTTCCATATTGCCTCTTTCTCCGGCCATCTAGAGGGGGAAAATTGTTAATATTAATATTGCATGTGGAACAAAAGAGGCAGAAAACCTAAACCCTAGCCCTAACATTAATTAAACCATAGCCCTAAGCCTAAACCCTAACACTAAACCCTAGCCCTAAACCCTAACACTAAACCCTAGCCCTAAACCCTACACTAAACCCTAACACTAGCCCTAAACAACCCTAGCACTAAACCCTAACACTAAACCCTAGCCCTAAACCCCCCTAAACCTAATTAATAATACAATTAATTAGTATAAGCTAATAACTAAACTAACTGCAAAAACTAAACTAAAACTAATTTACTAATTAATTACTAATATATTAACCTAAACTAAACTAATTTGCATGTGGTCCTAACTAATTAAACTAAACTAAACAAATAATTAGTAATAAAAAAACTAACTAACTAAACTAACTAACCAAACTAACTAAACTAACTAACCTAACTAACTAACCTAACTAACTAAACTAACTAACTAAGCTAACTAACTAACTAAAAATAGAACTAAAACTAAATAGAACTAATTAATAATATCTAACTAACTAATTAACTAATTAAACTATCTAAACTAAACTAAATTAATTAACTAACTAAAAATAAAACTAAACTAACTAAATGAAAAAAACCTTTTGCTTACCTCGGCGATGTAGGGCGGCGGTGAGCAGAGGAGAGAGGGCCGGCGGCGGATCTCGTGGCGGCCGGTGTCGAGGCTCGCAGAGGGGCAGTCCGCGGCGGCGACCGGCAACACGGACACCGCGCGCAGTGGTCAAAGAGGCGGATGTAGGGTGCGCAGCGGTGGCGGGCCGGGCGTCGAGATCCCGCGCGAGGCGGTGGCGAGCTCGAGCAGGTCAGGGCGGCGCGCGGGCGGGGGGGCGTCGCGCCGGCGGGGCACTGGCGGCCGGCGTCGGTTGCAACGGTCCGAGAGGCGGCGGCGGCGTCGAGGGCGAACGGCGGACAGGGAGTGTGAATCAAAGAAGTCCGAGATGGATCGAGGTTGAAGGCGAGCGTTCAATATATAGGTCGGGACTTTTAGTCTCGGGTCTGATCCAAAACCGGGACCAAAAATTTTTAGCCCCGGTTCCAACCAGGAACCGGGACTAAAGCTCATACTTTTAGTCCCTGTTCTTGATAGGAACCGGGACTAAAAGTGTGTTTTTAGCGGGTCTGAAAATTTCGGCCCACCTTTAGTCCCGGTTGCAGCCTACAACCGGGACTAAAAGTGAGATTTCTGTTCATCTCCCGCCAACTTCTTCATTTCTTTTTGTCTTACTTTATAATACTTATAAACCTTAATAATTCAATAGTAAATGGAAATGTTGACAAAAAAATTTTTAAAAAAGGTTTCTGCTTTATTTTACTGCATACTACACAGAAGAAAAAAATTTTACCTATATTTCTTGATTTCTTTACAAATATTAAAAGTAATATACGGTAATAATTATTAATTCATTAATGCAAAAATATAGTGCTCAACAAATATAAATAAAATGGTTGGTATTTGACAGAAAAGTTGTTTTCAATTTATTTCAACGTAAATTCATGGATCTAATGTCTCACAATTATTACATAATAGCTCAATTCGCTCTAAGCAATCACAGTAGTGAACTTTTTTAAATATATGTCCCTCGATCATAATCGACGCAGCCATGGGGTGTCTTTGTTGTTCAATAGGATGCTTGGGTCTTTGTTGACCATGAAGGGTGGGATTCGATCATCCTTCTCATAATCTTCTGATGTGTCTGTCTTATCTTCAATTCCCACAATGTTTCTTTTTCCTGAAAGAACTATATAACGCTTTGGCTCATTGCTAAATGGGTTCTTATCGTTTTTCCCTCTTTTTGGTTTCGAAGACATGTCATTGACATAGAATACCTGATTGACATCCTTGGCAAGCACAGATGGTTCATCTTTGAACCCACTGTTATTGAGGTCCACTATTGTCATTCCATACTGGTTGTCCACTGTTACCCCGCCTCCGGACACCTTTACCCACTGGCACTTGAACAAAGGAACTTTAAAAGTAGGTCTATAGTCTAGTTCCCAAATCTCCTCTATGCGGCCATAGTATGTTTGCTTAGTCCCGTTCGGGTCTGTGGCATCTATGCGGATACCACTGTTTTGGTTGGTGCTCCTTTTATCGTGGGCTACTGTGTAGAATGTATTTCCATTTATCTTGTACCCTTTGTATGTGAGGATATGCCATGATGGTTGCCTAGCCAACAAACACAGTTGCTCCGGAATACTCTCATCACCCTGACATTCTTTTCGTAACCAACCGCTAAAAGATTCCATGTGATGGCGCGAAATCCAAGCTTCAGACCTGCCTGGAAACTGTGATAGTAGGAATTCCTTGTGTCTGTCCATATATGGCTCCACCAAGGTGGAGTTTTGCAGAACTGTGTAGTGTGCTTTCTTGAAATAATCGTCACCCTGACCGATATATGTTTTCTTCCCTAGTGTCCCCTTTCCACTTAGCCTCCCCTCATGTCGTGATTCTAGAACACCAATTGGGTCTAGATCAGGAATAAAATCAACACAGAACTCAATGACCTCCTCGGTTCCGTAGCCCTTCGCGATGCTTCCTTCTGGCCAAGCACGATTGTGAACGTATTTCTTTAGGACTCCAATAAACCTCTCAAAGGGGAACATGTTGTGTAGGAACACATGACCCAGAATAATAATCTCCTTGACCGGGTGAACTAGGAGGTGCGTCATGATATTGAAGAAGGATGGAGGGAAAACCAACTCGAAGCTGACAAGACACTGAACCACGTCATTCTGTAGCTTAGCAAGATCTAGAGGATTGATTGCCTTCTGAGAAATTGAGTTGAGGAATGCACATAGCTTCACGGTGGCTAGACGTACATTTGGAGGTAGAATTCCTCTTAATACACCTGGAAGCAATTGTGTCATGAGCACGTGGCAGTCATAGGACTTTAAGTTTTGGAATTTCTTCTCTGGCACGTTTATTATACCTTTTATATTTGAGGAGTATCCGGATGGTACCTTGATGTTGTCTAGGCATTCAAACAGGCTCTCCTTCTCTTCTTTGCTAAGACTGTAACTAGCAGGTCCTAAGTATTGGCGTCCATCAGCTGTCTTCTCGTTCAAACGCTGGAGGTCCTCTCGTGCTTCAGGTGTGTCCTTGCTCTTCCCGTACACACCCATGAAAGCCAAGCAGGTTCACACAAAGATTCTTTGTTAGGTGCATCACATCAATCGCATTGCGGACCTCTAGGACTTTCCAATATCGTAGCTCCCAAAATATGGACTTCTTCCACATAGGTGCATGACCGCTAGCGTCGTTCGGAACGGGTTCACTGCCAGGTCCCTTTCCGAAGACTACTTTCACGTCCTTGACCATATCGAGTACATCCTCACCGGTGCGGTTGATAGGCTTGGACTTGTGGTCCGCCTTACCTTTAAAATGCTTGCCTTTCTTTCTTACAGGGTGATTCACAGGCAGGAATCGACGATGCCCAAGGTAGACAACCTTTCCACATTTTTTCAAAAATATACCTTTAATGTCCGTGAAACAGTGCACACATGCATTATATCCCTTGTTCGACTGTCCTGAAAGATTACTTAGAGCAGGCCAATCATTGATTGTTACGAACAACAATGCACGGAGGTCAAAGTGCTCCTGTTTGTGCTCATCCCAAACACGTATACCTGGTTTGTTCCACAAAAGCAGCAGTTCTTCAATTAGTGGCCTCAGGTACACATCGATATCATTGCCAGGCTGCCTTGGTCCTTGGATTAGCACAGGCATCATAATGAACTTTCTCTTCATGCATAACCATGGAGGTAGGTTGTAGATACATAGTGTAACAGGCCAAGTGCTATGACTACTATTCTGCTCCCTGAAAGGATTCATACCATCCGTGCTTAACGCAAACCTTATGTTTCTTGCGTTGCCTGCAAAATTTGGGAACTCTCGATCGATTGCTCTCCATTGAGACCCATCAGCCGGGTGTCTCAGCATATTGTCTATCTTACGGTCTTCTTTGTGCCACCGCATTAACTTTGCATGCTCTTTGTTTCTGAACAAACGTTTCAAGCGTGGTATTATAGGAGCATACCACATAACCTTGGCAGGGATTTTCTTTCTGGTTCTTTCATCCTCAACATCACCAGAGTCATCTCGCCTGATCTTAAACCGTGATGCATGGCATACCGGGCAAGAATAAAACTTCTCGTACTCCTCGCCACGGTAGAGGATGCAATCATTAGAACATGCATGAATCTTTGTGATTTCCAATCCCAGAGGGCAGACAACCTGTTTGGCTTCATAGGTAGTGGCTGGTAATTCATTATCCTTTGGAAGCATCTTCTTTATTTTTGTAAGCAACTCCCCAAATCCCTTGTCGGATACACCATTCTTTGCCTTCCATTGCAACAACTCTAGTGTGCTACCCAATTTTTTCTGTCCTGCATCACAAGTTGGGTATAGCAACTTCTTGTGATCCTCTAGCATACGCTCGAACTTGATCTTCTCCTTTTCACTTTCGCATTCTCTCTTTGCATCGCAAATAGCCTGAGCAAGATCATCAACGGGATCATCTTGTGCTGATACCTCTTCTTCAGCTTCCTCCATTGGAATATCATTGTTTAATATACCATAGTCAGCAATAGTGTCACCATTGTCCCATTGTTCTTCTTCGTCTTCTTCCATTATAACACCTCTTTCTCCGTGTTTGGTCCAACAGATGTAGTTTGGCATGAAACCCGACTTGAACAAGTGAGAATGAAGAATCCTTGAGGAAGAATATTCCTTCAAATTCTTACATACAGCACATAGGCAGCACATGAATCCATCCCGCTTGTTTGACTCGGCCACATTTAAGAAAATATGCACCCCCTCAATGAAATCTTTGGAGCGACGATCAGTGTTGTACATCCAATGCTGACTCATCTACATTACAAGACAAACGAACATATATCACAACACTGGACATTAATTTATGGAAGCCTCGCTGCAATGTAGACTGTCACAACTAGCACTAAACTAATTAAACCTGAAATACACTTCAACAGCCCAAGGATATCACGACCGATCTCAACTAAAACAGACAAATCATTCGTCTGTTCAACATCAATGGGCTTCGTTCGTGGGCTCAGTGCCTCATCAGCTAGCTCATCACCCACTGCAGCCGCCTCTACAAGAGTTCCAAACATGTGTTTGGTATACTCTTCTTCCCAGTACCACCCTGGACATCCACTGCCATCCCACTGAAATTAAGACAAAAAATACATAAGTTTAGTAAAAAAATATATAATTTATTATATATAATCACTAAATGCGATGGAGTAACTCACATTACGATCCGGACACTTGTAGAAGATGCGCCCCTTGTTGGGACCCTCCTTCTTCACTCGAAACTCAAGCACATTCTTTTTCTTGCACTCGCCGTACTTAATGAGAGGGAGGTCTGGTCTCAGCCTCTTCTGAACCCGATGATAGGCTGATGAGCCGGAAGCATTCGTCATCTACTCTTTACTCTCTAGACTCAAATTTGTAAAGCACTTAAATTTCTAATAATGTATTTTAACAAGTGAAACTAAAAAATTACTAAAATTTAAAACATATGCAACCAATATTTGAGCAACCAATGTGTGATATGTATATTAGCAATGAAATATGTATACCGGCTCATTTAATCTTCCTTCAACTAAAAATGCAAACTATCAAGTGATTTTGAGCTTGACACATAAAAATAGAGGGAAGAATCATGCATGCATATATATATATATCGATCCAATTTTTTCTAGGCCAAGAATAGAGATATGATAGTAACTAAACAAGAGAGAATAAAGATAGTAACCTTTACAACCGTAGAACTGAACTTGGAGTAATGTAGACCGAGCTCCAAACCCTGCTTGACTCCTTGAGCAAGAACAGCGAGAGCAAGAACAGCGAGAGCAAGAAACTGAGCTTGAGAGAGCAAGAACACTGAGCTTGAATGGCTCGGGCTCGGGGGAGAAGAAGGTTCAAATACAGGGAGGAACATTAGTCCCGGTTTTGGATACTAACCCGGGCTAAAAATTAAGCTTTAGTCACGGTTTTGACCACAAACCATGACTAAAGCTTTAGTCCCGGTTTTTAGCTTCAACTGAGACTAAAGCTTGACTTTTAGTCCCGGTTCTTGACCCCAACCGGGACTAAAAGCTCTCCCAGAGCATCTAGCCGTTGGGAGCCGTTGAGAAGAAACATTTAATACCGGCTGTTCTTTAAAACCGGGATTAAAGATATCTTTCTTCCCGGGCGAAAAAAATCCGGTACTAAAGCTGAAATCGGCTGCGGATAAAAAGTCTGCTCTCTACTAGTGTTACATCTTCAATGACACACACTAGTAAGCAACGGTGGGGCATCTACAAATAGCTAGAATCGCCTCATCTTTCCCGCCTATATCATAACATGCATGAAGCATGGTAACTCTAATAGCACGTGCATGAATTAAGGTGACTATAAACTATCAAACGTACACAATCTTATTAAAATGCAGTTTACAAACCAAGACGTTGTATACATTTATGCTAGCTAGTTACTACTTTAAAGGTCTAATTCAGACTAATGTATGCAAACAATAAATCAAACCCGCCTATTACACTAAATGCAATGATTGTTAAGTGCAAGATGGATTGGATAGGTCAAAATTAATGTGCATGCATCCGAAATTTTGGACTACAATTGTTAATTTGTTATTAGAGATAAACCGACCCGGCAGCTTACTACATAGTACAATTCGTCTACTGGGCAATTATATTGCGGTTTAGCCATGCTAGCTAGTGTAGAATAAGCCTAGCTAGTTTATTGAGTGGAAAGAAGGTTTGCGTTTATTAGCTACTCCTAAGGGCCAATGGCTTGATGGTGATGTCCTATTTGTAAGGAATTTATTTGCTTCACAAAATAGTTCTAGCTTCTAGCTCGAAATCTCTTTTATACACTGTCCAATATGCCGTTTTTCTCTATATTAAGAACCCACGTCAGCTCCTAGCATGCATAAAGCCAAAACCGTAAGAAATAATCACAAATATAGATTATTTGTCATGCAGTTTCCTTGCCTACCAACTAAAAGGCTATTTCTTCCTTAATGAAGAGAGAAAAACTCTAAGCTTTGCTGGTACACGTCTCACATCACCCCTTGTGCATGACCAAGCACCCTCTGAAGGAACAGGGCATGCCGCGTCGCAGTCTACGCCTAGTAATCGTACTGTAGGCCGTAGGCAGGGCAGCACAGATCACTCCCTGCATGCCACCCACAATAGTTCACATTTAACTAAATTTCCACTGAAGAGTAGTAGTATTTATAGTTATATATTTTGTAATTAATCTAACAGAGTTTATCTTACTTTATTATTTTTATTTTACCTGTAATTGGTCAAACTTTGATGTACTAAAACATGATACTATGATAGAATTGTATGAGCTGAGTATATCTTATCAGATCATACTCCATCCTTATCAGACCATACTCCATCCGTTCTGAAATAGATGTCATTCTCATTTTCTAAGAAGTCAACTTTTTTAACTTTGACCAATTACGTATTAATATTAATATATATAATACATAATTATTATGATTCGATAGATCATTTAATATGCTTTCATAATAAATTTATATGGAGATATAAATATTGTACGCATTTTTTAAACACTTAGTTAAAGTGTACTCCCTCTGTCCCTAAATAAGTGTCGTCGTTGGCGTGCGTATCACAAGTTTGACTCGATTTATAAAAAATGTATGCAATATTTATATCTCTAAATAATTTTGTTAAAAAACTAGACTTAAAAGATCTTTCCAGTGATACTAATTACTTAACATAAATATTAATATATTTTAATATAGAATTACCGACAGTTATTTATCGGGAAGTGAGAATGACACCTATTCAGGGACAGAGGGAGTAGAAAGTTAGACTGCCACACATCCCGTAACGACATCTATTTTGAGACGAAAGTAGTATTTTACATTATCTGTTTAGGTGTAGGTTTTGAATTCAATTGGTGCTGCAAACAAGAATGGTCAACATTATTCGAACAATTATTTGATTATTTTTTCTGCTCTTTGTCTGTTTGTTTTATTTGATTTCCCTTTAAACATTTTGAATTTGGTTTTCATAGAAATAACCTAGCTATTTTTATTTTATTTGTTTAATATATTTTTGCATGATTTAGATTAATTTTATATTTATTCTGGATCAGACCATTGTGAAAATCGAGCGTGAAAGAGATAAGAATCACTTGATTTCTGGTCCAGTAGTCAATTGAGTGTTTTTGGCATCCACCTAAAAACATGTCTTCTTTGTCATGCGCGTGGTTTCTTTGTCTATCAACTCAAAGAATATTTCCTTGTATGAAGAGAGAGAAAAACTCTGAGCTTATTTACTTTGTTTGTCACCTCAATAGTGGCTACGGATCTACTATAAGCCATCTTTAACCTACTCCCTTCATCCTAAAATACGAAAGGCATCATAAGAATTTTAGAACTAATTAAAGAGTTTGGCAAAAGACTAACTTGTCTCACTAATTAGTTACTTTGGCTATTATTCTACTTGATTGTTTCAATAAAGACATAACTAAAAGTGGCAAACATGCATGCATGTCGTCATTGAATTCTTTGATAAATTACATGAGACATTTTGGACAATATCTTGTTTTAAAGCCATGTGTAGATACATTCATGGACAGGTTTCAAGACAAACATGCATGGATGAGGTTGGACAATCTAAGAAACCTTATAATTTGCTACAAATTTTAGGCCTATATCTTGTATTTCTTTTAGGGCAGAGAGAATAGTATACAATACAATCCCATTCCTCAGCTTGATCTAGAAAACAATGAAAAGTTCAAATAGAAACTTCTGGAAGAGGTAGGTTCCAAAAGAGGAATGTCCCATGTATAAAATGTCCACGGAAAAGGGAGGAATTCTATCTCAAAAAATTGGATCTCCTTATGCAATTATCCATGGGTCTCACTGTCTCAGCAGCGCCTAGACGTCTTGACCAAGAAACCATACGTCGTCATCAAGCTCGGTATATATCAGTGCGTGAATGCTTTGCCGTTACGCCACAGGTCAAACATACTCATGCGGACATGCACCGAAGCACGTACGGTGTTTGATGCAACGGTAGCACGAAAGGGACGAGGGGATCTCGCTGGGGCGATTCTTCACCTGTGGTTGCCGATGCTGTTGGCTATTTCAGACGAAGTCGAGGACCCGGAGCACGGTGCCGCGGCAGAGCGCGCCGTCCGCGACGAGGTGGTTCAGATCGGAGACGAGCGCGCCCTCCAGGCATTGGACGCCGTCGATCGGAGAGCACCCGAATGCACCGTGAAGTGGCGGTCAGTCACTCTTCGCGTTCGCCACGGCAGCATCTGCACGTCCGCCACCTTTAGCACCGGGCGGAGCCCCCACGCGGGCAGCTGCTCCGGCATCGGTGCCACCGCCCCACGCCCGCACGCGACAGGTCCACCTCCATCTCCATGCCGAAGAGGGGCCTCGTGGAAGGTGTTCCTGGAGCAAGCAATGATATCGGATGTTGGCCGTTGGGAGGGAAGGGAGCAGTGGAGTGCTTGAAATTTAATGTTTTGGCGGGAAGAAGAAAACAAAGAAAGCGCGTTTGGGCGCCAAATGGACATGGGCCATCTTTTTGAGTCGGACCGGCCCAAAACAGAAGTTGCTCCGTTCTGGTGAAAATGTTTCTCTTAAAGTAAAACTGCAGTTCAAGCATTTTTATCCCTTATTAATTACATACTCTGCCATTGGTTAATTTAGGTTATTTTTCGTAATAATAGAGGTTTTATATTCATGGTTAAAGGTTACTTCAGATTATAATTTTTAGACTACTGTTTTAATGACAGAGGTGGATAATTAATGCAAATTAAGGAGGTTACTTCATGTCGTTATTTCACATAATGGCATATGTGGATACATATTTGTCGGTGCTAGTTTTAGCGGGATTAACACCGGCTAGTAAATATGTGTTTTGCGGTTGAGGCTACGGATGGTGTGCAAGGGGAACATAGGGATTATACTGGTTCAGGCCAAGCAAGCCCTACGTCCAGTGGAGAGGAGGGTCATGTTCCCTTGCACCGGGGTGCTTGTAGTAGGGGGTTACAAGCTAGGCGAGAGAGGAAAGTACTCCTAGGTCTCTTGTAGGTGTCTAAGTGTTTACAAGTCGCTTGTTGTGGGTGTGTATGTGTGGGTGAGAACTTAGAACTTCTCCGTCGTCCCTCTAAAGCTGGCCTCTGCTCTCCCTTTTATAGTCGCAAGGGAGGGACAAGGGTAGCGCTTACAATGCTACGTATTTCACAGTGAGGAGTTGCTATTCCCCGTTTGACTATGGTCAGCTACTGCCTTTTCTCCGCGTCTCCGGGGTATGGCTGTCGTGGTTCGCACGATCTTGGTGAGTTCCAAGGTGGGAACAGTCGTCTGACTACGTCATATCGTCAGCTACGGTCTTCTCTTTGGGTCTTCAGGATATGGCCGTCGTGGTTCGCACGACCTTGGTGAGTTCCAAGGCGGCAGCAGTCGTCGGATTACGACGTGCCATAGGGTCACACCTACCGGCTATCCTTCCGTACGATGTGACGAGAGGATGAGTCACCTCAGGGCGTTGTCTCCCGAGGCTTGGGACTCCTGAAGGCATGATGGGATGGAGCGGGGGATATCTCCCCTGGTCATATTTCTGGCCTTTGAACAGCACTTCCCGAGGGTCAGGCAGGCCCGGATGGAAGGCGTGCTCGTCCTTTCGAGTGGACAGTGCAGTAGGCGCCTTTCCCGTTCTTGCGTAGCCCGTCATCAGGCGCTTGGACTGTCGCAGTCGGAGTTGATAGATCCCGGTGGAAAACGGGGCGGCGCACCGTAGACCATACCATGGAGAGGACGGCCGTAGTGGGCCTATCAAGTCCTCTACCAGGGAAATCCTAACAGATGGTATGGCCATCAGGGGCGTGCGAGGCACAGTTGCGTCGAGAATCTCGCCTGACAGGATGGTGCCTGTAAAGTGGTCAGGGAGGTCTCTTGTGGTCCAAGATTGCTCTGCTGACATCACCGGTGCCTTGGATGCCTTTGTGAGATCGCGCTCGAGGGGGATGGGAAAGCTCGGGCGAATCGGAGATTTGGGGCGCCGAGGGTGCTGCTCTCCCGAGCTCTCCCGGGGAGGCTCGGGCGAATCGGAGATTTTGAGCGCGGAGGGTGCCGCTTTCCCGAGCTCTCCCGGGGAGGCTCGGGCGAATCGGAGATTTGGGCACCGAGGGCGCCGCTCTCCCGAGCTCTCCCGGGGAGGCTCGGGTGAATCGGAGATTTGGGCGCCGAGGGTGCCGCTCTCCCGAGCTCTCCTGGGGAGGCTCGGGCGAATCGGGGAATCGGCGCTGAGGGTGCTGCTCTCCTGAGGGTTGGCTGTCATTAGTGCAATGACGTCATTGGCCTCTGTAGACGCGGCCTTCGTGGGCTTCGGGCGCGGCCTTCGTGGGCTTCCACTGGCCTTACTTAGGCCAGGCCATGTTGGGAATGAGCGTTTTTGCATCGAAGTTGGGTACCCCTAACTTTGGTACCCGACAGTAGCCCCCGAGCCTGTGGCGGAGTGAAGGCACTCCTCCACAGGTTCACGCTGGTTCTTCCTGTCAAAAAAGATAAAGTGTGGGTTGTTTTTTCCGGTGGGTGCGCGCGAGTGCACCCGCCGGGTGTAGCCCCCGAGGCTTTGGAGGGATGATATATCCCTTCAAAGGCTTAGAATCGTGTTCGTTAGTCCTCGGGTGTTTTTTGATTTATTTAGGTGGGTTGTTTCCTTGGAAGCGGAGCCCCCGAGCCTCCCACCGTGTTGGGAGATCGTTCGGTGGTCTTTCCAAGGTGCAGGGCAAGTTCCCGAGCCTCCGTTTTCGTATCGGAGATCGGTAGGGTTCTTCCCTGTCTTTTTTAATTCGACCTTCACGCTCTTTTTTTGGGAAGAGGAAGGTTTGGTCCTGCTCGACTTCCCCGCTGGGGCACGAGTCGGCATTTCCGGTGAGCTACAAATGGGTTGGTCCAAGTGGAGGTCCGTGCCCCGTTCGTTAAGGGTCGGCTAGTGGCCTGAGCACACTCCAATTATTTCCCGAGGGTCAGTTAGTGGATGTCAGGTCCCCTCGATGGGTCCCGAGGGCATGATGCCTCCCACGGAGGGATTCCACGTAACCGACTCGCTATTGGGACTTGGACACAGCATGGGATGTCCCTTGTGACGTTCCGGGCGTCGGGATACTGGCCGTTTTCATGACCCATCCACTAGCTATCCCTAACTCGATTTCCCTGGGGTGACTGTTCGAGCCTCGGAGGGCCAGTCTTCGATCCCCTGGGAACGTAACAGGCGCTCGAGCCCGGGGTTCCTTCGTTGGGAAGGAGAAAATGTAGGTGGAATCGAGGCGCGCAGTTGTAATGATTCGGCTCACCTTTTGAGGCGCGAAGCCTGACGGACGCGATGGTTCGGCTCAGTCGAGGCGGTTTGCGTGCGGTGATGGCGGCGGCGTGGGGATCGTGGTGGGCCCCGCGCAGTTAATGTGGCGGATCCTCCGCACCTACCCATGATCCGCCAGCGGAGTTTATAAGAAAAACTTACGGTTCTTTCTTTCTACCCTAGCCATTCGCTCACTCGACCGTCTGCTTTCTTACCTTCATCGCCTGTTTTGAGAGAGATCATTGCCTCGGCCGTCGTTCTTCCCGTAACCCTTTCCCTCTTCTCCTGCCATGGATTCCTCCTCCGTCGCTGTCGACGCCGCCGCCGATGTCGCTGCCACCGAAGCCGCCACGACCGACGCCGTCGCCACCGAAGCCGCCGCGGCCGCCGCCGTCACCACCGATGCTGCCGCGGCCGCCGCCGGCGTCCTCAGGCTGGAGCCGTGGCCGAGGAGCACTGTGACGGAGGCGCAGCTGGAGCGCCTCGTCCACCTGGGGCTGCTGCGTCCTCGTACCGACGCGCAGCACCCGGAGTGGGTCGTGCCACCGCGCGACCACGAGGAGCCGAACCCCGGCGAAGGGTATGTGGTGAGCTTCGTTGCTTACCACGAGCGCGGGCTCGGCTCGCCGCCGAGCTGCTTCTGCCGGGCCATCCTCTTCGAGAACGGGCTGGAGCTCCACAACCTCACCCCGAATTCCATTACGCAGGCGTCGATTTTCGCCGCCCTGTGTGAAGGATACCTCGGGGTGCCCCCGCACTGGAACCTGTGGCGCCGCATTTCCCGCGTCGACTGGTACACCAAGTGGGTCGGTGCAAGGAAGCCGTGGGAGATCCAGCGCGCGGGGGGATGCGGCCTCGTGATCCGCTCTTTGTTGTACATCCCCTGCAAGGCCCCCTCCTCCAACAAGGGCTGGCACAACGGCTGGTTCTACCTCCGCAACGACGGGGGTCTCTTCCCCAAGTTCACGGGAAGGGCACTCATAGCCCCCCTTCCCCAATGGGAGTGGGGTTGCCCGGCGAAGGAGTCGAAGCACCTGGACGCGTACTTCGGCGCGCTCAAGGAGTTAAACAGGAGGGGCCTTACCGGGGCCGACGTGGCGGGGAACTTCCATATGCGGACGGTGTTACCTCTGATGGAGCGCCGCCTGGCGCTTCATCAGATGGTGACCGGGTCGCGGCGGGAAGGTACCGCGATGCTGCCCCGTGACCTTGGCGAAGCGGAGGTCATGCGCCGGGTCGGCTATATGGTGGGGGGTTATCCCACCTGGGAGGAGGTGAACCGGGTGCCAATGCGTCCCTGCGCGGGCTTCCCGGCGTTGGTAAACGTTGTTCATTCGATCGGGTCGCTGGCTTCCCCGTCTTTCTTCTGACCTTTCTTTGTTCTTCGTAGGGCCTCTCGAGGACCGGGAAGGCTTCCCTTCCACCCGTCCCGGAGGATAAAGAGCGGCGAACCCAGAACCGCCTCCGGGCCACGAAGGAGAAGGCGAGGAAGGACAAGGTGACCGCCCGGAAGCAGAAGAGGGCGCATAAGGTGGAAGAGTCCTCCCAGCGCCGCTGTCGCCCTGAGGGAGGCTGAGGAACCTAAGGTGGATACCCCCACCGACGATGACGCCGACGACGACGAGGAAGAAGAAGATGATTTTTCTGTTTTTGATCTAATGGAGTCTTACTGGCCGCTTGCGGCCACACAGCCCGCGGTGGGCACTGACGAGCCTGGATAGGCTCCGCTGTCAGCGTCCACCGGCGGAAGTGCCGGGGTGCGTGATCCGAACCTTCGGGCAAACCTGCCAGAGACCGCGTCCCAGGACGCGGCTCCCGGCAGGGCGACATCAGGAGGCGGGGCTCCACCCACCGTCAGCAGCGTGGTTCGGCCGGAGGGGCCGGGGACGGGCTCAGGCCCGACGCCCAAGATGCCCCGAGGTTCCAGCAGGGGGGCCGAGAGTCCCCTGTTTCGGCGGACCCTCCCTGCTGACGCGTCGTTGGTCGGCGCGGCGACCGAAGGCGGGGGAAGTGCTTGGAAGACACCGCCAGAGCCGGAGCCCACCGACGCCAAGACACCGGCGCTTGAGCTGGGTCCCTCCCAGGCTCGACCTTTCCCGCCGAGGGGTGGTGACGTCAGGACGACCCCCGGCGCCCAGGCGGAGTCCTCGTCACTGGGCAGCGCAGGCTCGGACACCAGGTTGGCGCCCACTCCTCCGCCGCCGGCGCAGCCCACACCGTCCATCGTCTCGCCGAGCATGGGCGCTGCGAAGAAAAGGAGGGTGGTTCCGAAAATGAGGTAAGTATTTTTACCTGTAATTCCTTCTGGTGGGATCCTTTCATGAGCGCTCCTTTCTTCCTTCTTTGGTTCATGAAACGCTCGGGGGCGGACCTCCAGGTGTCGCACCTGAAGGTCCTGAAGGTGCAGGGCCATGACACGGCCGGGGGGAGTGCCCGGTCGGCGGGCGAGGAAGTTCCTGCACCCGCGGGTCCGCTCGTGACGTCCGAGGTTCCTCCCTCGAGGGAGGCTATCTCGGCGGCGGCCGCCATCGTCGTGCTCGTGATTGACCTAGAGGCGGAGCCAGCGCGGGCTTTCGAAGCCTCGACCGTCGGTTCCGAGGATGCCTTTGGAGTGCCTGCCGATCCCGCCCCCACGAAGCCCGCTGCCACGGGGTCATCGGCCGCGGATGTCAGTGCCAGAGCTCTCCCCGCCCGTGAGGAAGGCCCCTGGGCGCTGGCCTTGAGGGGACCTCAGCCTCGGGACCTGACCGCCTCCCGGATCGAGTGGGCAGACCGCGCGGACCCTCAGGCGCCGCCCATCTTCACGCTCCGGGACGACCTCGAGGCCCCTAAGTGGGACGCCGTTCAGGAGCTCAGGTTTAGCTCGGCGGCGGGGCTCCGCGCGATCGCCGTTCTCCTCAAGAAGGACCTCCCGGCTCAGCTCCAGGTAAATCCCTGCGTCTTGTAAAATTTTTCTGCATGTGAACATCGTTCTTACCGTTTTTGCTTCTTCCTTTTTTTCAGGACCTCATGCACACCTCCCGGGACAAGTCCCGCTTCCTCCGTGGCGGGCTCGGGCTCTGGAAGCAGCTCGACCTCAAGGGGAAAGCCCTTGCCCGCGCCCAGGGCGAGCTCGCCACCGCGACCTCCAAGCTTGCCGAAGTTAGTGTCAACAACACTATCCTGAAGGAGGAGGTCGCGGAGGCGCAGGGCCGAGCTGCTGCCTCGGCGACACGAGTGCATGAGTTGGAGAGCGCCCTGGCTGCGATGACGAGGGAGCGCGACGCCGCCCGAGAGCTCACTGTCGAGAAGGTTTTGGCCATCGAGGCCTTGGCTCTCGACCTGGATGAGACTCGGGACGCGTTGCGCCTGGCGCTCGCCGCGGCGGACTTGGCCGGGAAGGAGGCACGGAAGGCTCGGGAAGAGGCTAACCGTAAGCGCGGCGTTGTATTTTTTCCATTCTGCTCGTCTCGGTTGCTCGCTGTATTTTTATTCATCTTCATGCTTTTTTCCCTCAGTTCTGCAGGGGTCTTACGACGGCGAGGTGGCCGAACACATGGACCTGCAGAAGGTCGCGCGGGCTTTGTGTGACTCCGTCGGCACCAGTGGAGAACCTTCCGGGATGTCACTCCGGAGCCGACTGGAGGCACTCCACGGCAGCGTGAGCGGCCGCGTCAAGGAGGCCCTTCTGACGGGTGTCCAAAAGACACTGGCGGTCGTGAAGTCCCACTATGGGAATTTTGACGCCGGCCCTGTCAGCGAGGGCTTCCTTGAAGCCAACGACGCCGAGCTCCTAGCGCTGGAGGATTCGATGAAGGAGCCGGGAGAAGCGCTGGCAGGTCTCTTTCAAGCCGAGGTCGAGCTCCCTCCTCTGAACCCGCCGTGAAGAAGAAGCGGGCCATAGTGCCCTTGTAAAAAGTAACCTTTCGGGAGTGGTTTGAAAGGAAACAAACAATGGCCCTTCGTGGCCTTAACATTTATGTAAATATTTGCTGAATGTTTGTTTCATTTTGTTTCGTGCTTTTTTCCTTAGGCATTTTTTCTTGCCGATCTTGTGCCTGGGCCATCGAGCCTCGGGGGACGCTTTTCGGGTGTTGTGGCTTTAGTGGCATAGACGCAGCCGATGTCCTAGGAGCTTTGGCAGAAAGAATCCTTAGAAAAGAAGCTTAGGTGTTTCCTCCCGGGCTTCCTTCCTTGGCCGAGAGTAGATCTTATAGGTTTTCTTCCGAGTGTGGGTTAGCCTTCGATCACGGAGTGGCGAGAGGAGATGCTGTGGCCCTGGAGCGTAAGCGGTTTCTGACTCGGCCGGCTCTGTTCTCTGGGGCTTCCCTCATTCTTCCGAATTCTATAAGTTCATGCTTGATTTCCGGAAGGAAGCGTGTTTTAGGGAGAAACGAATTCGACAAGTTTTGAAATTTTTGCGTTTCCAAAATTGTTGAATCTAGGGAAAGTCCGGGGGTTCCCCCCATCCTAGCCCCCGAGGGAGGGTCGGCCTTTCCGTAGGTTAGGCCAAGCCTCGCTTTTACTGTGCGGTGAAATAAAGGGTCATTTCACTCCCGAGTGTAGGCTCGGATTGAAAATCTAAAATCATGTAAAAAGAGTAGAAGTCGGGTCTTTTCATCGATTTCAAGATTTTCAAAATAGTACAATGCTTGGAATCTTAAGGATAGAAGCGACGTAGCTGTTCGATGTTCCAAGCGTTGCTATAGACCTCGCCCTTCTCGTTCGCGAGCTTGTATGTGCCGGGGCGTAGCACCTCGGCGACGATGAACGGTCCTTCCCACGGCGGAGTGAGCTTGTGGCGCCCTTTGTTGTCCTGCTTGAGCCATAGCACCAGATCGCCTACGCTGTAGCTGCGACGAGACGAGTTCTGGTCATAACAATCCCCCCTCTGAGTGTTGTCGAGGGTTGAGGTTGACGGCGGCGTCTGTTTCCCCGCCGCCACGTGTCCTGGCGCTTTCCCCAGGGGATGGCGGTGAGGATGCCACGTGGTCTCCCACGAGGCTGTCCTGGCGCTCGAGGCGCTGGACTGGAGTGTCCGACAGTTCGTGCAATAACGCATGAACTGCACGAACGTGGGCGTCCATGGCGGTCTGGAGCCCAAAGAGGGACGACGGTGCCGTTCCCCTCCGCCGGTGAGGGAGGAGAGAAAAAATCGGCTGGCGTCGCATTTCCGCCCTCGCCCGTCCTTCGGGCGGTAAGCGGATGCGTGACCGCTGGTGCCGGAGATTCCGGGACCGCGGCCGGCGCAGTATTGGCTACCCCCGTTGGGGGTGCCTGGTGAGCCGCATCTCCCACGGCGGGAGGCTGGTTGGCGCCACTGCGCCTCCTCCTCCTGATTCGCCAAGAGCGGCGTGCAACGTTTCCCCCGTCCTTCGAGGCGGGTGGAAGCGTTGCGGGGGTCCTTTCTCCAGCCGTCTGCGGGGCCGGAGTCGGGACGACAACGACACGGGGCCCGATCGGGCGCAGGTTCATCTCGAGCCCTTGGCCAGTGGCCACGACCTCGAGAGTCCCGAACCGGAGTACCGCGCCAGCGGGAAGCGTGGTGGAGCTGGCTGCCATCCGAAACCTACGTCAACGCGCAAAAGGCCCCTACCTTGCGCGCCAACTGTCGGTGCTAGTTTTAGCGGGACTAACACCGGCTAGTATATATGTGTTTTGCGGTTGAGGCTACGGATGGTGTGCAAGGGGGAACACAGGGATTATACTGGTTCAGGCCAAGCAAGCCCTATGTCCAGTGGAGAGGAGAGTCGTGTTGCCTTGCACCGGGGTGCTTGTAGTAGGGGGTTACAAGCTAGGCGAGAGAGGGAAGTACTCCCAGGTCTCTTGTAGGTGTCTAAGTGTTTACAAGTCGCTTGCTGTGGGTGTGTATGTGTGGGTGAGAACTTAGAACTTCTCCGTCGTCCCTCTAACGCTGGCCTCTGCTCTCCCTTTTATAGTCGCAAGGGAGGGGCAAGGGTAGCGCTTACAATGCTACGTATTTCACAGTGAGGAGTTGCTGTTCCCCGTTTGACTATGGTCAGCTACTGCCTTTTCTCCGCGTCTCCGGGGTATGGCTGTCGTGGTTCGCACGATCTTGGTGAGTTCCAAGGTGGGAACAATCGTCTGACTACGTCATGTCGTCAGCTACGGTCTTCTCTTTGGGTCTCCAGGATATGGCCGTCGTGGTTCGCATAACCTTGGTGAGTTCCAAGGTGGCAGCAGTCGTCGAATTACGACGTGCCATAGGGTCACACCTACCGGCTATCCTTCCGTACGATGTGACGAGAGGGTGAGTCACCTCAGGGCGTTGTCTCCCGAGGCTCGGGACTCCTGAAGGCGTGATGGGATGGAGCGGGGGATATCTCCCCTGGTCATATTTCTGGCCTTTGAACAGCACTTCCCGAGGGTCAGGCGGGCCCGGATGGAAGGCGTGCTTGTCCTTTCGAGTGGACAGTGCAGTAGGCGCCTTTCCCGTTCTTGCGTAACCCGTCGTCAGGCGCTTGGACTGTCGTAGTCGAAGTTGATAGATCCCGGCGAAAAACGGGGCGGCGCACCGTAGACCATACCATGGAGAGGATGGCCGTAGTGGGCCTATCAAGTCCTCTGCCAGGGAAATCCTGACAGATGGTATGGCCATCAGGGGCGTGCGAGGCACAGTTGCGTCTAGAATCTCGCCTGACGGGATGGTGCCTGTAAAGTGGTCAGGGAGGTCTCTTGTGGTCCAAGATTGCTCTGCTGACATCACCGGTGCCTTCGATGCCTTTGTGAGATCGCGCTCGAGGGGGATGGGGAAGCTCGGGCGAATCGGAGATTTGGGGCGCCGAGGGTGCTGCTCTCCCGAGCTCTCCCAGGGAGGCTCGGGCGAATCGGAGATTTTGAGCGCGGAGGGTGCCGCTTTCCCGAGCTCTCCCGGGGAGGCTCGGGCGAATCGGAGATTTGGGCACCGAGGGCGCCGCTCTCCCGATCTCTCCCGGGGAGGCTCGGGCGAATCGGAGATTTGGGCGCCGAGGGTGCCGCTCTCCCGAGCTCTCCTGGGGAGGCTCGGGTGAATCGGGGAATCGGCGCTGAGGGTGCTGCTCTCCCGAGGGTTGGCTGTCATTAGTGCAATGACGTCGTGGGCCTCTGTAGACACGGCCTTCGTGGGCTTCGGGCGCGGCCTTCGTGGACTTCCACTGGCCTTACTTGGGCCAGGCCATGTTGGGAATGAGCGTTTTTCATCGAAGTTGGGTACCCCTAACTTTGGTACCCGACAATATTATTAGAAGCAGATTACGTCCCATGGCTATTACTATCAAGTCCATAAAATCAACGGTAGATGCATGTTATGATTGTTTTAGAATTTCTCTTCCCTTTTCTCTGCGTGTTTTGTGAGAATTAACGTGGAGGTTTTAAACGAACCGTACTTACTACTTAGTATCAAGAAAGTGAACTTCCTTTTGTTATCATATTATTAATTCTTGTTAGTAGCTAATCATTCTCTCTAATTGAACAGAAATAATTATCATATCTGTATGTATTCTATGAAAGTCACTAAGTGCCATTAATTGGTATTTTCTTTTCTCTCATACCGTGGCATCTCACTGCGTCCTTAATCTTCGTGACTAACTCGATAAATGAAGGGGGTTTCCACTAGAAAACTCTACTTTTGGAGTCTTGTGTCGTCCCATTTCAAAGATTATAAAGCTCTCCACGTACGGTACCATACCGTGCTAATATGTTTAATTGGTCTTGATGAGCAAGATAGATAAACATGTTGCAACAACTAAAGAAGGCCAGTGTTGTATCACCACGTGAATGACAATTGTTGGGCCATGGTAAAAAAAAGCAAGATAGATTCGGGATTTAAATTTAGGATCGCATGCAAAGCGCAAAATCCGAATTAATTATTAGCCTACTACTCTATATATGCAAAATAGTTGTGCTCCTATTCAACAAAGAAAAAGTTGTGAAGGAGCACGTGTACCACTGCAATTTCGTATTTGGCGAGGGGAAAAAAAAGGTTCGGTATGATGGTTTCGGGCATGTTTTGTTGTTTTTGGAGGGAAAATGCGCCGGTAATGCTATTATCTTAAGTCATGCATATTTTCTCTCTACCGAAGTGTCACATGCAACAATGCAAATACAGTTCGTTCCAAAAAAAACAACAACAACGGAAATATGGGTATATACCCGTTTGCGAGAAAAGCGCCATTGCAACAATGCTTCTCCTGCTATGGATAGAGGATTCCTGTGACCCAATCGATTGCGCATGAGGTTGGCTAGCATCGATCTGCAGCCTCTGAACACGAACCAAACGCTCGCTAATGGCCAAGTTAATGGGTAACAACCATGCTCCTAGACACTGTAAGCAAACAACAGCCCACGATTGATGAAACTTGCATTGTCTAACCTCTTGTTTGACATTGCAAGTTATGGTAGCAACCAAGACGTATATTTCCTTTGTGCTATTGGAGTGAAAGTGAACAGTATAATAATAGCTGGCCTAGCTAGTGCGAGCCATGGATGCGGAGGTCCCATAAATCTATCTATCTAAGGTAGCAATCTAATTTGTTGTATGGGCTAATATTGCATAGAAACATAATAAATAGATTTATATTTTCTGAAAGAATGAAATATAATTATATTATACCTAAAAAAATGTGATATATTATTATTTTTTATTATAATATTCCTAAAAAAATGTGATATATTATTATTTTTTATTATAATATTCATTCATGTGTTTTCAACTACTCTGTTTGAAACATCTCTCAATGCTTTTCTTTCATTACTCTGTATAAAAGTTCAAGTCGACATTTAACGTTCTTGTTTTTTTCTTTCTTCTCGTGTTTCACATTCTTGCGTTCCACGCGTCTTAGAATTAATGTACGTAGAAAAGTCAAAATGCCTTAGAATTTGAGATAGAAAGATTAATAACGACATGATCTAGGATTTGTCTAAGACTATAAAAAAACAAAGCGTAAGAAGTTCATATATATATATATATACCAAGTCACGTACACATAGATCGACGAACAATTTTGAAACGAATATGGATGAACAATAGCAAAGAAAAAATTCACATGGGACATGGAGTGCTTTCCTTCACATTGTAATTAATTTGTGTTAATTAATTTGAGTGAACGCGTGGCATGGGAATGGGAGTATATATATATAGTACTACGTATAATCCTTGCTGAACCAGAATTACAGTACACGTACGTATACGTGCGACTTCCCAGCTGCTGCATGCATGCTCGTAGCAGCAGAAGTTAGCGAAGGCAGTGACACGTGTACAGGCATGAGCGTGCAGTGGTTTGCGCCGCGCGCTCTGGGCCGCTGCACATGGGATCTCGTGCGGCTTTGATGCATGACTTCATTTTCTTTTCTTTTCATTGTTTTTCCTTTTGCGTCTTTTACAGTGGGCCCTTTTCCTTCCGTCTTGCCGCGTGTTCCAATCAGAATTCAGACTAGCGCTTCGCCGAGATGCCTACGAACGTGATGGCGCAGAAGATCCGCACGTTATGATAATCACCACACGTGCACACGTGCATATCCATTCACCTTAGTTCAACCCAGGCCAGCTTTCATTTACCAAGTCAACGACACATGAACTAGTTATACTTAGCAACTTTTTTTTAAAAAAAAAAGGGGCTGCGTTCGGTTGAGGGAGTGGTGTCCTAAAACCATTCGATCGATGGCTATTCGTCTCTCTACTTTCAAATTATAAGGTGCTTTGACATTTGTAGGTTCATTAATTGAAGTTTTTATTGCATATATATATTTGTGTCGTAGTAAAATTATATATTAGAAAAAGCAAACGTCTTACAATTTCAAATTGAGAGAGCACTGCTTACGTTAAGTTTGGAATACAAGAATGTGGAAACAAGAGAGGGAAGAAAAATACAAGAATGCCAAATGACGACTGGAGTGGTAAAAACAGAGTAATAAAAAAAAACATTGATAGACGAACACGTACAGTAGTTCAAAGCACATGAATGAAGAATATAATATAAATAAAATAATATGTCATGTTTTTTCAAGGTATAATATAATTCTATCTAATTGTTTTGAAAAAAACATAATTCTATTTAGTGTTTCTTGCAATATTGGCCCTCACGACAAATTAGATTGCTACCTAGTAGATAGATAGATGCATGGGACCTCCACAACCATGGCTCGCACTAGGCTAGCTAATATATATCATTCACACTCAAGGCTATTGTGAGTTTTGTACTAGAGTGAAAAGGCACCTTTTGCTTTAAAACAACTATGGGTTTCCACCCTTTTGGTTGGCTTTTAGCTTTTTATAGGAAGTGGAAGCATGTTGGGAAACCTAGCTAAAGAGGGCTATAAAATTCTTATTGTTTGAATTCATATAAAAAATTGTGAAACTTTTAGACAGCTACTCCATGTGTCCCATATAAATTGCCATTATCACTTTTGAGAAGTTACATATTTTTAGCTTTGATGAAGTACATATAAAATATTTATATTTATGGTGCGTAATTGGAATAATTAGATAAAATCAATGAATATATTTTTATAATGAACTTATTTAGAGACATAAATATTAGTAGTATTTTTCACAAACCTAGTCAAACTGACGAATGACATAGCGACTGTTAATAAGAGGCTGGGAAGAAGTATTTCTAGAGGTGAACCTCTTAAAAATATAAGCCTCTGTTTTTAGATATGCCACTTTGAAGAGACTCGCTCAGAAAATAGCTAATTTACATAACTGGTCTCTTTTGAAACAACAGTTTTTGATAATATATTGAGAGAGATGAACGTTTATTTGCTTAGAGAGGTCATTTCGAAAGGCGGTGCCCAATAATAGTCATCTCTCGAAAGAATTGTCTTCATGTCTGTCTACAAGTACAACAAAGTAGTAATTAGCTTAAGCAAGGGTGTCAAGTTTTTTTATTATTTAAAAAACTAGCAAAAGGTGGCAAGTTTTATGGCCAACGGTGGTAATTATGCCTGGTTAGGAAAAAGTCTATTTTTAGTCCCTCAACTATCGCGAAAGTTCACTTTTGTTCCCTCAACTTCAAATCCTGACAAAACACATCCCTCAACTTTTAAAGCAATACAGATTACATCCCTCGGCGGTTTTGGATGGTGGTTCTACTACAGTGCTAGTGTTTTTTTTCCTTTTTTAATTTATTTCAGCTAAATATTTGAAAAACCATAGTAAATCATAGAAAAAATCATAAAATAGAAAATCTAATTCTGCTGAACTCCACATGATTAGATCTACACAGTGAATATATAATATGGTATGCTTTAGTATAAAGTTTTTGTTATAAAGATTTTGTCTTTTTCTTTTTTCTTTATTTTAGCTCAATCTTTGAAAAATCATAGTAAACCATAGAAAAATCATGAAATGAAAAAACCAATTTTGTTGGATTTCACATGAGTAGATCTACACAGTGAACATATACTATGAAAAATAAGCGATTTTAAGATCAAGCGAACAGAGCCGACCAGTCTGTGAAAATCATGTCAAAGCCGTTGACATCTTGGTTAAGGATCATGGTCTGGAACTGGCGAAGAAGGTCCACCAAGTGACGCTTCCACCGAGGGAACCGGCATGCTTCAGATATGGTGATGATGTAGACGCCGAGGGCCAGCCTCTTGGCCATGTCAGGAGCATTAGGGTTGTTGAGTGTGTGCAGTGCATTGATCATGGGGGCCAGACCGATGGAGACGCTATACATCTGCTCAATATAGCCGCCCTCGTATTGCAGAAGTTGCCACTCATTGACGTTAGCTGGGTCATGGACTCCACTGCCAATGAGATTTGCATCATCATAAAGCTTCCATATGGCCCCATCTGCGTTGTCCTGGTATCCCATAAGATACAAGTCACGCAGACTAAAGGCCAGGACTACTGGAGCAACTGGATGCTCTGGATCCCAGTCCCCAGGCGCCTTGACGCGCACGGTGAAGAAGCCGGCCTCGGCTGTCAGCTGCCTCTGGTAGTTGACATTGTTGTGATTGATTTCAAACACTGGCGCATTGGCAGCAAGCAAACCCATCACCTGCTTGAGCAACTTCTTGATCGAGCAGGCCATCTTTACAGGATTGGTGCGCAGCTTGAAGTTTAACCTGGGAGCCTGATAGATGAAAATTCAGTTAGAGCTCCTGACCAAATACTGTATGCATTCAGCAATCGGCAATAAAAAAGAGTGCAAATTGGCCGGTCAAGCACAGGTTTTTTTTTCTAAGTATTTCGCCATCAGTCAACAGAAGCCATCGTGATCAATCAACACAGCGCAGTAAACAACAGAAGCCATCGTGATTAATCAACACAGCGCAATAAATTCAGTAATACTCGTAAATACAAAGACACACCGCTGATTCTGGGGGGATGTGGGAGCCGTCGGACATGTTAGGAAATTAATTTAATTACGCATGCACGGAGACATGACGGTCGGACAGCAATTAGTAGAAGTCGGCATCCATCACCATCAAGGAAACAAACAGACAAGCGATTGTGGTGGGACGGGACGAGGAGTACTACTAGTGCGGTAGGTGTACCTGAGCAAACAGCGGCATGGCTGCTGCCTGCTCTTGCTGGTGGCCGACCGACAGCGATGGATCGACCAGGGCCCAGCCTCCGCCGCCGCCGCCGTCTCCGTCGCCCCCCGCTTGCAAGCACCAACAAAACCCCACGCAAACAACACCTCTTTTTGTTTTTGTTTTTTTTTTTTGGAGGAGTAAGTGGGTAACGAGAAGTGAACTTATGGTTGTGGGAGCCACAGGCAGTCCCTGTGTACGTGTGGACGATGGTAATACACAGGCAGCCGTCGGATCAAGATCTATCATCTCTCACTCCCCCCCCCCCCCCCCCCCCTTTTTTTTTTCTTTTTCATTTTTGTTGACGTTGTTTTGACCAGAGTCTCCTCCCAGTCCATTGAGTCTCCGCGGTCAGTTCCCTGCTGGTGCTGGGTCCGCGTCGGCACTGCCTCCTCCATGCCGCCGCGGCGCGCTTGTGCCGTGGTCATGGTGGGCGAGCGACGTGCGCCGTGGCCATGCATGCGCGTGGTCACCGGACAGCGCATGCAGGTGTGTCCGCGCACACGCTAGAGTCCTGCAGGAGCGCCATTTCTGACGTGCGCTACGTGATGGACTGACACCTGCTGGCAAAGTGGCAATGGCGTGGCGCGTTGCCCGATCGACCGGCCGGCCACCTAGCTCTAGCTTCCGATTGAAGCTGCCCACGGCAGGCCGCCAGACGCACGCACGCACCTAGACGTAAGTACAGCCTCAAGCCGTCGCGCGGCTGGCCACCACCGTACCGTGCTCTGGTGACGGCATGCGGTAGGCACGGCTGGCCACGGCGAACACGGTTCGGTCGCCTGGCTGTCGATGCGGTGGTCACTGCATGCGCGTGGACCACCGGCTGGGAAGGCTGGCAATTGGCATGCTGCTCGGTTCACGCCGTGGGTGAAGCAACCGAGGCCCGATCGAGGGCGGCCGCGCTCGCGGCGTCGACAATGTCAGGGCTCAGGGACCGGAGGGCCTGCGCCGTCGACGTCCTTCTTCAAGGAACGCCACGCCATGCATGAACGAATTCTTGTTGCGTTGCAGATGGAGCGCGTACGTACGTGGACTTCAAGTGGGAACCGCGCGCGGGAACCGCGGGACGTGCCGGGTCGGAGGGCGTGCGGCCGGGTGCGCCGTAATGAAGGACGGCACGCCGGCCGGCTGTGTCCATGAATAGCATGCATGCAAGCCCAAGGGTTGATCTAGCCTGCCGGCCACGTAGTATAGTGCCATGACACAGGTCAAAACTCCACGTGCTACTACTGCTGTGTGCTAGCGAGTTCGCGAGCGTTTGATGCATGAATCGGGTACTGGGGAACTGGGGAACTGGGGAAGGATGGATGGATCGAGCTGCCTCGGCTGTTTTCTGTTTCTACGTGTCGACGCCGACTCTCTTCTGTTTTCTGCCTCGGCTGCAGCTGCATCACAGTCACAGGAAAGCCGGCCGGGCCGGACCAGGTTCAAGGGGACTGCTCCAAGTTCAAGGGCGGCATCCCGCACTGCTGCAAGCATTGTGTCGATCGGGGTACTGGCAGGACCATCAGGCGGGCTCCGTCGTCCCGTCCGGCACCGCCAACAAGACGGCGGAGAGAAGAGCTGCCCAAGAACTTCATCCTCATGCCCGGGGCCCGGCCGGGTCAGGGTACACCTGCGGGCCGGCGACGATCGTGCCGTTCGTCCACCGTGTATGTACTGGACGCCCGACGCAGGCGCTCATGACGCCGCGTCACCTTCACCTACTCGCAGCAGCTAGCTGGCGTCCAATCTGCATGCGTCTCCTTCAATTCTCCTCCTACAAAGACACGTGTGCACCGGCGCGCCAAGATCGCCATCACCAAACTTCAACTTCCGGATGAACTACACGCAGTGGACGACGCTCGTGGTGCAGCACCCCAGCCTAGCTGGACGACGCTCTTGGTCACCATGCAAGTGCCAAACCCAATTACCCAACAATGTGATTGATTATACATGCATCCATGCAGACGACAGTACTGGCATGTTCTGCGGGCTCAAGTTGTACAACGACCTGCTTGGTGCTGGAGCCAGTTGTATATGCGACCGCGGCGCATAACGCTCGCTTCTGATTGGCTGCTTTCCGACGTGGGACCCTCATTGCATGCAGCTTGCATGCCGCTTCGCTCCTGCAGCTTGGCTCGGTCTCAGCCGGCTCATTCAATCGGCTCCACTACTTGCAGCTTGCAGCTTGCAGCTTGCGAGCATCTCACTCCTCTATCTGAATCTGATGAAATAAAAAACTTCCCTCCCTCGTTTTTCAAACGCCGGCCCCAATCCAAGTTCCCCGTCGCCGCAGGCCAACTCTCTGTCCGACACTCCGACCCCCGCCCCTCCGGCTCTCCTCGCACTGCCCCCAATCCAAGTTCCCCGTCGCCGCCCCATCCCATCTCCCTCTCCTCGCTGCTCGCAGGCCACGGCTCTCCTCGCACCGCGTCGCCACCAGTCCAAGTTCCCCATCGCCGCCACAAATACAGGCTCCGCGTCGCTGCCCCATCACATCTCTCTCTCTCTCTCTCTCTCTCTCTTCGTCGCTCGCAGGCCACAACTCTCGCCGTCGCTGCCCCATCCCATCTCCCCCTGAGTCTCCTCATAACCGCCGCCCACAGCGTCATAGGATGCCATGACTGAGGATTTTGAAGGTAGGTCCTGGCTCCTGCTGGATTCTTTTTGTTTGGTCCGCGAGCCTGCCTTGTGTTATCCAATGATATCTTTTTTTGCTTTCTAATTCTCTATTTTCTTTTTTATTATCACTTTTGTGTTGATTCAGTTATGCAACTTGAGTAAAAATGTTGGCATTTAACACTCTATAAATATACACTAGAAAATGGGTTGTTGAACTAAACAGATCCACATCCATTTTTTTATCAAATATTGTTGTGTTACAATGACAATTTTGTGGGTTCTCTGTTGTTGCCAGACTGCCGTATTAGGTACTTGCTACATTTGTACATGTTTTCAAAATATATATAATTTATAGTAGAGCACTTTGATTCTATCGTTGTTTCGTTTTGTTGTCCACCACCTGTTCTTTTGGGGCGCGTTTGGTTTGTTGGTGAGCATAGCCTGGCTCGCACGCCACATGCAGGCCCGCGCTGGCCTGGCTCGCGCGAGCACAGGTCTGTGTATTTGGTTGGCATTTGCATGTATCCAGGCCAGCGAGTGAAACTGTTCGGTTGCATGCATGTTTCATGCTGAAGCGTATTTTTGTGTCTGCACATTCCCCCATGCGCCTGATTAAGAGCTCGCGCGGGCCTGGCTCTGGAGAAACGGAATTCGTTCTCGTTTCTTGGCAGTCTGGCTCGGTCTTCCCGATTGCATGCAGCTGGCATGGCCTCGCTCCTGGTGCAGGCAACCAATCGTTGGTTCAGTGCATCTGATGAGCCTGGGCGAAGTTTCTACAGCCAACCAAACGAGCCCTTGGTGTAGTTGCTTTAGACTTATCAGAACAGGCAGGCTTACTGAGGCTGTTTTAATGTAGGGCTTCATTACTGCTAGATGCCTTTATCTTTTGTGGAGATCTGTTTTTTATCCTTTTGATTTGAAGACCTTGTAGTCATTCCTACGTATATATTCAGATTTTTTATATATACATACCTCTCAGGTCTCCTTAAGCATTTAGTCTACATTTGTGCTTTTTTAGTGTTATCGAATCAATTTTGAATCACTGTTCAAGGAAGCTTTGGCTTTACTTTAGAAGCTTTTTAATCGTGTGTGATTCCAATTAAACATTTATCATCATTAATGGATGATGTAACATGCCCAATTTTTCAAAACCGAATATGTATCTTTAGTTTATTTATATTATATTAGAGCTGGAACTGTGATTTTAATTACCCGGTACATTGTAATTAGTCATTTCTATCAATTTCATAAGTACTTGGAAATTGGTTTCAATTTTACCTGCAGTATAGTTATTTCTTACATGCTGATTAACTTGTAGTCATTCTTATGTTTCATTTCTATGCAGATTCCCAGGTTCTCCTTATTAGAAGTTTTGTAATCACATTGAAACATGATGAAAACCTACTAATAAAAAGAATGATTATAAATATAACATGTTTGTTCCAGATGTTTGGTTGTATATTGATTTGAGTTTAGACTGGTTCCTCACGTTAACCCTCCTAATAATTTCGGTGTGAGTCAATTAGTATTTGGCTCCCTTGATTTGTCCTTCAACAAGTCATGTTTTTGGGTTCATATCTAGTGTTACCAAGGCAGTTAGCCAGCTCACCCTATCCGTGGTGGAGTAAACTTGGTATTTTAGATTTCTTTAGTGATTAATAAGATGTATTATATTATTCATGAATTCATCTATTCCAAATAGTATTTTTTTTTCTATTAATCATTCAATTTATTCTCTTATCGAACGTTGTAACATGTTCTAGTCCTAAATGAATGGCTCTAGAACTAAATGATGTAGTAATACACTTTATATACTGCACAAATGTCCATTATATGTTGATGTGCCCACTTTATCTGGATGGACACTTTAGGGTTTCTTACCTGTTTGTAACATTTTTGTCAGCACCAGATTTTAAGCAACAACTAGGAAGGAGTTATTCTGTAGAGAATATGCCACTGCGACCATTGGCTATCCGCCCTAAAATGGATCCCCTGCCAACCAATGGTGTTGAAGGTCAACAAGTCATGTTCATGCAACAACCTCCTTACACCCAACATATTTTGCTGACATCAGCCCACCAATTCCAGTACATGCCCAACCGAGTGTGTGCAACAACACAACAACAAATCCAAGCCGGCAGGTCTTTGTTTGGTGTCACCGAACCTAATGTCATGTACTTCCATCCAAACCAGCTCACTGCTCAAGCCATGTTTCCATGTAACACAGCACACCCAAGATCTGTTAGTTCTATGTATACCCAAGTTCAAACTGGAAATCTGAATTATTCTCCTATCCAAATGAATCCTGGCACACTGATCTCTTCAAGGCCAAATTATGTTGTCCATCCTTCCAACCTGATCCCAAGCAATGATTTTAGTCCTGCTCCAGTGCATGGTACCATTTCATGTAACCCCTCTTTTTTTTGTTGTTTCTGGCCATGGTCTTTTTATTTACACAAACATGATTGTTTATGATTCAACCCATTTTCTAGCAGGAATCCATGGGCATGGCTATATGCAGACCCTGTTGAACAATGTGTCATCCTGTGCCAGACCATGTGCCTCAGTAAGTACAGCGCCATTCAAGGTTGCATCAGTGAATGGCATTAACACAGATACATGTGTACCTGGTTCTAGGGACAACGGACATACTATTGAGAACATGTCATAAGTTAATCATGATCAAGAAAACATTTGTGGGCTTGATAATAAGCACAACGAGTCAGATGATGGTTGTGATATTTATTCTGAATGTGATGTGGACGATGAGGCTGATACCACAGAACACAATGATTCAAAGAACAAAGATGATGGTGATGCTGATGTTGTAGAGTACATTGATCTAGATGATAATCAGGAGGAGTGTTATGGGTGTGAAGATGAGCTCAAGGAATGCAATGGGGCAAATGCGGAATCACATCAATACATGGCTGCATCTACTAAAGAAGACAAGGAAGATGATCTGTCTGCTACTGAAACAAGCAGTGCAGAAGGTAGGGAAGATCCAGTAGTCAATCATCCGATGAATGGCTCAAATGGGCTTCAGTATGAGATTGTTGATGCCATAGCAACCCAAGGCTCCAAGAAGAGGTACTTCCAATGCAATGTTTGATATTCCATGCACCACAATTCCTCCATTATTAAATATTAAATGAAAGTACCAAAAATTCCATGGCACCAATGTTTTTTTTTCAACACCATTCTTATGTTTGTATTGCATTACACTGTTGATATTTCGGTCACATGTCATCACGAACACGTAACCTGAGAAATGAATTTTATTTGTAGGAAAAGGTGGCCGAAAGGTGTAAAGCCACCAGAATCTAGACAACCTCGGGACATTGGAGCCATTGAGAAGGCAATGAGGAACGCACAGAACAGTGACAAAAGTCACATATTCGAGCCAGTACTTGGCATGGTGTTTGATTCGAGAGCAGAGGCCTACCAGTTCTTTAACATTTATTCATGGGAGGTGGGTTTTGGTATCCGCTTTGGTTCAAGCTCAAGGAATCGATCAAACAAGTACCGAACAATGCAAGAGCTAGTCTGTGAGAAAGAGGTAAACAACTAAAGGAGGCACTAACCTCATTGCATTTGTATTTTCTGCACTTTGAAATTTGTTAGTCACATGTAATGTGCTGGTCAAACAGGTAATGTGCTGCTTTAATCTGTTGCACATTACCTGTGCCTTAATCTGTTGTACATGGAACCTTAATAGATCCATCTAGCTTGCTTCTTAATGCGTTTGCTTGAACTATCATACAAAAATTATCTCATCCATAACATTCAACAGTTCATGATAATCTATTATTTGGGTTAGTCAAAAGCTTAAGGCACAGCTACTAATTTTCCATGTACACTACCATAATAGCAGCTCTTTCACAATGTTTTATAGAAATCAAATTTTTCTTAACCAGACTTCTTGGAAGGTCATAAATACTGATGGTTGCTCTTGATATGTGCTGCAAATGCATCATATAGATATAGTGACCCTACCAATAATAAAGAGCAATAAAATTTCAAAACCAAGGCTGCTTAAATATGATGTTTCTAATTGTATCAAATTATGCGGAAAAAATGATATATGAGGCATTACAAATTTCTCTACATGATCTTGTAAAATAGATGTGAATGCTTTCTTATCAACCTGCTCCATAAGCACTAGGAGGTGGCTTTTACAATTTCTTTAGTGCAGATTTGTTCCTGCATGGAACCTTAGGAGTAGCTATTTTTTATTGCTGGACCCTGCCATTGATATGCTCTCTTTTTTATAGGGGTTTGACCCACGATGTACAAGCAGTTCAAAGAGAGAGAGGTGCAAGGCTAAGCTACGGCTCCACCGCACCGAGGACCATGGGTGGTATGTCAGTCATCATGTTGCTGACCATAACCATCCATTGTCTGTTTCTTGCGGTGAGAAGTGGGAATGGAATTCTCACAGCAAGATTCAATAGTGCACCAAGAACATGATCCGTTACTTGAGAGAAAACAATGTCGCTATCAGTCGGGTGCATTGCATAATGGGAAGCTTGTATGGCAGCATGAAAGATGTTCCATTTAATAAAAAATCTTTGCGTTCTGTGTGTGCTAAGATTGCAAGGGACCAGAAGGACGATGATGTTATGAAAACACTTCAGATTTTTAGGCAGATGCGTGATGAGGATCCTGGCTTTCAGTTTAGTGTCGATTTGGATGAAGAGAAAAGGATTAAAACCCTGTTGTGGACAAGTGGTAAAAGTAGAAGTCAAGGGAGCCACTTTGGAGATGTGGTTACCTTTGACACCACATACTGTACAAATTTGTACAAGATGCCTTTTGGAATTTTTGTGGGTGTCAACAATCATTTCCAGAGTGTATTGTTTGCCGGCGTGCTTATGCGGGATGAAACTGCAAGCAGTTTTGAGTGGGTTTTCAAAGTGTTCCTCACACTGATGGGCGGCAAGGCTCCAGTGACTATATTTACAGGTGAGGTTTTAGATATATGCAAAATCACAAATAACATATTCGTATCCAAATGATCTAACGATACTCTTTTGCGTGTTTTCATGACCACTTGACACTTGTTCTAACTTTTTGTTTGATTCTGCAGATCAGTGCAAGGCCATGCGTAAAGCAATCAGGGCAGTATTCCCTGGTATTACACATCTATGGTGTAAATGGCACATATTGAAGGATGCACCAGTAGAACTGGGTACATTATACAGCATGAACCCTCCATTCAGGAGAGAATTTCACTACATTATCAATGAAATGCTAACTGTGGATGAATTTGAGAAGGCATGGGCTGATTTGTTGGATCGCTACAAACTACAAGAACACCCTTTCATGATCAAGACATACAATAAGAGGAAGATGTGGGCAAAGCCATGGGCAAAAGACAAGTTTTGTGCTCGCATGGCTAGCACTCAGAGGTCTGAGAGTGCTAACAGAATGCTGAAAAAGTTTGTTCCCAGGAATTCTTCAATGAATAGATTTGTTGAGCAGTATAAGAAATTGTTGTTCATTCGCGATAGTGCGGAACAAAAGGCTGAGCATCAGACAAAGCAGGTAATTTTTTGGCACCACTAGTCCTTGTATCCATTTTGAATCTGTGTTATTGTTCATTTTAGTGGTAAATCTTGAATCTTGTCTAACGGTGAAATCCTGCGCCACCTGAGTAATGATTAAAATTGTGCTTAAAAACCTACGAAATAGTGCAACACAATAATTATGAGATATGTACTATTTGTTTTGAAAGGATTTATTAATTTCCACCTGATTAACATGTATTGTTTGTTGGAGCAGCTTGTGAAGCGGAGCAATAGAATGTATGCCATTGAAAAGCATGCAATATCTGTGTACACGAAGAAGGCATACGGGCTATTTAGTGGCGAAGTAGACAAGTCAACCCAATACAACGTTATTGAAGGTTTAACGGAGAATGAGTTCACCGTTGTCCATTACAATGCTGAATTGAGGAAGCACTGGAGGCGCAGCGTGTTTACAGTCAAAATGGTGGATGCTGGGGAAAGATATATATGTGAGTGTGGTTTGTACGAACATTTCGGGATGTTGTGCTGTCATGCTATTAAGGTATAATGTCTATTTTTTACTTGACACCCTTGCTTAAGCTAATTACTACTTTGTTGTACTTGTAGACAGACATGAAGACAATTCTTTCGAGAGATGACAATTATTGGGCACCGCCTTTCGAAATGGCCTCTCTAAGCAAATAAACGTTCATCTCTCTCAATATATTATCAAAAACAGTTGTCTCAAAAGAGACCACTTATGTAAATTAGCTATTTTCTGAGCGAGTCTCTTCAAAGTGGTATATCTAAAAACAGAGGCTTATATTTTTAAGAGGTTCACCTCTAGAAATACTTCCTCCCAGCCTCTTATTAACAGTCGCTATGTCATTCGTCAGTTTGACTAGGTTTGTGAAAAATACTACTAGTATTTATGTCTCTAAATAAGTTCATTATAAAAATATATTCATTGATTTTATCTAATTATTCCAATTACGCACCATAAATATAAATATTTTATATGTACTTCATCAAAGCTAAAAATATGTAACTTCTCAAAAGTGATAATGGCAATTTATATGGGACACATGGAGTAGCTGTCTAGAAGTTTCACAATTTTTTATATGAATTCAAACAATAAGAATTTTATAGCCCTCTTTAGCTAGGTTTCCCAACATGCTTCCGCTTCCTATAAAAAGCTAAAAGCCAACCAAAAGAGTGGAAACCCATAGTTGTTTTGGAGCAAAAGGTGCCTTTTCACTCTAGTACAAAATTCATAATAGCCTTGAGTGTGAATAATATATATTAGCTAGCCTAGTGCGAGTCATGATTATGGAGGTCCCATGCAGCTATCTATCTCCTAGGTAGCAATCTAATTTGTCGTGAGGGCCAATATTGCAAGAAACACTAAATAGAATTATGTTTTTTTCAAAACAATTAGATAGAATTATATTATACCTTGAAAAAACATGACATATTATTTTATTTATATTATATTCTTCATTCATGTGCTTTGAACTACTGTACGTGTTCGTCTATCAATGTTTTTTTTATTACTCTGTTTTTACCACTCCAGTCATCATTTGACATTCTTGTATTTTTCTTCCCTCTCTTGTTTCCACATTCTTGTATTCCAAACTTAACGTAAGCAGTGCTCTCTCAATTTGAAATTGTAAGACGTTTGCTTTTTCTAATATATAATTTTACTACGACACAAATATATATATATGCAATAAAAACTTCAATTAATGAACCTACAAATGTCAAAGGACCGTATAATTTGAAAGTAGAGAGACGAATAGCCATCGATCGAATGGTTTTAGGACACCGCTCCCTCAACCGAACGCAGCCCCCTTTTTTTTAAAAAAAAGTTGCTAAGTATAACAAGTTCATGTGTCGTTGACTTGGTAAATGAAAGCTGGCCTGGGTTGAACTAAGGTGAAAGGATATGCACGTGTGCACGTGTGGTGATTATCATAACGTGCGGATGTTCTGCGCCATCACATTCGTAGGCATCTCGGCACATTTTTTGAGGTATAATATAATTATATTTCATTCTTTCAGAAAATATAAATCTATTTATTATGTTTCTATGCAATATTAGCCCACACAACAAAATAGATCGCTACCTTAGATAGATAGATTTATGGGACCTCCACATCCATGGCTCGCACTAGCTAGGCCAGCTATTATTATACTGTTCACTTTCACTCCAATAGCACAAAGGAAATGTACGTCTTAGTTGCTACCATAACTTGTAATGTCAAACAAGAGGTTGGACAATGCAAGTTTCATCAATCGTGGGCTGTTGTCTGCTTACAGTGTCTAGGAGCATGGTTGTTACCCATTAACTTGGCCATTAGCGAGCATTTGGTTCTTGTTCAGAGGCTGCAGATGGATGCTAGCCAACCTCATGCGCAATCGATTGGGTCACAGGAATCCTCTATCCATAGCAGGAGAAGCATTGTTGCAATGGCGCTTTTCTCGCGAACGGGTATATACCCATATTTCCGTTGTTGTTGTTTTTTTTTTTGGAACGAACCGTATTTGCATTGCATGTGACACTTCGGTACAGAGAAAATATGCATGACTTGATATAATAGCATTACCGGCGCATTTTCCCTCCAAAAACAACAAAACATGCCCGAAACCATCATACCGAACCTTTTTTTTTCCCTCGCAAAATACGAAATTGCAGTGGTACACGTGCTCCTTCACAACTTTTTCTTTGTTGAATAGGAGCACAACTATTTTCCATATATAGAGTAGTAGGCTAATAATTTGCATGTAATCTGCTTCTAATAATATGTATCCACATATGCCATTATCTGAAATAACGACATGAAGTAACCTCCTTAATTTGCATTAATTATCCACCTCTGTCATTAAAACACTAGTCTAAAAATTATAATCTGAAGTAACCTTTAACCATGAATATAAAACCTCTATTATTACGAAAAATAACCTAAATTAACCAACGGCAGAGTATGTAATTAATAAGGGATAAAAATGCTTGAACTGCAGTTTTACTTTAAGAGAAACATTTTCACCAGAACGGAGCAACTTCTGTTTTGGGCCGGTCCGACTCAAAAAGATGGCCCATGTCCATTTGGCGCCCAAACGCGCTTTCTTTGTTTTCTTCTTCCCGGCAAAACATTCAAATTTCAAGCACTCCACTGCTCCCTTCCCTCCCAACGGCCAACATCCGATATCATTGCTTGCTCCAGGAACACCTTCCACGAGGCCCCTCTTCGGCATGGAGATGGAGGTGGACCTGTCGCGTGGGGGCGTGGGGCGGTGGCACCGATGCCGGAGCAGCTGCCCGCGCGGGGGCTCCGCCCGGTGCTAAAGGTGGCGGACGTGCAGATGCTGCCGCGGCGAACGCGGAGAGTGACTGACCGCCACTTCGCGGTGCATTCGGGTGCTCTCCGATCGACGGCGTCCAATGCCTGGAGGGCGCGCTCATCCCCGATCTGAACCACCTCGTCGCGGACGGCGCGCTCTGCCGCGGCACCGTGCTCCGGGTCCTCGACTTCGTATGAAACAGCCAACAGCATCGGCAACCACAGGTGAAGAATCGCCCCAGCGAGATCCCCTCGTCCATTTCATACTACCGTTGCATCAAAAACCGTACGTGCTTCGGTGCATGTCCGCATGAGTACGTTTGACCTATGGCGTAACGGCAAAGCATTCACGCACTCATATATACCGAGCTTGATGATGACGTACGGTTTCTTGGTCAAGACATCTAGGCGCTGCTGAGACGGTGAGACCCATGGATAATTGCATAAGGAGATCTATTTTTTTGAGATAGAATTCCTCCCTTTTCCATGGACATTGTATACATGGGACATTCCTCTTTTGGAACCTACCTCTTCCAGAAGTTTCTATTTGAACTTTTCATTTGTTTTCTAGATCAAGCTGAGGAATGGGATTGTATTGTATACTATTCTCTCTGCCCTAAAAGAAATACAAGATATAGGCCTAAAATTTGTAGCAAATTATAAGGTTTCTTAGATTGTCCAACCTCATCCATGCATGTTTGTCTTGAAACCTGTCCATGAATGTATCTACACATGGCTTTAAAACAAGATTTTGTCCAAAATGTCTCATGTAATTTATCAAAGAATTCAATGACGACATGCATGCATGTTTGCCACTTTTAGTTATGTCTTTATTGAAACAATCAAGTAGAATAATAGCCAAAGTAACTAATTAGTGAGACAAGTTAGTCTTTTGTCAAACTCTTTAATTAGTTCTAAAATTCTTATGATGCCTTTCGTATTTTAGGATGAAGGGAGTATGTTAAAGATGGCTTATAGTAGATCTGTAGCCACTATTGAGGTGACAAACAAAGTAAATAAGCTCAGAGTTTTTCTCTCTCTTCATACAAGGAAATATTCTTTGAGTTGATAGACAAAGAAACCACGCGCATGACAAAGAAGACATGTTTTTGGGTGGATGACCCAAAAACACTCAATTGACTACTGGACCAGAAATCAAGTGATTCTTATCTCTTTCACGCTCGATTTTCACAATCGTCTGATCCAGAATAAATATAAAATTAATCTAAATCATGCAAAAATATATTAAACAAATAAAATAAAAATAGCCAGGTTATTTCTATGAAAACCAAATTCAAAATGTTTAAAGGGAAATCAAATAAAACAAACAGACAAAGAGCAAAAAAAATAATCAAATAATTGTTCGAATAATGTTGACCATTCTTGTTTGCAGCACCAATTGAATTCAAAACTTACACCTAAACAGATAATGTAAAATACTACCTGCGTCTCAAAATAAATGTCGTTACGGGATGTGTGGCAGTCTAACTTTCTACTCCCTCTGTCCCTGAATAGGTGTCGTTCTCACTTCCCGATAAATAACTGTCGGTAATTCTATATTAAAATATATTAATATTTATGTTAAGTAATTAGTATCACTGGAAAGATCTTTAAGTCTAGTTTTTTAACAAAATTATTTAGAGATATAAATATTGCATACATTTTTTACAAATCGAGTCAAACTTGTGACACGCACGCCAACGACGACACTTATTTAGGGACAGAGGGAGTACACTTTAACTAAGTGTTTAGAAAATGCGTACAATATTTATATCTCCATATAAATTTATTATGAAAACGTATTAAATGATCTATCGAATCATAATAATTATGTATTATATATATTAATATTAATATGTAATTAGTCAAAGTTAAAAAAAGTTGACTTTTTAGAAAATGAGAATGGCATCTATTTTAGGACGGATGGAGTATGGTATGATAAGAATGGAGTATGGTCTGATAAGATATACTCAGCTCATACAATTCTAGCATAGTGTCATGTTTTAGTACATCAAAGTTTGACCAATTACAGGTAAAATAAAAATAATAATGTAAGATAAACACTGTTAGATTAATTACAAAATATATATAACTATAAATACTACTACTATTCAGTGTAAATTTAGTTAAATGTGAACTACTGTGGGTGGCATGCAGGGAGTGATCTGTGCTGCCCTGCCTACGGCCTACAGTACGATTACTAGGCGTAGACTGCGACGCGGCATGCCCTGTCCCTTGAGAGGGTGCTTGGTCATGCACAAGGAGTGATGTGAGAAGTGTACCAGCAAAGCTTAGAGTTTTTCTCTCTTCATTAAGGAAGAAATAGCCTTTTAGTTGGTAGGCAAGGAAACTGTATGACAAATAATCTATATTTGTGATTATTTCTTACGGTTTTTTGGCTTTATGCATGCTAGGAGATGACGTGGGTTCTTAATATAGAGAAAAATGGCATATTGGACAGTGTATAAAAGAGATTTCGAGCTAGAAGCTAGAACTATTTTGTGAAGCAAATAAATTCCTTACAAATAGGACATCACCATCAGCCATTGGCCCTTATTGAGTAGCTAATGAACGCAAACCTTCTTTGCACTCAATAAACTAGCTAGGCTTATTCTACACTAGCTAGCACGGCTAAACCGCAATATAACCGCAATACATTGTCGACGCCGCGAGCGCGGCCGTCCTCGATCGGGCCTCGGTTGCTTCACTCACGGCGTGAACCGAGCAGCATGCCAATTGCCAGCCTTCCTAGCCGGTGGTCCGCGCGCATGCAGTGACCACCGCATCGACAGCCAGGCGACCGAACCGTGTTCGCCGTGGCCAGCCGTGCCTACCGCACGCCGTCACCAGAGCACGGTACGGTGGTGGCCAGCCGCGCGACGGCTCGAGGCTGTGCTTACGTCTAGGTGCGTGCGTGCGTCTGGCGGCCTGCCGGGGGCAGCTTCAATCGGAAGCTAGAGCTAGGTGGCCGGCCGGTCGGGCAACGCGCCTCGCCATTGCCACTTTGCCAGCAGGTGTCAGTCCATCACGTAGCGCGCGTCAGAAATGGCGCTCCTGCAGGACTCTAGCGTGTGCGCGGACACACCTGCATGCGCTGTCCGGTGACCACGCGCATGCATGGCCACGGCGCACGTCGCTCGCCCACCATGACCACGGCACAAGCGCGCCGCGGCGGCATGGAGGAGGCAGTGTCGACCCCGACCCAGCACCAGCAGGGAACTGACCGTGGAGACTCAATGGACTGGGAGGAGAGACTGGTCAAAACAACGTCAACAAAAATGAAAAAGAAAAAAAAAAGGGGGAGTGAGAGATGATAGATCTTGATCCGACGGCTGCCTGTGTATTACCATCGTCCACATGTACACAGGGACTGCCTGTGGCTTCCACAACCACAAGTTCACTTCTCGTTACCCACTTACTCCTCCAAAAAAAAACAAAAACAAAAACAAAAAGAGGTGTTGTTGGCGTGGGGTTTTGTTGGTGCTTGTAAGCGGGGGGCGACGGAAACGGCGGCGGCGGCGGAGGCGGGCCCTGGTCGATCCATTGCCGTCTGTCGGCCACCAGCAAGAGCAGGCAGCAAGCCATGCCGCTGTTTGCTCAGGTACTCCTACTGCACTAGTAGTACTCCCCGTCCCGTCCCACCACGATCGCTTGTCTGTTTGTTTCCATGATGGTGATGAATGCCGACTTCTACTAATTGCTGTCCGACCGTCATGTCTCCATGCATGCATAATTAAATTAATTTCTTAACATGTCCGACGGCTCCCACATCCCCACAGAATCAGCGGTGTGTCTTTGTATTTACGAGTATGACTAAATTTATTGCGCTGTGTTGATTAATCACAATGGCTTCTGTTGTTTACTGCGCTGCGTTGATTGATCACGATGGCTTCTGTTGACCGATGGCGAAATACTTAGCAAAAAAACCTGTGCTTGACATGCCAATTTGCACTCTTTTTTATTGCCGATTGCTGAATGCATACAGTATTTGGTCAGGAGCTGTAACTGAATTTTCATCTATCAGGCTCCCAGGTTAAACTTCAAGCTGCGCACCAATCCTGTAAAGATGGCCTGCTCGATCAAGAAGTTGCTCAAGCAGGTGATGGGTTTGCTTGCTGCCAATGCGCCAGTGTTTGAAATCAATCACAACAATGTCAACTACCAGAGGCAGCTGACAGCCGAGGCCGGCTTCTTCAGCGTGCGCGTCAAGGCGCCTGGGGACTGGGATCCAGAGCATCCAGTTGCTCCAGTAGTCCTGGCCTTTAGTCTGCGTGACTTGTATCTTATGGGATACCAGGACAACGCAGATGGGGCCATATGGAAGCTTTATGATGATGCAAATCTCATTGGCAGTGGAGTCCATGACCCAGCTAACGTCAATGAGTGGCAACTTCTGCAATACGAGGGCGGCTATATTGAGCAGATGTATGGCGTCTCCATCGGTCTGGCCCCCATGATCAATGCACTGCACACACTCAATAACCCTGATGCTCCTGACATGGCCAAGAGGCTGGCCCTCGGCGTCTACATCATCACCATATCTGAAGCATGCCGGTTCCCTCGGTGGAAGCGTCACTTGGTGGACCTTCTTCGCCAGTTCCAGACCATGATCCTTAACCAAGATGACAACGGCTTTGACATGATTTTCACAGACTGGTCGGTTCTGTTCGCTTGAGGTTAAAACTGCTTATTTTTCAGTCCTTCTACAGTATTTTTCTCTCATAAAAAATCAGTATCAGCGTTTATTTTCAGCGGTTTTCAGCTTCAGCGAACAGAGCCGTCGTCCATCTGCAAGGGGGTCCGCAAAGGACCGACAAGATTTGTTGAAGGGGATGGATTTGCGACATACAAGCTATTGATCGAGGTCGTGTGTGTCCTGCTGAGTCGGCCGCCGGCCAATGAGCTCTGAGCCAGTTTGTCATTTAGAGATGCCTGGCTACCATGTTTTGTTTGATGCTCTCATATGACACTGCACTTTGTCTTGCTCTAGATATATAACACCCTAGTTTGTCAATCACGCTCTTTACATTAAGCACGCTACTGTTAAGTCTTGACTCTTGAATGGTGTATTGTTAAGCAATTGCGGTTTTCCTGCTAGTGTACTCAATAATAAGCTAGCTAGTAGTTTTGTTGATTGTTAGCTAATACGTACTAGTTTTTGTTGATTGTTGAGGTTTTCATCGCTACGTCCAGTCACATAACCTTTTCTGCACGCAGCACCGAAGGGACAGGCCATGCAGCGGCAGTCTAGCTGCCAGCTCGGCCGTGGGCTTGCGGCACAGCAGCTAAGCAGCATGCGTGCCTCGATTTTCGCAAAAGGAAATCCACACGTTCGAATTGTAATTCAACAGATTATTTAAAACAATTCATAAAATTACCCATATCTTATTTGAAACTAGAATCCATACAACGATAATTTAAATCTTACATAAACATTTATTACATCGCCACATTGGCAGAATCAACATTCAGAGAAGCTTAGAAGATGCGGAAGCGATTCATCCTTCACGGCCAACTTGAGTATAGCACGTGACCCTATTCCTCGCCATCATCTCCCTCGAAGTCGTACACATTCTCGTCACCTGACAGCAAATTTATCAGTACGATATGTACTGGCCACGGAGCCCACTTATGATAGCAGTTTGCTTTGTGGAGAGTGGATGCAAGGCTAATCATGCAGACCTATAGGCTGGGGTTTCCTATGCAATTGTAAACAATATTTAAGTAGCCAAGTTTTATTTCCAGTTTAACACCATCATTCCCTTTCCATCACCACATCTCACATACCCACACCTCACGCTCATTCGACAGGCCCAACTCCCTCTCGGGCCTATCTCAGCGGCACATTGCCACAACGGGCATACTGCCGGAAAACATCATCCAGGGGGAGAAAAGAATATGCTCACATCTAATAGTGGTTGCAGAAACAGTAGGAAAGGTGCATAGCCAACGAGTTGGCTTATGTATCGATCGATCAACCATTCACTCTGCAGAGGTTTCGCTACTCACAAGATTAGCCATCATAGATGTTGCGCTAACACCTAGGCAGAATTCCGGATGCTTGCTTGCCTAGGTCGGTACCACCCTACCACTCAGCCCTGGGATATTCCGGATCCAACACCGTCATGCTGAGACTGGGAGACGCAGCACCGGGCCCAACCAGTGGTACTGCGCATCTAGGATGGTACGGGAATGTCTCCATCCGTCACCGCCCACCCTTATCACCTTTCAACCTAGCAGTAGTGGTACCGCCCTACCAAGTAGTCCAGCCGTTCCCCGCCCACCAGAGACGAGTGAGTAGAAAAGGAGTCCAGATGTTTTCGGTCACTAGTCAGGTCCTAGGTTTCGACCAAGCGGGCTTCTCCACCTAGGGGATACTCTCCCCCGTGCCATCACAGCACCTCCGTCCACGGGTTTCAAACCACAAAGGCTATCCCACCCGGAACCACCTCTTAAAGCATTACCCGCCATAGGTATCACACGTAGGGATGCCCAGGTTGCACCCCCGGCACGACTTGCTCCTTAGGCTTGTCTCATATCCCACTTGGCCGTTTGACACTCACCACGCACCCGAGACTCACGCAGCACGCTCTCCCAATGGTTATAATCAGGTTCATATATATACCCGTCCCAGTTCCACCACATAGCACATAGCAAGTAGTAAGTTGTGGAAGAGTAACAGTATTAGAGCAGCAGCTAACCTAGCAGTGGACAGCAGGGTAAAGTCTTAACAAGGCAGAGAATTCAAATATACTATCATGCAACCTATGCATAACATATAATCATAAAGCAAATGGCAACAATGTTATTTAGCAATGCGTAAATAGGATCTAAGGATTTGGTGGGACGTGGCACCTTTGTAGTCGTCTCCTAGCTCCTGAAGGTACTCGTGGTCGTCTTCCTCAGTCAGATTCTCCTTCGGCTCTGAAAACGGAATCGAAATAGTCGCGTTAGCGACTCCTACAAAGTACTTCAGAAAAATCCAATAAAATAAAGACCCAAATGCACATAAACATAGTCTTAGATTGTATATCTCATTTTTCTGAGAATTTTGATATATGGTGCGCAATTTTTGAACAACGTATGAATAAGTTATGAATTTCCGAAGATTATCCTATTTTCTGAAAATGGAAAAATGACCGATTAATCAGGGGGTGACACGTGGCAGCACGGGATTGGTCGGGGCACTGTTCACGTTGACCGAGTCAATGGTTTCGGCGGCAATGGCTCTGCTGACGTCAGCATGACGTCAGCGTTGACCGGGTCGGGTGACGTCATCATGACGTCACCGGGCTTGACACGTGTCAGCACGTGGGCGTGCCATGTGGCGCATCTGGCCCGCAGCGTGGCTCGGCGCACAGCACCCGGTCCACGGTGGACCTGCGGCTAGGTGTCCAGTGCACCGCTCTCACGGGTGCACGTGGACCGTGTCCATCCCTCCCATCTTCTCTCTTCGGCTCATGGTGGACTCGGTCCGCGGACGAGCCGCTGCCGGGAGCGCGTGCACCGGTGTTAACGTCCGGCGCATGTCAGTGCCCCCCAGGTGCTCGACGCGGGTTCACAAAGAATTGCCGGCGGCGGCGAGGTACGGCGGCGACCCCGGCGAGCTTGATGATGGTCGGGGATGGTCCCTACCACCAACTGATGGCCTCGCATGGTGATTGTGGAACTAATAAGGGGCCGCTTGTGCTCTTGGCCACGGCCTATGGCAGTATGGTCACCGGCGGCGATGAGCAACGGCGGGGCGGCTACGGTCGTGGTTTGGCTCGATTGGTTACGGCTCCCTTCGATTCGCATGGTCAGAAAGGCCTACGGTTCATCGGTGGCGGCTTTGGGGTCACGTCGGGGTCTCCTCATGGCTTCGGGACGCGGCGGAGCTGCTCCGGCGGTGGCGGACAACGGCGAGGTGGTAGCGCTCGTGGCTTGGCATACCAGGGCTCGGCTTCTTCCGATTCACGTGGTCAGAAAGGCCTTTGGCTTTCTGAGCGGTCACCTAGCGTCACGGCGTGGCTTCCATTTGGTCACGGCTTATGGCGACGCACCGGCGAGGCTGCGGCGCACACGAACAAGGCGGACGGGGCTTTTACCGGCGCTTGTAGCTTCGTAGATCGAACGAGAGAGCCGTGGCATTGCTCCATGACGACTAACCTACTCGGTTGGCGACTGGTGGCGCTCGGAGCGGGTGAATCGGCGTCGGAACGCGTCGGTGGTGAGCGCGCTCCGCCGAGAACGCGTCGTGCTATGTTCTCGGTCTAGCAAGACTCGTAGCCCGGGGTTTTCGGCCGGTCGCGTGAGTGTGTGGTGCAGGTGATCTCCCTGAGCCGATAAGGGCTCATGCCTACGCGTCCCGTGGGCGAAACGCCGTGGCAAACAGCAAGGCGAGGTTGGCATGAGAGAGCTCCGGCGACTCACCGTGGTGTCGGAGTAGATGGGATAGTGGGGCCATGTCGAGTCGGTGCCGTGCAGGCGGATCGCAGTGCAGTGCCGAACTGCGACGGGGCACCGGCTTCTCCTCAGTGCCCGGCTCCGGCGTGCTCCGCGGCGGCAGCGCTTCGGCGGTGCTCCCTTCCTTCTTTGCTCCGCCTTCTCCCTCCCTCTCTGCTATGCGGTGTGGTGCGGTGGTTTGTGCCGTGGCGGCGGCGAGTGGGAACGGGGCTAGGGCTGCTCGGGCAGTCCCCTTTTATAGCCGAGCTCAATTGGCTCCAATGGCGGATGGCCGTGATCTGCCGAACAGAAATCAAGGGTTGTGGCGAGCGCCCGGCTAGGGACAGGTTCGTCAGGTGTGGCGCTGTCGGGTGAGGCTCTGTCGGGGTAGTGCGCGTGGTCACGCGATTTGCGTGCACCTCTCCTCGCCTTTGCGAGGAAGAAGAACAGTGGGGGAGAGAGCGGGAGCGGCTGACAGGCGGGGCCGAGCTGGCAGCGACTTGGGCTAGCTGGCTCGCGCGCGGGAGGAAAAAGGGAGACGGGCCGGTTGGGCTGGGCTGGCACGGCGCGTGCACCCGCGCGGGTGAGGCCAAGCAGGCCGGCTGGGCCGAATGGCTGGCTAGCCTTGCTCTCACTCTCTCTCTCTCTCTCTCTCCCTTTTTCCCTTTTCTATTCTAATTTCTAGTGCTCAATTTAAACATGTATATGCTTTAATATTTGTATGAGTACTCAAGCCAATCATAAGATGCAAATAAAATCCACATATGCACATAGCTAGTGAAAATAACTAAAGAAGTTGGGGTGCAAAGACACATATTTATAGTTGTAGATTTTAATTCCTATATGCAAGCACATGAAATAGGGTTTTAGTGCAATAAAGATGAAAATTTTAATTGGTTGTATTTTTGGGTTGTGTGGATTTTTAGGGTTGTTACAGTCCTCCCCCCTCATTAGGATCTCGACCTCGAGATTTAAGAGATAACGTACCCTTCGAAGAGATAAGGAAACATGATCTGCAAATCCGATTCTTTCTCCCACGTAGCTTCCCTTTCAGTGTGATTGCTCCACTGTACCTTGCACATCGGAATGGTCTTATTTCGCGTCTCCTTTGTATCCCATACCAAGATCTTGATCGGATGCTCCTTGTATTCAAGTGTGTCTTGCAGATCTAATGCATCCGTGGGAACTTGCTCCTCGGGAAGCTTCAAACACTTTCTTAATTGTGAGACATGGAACACAGGATGTACCCCAGATAATTCCTCCGGTAATTCCAGCTTGTAAGCAACTTTCCCAATCCTTTTATAGATCTTGTATGGCCCAACATATCTTGGTGCCAACTTCCCTTTCACATGGAATCTGACAGTGCCGCGAAGTGGAGATACCTTGAGGTAGACATAATCCCCAACCTTGAACTCAAGTTCCCTACGTCTTCTATCTGTATAGTTCTTTTGCCTACTTTGTGCAATCCTCAAATTTTCTCTGACCTGTGCTACGCCTTCCTCTGCTTCTACAATCTTAGCAGGGCCAAAGAATGCCCTCTCTCCGGGTTCTGACCACATTAGCGGGGTCCTGCAGGGTCTTCCATATAATGCCTTGAACGGTGACATCTTGAGGCTTGTTTGATAGCTGTTGTTGTACGAGAATTCAGCGTGGGGTAAGCAGCTTTCCCAGTTGGTCTTGTATTTTATCACACAAGCTCGGAGCATATCTTCGAGAATTTGGTTCACTCTTTCCGTTTGATCGTCAGTTTGTGGGTGATAAGCTGTGCTATAGTCCAGTTTGGTTCCGATGGATTTGTGTAAGGCCTGCCAGAATCGAGACGTGAATTGCGAGCCTCGATCAGATATTATGCTTGTGGGTGCCCCGTGTAGTCTCAGAATATGGGTTATGTACAAATCCGCCAGCCGTTCGGCCTCGTAACCAATGCTGATGGGAATGAAGTGAGCGACTTTGGTCAAACGGTCGACTATCACCCAAATCGAATCGTGTTTCTTTTCGGTGCGGGGTAACCCAACGATAAAATCCATCGAAATGCATTCCCATTTCCATTCTGGAATTGCGAGGGGTTGTAGTAGCCCGGCTGGCCGTTGATGTTCTGCCTTAACTCTGTTACATATGTCACACCTCGCCACGTGTCCGGCTATCTCTGCCTACATGTTCTCCCACCAGAAATGATTCTTTAGATCCTGATACATTTTGGCCGAACCAGGGTGAATACTATACTTGGAATCATGTGCTTCTGATAGAATTTCTTCCCGTAGGGCTGAGTCAGTCGGTACGCAAATTCTTTCCTTGAACCAGACTGTTCCCTGTTCGTCTTCACGATACTCAGGGCCTCTCCCCAGCTTCATCAAACCTCGAATGTAATCAATCTCAGGACAGTTCTTTTGTGCTGCTCGAATCCGAGAGGTAGGATTGTATTCGACGTGAAGCTCATTTAGCATGCCATGGGAGACTATCTCGAGCTAGAACGTGTCGAACTCTCTCCTGAGCTCAGGCTGCATAGACTTGGTGATGAGGGTATGGCAGTAGCTTTTGCGGCTAAGGGCATCAGCGACAACGTTAGCCTTCCCTGGGTGGTAATGGATCTCAAGATCATAGTCCTTGATGAGTTCTAGCCATCTGCGCTGCCTCATATTCAGATCTTCTTGTGCGAAGAAGTACTTCAGACGCTTGTGATCGGTGTATATGTCACACTTGTTGCTCATCAGATAGTGCCTCCAAATCTTGAGTGCATGCACTACGGCTGCAAGCTCTAGGTCATGAGTCGGGTATCTCTGTTCATGTTCTTTCAGCTGTCTCGAGGCATAAGCTATCACTCTACCATCTTGCATTAGTACACAGCCCAAACCTTGCCGAGAGGCATCACAATATACAACAAAATCTTTATGAATATCAGGTAGGGCTAGTACAGGTGTAGTAATGAGCTTCTCCTTCAAGGTCTGGAAACTCTTCTCACATTCTGGAGTCCATGTGAACTTGTTCTCTTTCTTCAGCAAGTTGGTCATGGGTCTTGCAATCTTGGAGAAAATACATCTGTGATAGTATCCTGCAAGTCCCAAAAAGCTTCGGATTTCCGACACATTACGGGGTTGCTCCCACTCTTTCACAGCTTCAATCTTGGCTGGGTCCACTGCAACTCCTTCTCCTGATAGTACGTATCCAAGGAAAGCAACTTCCTCTAGCCAGAATTCGCACTTGGAGAATTTGGCGTATAGCTGGTTGCGAGACAACCTCTCCAATACGGTCCTCAGATGATGTTCATGTTCCTCTTTTGTGGCTGAATAAGTCAATATATCATCAATGAATACCACCACAAACTTGTCTAGCTCATTCATGAAGATCTTGTTCATCATGTTCATGAAGTATGCTGGAGCATTAGTGAGTCCGAATGAGACTACTGTGCACTCATACTATCCATATCTAGTGACAAACGCAGTCTTCGGAATATCTTCTTCCCTGATCTTCATCTGATGGTACCCTGATCGGAGATCGATCTTTGAGAAGTACTTGGCCTTACTCAATTGATCTAACAGATCATCAATGCGGGACAGTGGGTACTTGTTCTTGACTGTGACCGCATTCAGATTCCGGTAGTCAATGCACATCCTCATCGTGCCATCCTTCTTCTTGACAAACAAAACGGGAGATCCCCAGGGCGAGGCACTAGGTCTAATGAAGCCCTTCTCTAGCAATTCCCCCAGCTGCTTCTTGAGTTCCTTTAACTTATCGGCCGATATTCTGTAGGGTCTTTTGGCAATTGGTGCAGTCCCTAGCATCAGCTCTATAACAAACTCCACATCTCTATCTGGTGGCACAGACCACTGGCACATCTCTGAATGTCAGCTCTATCTTATCTGCCTTAGTCTCCAGGGCACATAGGAGGCTTGGACTCTCTCGGTTTGGGGTACACATCGAACGGCTGTTCCCCAAGGGTGGGTTACTTGGACATATCTAGGTGAACAAGATATCACTCCCCGGTGTTTGGTTAGCCAGTCCATGCCTAAGATGACATCTAAGCTGTTGGAGGGTAGTAGGGTTAGGTCAGCTCGAAAGTCAAGTCCCTCGATTGTGATTATCACTCCCTTACATATGTGGATGCTTCTGAAGGTTCCTAAGGGCGAACTAGTTAGGATGGGGTTTGCTCTCGGGGTTACAGGTATGTTATGCTTACGTGCATATGCAGATGAAATGTATGAACATGTAGCTCCCGAATCGAATAGAACTGTAGCCATGTTACCCTGTACTAGGAACGTACCGTACACAGCATCAGGTGCAGCTTCAGCTTCCTTAGCGGTCATGTGGTTCAGCCTTCCATGGGTAGCGGATCCCCGGTTCGGTGTGCTCTGTGCAGCTGCTGGTGCACGGTTGAAGTCGGGGCACGCAGCCACACGGTGTCCAGGCTTCCCGCATCCAAAGCAAGTGAAAGGCGCACTGCCTGCTGGGGTTGTTGCAGGAGCCTTCCAGTTGCTAGTCCTCGGTATGTTGGTAGCCGAGGCGGGGGTGTTTTGCACGGTCCGAGTCGGCGCGGGGTAGGTTTGAGTGGGGCGGTGGTAGTTGCTGTTGTAGGTACCACCACCACGGCTCGTACCTGAAGGGGGTCCCTGGCGAGTCCGGAAAGGCGGAGGTGCACCCGTTCGCTGTCTCTGGGGTGGAGCAGTGCGAGCAGGTCCCTCAGAGCGGCGCTTCTTCCCCTTGTTCTGGGCCTCAAACTCCAGATGTGCCTCCATGCGATCCTTCTCGATCTCAATGCAGCGGTCAATCAACTCACGAAGGGTGTAGCTCTTGTTGCCTGAGAGCGCCAACCTGATCTTGGTCTGTAGTCCCTTCCTGTAGTAGTACATCTTTTCCTTCTTGGAACTCACGCAGGACGCAGGTGCGTAGCGGAGCAAGCAGTTGAAGCGGGTGGTGTACTCATGGATCCGATCGGCTCCCTGGGAGATGTTGCGAAACTCGTTCTCCTTGGCCTCCATAACTCCCTCAGGAATGTGGTGGTCACAGAAAGCCTCGGTGAACTCATCCCAGTCAATGCGGGCTGGGTCCTCGTGAGCGCTGGTGTAGTTGTCCCACCATGCTCGTGCAACACCTGTCAGCTGGTGGCTAGCAATCCCAACACACTCCTCGTCGGAGCAAGTGGTTAGGTCTAGCTTTTTCTCCATATCCTTAAGCCAGTCGTCGGCAGCGAGGGGATCGCTGTCGGTCCCGTCGAAGGTTGGTGGCCTCAGCTTCAGGAAACCCTCCAGCTTTCTTTGGAAGTCGTTCTGGGGTGGCCCGTGGTGCCTGTTCATCCCCGTAGCAATGGCATTCAACAGCTGGGTCTGCTGTGCCATTACCTCCGCCAACATCGGTGGTGGCGGCGGTGGTGGTGGTGGAGGTGGCGGTGGCACATTCTTGCCCTGTGGTGGCGGGTCGTTCACCGGCGGTGCATCCTCTGCCCGGCGCAGCTCTTCTTCCAGGTTAACTCCAGCACGCCTGCCAGCTGGGCGTCCACGGTTGCGACCACGCCCGCGTCCTGGCGCAGGTGCGGGGGAGAGCTGGCGGTACTCTAGATGCGCGGAACGTCTCATCGACATCTGTAAACATTCGGTCATGTACTCAGTGCAGCGATAATTTAGGTGGTGGGTTAAGTAGGATTTAGATGTTTTCAATGATTTAAATGAATAAAAACATTTTTCATTCTATCCTACACTCAACCAAAGAAGCATAAGGAACCATAAGAAGCATAAGATCCAAATGTCACTCATCACATGGGTTATTATTACATAAAGGATGTTCCTGGTTGCTATGAAGATCGTGCTATGCGCAGATAGATAATGACAGGATAACTCATGGTAGTACTGGACTAAGGGCCACGCAGGGTCCCATAAGCTACTGGTGCATAAGGTCGAGTATGGCATCGGGGATGCGGCTATCCTCTGCCTCGATCTCGTCGTCGGTCATGGTCAGGCGCTTAACGTAGTCAAGTGCTACAGCTAGCTCTGGAGTAGCCTTAATCTCCTGCATCCTCAGAGACGGACACGCTCCCAGGTTGAGCATAGTGGGTGGCACGCGGAAGTCTCCCTCCCGGGGCTTCACCATCTCCAGTGGGGGGAGCGGACTCTGCACTTTCCGGACCTCAATAACTCTCTTGGCATCGGACTGCTTCCAAGCTGTCTCTGTCCTTCGCAGCTTGTCCTTCAGGAACTCCACCATCTTCACGCGGTCGATCAGAATCCCTTGGTTGCGGGTGGACTTCTCCTCGGCTTTCTCCAGCTACTTCTCCAGCTCCCTGATCCTGGAGCGCAACGTGATCATCTCGACTCCTCTGTCTCTGCTCCTCTGCTCCCTCTCAGCAAGTGCTCTCTCCTTGTCGTCCAGCCTCCTCTGTAAACCCAACACCCTGCTGTTCAGGTAGTCGTTGCGAAGCCCAAAATCCCCGATCTTGTCTCGCAAGTCAGCGATCTCGGCTCGGTGCAACTCATCACGGCGCTGCATCTCCAGCTGCATGTCAGTGATTGCCCTGCTCAAACTCTCCAGGGTCTGAGTCCCTTTCTGCAAATTGTCCTCGACCTCAGCCATGCGTGCTCGGTCACACTACCTCCTTTGCTCCAATGAGTTGATGAACTCGTCCTGCTCCTGGAGGTGGTGTGCCACTGTTCGTAGACAGGGGTCAGTCTTGGCCTGAACGATCTGGCTGGTGTACAGAATCCTCTGGATAGGGTCAGGGTGCAGCTCCAAGGCCTAAGGTAGCAGACGGAAATGGGTCCCCTTAAGGTACTCGTAGGCTGTGTACACAACTGCGCGTAGTACCATGCGGGAGACGGACTGTACTCCGTCCTCCATAGTCTCTCCAGCAGTGTAGTCAGTAAAAACTGGCATCCCTGGGAGGGTCAGGCTGACGGGTGTCTCAACTCTGGTAGTGACAGGTCCCTCAAATCTCTCGGCCTCGACAAGCTTCCCTCGGCAGAATTACTGGATCTGATCAGACGTTACTCCCAGCTCCTCCAACACCTGACGTAGTACCATGGCAAATCCGCCGTGGTTCCTCCCATTGATCGGGATCTCAATAGTGCCGTCGTGCAGTGGACGAGGTGGTGGTCCAAGGTTGGTCATCTGCAAATTTTTCAAGAAACGGATTAGCAGGTCCATGTATTAGATAAGCCATTGCATAAAAAGTGAATGCAAGGTCGGTAATATAACCAAAAGAGGGTCTGGCTTCCTATTCTAACGTCCATTTTCTATGGGTCTCGTCCTACAGTCAAGTATGGCTCTGATACCAACTAAAACGACCTCGATTTCCGTGAAGGGAAATCCACAGGCTCGAATTGTAATTCAACAGATTGCTTGGAACAATCCATGAAATTACCCATATCTCAGTTGAAACCAGGATCCATACAACGATAATTTAAGTCTTACATAAACATTTTATTGGCGTAAAAAGTGGTTCCCTAGGCCCAACACACCAGCGAAGCCAGAAACGACCCTTGAAAGCAGTAGAGCTCTCGCAGATCCAGCTAGCTTCGGACCCAGTCTGAGAGTGTAGGTAACACCCAAGCGTGCCAGTCAATTTGACCTGCAATTGACAAGTAAACAGAAATAATCAGTAACCCAAGGCGGAACTAATTAGTGGGTCCAGATAGTTCCAACTGTACGGCCAAAAGAGCCAGTATAATCGGAGATCGACTAGAAAGCCGATTCCGTCATGTTATGAACTGATAGTATAATAATGAAGTAAAACGGCTATCAGGATATTCATGTAAGGATAATAACGTGCTAGCCAATCTAATTCGGTTAATGTGTACAAAAGAAAATAGATCACGTGTACAGATCTGATCTGTACGTCAAACAAGCAGAGATCTACTAAAGCTGGTCTAGAAGGCCGGCGGCTTTAGTAAACCCTCTTCGCTAAGTTCACCAAGTCTGCGTTCACCTGGTCTAACGGCCAGTGGGCTTCAACAAACCCAGCAAACAAACCTAGATCGTTTGATATCCAAATAAGTCTATATGCATGATCTATTCGTGAAAGCACAACTGAATCGGCTTTTTAGCCGATGCAGGGTCCATGAAGCACGAACGAATGCTAGCGTAGTCATAAACAGACCTCAAATTAAAGCAAGTCTAATCTAGCGAACCTTGTTCAGGTTAAACCTATTCCACCGGATGACACTTAGTTTAACTTAATACATAACATCCACCGGATGACGTTATGCTTAAACAAGGACACGAAAATAAGACTTATGATAACCTCAGAACCACTTATGTCTCAACTAGAACCGAACGCACAACATGTAACGAACAAGATTAATAGGGAATTAGCCGATGTAAGCATGGAATCGATCATCATGGTAGGATAAGCATAAAAAAGCATAAACGACGATCAGATTCAAGTAAATCTAAGGCCAAATCTATCAATCTTGATCGGGCGGAGATATTGTTATAATAAGGTAAATCAATTTAAACAAACAATACTGATAACTTAATGAATCTAACTAATGACGTCATCAATACTGACGCTGCGCGCCTCCTGTCACCATGGCCCGATAACCGATTCACCGTGTAATCGGCTGTTTCTTTCCTTCCGCTGGATGGAATCTGCTTCCGAGATCGGCTATCTTCCTCAGGTATCGGCTATCGGCTCCCAGTCCAAAATTTGGTGTTAACACATGCCCCCCAATTTTGGAATAAACTGGTTTATTCTGAAATTAGCGCTTGAGCCTTTCAAATAGTCAAACTCTCGGCGCATCAAACTTTCGCACCAAAACGAAACCCTAAATCGTCGCAATTTCCGCCACGGGCTTCAATCCACCACCGTCAGCTTCGATTCACCGCCGTCAAGCCATCCTTGAGCTAATGGCGACTCCATCCGAGGTCCCTGAAGTAGATCCACCTCCTGATTTATGAATCCCTCTTCAACCTTACTGAATACGAGTTTCAAATCCAGGCACTGAGGAACGATATTCTGATTCCGCTGATGGACATCCCCAACGCCTACTACCTGGGTCCGATGGACGATCCGATCCCCAAAGATTTCATCGTTCAAGAAACTAACCAGTTCCCATTTTGAAGCTCCATGATGGGCGCCTCTTCCTGGGCCAAGTCCTTCAGAAACTGGCCGAGCATACCTGCTGGATGGAGGAACTGGTACCGCTGCGTCGCGGCGAAGAAACGCGCGGACTGAGAGATGCGCCATCTGAGCCAATGTCTTGATCTATCATTATCAGAGATGGCAAAGAATGAGCCGCTCCTGATAGCCACCAGTCACTCTTGGTCCAACTCCCTAAACGCTTTTGTATTCGGAGACGGTCCAAAAACCATTACCCTGGGCGATATCCACATGCTCACCGGGCTTCAAATCACTGGATCGTATGACTTCTGGGATCTCTGCACCAGTGACAAGAAGGACCCGTACTTCCCGAAGCTGGACACATACAAAGGGTGGAGTGGCTATGTTCAACACCACCAGAAAACCTCTTCTTCCGTCAGCGAGAAAGAACACGTCGCGTTTCTGACCATGTGGCTTGAGAGATTCGTGTTCTGTGGTGCCACTGCCAGACCAGCATACCCTTATCGGGTCTTGGCAGAGAAACTGGCTCAAGGGCACTCCATCCCCCTGGGCAAACTCCTGTTGGGTGCAGCATACGGGCTTATGAACCGGGTGTTCAGCTCCTTGATCATAGGTGAAGAAGTACAATGCATAACAGGCTCTTGGTGGCTAGTACAGCTGTGGCTCAACCTGTATCTGCACAAGCTGGTAAGAACACAACTCCAGGGCCTCAGCTTTCCATCCACCAAGTACTCAGAGGAAGAGGATTCAAAAACCAGAGGCTGTCAAAGCTATGGTGAAGCTACTTCTGCCATAACCATCCCAACTACAAAGGGCAACATGCTGGAAACATTATACAGGGGCTTGGGACCAAAGGTTACTACCTGGTTCCCCTATGAGGATGAAGATGAATTTCTAGCACCCTCCAGCTTCATGTTCAACAACGGGTGCTCTGATGATGAGGCTACCAGAATCCTGAATGCAATCATAAAACCTTGTGCCTTGCCAGTAGACTTCAAACACCTTCGGAGCGCAAGCGGCAAGCCAACTAGCTATCCCTCTTATGAATTTTATCATCCAAACATAGCGGCAAGACAGCTAGGCTTTGGCCAATTGCCTTCTCAGCTCCCTTTCTTGAGTACCTTGAGACCCAGGGAGAACGTTACAGAGCTCCTTCAGGCTGGCTGAATTTTTCAACTTGGAGCAAACCTGCCCACATTTTCGCCGAAGCCGTGGAATCAAGTCTGCATCACCCATCAGAGTTTTGATGACTGGTGGCAGCGATGGCACGCTCACCTATTCTGCCAGACTGTCCATGACAAGTGCAGAGCCCTGGACTCGAACTTCAAATCTTCCCGAGCAGTAAGTGGTCTCAGCCGATTCCAGTAAAAACGGCTTTAGTCAAACATGTTACCTGACAGATGTTTCTCGCAGGACCCATCATCCAATCCACCAGAGCGAGTAGAATACTATCCCCCTTGTCTGACAGCGAGGCTAGGTTCTCGAGCACCGACACTGCGACAACTAATGTCAGGCCCTGTTATACTGACACCCCCTTCTGCCTCAAAACGACCAGCTGCATCTCAGCTTCAAAAGCAAGCACCCAAGAAACGCCGTTTGACAAGAAAAGTTCAGGTATCTAGAACTGGCATCGACCTCCCTTTACTGCAGTATGCTCCGATCCCTAAATCGGCTCTTTACCAGGTGAAAGCCCAGCCGATTCAAGATATCTCAGGAGAGAAACAGGCCGAAGAATCACTAGAATCCACCGGCCATGAAGAGTCAGCTGCTCAAGAAGAAGGGATCCAGGAAGAAGGAGCCAAAACTCAGGTACTACTCGTTGAGCTTTTCTCTTCTCGACGCAGATACCCTGGTTGACCAAATCTTCTTTTCAAAAATACAGCCGAACAGCCCTTCCGACGAAGTCTGGGTGAACCTTGAAGAAGAGGAGTCTCCCCCTGAGAGGAATCCAGGTAACTCCTATTCGGCTGTTAGCAATTATCCTTACTTCCATACTGCTCTTACTCCTGGTTTGCAGAAACCCATCTGCCCGAGACAATGACAGCTGAGGATCCGCATGCCGCAGGAGACAAAACTGTCTTAGTCGAACAAGCAACATCGACATCAACCCTACAGACCTCAGGCCTCATTTAGGTATCCTGTCTCTTCCAGAAAACAATTAATCTATACTGTACCCTTTCTGATGAGAGAATGTATGTATTGCAGATACCGAAGCCTTCGTCTCCCGGCTATTCATTTGACATAGAAGAATTCTGCGATAGAGACGAACTTGCCTCTTCCTCCGAGAAGCTTTTAGAGCTAGATTTTAGCAATCGGCTGAGTGCACTTCTACCCCACCTAGAGGGTGATCTAGTTGCTCTGGCCTCCAATCCCAGACTGGTTGATCAAATAATCAAACTTGTCCAGCAGCAAACCAATCTTACAGCCTTAAAATCCCTGCAGAGACTCGGTGATCTTAAAGTTACAGCATCAGGGATTATCACTGCTCATGGGAAGCTGGCAGAGCTTGAACAGCTGAGGAGCAATAAATCAGCCAACAGACAAGAGGCCACTGGATTAGCCGATCGAGCCAGGCTGCTCAAATCTTCAATCGGCACAGCTGAAACAGAACTGGAAACACTGAAAACGAAACAAGACCAACTGAGAAAAGAACTGGAAGCAGTTGAGTCGACTATCAGCGAGCACGAAATCACCATTTCCACATGCACGATCGAGCTCTCCCAGAAAAAGAAGGAAATCAGCAGCTTGGTCGTTGCAGGCAGGAAGACATGCCAACGCCTGGATCTGTTGCAGTCCACTGAAAACCGAGATCAACAATTGTTGCAGGCTGGCTGTAACACTCCTGTGTTACGGGATATTTAAAACTGAGCATGTCATCATGAGCATTGCACAGTATGTATGAATTTTTGTCAAACTTGACCTGCATCAACTGAGAACGAGTTTACCTTTTTCTAAAGGCTTGTGCATAGGGCGATAGAGTGGTTTCGTTAGCAATTTAATTTTTAAAGCCCTAAATCGGACTAAAAATCTAGTTTCAAAACTAAGTAGAATTGGACATTGGTCCCAAAAGTAAAGTTGTAGCTCTTTTTAAATAGAGCAACTTTGGTATTTAAAGTTTTTCAAGTTTCCATTGGGAAATTCAAATTAAACTCGAATTTCTATATTCAAATTTGGATTCAAAACTTCAATTCAAAAATTATATGGAATATGAAGATGATCTTTAAACAAAAGTTGTAAAGCTCTCTGAGTTGAACAACTTTGATGTTCATAGATTTTGAACTTGTTCAATAAAAATTTGAGAATTAAACTGAATTGAAAAAGGGCCAATTACCCCCTTTTCAATAATTTCAAAAATATTCAAAATTTGAAAATGTTCTCTATATCAAAGTTGTATAGAATGAAATTCTGCACATTTCATATATGGCACATTTTTTTTGTTTATACACGAATTTGAAAGTAATTTAGTGAATAGTCTCGGGAGGGGGTAAAATGCAAAATGAGCATCAAGATCCGAGCAGGGCATTTGGGCTCGCTGCCACGCAGCTGCTTGCCGACGAGCCGCCGCCCTCCCTCGGCGCCGCACCGCGCGCAGGCACGTAACCAGCAACGTGGCCACGCTCTTCATCGACGTGGCGGCCTCGGAGTCATCTTTTCCTCTTCTAGGCACGAAGACGACGTCGCCGTTCTTCTTTCTCCTCTCCTCTGCTCTCCGTCCGCCGTCTCTGTTCGTCGTCCAAAATCATCATCGACGCTCAACCTCCACTGTCTCCGTCCGGTAGTTAAGTTCGCCACCTCCTTGCCGTTTGTTTGAACCCGTTCTTGCAGCCACTCGTGGTCAGTTTCACCTGCGCGGCTGTTTCTTCTCCATTGCTGGCCGAGACGCCGCCGTGATCCGGATCATGGAGGCCGGGTAGTTTTGGTGAGATTCTCTGAGTTTTCAGTGTTGTTTTGAGTTCACCTTAGCTCCGTGGTCTTGATGTTCGCATTGGTTTCCTCGGTGAAGCTCTGTCGTGGCTGGAACGAACTCGTGGTCGTCGGAGCATACCTCCGGAGTCACGGTCGTCGTCAAGCTCATCCTTTCGGACATCTATCTGTTCAACCAAGGCGACCAGCAAGGCTAGGTGAGCTTCTGGAAGCTGTTAGGGTAGTTGGTTTGGTCTGGGACGGTCCATCGTGGCCGGAACGCGAGAGTGCCGCCGGGTCGCCGCCGCCGGTCCGCCATAGCTGCTGGTGGCCGAGTTCTGATTGTCTGGTCGCGGAGTTAGGCACTGGGGTGGGGAAAGGATGTTGCACAGGTCTGTGGGAAGGTTGCTAGCGGCCTTATCCTCGCCGGCTTGGCTGCCGCCGGTAGGCCACCGTGGCCAGCGCCGCGCGCGCCCCTGCTCTGACTCTGCTCGAACCGAGCAGAGGGAGGAAGAAGGGGAGAGGCCCCGATTGGGCCTGGCCAGGCCATAGCAGGCCGGCCTGCTTCGGGGCTGGGCCAAGCTGGCCAGAAGCTGGGCCCAATCGGGCCGGCCCAGTACCCCTGTAAATGGTCTTTTCAATTTAAAAAAAAGAATGAATAGTTACCAATTTTGCTAATTTTGAAGGAATAAATTTATAGCTCCAAAAATTTTGAATTAAATTGTGGAGCCTCTCTGTGATATGAAGATTTTATGAAAAATATGAAATTTGTATTTTGAGCACTTTCGGTAGACTGTAAAAATGCATATTTTAATTAATAAATATCACTTCTATGATTTTTGTAGCTCAAAATATAAATCCAAAAATTATGAAATTCATTGGGTAGCTATTTTGACCAATGAGCTACCTCCACAAAAATCCTTGGCTCAGTTGGATAAAGTTTTATTATTTATGATTTATTCTTAATTAATCAATTAAATTAAAATGATGATTAGTGTTAATCACTCTAGGGTTTTTGTGTTATTTTGGCATTGGGTGAAGACTTAGGATTAGAAACCCTAATTGATCCTAAGCACCTTTCTTAGTGTTGAAGGTCGTGTTAGTTGCGGCTTTCTATGACTGTTAAAAATAATTAATGAATTAATTATGCAACAATAACACTGTAGGTGAGATTTTGATTACAACTTTACCGTAAAGGAAAGTTGTACTCAAGGTTATCAATTTAATGCTTGTTTATTGTTAATCATAATATTTGCACTATCATTAAGCATGCATCATTATCACGTATAGTGACCGAAGGCGAGGAAGTGAAAGTCGAACAAGTCGCCGCTGACGAACCTTCCGGAGTTATCGGTGGTTTTGACATTTGCGGTTCTGATCCTGATCCGTCCCTCGCCGTGCAACAAGGCAAGCCCCGGTGCATTAGCCCCTCCTTGTGTTTTATAAATCTTTATCACCTTGAGTTAAATTGCTGCATTAGGTTGATAGGAGTTGATTGTCACCTACTTGCTGCATTTACCTGCCTTGATATATTATCCTTAAAACCTGATTTAAAGGCAAATGTTTATAAAATGCTTAGCCTTGCTTAATAGTTAAGCTTTTATGAAAAAGATATTTTGTATGCTTTGGGTATACTACTATGAACTATTATAATTGTTTGACAGGGCAGTAGACTTGCATTGAGAAAGGAATCTCAATGTAGTGTCTCTGACTGTCTATTAAGAAAAAGAAATGGAATCCATTAGGGACCATTCGTTGTCGGCCTGCTGGATCAAGACTTTGCAACTAGCCACATACTACGGAAAGCCTCTGACTCCGGTCGCTCATCTACTTGAACCGACAACCACGCACTGGGAGTGGAGAGATGGCGAGAGTAGCGTGTACCCTCGTGGCCGGCGTGCCTGGAGAGGAGAGGAGTACTGTGCTCTCGGGTGGCGCAGGACCGGTTCAGGTTTTGGAAAAGCCGTGGTAGGCGGGGTTGGCATATGCAAGCTTAGGTGCTACATATGCAGTGTGGATAGAGATCCCCAGCTGGGTTTTCAATCGATTCGAATCGTCGTTGCTCCTCGGTCAATGGAGACTTGATCCTTCGACTTACAGCGAAGAGTGGTTCGGAACTAGGTAAATGTGGGAAAGGGAATTGATGACGAGATAACTGAATGAAATAATCTAGCTTGAGATTAAATGTTAAGCTGATTTAGAGAGCTTTTCTGCAAAACTCTTTGATTCTTGCTAAAGCCTCTCCTTGATTCCCCTTAGCCTGCATTCCTGAGTCTTCTCCCCAATTTTTAGTCGGGTAAGTCTTGCGGAGTACCCCTCGTACTCAGGGTTTGTTAACCCCTTGTTGCAGGCAATCAGCAACCCAAGGTCTGCGTTGGACCTTGCTGTATGACAGTGTTCGAGGAAATGGTCCAAGAAGATAGTGATAGTGAGTGAGTATTTGATCCCTGGGCAGGGATGTTATGTAATATAAGTGTTGTATAAGCTACTTACCTACTGCCACTACTCATATTTTGGTTTGCAATAATCGCACTTAATGTATAATTAAGAACACGGGTTTGTAATCCTATGTAATATTTTAAGTCTTCCGCTCTTGTACTCCGAGTTGTAAAATTTATATGAAATGTTGTACTCTGCAATTTCTTCGCAATTAAGATCCTGTTCGGAGGAAACGGGTTTACTCGTAAACCCGGCAGTCCCTTTTAGGTTATACGGGTCACCTGCACGGCTGTCAGAAGTCTTTGGGACGACGACAGGTGCATGTGGGCCATATAGCTTAGGAGGTGCTGTCACAGTTGGTACCGGAGCTTAATTTGCAAGACTTGCAGGGTCTTTTTGCAAAATTTCAAAATGATTTGGATCCATTATTAATTTGTAATTTGGTCCAAATTGCTTATTATCTTGTCTTAATCATTTTAATAAAGGCAAAAACTGAAGAGTATTGGCATAGTAGGGAAATAGCATTTATGATATACTAGCCCTATGTTAAAAAGTTTATTATCAAGTCAATTTATTGTTTTGTTTGTGATTGTTTCGTAAGTACGTGCATGCATCATAATTGTTAACTTGATAATAATTACCTTCCTTCTTAAAGGGGTATGGGATTAGTAGAAACCAAACCTATCCTTGCTGACCTGTAATTTTGTTAAACTAATCCTAACTCACCTTCTTCAGATGGCTCGTACCAAGCGTACCGCTCGTAAGATGGTTGGACCTCAAGGTGTGCCACATCATCAAATCGCACCAAGGGTCACTCCCAATAGCAGTCAAGCCAGGCTGTGGGCGGAGATCGAGAGGCTGCATGAGCGTCTTGACAGAATGTTTGACAACCGCTGCAGGGGCCAAATCGAGGTGCGTCAACTGAAGACTCGTCTGCGGGAGGTGATGACTGAACGTGAACTTGCGGGACAGCAGGAGGACCGCGCTCTGACTCGAGTTCGCGAGTTAGAGGTTTATGCAAGAGACCTCGAGCGCCAGAATGAGGAGGTACGCGAGGAGATGTACCGCCTGTATCATCAGCTGCATCCTCGCGGCGCGTCTGATGAAGCGGACCAGGACGAACAGGACGCAGAATCCAGCGAGGGCAGCAACATGCCAGCATCCCCCAGCACTACCTAGGATAGCTTAAACTTTAGGTTGGGTATGTAAAATAAGTATCTAAGCTAGACTAACCACTAAGCTGTGTCGTGCTAGGAGTGCGACAAATTTTGGTATTGTAATCCGTAAAACGCTATGTACTGCTAAGGTTTGGAATAATCATGTGTGATTATGGCTTGCTTGTATATACAGATGCCGATGCGTACTCGCGCTTCTGATGAGGCTGGAACCTCTCATGGCGGTGATGAGCTTCCTAACCCGCCACCGATTCCACCAACATTAGCGGATGCTATCACCGCACTGGCAAATGCCACTGCTCATCTAGTACAGAATCAAAATCAGAATAATCAGGGAAACCATCGTGGGCGTAATAACCGGGATGAAACCACTTATGTGGATTTCACAGATACTCGTCCACCGGTTTTCACCAAAGCTGATGAGCCGTTGGAGGCAGACGATTGGCTCCGTACTATGGAGCAAAAGTTTAGTCTTATTCAGTGCACCGACTATCAGAAGCCTCTGTTCGCAGCACAACAGCTTCGGGGAGCTGCCAGCAGCTGGTGGGCGAACTTTGTTGCCGCCCAGCCAGAAGGTCACCGTGTGACATGGGCCGAGTTCCGTGAAGGTTTTCGTGCCCATTATATTCCAGCTGGAGTAATGAAGCTGAAGTTAGACGAGTTTCTAGCACTTCGCCAGAGGGAGGACACCGTGATGCAGTATGTGTCCAAATTCAACCACCTTTCTCAATATGCACCTGATCATGTGAGCACTGATCACAAAAAGAAAGACTGCTTTGAGAGGGGTTTGAACTCAAAAATTCAGAGAGCATTGACCTCCAACCCAGATGCTACGTATCATCAGGCGGTCAACATAGCAATAGCTTTTGAAGCTAAGAATCTTGCTCATCAGGCGGAGAAACGAAAGACGAAGATTGTGTCGACCGGACCTTCTGGTGGTAAGAAGCGCCAGAAGATTGTGTTCCATCCTATTCAACACCAACGTACCCATTATCCACAGCCGCAATATCCACCTCGGCAACAGGTTTCTATTCGCCCTGCTGCCGCACCACAGAATATTAATAAGCCAAATACCACTCAGCCAAACGCCCCTGGTGTTCGTATCCAAGCTCCACCACCAAACTACAACGCTCCATGCTTTAACTGTGGAAAGCCCGGGCATTACTCTCGTGATTGCCCGTTTCCAAGACAGTATAATCAGAATGTTCCGAGGGTTGTTGGTGGTCAACAGCAGTAGCAGAATCAGAACCGTAACAATCAGCAGAACCAGAAGGGTAAGGCCGTGAAGAAAGTTGGACAAGTCCACTATACTCAGGTCAATGAGATCCCGGAAGGAGAACCCGTCATGCTTGGTAGGTTTCCTGTTGCAAACCATCCTGCTGTTATGCTTTTTGATTCTGGTGCATCTCATACTTTTATCAATCGTACATTCGTCATTGAGCATGATATTCCAATTGGGGAAGCTAAGGAAAGTATTATAGTGCAGTCGCCTGGGGGACGACTGAGTACCAAGGAAATGGTATATCAGGTACCTATAGACTTAGGTGGTCATCTTTTCCCCACATCCATGATAGTGTTAAAGGATCAAGATATAGATGTGATCCTAGGTATGAATTGGATGTACCAGAGAGGGGCTATTATTGATACTTTGAATAGAACCATAAAGGTGAACTTACCTAATAGTATTTCTCAACTTCTTATCCAACTTCCAACACCTCAGAGGGCTGTTGAAAGAGTTAATGCCACTTCAGTGAAAGAAGTTCAGGACATTCCGGTAGTTTGCGAGTTTCCAGACGTGTTTCCTGAAGATCTGCCTAGATTACCTCCTGACTGGGATGTAGAGTTTACCATCGAGTTGAAGCCGGCAACAGCTCCAATTTCCCGAAGATCTTATAGAATGCCTCCAAATGAGTTGGCAGAACTGAAGATTCAGTTGCAAGAATTGCTTGATAAGGGATTTATCAGACCAAGCTCTTCTCCTTGGGGTTGTCCTGCTATTTTTGTAAAGAAGAAGGACAAAACTCTAAGGTTGTGTGTTGACTATAGACCGTTGAATGAAGTCACTATCAAGAATAAGTACCCTCTACCTCGGATTGATCTTCTTTTTGATCAGCTTGCTGGAGCAAAGGTGTTTTCCAAGATCGACCTTCGCTCGGGGTATCACCAAATAAAGATTCGTCCCGAGGATATCCCTAAGACATCTTTCACTACTCGTTATGGGTTATATGAATATTTGGTCATGTCTTTTGGTCTGACCAATGCTCTAGCTCATTTCATGTATCTGATGAATTCTGTGTTCATGCCAGAGTTAGACAAGTTTGTAGTAGTGTTCATAGATGATATCTTGATATATTCAAGGAGCGAGGAGGAGCATGCGGAACATCTTCGCATTGTTCTAACTCGATTAAGGGAGCATAAGTTGTATGCCAAGTTCAGCAAGTGTGCATTTTGGTTGAAGGAAATCCAATTTCTGGGACACATTCTATCAGCTGAAGGCGTAGCTGTCGATCCTAGCAAGGTTGAGGAAGTCTTGAATTGGCAACCGCCGACCACTGTTCATCAAGTTAGAAGTTTTCTGGGAATGGCAGGATATTATCGCTGATTCATCCCTAACTTCTCTAGAATAGCTAAGCCAATCACTGAGTTGCTTAAGAATGATGTGAAGTTTAAATGGTCAGCTGAATGTGAGGAAGCTTTCCAAACTCTAAAGAAACTCTTGACCACTGCTCCTATCTTAGCTCAGCCTGACATCGTAAAGCCGTTCGATGTGTATTGCGATGCCTCAGGTATTGGTATTGGTTGCGTGCTGATGCAAGAAGGCCGAGTCATTGCATATGCATCTCGTCAGCTAAAGCGACATGAAGAGCACTATCCCACTCATGATTTGGAATTAGCCGCTGTTGTTCATGCTCTAAAGATCTGGCGTCATTATTTGCTGGGCAACACTTGTCATATATACACAGATCACAAGAGTTTGAAGTATATTTTCACTCAATCTGAGTTAAATTGAGGCAAAGAAGATGGCTTGAACTAATAAAGGATTATGATCTGGAAGTGCACTACCATCCTGGTAAGGCAAACGTGGTTGCCGATGCACTTAGTAGAAAGGCTCGCTGCCATTGTCTGACAGTGAGGCCGTTAGACCTTTCTTTGTGTTTTGAGCTTGAAAAGTTAAACATTGAAATGGGTCGACGAGGTAGTTTAACCAACCTTAGTATTGAGTCAACTATCCGAGAAGAGATTATTGCTTCCCAGAAAAAGAATAAAGGTATTAAACACATCAAGGAAAAAGTTTTAGCTAGAAAAGCCGACTGCTTCCGAATTGATGGTGATGGTGTCGTATGGTTCAAGAATCGCTTAGTAGTTCCAAAGGTTCCTGAGTTACGTCGAAAAATCCTTGATGAAGCGCATTTAACAAGGTTTTCTATTCATCCAGGAAGTAATAAGATGTATCAGGACCTGAAACAGAGATTCTGGTGGACCAAAATGAAGATTGAGATTGCCCAATATGTTGCTGAGTGTGACACCTGCCAGAGAGTAAAAGCAGTGCATATGAAATCAGCAGGTGAACTCCACCCATTACCTGTTCCTGGAGGTAAATGGGAGGATATTAGTATGGATTTTATAGTGGGTTTGCCCAAGACAACCCGAGGGTTTGATTCCATATGGGTAATAGTGGATCGTCTCACCAAACAGGCTCATTTTATACCCGTCAAAATCCTTTATCCTGCATCAACCTATGCGAAGTTATACATTAATAACATTATGAAACTTCATGGGGTGCCAAAGACTGTTGTATCTGACAGAGGCACACAGTTTGTCTCCAATTTTTGGAAATCTTTTCATGAATCCTTGGGTACTAAGCTTCTGCACAGTACTGCTTATCATCCTCAGACTGGGGGTCAAACGGAGAGAGTCAATCAGATTCTCGAGGATATGTTGAGAGCTTGTGTTCTCAATTATTCGGCTAGTTGGGATGAATGTTTGCCCTTGATAGAATTTTCGTATAATAACAGCTATCAGGAAAGTATCAAGATGGCACCATTCGAAGCGTTATATGGTCGCAGATGTCGAACTCCGTTGAATTGGTCTGAACCTGGGGAACTATGGTTCTTTGGAGTTGACATGGTTAAAGAAGCCGAAGAGAAAGTTCGAATTATTCGAGCTAATATGAAAGCGGCTCAATTTCGCCAAAAGAGTTATGCTGACAAAAGACGTCGACCTCTAACATTCGAAGTAGGAGAATATGTTTATTTAAAAGTCTCACCTATGAAGGGGGTCAGTCGTTTTGGAGTTAAGGGAAAGTTATCCCCGCGCTACATTGGCCCGTTCCAAATTGTACAGAGATGTGGACCTATAGCGTATAAGCTAAAATTGCCTGAGCAATTGTCAGAAGTTCACAATGTGTTTCATGTGTCACAGTTGAAGAAATGTCTTCGAGTGCCTGATCGAATCATCGACCTGGAAGGGGTAGAACTTAAGTCAGACTTGACCTATCCAGAGTACCCGATTAGAGTCTTGGATCAAAGAGATCGAGTCACACGAAGGACGACCACGAAGTGGTATAAAGTTCAGTGGAGTCAGCACTCCGAAGGAGAGGCTACCTGGGAATCCGAGGATTTTCTATCTGAAAATTTCCCAGAGTTCTATGCTTCCCTGTAGTCTAATCTATTTCTTCTGTTTTGTAAAATACAATTCCCCCCCTGTTCCATAGTATGAAAAGAAGTGTGTTTGTGTGAGACGTTTTCTTTTCCATTACTTAACTCAGGGTTTTTAGTGTATTAAATCTCGGGACGAGATTTCTTTAAGGGGGAAGGGCTGTAACACTCCTGTGTTACGGGATATTTAAAACTGAGCATGTCATCATGAGCATTGCACAGTATGTATGAATTTTTGTCAAACTTGACCTGCATCAACTGAGAACGAGTTTACCTTTTTCTAAAGGCTTGTGCATAGGGCGATAGAGTGGTTTCGTTAGCAATTTAATTTTTAAAGCCCTAAATCGGACTAAAAATCTAGTTTCAAAACTAAGTAGAATTGGACATTGGTCCCAAAAGCAAAGTTGTAGCTCTTTTTAAATAGAGCAACTTTGGTATTTAAAGTTTTTCAAGTTTCCATTGGGAAATTCAAATTAAACTCGAATTTCTATATTCAAATTTGGATTCAAAACTTCAATTCAAAAATTATATGGAATATGAAGATGATCTTTAAACAAAATTTGTAAAGCTCTCTGAGTTGAACAACTTTGATGTTCATAGATTTTGAACTTGTTCAATAAAAATTTGAGAATTAAACTGAATTGAAAAAGGGCCAATTACCCCCTTTTCAATAATTTCAAAAATATTCAAAATTTGAAAATGTTCTCTATATCAAAGTTGTATAGAATGAAATTCTGCACATTTCATATATGGCACATTTTTTTTGTTTATACACGAATTTGAAAGTAATTTAGTGAATAGTCTCGGGAGGGGGTAAAATGCAAAATGAGCATCAAGATCCGAGCAGGGCATTTGGGCTCGCTGCCACGCAGCTGCTTGCCGACGAGCCGCCGCCCTCCCTCGGCGCCGCACCGCGCGCAGGCACGTAACCAGCAACGTGGCCACGCTCTTCATCGATGTGGCAGCCTCGGAGTCATCTTTTCCTCTTCTAGGCACGAAGACGACGTCGCCGTTCTTCTTTCTCCTCTCCTCTGCTCTCCGTCCGCCGTCTCTGTTCGTCGTCCAAAATCATCATCGACGCTCAACCTCCACTGTCTCCGTCCGGTAGTTAAGTTCGCCACCTCCTTGCCGTTTGTTTGAACCCGTTCTTGCAGCCACTCGTGGTCAGTTTCACCTGCGCGGCTGTTTCTTCTCCATTGCTGGCCGAGACGCCGCCGTGATCCGGATCATGGAGGCCGGGTAGTTTTGGTGAGATTCTCTGAGTTTTCAGTGTTGTTTTGAGTTCACCTTAGCTCCGTGGTCTTGATGTTCGCATTGGTTTCCTCGGTGAAGCTCTGTCGTGGCTGGAACGAACTCGTGGTCGTCGGAGCATACCTCCGGAGTCACGGTCGTCGTCAAGCTCATTCTTTCGGACATCTATCTATTCAACCAAGGCGACCAGCAAGGCTAGGTGAGCTTCTGGAAGCTGTTAGGGTAGTTGGTTTGGTCTGGGACGGTCCATCGTGGCCGGAACGCGAGAGTGCCGCCGGGTCGCCGCCGCCGGTCCGCCATAGCTGCTGGTGGCCGAGTTCTGATTGTCTGGTCGCGGAGTTAGGCACTGGGGTGGGGAAAGGATGTTGCACAGGTCTGTGGGAAGGTTGCTAGCGGCCTTATCCTCGCCGGCTTGGCTGCCGCCGGTAGGCCACCGTGGCCAGCGCCGCGCTCGCCCCTGCTCTGACTCTGCTCGAGTCGAGCAGAGGGAGGAAGAAGGGGAGAGGCCCCGATTGGGCCTGGCCAGGCCATAGCAGGCCGGCCTGCTTCGGGGCTGGGCCAAGCTGGCCAGAAGCTGGGCCCAATCGGGCCAGCCCAGTACCCCCTGTAAATGGTCTTTTCAATTTTAAAAAAAAGAATGAATAGTTACCAATTTTGCTAATTTTGAAGGAATAAATTTATAGCTCCAAAAATTCTGAATTAAATTGTGGAGCCTCTCTGTGATATGAAGATTTTATGAAAAATATGAAATTTGTATTTTGAGCACTTTCGGTAGACTGTAAAAATGCATATTTTAATTAATAAATATCACTTCTATGATTTTTGTAGCTCAAAATATAAATCCAAAAATTATGAAATTCATTGGGTAGCTATTTTGACCAATGAGCTACCTCCACAAAAATACTTGGCTCAGTTGGATAAAGTTTTATTATTTATGATTTATTCTTAATTAATCAATTAAATTAAAATGATGATTAGTGTTAATCACTCTAGGGTTTTTGTGTTATTTTGGCATTGGGTGAAGACTTAGGATCAGAAACCCTAATTGATCCTAAGCACCTTTCTTAGTGTTGAAGGTCGTGTTAGTTGCGGCTTTCTATGACTGTTAAAAATAATTAATGAATTAATTATGCAACAATAACACTGTAGGTGAGATTTTGATTACAACTTTACCGTAAAGGAAAGTTGTACTCAAGGTTATCAATTTAATGCTTGTTTATTGTTAATCATAATATTTGCACTATCATTAAGCATGCATCATTATCACGTATAGTGACCGAAGGCGAGGAAGTGAAAGTCGAACAAGTCGCCGCTGACGAACCTTCCGGAGTTATCGGTGGTTTTGACATTTGCGGTTCTGATCCTGATCCGTCCCTCGCCGTGCAACAAGGCAAGCCCCGGTGCATTAGCCCCTCCTTGTGTTTTATAAATCTTTATCACCTTGAGTTAAATTGCTGCATTAGGTTGATAGGAGTTGATTGTCACCTACTTGCTGCATTTACCTGCCTTGATATATTATCCTTAAAACCTGATTTAAAGGCAAATGTTTATAAAATGCTTAGCCTTGCTTAATAGTTAAGCTTTTATGAAAAAGATATTTTGTATGCTTTGGGTATACTACTATGAACTATTATAATTGTTTGACAGGGCAGTAGACTTGCATTGAGAAAGGAATCTCAATGTAGTGTCTCTGACTGTCTATTAAGAAAAAGAAATGGAATCCATTAGGGACCATTCGTTGTCGGCCTGCTGGATCAAGACTTTGCAACTAGCCACATACTACGGAAAGCCTCTGACTCCGGTCGCTCCTCTACTTGAACCGACAACCACGCACTGGGAGTGGAGAGATGGCGAGAGTAGCGTGTACCCTCGTGGCCGGCGTGCCTGGAGAGGAGAGGAGTACTGTGCTCTCGGGTGGCGCAGGACCGGTTCAGGTTTTGGAAAAGCCGTGGTAGGCGGGGTTGGCATATGCAAGCTTAGGTGCTACATATGCAGTGTGGATAGAGATCCCCAGCTGGGTTTTCAATCGATTCGAATCGTCGTTGCTCCTCGGTCAATGGAGACTTGATCCTTCGACTTACAGCGAAGAGTGGTTCGGAACTAGGTAAATGTGGGAAAGGGAATTGATGACGAGATAACTGAATGAAATAATCTAGCTTGAGATTAAATGTTAAGCTGATTTAGAGAGCTTTTCTGCAAAACTCTTTGATTCTTGCTAAAGCCTCTCCTTGATTCCCCTTAGCCTGCATTCCTGAGTCTTCTCCCCAATTTTTAGTCGGGTAAGTCTTGCGGAGTACCCCTCATACTCAGGGTTTGTTAACCCCTTGTTGCAGGCAATCAGCAACCCAAGGTCTGCGTTGGACCTTGCTGTATGACAGTGTTCGAGGAAATGGTCCAAGAAGATAGTGATAGTGAGTGAGTATTTGATCCCTGGGCAGGGATGTTATGTAATATAAGTGTTGTATAAGCTACTTACCTACTGCCACTACTCATATTTTGGTTTGTAATAATCGTACTTAATGTATAATTAAGAACACAGGTTTGTAATCCTATGTAATATTTTAAGTCTTCCGCTCTTGTACTCCAAGCTGTAAAATTTATATGAAATGTTGTACTCTGCAATTTCTTCGCAATTAAGATCCTATTCGGAGGAAACGGGTTTACTCGTAAACCCGGCAGTCCCTTTTAGGTTATACGGGTCACCTGCACGGCTGTCAGAAGTCTTTGGGACGACGACAGGTGCATGTGGGCCATATAGCTTAGGAGGTACTGTCACACTGGCCATGCACTCCGTGCTGAATTAGTGGAACTGATCCAATCTTTATTAACTTTGTAACGTGATGGATATACTACTTGGCATGTTCTTTTCTATTTGCAACTTTGTTCTCGTGCTGTTTCATCCTGAGTTTGAACATTTAGCCTGATCTGCCTTTGGATTCATACCTTAATATCGGCTTCGTCCTGTTTCGAATCGACTTGTTCGGCCTGATACATTTCTGCATGCGAATCGGCTCTCAGGCTTGCATTGTACCTTAGAATCGATTACTCAGCCTAATCCGTTCTACATACGAATCGTCTTGCGGGCACTCACAATAGGATCGGCTAGGCAGCCTGATCCAAAGACCCGATCGGTGTGCGACCACTGACGGCGGCACTTCGTCTCCCTGATCTGGTAACTGTTCCGGATTCAAGAAACGCGGATTAACCGCAACATAAAATCCGCCGCGTCGTCTCGCCTTCCGAGGAGGAAACCGTCTCGATGCCCTCATCTTTATAAATACACGCTCGGCCTGAGCGAGCAACCACAACATCAAAGCCTTTGCTCACCTAGCCTTCTCTCCTCAGATCAGAGAAAACAAATCCCCAAAACCAAATCCATGGCTAGCGACGGAAACCACGGCAAGCGGCCGGCCTCGGGTTCCGCCGAAGGTGACAACTTCAACCGGAGCCTGCGAGTCGTGGGTGAACGGAGGCATCACCTGCGAGCCTGGTTAGGGTAAGGCTGCTGCTCACTTCTTGATATATTGATCTGATCTAATCTGACCATCACCGTCTTGCGCAGTGATGCGGGAACTGCCGGCGTCGGAGGTTCGGGAACCGGTGCCGGGCCGTCTCAGGCCGTCCCTACAGCCGCTGGAGCTACCCCTGGCGCGGATGCCGCTGCTGACCCGTATCAGGGCCGTCGTCGCTGGGTGACGCCCTGGCAGTTAGCCATCTTCAGCAGGTAAATCAGTCTGTACCCAAGACATTGGTTTTCTTTCGATTCTGACACATCTGCTTCTTTGTCAACCTTCAGTCAGGCCCGCGTGATTCCTTTCCCACCGGGAGCACCGATTGGCGTGGACACCCGGCCTCTCCGAACTGCGCCTCCTCAGGATCCCCCTCAAGATCCGGCCCCGAGCGCTGGATCAGAATCGAGGTGTTCTGACGGGTCCTACACCGCCGCCGACGGTCGCCGATTCCATCACCAGATGGTGGAGTATCGTAACCTCTACTCAGAGGCTATGAAGGAGAATGGCCGGCTGCAGGGTGTCAACAAAGCCCAAGCCGCTGCCATTAAGGCCGCCGAAACCAAGGTGGCCAGGGTGCAAGCCCAACTCGCCGAATCGGACGCTGCAGTGGCCGGTAACATCTTGAATTGTAACGCGCTGACGATCACCTTCATGCTGACACTTCTTTCTTTTGCAGCCCTGACCGCGCAGCTTGAAGAGTTGCGTGTGGCCGCCGAGACCGCCGCCAATGCCGTCAATGCCCGTGGCAACACGCAGGTGGAGCGGCTCCTGGATGTTCACCACCGTGTCTCCCAGGTGGCCATGGCCGGCGTTCGTCACGGCGCCACTGGGGCTCTCACAGCTGCGCGACTCCGTTTCGGCATTGCTCTGGAGGCCGTCGAGCCCGGGTTCCCGGAGGGCCAGAATATGGAGGAGGCCAGCGCCCAACTGGCGAACTTCTTCCCTCACGCCGATGAGGTCGTGGCTGTCACCGACGCCCAGGACATCATAGACAAAGCCACGCATGATTAGAATGTAATAGGGCTCCTGTAAGCACAATCAGAAATAAAACTTTCTTCAAAAAGCATCAATCTGATTTCCATATGTATCCGGATACATATATATTTTCCTTTATTATTTTTCTTTTTTGGACTAAAGGCGATGCTTATCACATCGGTTGTTACACCCCATCGAAGGTATTTCATTTTTGTGCTAAGGGCGACTCATTACTACGATGTCGGCCATCTTTGTCCTGAAGGCGACCCGCTTACATGGCATCGGCTGTTAGAGCCAGATTCACATGAATCGGCTATCACCCCCCAACTGGGATGCTAGGGTAGTATTTCTTCAGATGCTTCCCGTTGATGGCCCTGGCGAGTCTCTGTCCTTCTAAATCCTCAAGGATGTAAGCATTACCCAGGGCGCATTCAACCACACGATACGGGCCTTCCCAGTTTGGCGACCACTTACCGAATCGGCTATCTTTCGTACCAATAGGCAGAATGACTTTCCATACTAGCTCTGATTCGGTGAAGCTCTTGCTTTTTACCTTAGTGTTGTAATACTTGGCCACCTGTACCTTGTTCCTTTCAATGTATTCCAAAGCCTTAAGCCGATGATAGTACAAATCTTCTAGATTGTCCATCATAATGTCTTTGTATTCACCGGCTGTAAGCTTGTTTTGCAACGTGACGCGCCATGTCTCAGACTGAATCTCCCATGGCAGGACAGCAGTGTGTCCATAGACTAGCTCATAAGGTGAAGCTTTGATCGATCCATGCTGTGCCATGCGATATGCCCATAGCGCCTCGCTCAGATGCGAATACCATTTTCTGGGGTTCTGCTCAATCTTTTTCTTGATGACCTTGATCAAAATTTTATTGGAAGCTTCTGCTTGTCCGTTGGCCTGGGCATAATACGGCGATGAATTATAAATCTTGATGCCCATGTCGTCGGCAAAGGTCATAAACTCCTCTGAAGTGAACATTGTCCCCTGATCGGTTGTGATTGTCTGAGGTATGCCAAACCTGTAAATAATGTGCTCCTTTACAAATTCGATCACGTCAGCTGAAGTGGCGTTCCTCAAAGGAATGGCTTCTACCCACTTGGTGAAGTAATCAGTCGCCACCAGGATCCATTTGTGACCCTTGCTCGATGGTGGGTAGATTTGGCCGATTAGATCAATACCCCATCCTCTAAACGGCTTGATTATAGGATTCATAGCAGAGGCTGGAGACTTCTGTATATTTCTAAACTTCTGGCATTCTTGACACCCTTTATAATATTTGAAACAATCTTCCAGCATCGTAGGCCAATAGTAACCAGTCCTCCTGATGATCCACTTCATCTTGTGAGCCGATTGATGTGCACCGCAGACTTCATCATGTACTTCGCTCATCAGCTTCACTGATTCCTCTGTGATGCTGGGTGATGAAATCGGCTATCGCCTGGCCTTTGACTGCCTTAGCCGATTCGAACCTCAAGTCAAACTCTGAGAGTGCCAGGATCCATTTGCTGATCCGACCATTTAAAATCGGCATCGAAAGCATGTGCTTGATGACATCATCCTTGGACACCACCACACACTCCGAGGCAAGCAGGTAGTGCCTCAACTTGGTGCATGAATAGAATAGGCACAAGCACAACTTCTCGGTTGGTGTATATCTTGTCTCAGGGTCAAGGAGCCGCCTGCTCAGGTAGAAAACTGCTCTCTCCTTCCCTTCAAACTCTTGAAAAAGGGCCGATCCAATAGTATTGCTTTCGGCCGTCACGTACAACTTAAAAGGCTTTCCTGTCCGTGGCGGTACTAAGACAGGTGGAGTTTTCATGTATTCTCTGATTTCGTCAAAAGCCTTCTGTTGCACGTCACCCCATTTGAACTCTTGATCATTCTTGAGCTTCAACAATGGCGAGAACGGCAGCACCTTCTCTGATAAGTTGGCGATGAACCTTCTGATAAAGTTAATCTTACCGAGCAAGGATTGCAATTCCTTCTTGTTGGTTGGAGGTACAATTTCATCGATCGCCTTCTTGCTCTTGCTGCCAATCTCTATCCCTTTGCGGTGGACCATGAATCCCAGAAATTCGCCAGCCAACACGCCGAATGCGCACTTGTTAGGATTCATCTTCAAGCCATGTCTCCTTGTGCACTCCAGAGTGGCACTCAGATCGGCCAGGTAATCCTTATAGCTCTTGGATTTCACCACCACGTCATCTATATAGATTTCAACGATTTTGCCAATCAACTTATGAAATATATAATTCATAGCTCTTTGATAAGTTACACCGGCATTCTTCAAACCAAACGTCATGACCACCCATTCAAACAAACCAAGCGCACCAGGGCACCTGAAGGCAGTCTTCGGGATGTCTTCATCAGCCATAAAAATTTGATTATAACTAGCATTGCCATCCATGAAGCTAATGACCTGGTGCCCAGCAGCCGAGTCTACCAGCATATCAGCTATTGGCATAGGTTAGCCATCCATCGGTGTAGCTCTATTTAAATCCCTGAAGTCGATGCAGAGTCGTAATTTACCATTTTTCTTGTACACAGGGACGATGTTCGATATCCATTCGATATCCATTTTTCTTGAGGTAGAGGGCCTTCAGATGTCGATTCTTGGCCGGCTTGTCAAAAGTAGCTTGCTGTGCGAGCACTAACTTGGCCACTCTTTCTTCTGATCCCGAGTCGTCTGAGTCGGAATCGGTATCGTACCTCTTGGCTCTGAACTCTGCAGGTAGCACAAACACCATCTGCGCGTCGGCCACAGCTTTCCCATTACTTTGTGAAGGCTTTTCGTGCCACACCCGCTTGGCACGCCCCTCAGCCTGGAGCTCCCTGTTCCTGAGCCGCTGCACCCGGCGCCTTTGGCTTCTAGTTAGATCTCCTGGGCACCACTGGTTCCCCTGCCAAACCGGCTGTTGGCATTCAACCACCGCCTCATCAAGCCGATCGCGCAGGTCCCTTTTTTCACGCCGATCCCGCGGGCTACGGGGGCTCCCTAGCCTCTCGTGCACAGACCGGCGGTTGACCTGGGACTGCCTGTACTCTCGGTACTGATCGCTGCACTCTGGATAGTTGCGCAGCGTTGGCAGTCTCAAGCCTTCGTTCCAGCAGTGTCAGAAGAACGGGCAATGCCAGTGATCCTCCTCACCTTCCCGGCGGCGAGCCAGTTCTTCGTGATAGCGCGCCTCTTCTTCCTCGCGGAGCCACCTGTGGTATTCCTCCTCTTCGCGCTGCAGCTGCCTCTGATGGTCCTTCTCTTTCTGACGCCGCCACTTATTCAGGAGATGCTGGTGTGTGGGCCTCCTGCTCTTGGTGCCGCTGGACTCTCCCTTCTCCAGCTGCTTCTGGTTCTGCTCCCTCCTCTCTTTGATCAGCGCCAGCTCCTCAGCTTTGATCTGCGCATCGGTATCAACCGAGGAGTTCTTCTTGGCCCGTTCGGAGGTCAGCACCTTCACCTTGGCTGGGGGTTTGCAATCTGGACCATGTTCTACCCCTTCGGGAATGGGAATTTGTCGATTTTCATCTTTCCCTTGGGAGGGGCCTCAAATTTCAACAGGCCGCGCCTAATGGCCTTCTGGATCGCTGCTTTGAAATTGCGGCAGCCGTTTGTGGAGTGTGAGGTGAGGCCGTGGTACTGGCAGAACGGTTTCCCCTGCAAGTCTTCAGGAGATGGCTTGACGTAGTCAGCCGGGAAGATGATGTGGCCCGCGGTGACTAACAGGTCGAAGAGCTTGTCCAGCTTGCGCGTGTCAAAGTCGTATTGATCCTCCGCGCTCCAACCTTTTGGCACGGCCATGGGTTTTGTACCCCATTTGAGCTCAATAGCGCCCATTTCTTCGTCCTCCCCATCCTCTGAGTCAGAATTACAGACGTAAGCCGACTGCTTGTATTTCGATTCCTTCTTGAAGCTCTGGGCCTGCTGCTCTAATGCGGCCACCCTCTGCATCACCTCGCCGATGCTGTTGAAGTTGGTGCCCACCAGCTTCTCTTGGACGTGTGGGAGCAGCCCACTGACCACTATCTTGGCGAGCTGCTTGTCGTTCAGGTTCAAGGAGTAGCACATGTTCCTGGTTTCCCTGAATCGACTGACGAAGGCCGATCCAACTTCATTCGGCCTTTGGTGCATGTTGGTGAAATCTGTGATGTCCTTCTCCCCGGTGCCAGAGAAGAAGTAATTATGGAACTTGGTCTCCAGATCTTCCCAACCTTGAATCGAGCCAGGCTCCATGGACGCGAACCAGCTAAACGCCGGCCCTGTCAGTGATAGCGGAAACAGCCGGACCCTGTGAGCTACCTCATATGAGGCCTCGCCGAGCTGGGTTAGGTAGCGGCTGATGTGCTCCATGGTGGTGACGTCGTCCTGCCCACTGAACTTGGAGAAGTCGGGCAAGCGATACCTAGGCGGCAACGTCACTCGGTCATACCACTCGGGGTAAGGACGCCTGTACTTGATTCCAGTCCCGGTCTTCGGCTGCAAACCAAACGTATCATGGAGCATGGCACTCATCTGCTCCAGCAGCTGATTGTTAGGCGTCTGGGCGTACCCCGGATGCGGCGCTGCCTGAAGGTCCTGATATGTAATCCCCTCGTGGTATCCGGGGGTAGGGTTGGCCGTGTCTGCCGCCAGCGTACTTCTAGCTGCCGGGTTCACCACAGGTGAGTTCATCGAGTTCACCGTCTGCCCAGTGGCCTGCATGAAAGCGGCGATCTCCTTTGGAGTGTGATCTTTGTATAATCTGGGAGAAGTTGCTATTTTTTGAGCCGAACCGGCCACCGTGGCACCTTGCACTGGCGCTTTCGACTGGCTCGGCTGTTGTGGTGAGGAATTGGAGGTTCGTGCCGCTGCTTTTGGATCCGCATCTTCTGCGGGTATGTTGAAGTAAACTGGACCCAAAGACTCCCAATCCTGCCGCTTGAGGACGGTATTCATGATGTTATAGAACGTCTGCAGGAAGGATTTGTGGTGGTGGCCGACTGCTGAATAGGCGGCCTCCCAGGTCGCTTCTTCCAGCATCTGTTTGAGGTCGGCCCTGCACTCCTCTTCAGATTTATCAGAATGGCCATCCATGATCCACCTCGGAAATGCATTCTTCTTCGATATGGAGCCATCGCGCTGCTTGCTGAATGAAAGCAGGTAGGCATCAGCGAATTCTTTGACGATCTTGTTCAGCACTGCCGCGTCCTCCTCGTTGAGGTCTTCGATCCTGACCCTGAGGACACCATCATCTCTGGGGCCTCCGGCCTCCTTGGAGGAGCCGTCTGCTGCGGTCTTCCCTTTTGCCATGGTCTTCAGTGATCGGTCCCACCGGGCGTGCCAAAAAGAGTGTTGGCGCAAAAAGTAGTTCCCTAAGCCCAACACACCAGCGAAGCCGGAAACGACCCTTGAAAGCAGTAGAGCTCTCGCAAATCCAGCTAGCTTCGGACCCGGTCTGAGAGTGTCGGTAACACCCAAGCGTGCCAGTCTTTTTGACCTGCAATTGACAAGAAAACAGAAATAATCAGTGACCCAAGGTGGAACTAACTGGTGAGTCCAGATAGTTCCAACTATACGGCTCAAAGAGCCAGTATAATCAGAGATCGACTAGAAAGCCAATTCCGTCATGTTATGAACTGATAGTATAATAATGAAGTAAAATGGCTATCAGAATATTCATGTAAGGATAATAACGTGCTAGCCGATCTAATTCGGTTAATATGTACAAAAGAAAATAGATCACATGTACAGATCTGATCTGTACGTCAAACAAGCAGAGATCTACTAAAGCTGGTCTAGAAGGCCGGCGGCTTTAGTAAACCTCTTCGCTAAGTTCACCAAGTCTGCGCTCACCTAGTCTAACGACCTGCGGGCTTCAACAAACCCAGCAAACAAAGTGTAACAACCCTAAAAATCCACACAATCTAAAAATCCCAACCAATTAAAATTTTTCATTTATTTATTATGAAAACCCATTTTTCTTGTGCAAGCATATAGGTTTCATTATGAATTTGGTAAATAAAGGAGTATAGCTTGCATTTTAATTCCATTCACATAGAATAATAGCCTATGCATCACATTTGGGATTTATTGCAATTTATGTTTGTATTTACTCAATATTTAAAATGGGCAATATATGTATTTATACACTAAAATGAAAATAGAAAAAGGGGAGAGAGTTAGGCCAGCCATTCAACCGACCTGCTTGGCCTCACCCGCGCGCGCGCTCCACCCCGCCTCCCCGCACTGGGCCAGCCCAACACCACGCGCACGCGCGATGCCGACCGCACGCGCGACCGTCTCATCCGCACCCGCTCCCCCGCAGCCGCTGACCACCCGGCCCCGCCTGTCAGCCGCTCTCACCTTCCCTCCCTGTTCTTCTTCCCCGCCGAGCCGAAGGACGAGTGCACGCAATTCGCGTGACCCCGGACCCACGGCCGACAGCACCACGCCCCGCAGAGCTGTCCCCCTCCTGTCCCCTCCTTTCTTGGCCGCCAAGCGAGCCCGCGTGCACCCTGAAGCCCTAGCATCGAGCGCCCGTAGCCCTTAGATCTATCGAGATCAATCGCGGCCGTCCGCCATGGGAACCTGCCAAGCTCGCCTATAAATTGGAGCACCCGAGGAGCCCTAGCCCATTCCCACTCGCAGCCACCACGCTGCGGCTCCACAAGCCACCGCACCCCACCGCATAGCCGAGAGAGAGGGAGAAGGGCGGAGCAGAGGAGGAGGAGCTGCCGGAGCGCCGCCGCCGCGGAGCACGCCGAGCCGGACACGAAGGAGAAGCCGGAGCCCCGTCGTGGTTCGGCACGGCACTGCGTACGCTCTGCACGGCTCCGACTCGCCACTGCACCGCCATCCTAGCTTCACCGACACCACGGTGAGCCACCGCACGCCATGTCCGAACCTCGCCCTGCTTTTGCCATGGCGTTCCGCCCACGGGATGCGCAGGCACGAGCCTTTACCGGCTCAGGAAGATCACCTGCACCATGCACTCATGCGACCGGCCGAAACCCCTGGACTACAAGCTTGCTAGACCGAGAACGCAGCACGACGCGTTCTCGGCGGAGCGCGCTCACCACCGACGCGTTCCGACGCCGAATCACCCGTTCCGAGCAATCCGACTAGCACCCGTATAGGTTAGAGCATCGTGGAGCACCGCCACGACCCCTTGAGCTAGCTACGCGGATCTAAGCGCTAGAGGAAGCCTGAATCGCCTTGGCCGCGTGCGCCGCGACCTTACCGGAGCGCCGCCGCGACCCGTCGCCAAAAGAAGGTCATGCCATGGCTAAAGTTCGCCACCAGAGTGTTGTATGCTTCTCTGGCCTCACGAATTTGACAAGACCGCATTCGATTGAACCAATACTTGGTCGTAGCCGCGTTGCCGCCTTCCGCCGTCGTCGGCGACACGCCGCCGCCACAACCGAGCACCTTGGGAATCTCGGTAGCCAAAATTGGTAGTTGGTATAATATCGCCATAGACCCTGGACGCGTATACATCTCCTAGAAGACCTCCTTAGCCCCGCCGGAACCTCACAATCGCGGCGACATCGCCGCCGACATGTTCCGCCTCGCCTAAAATCCGTTCCGAGTACCCCCGGTCGCCTCGCGCTGCGGAGAAAGGCCGCCGAGGTTCGCCAAGTCTGCCTCGGCACCGCCGCTAGATAGCCGAGCCCCGAATCATGTCTGTCGCCTTGGCTACGTGCGCCTCCACCTCGTCGGAGAACCGCCGTATGCCGAGGGAGAGAAGGAGGCCATACCACGACTCTAACCCGCCACCATCTGGTCGGACGACTGCCTGAGCACGCCAATTGGGGAAAGCCGAGCCCTGTCTTGCCGAAATATGGTCATCGCCGCCCTGTCATCGTCCGCCGCACCGGAGAGACACCGCCGCCTTGAACAGACGCCCTGGAACCCTGCTAGCACCAAATCTCCGATTTGCCCGAGCCTCCCCGGTAGACCTCGGGAGAGCGGCACCCTCGGCGCACCAAATCTCCGATTCGCCCGAGCCTCCCCGGGAGAACTCGGGAGAGCGGCACTCTCGGCGCCCCGAATTTCCGATTCGCCCGAGCCCCGTCGAGGTCCGCCGAGCTACGCCGAGCTCCGTCGAGCTACCCCCGACCACCGCCGAGCTCCGCCGAGCTACCCCGACCACCGCCGAGCTACCCCCGACCACCGCCGAGCTACGCCGAGCTCCGCCGAGCTACGCCGAGCTTCGCCGAGCTACGCCGACGCCCCCCGACCACTGAGAACCGTCCCCCGACCACTGAGAACCACCCCCGACCTCTGAGAACCACCCCCGACCACCGTCGAGCTCGCCCGACCACCGCCGAGCTACGACCGACGCAACCCCGACCAACATCGAGCTCGCCCGACCAACCACCGAGCTACGCCGACGCCGGCAACTCTCTGGGAACCAACATCGAACACCTGGTGGGCGACCATCGGGTCTGTGTTCTGTTGAGGCGCCACTTGCCGCACTACTGGACCCGCGCGACGTGGACCAATCCCGAGCTGCCCCTGATTAATCGACCATTTTTCATTTTCAGAAAATAGGATAATCTTTGGAAATTCATAACTTATTCATACGATGTCCAAAAATTGCGCACCATATATCAAAATTCTCAGAAAAATGAGATCTACAATCTAAGACTATGTTTGTGTGCATTTGGCTCTTTATTTTATTGGATTTTTCTGAAATACTCTATAGGAGTCGCTGACGCGACTATTTCGTGTTCGATTTCAGAGCCGGAGGAGGATCTGACTAAGGAGGATGACCACGAGTACTTTCAGGAGCTAGGAGACGACTACGAAGGTGCCACGTCCCACCAAATCCTTAGATCCTATTTACGCATTGCAAATGACATTGTTGCTATTGCTTTATGATTATGTATGGATTGGTTGCATGGTAGTATATTTGAATTCCCTGCCTTGATAAGACTTTACCCTGTTGTCCGCTGCTAGGTTAGCTGCTGCTTAATTTACTGTTACTCTTCCACTACTCTCTACTTGCTATATGCTATGTGGTGGAATTGGGACGGTGTATAACTGATTATAACCACTGGGAGAGAGTGCTGCGTGCGTCTTGGGTGCGTGGTAAGGGTTGATGTCGACCAAGTGGGATGTGAGACAAGCCCATGGGGCAAGTCGTGCCGGGGGTGCTACCTGGGCATCCCCAAGCGAGATACCTGTGGCGGGTAAAGTTGTTGAGGAGGTTCCGGGTGGGATAGCCTTGGTGGTTTGAAGCCCGTGGACGGAGGTGCTGTGATGGCACGGGGAGAGTATCCCCTAAGTGAAGATGCCTGCTTGGTCAAACCTAGGACGGACTAGTTTCAGGTTCATGGGAATCCTTTTTCTACTCACTCGCTTCTGATGGGCGGGAGACGGCTGGACTACTTGGTAGGACGGTGCCACTACTGCTAGGTTGAGAGGTGATAAGGGTGGGCGAAGACGGTCGATGGGTTCCCGTTCCGTTCTAGATGCACAGTACCACTGGATGGGCCCGGTACTGTGTCTCCCAGTCTCAGCATAACGGTGTAGGATCCGGAATATCGCAGGGCTGAGTGGTAGGGTGGCATCGACCTAAGCAAGCAAGCACCCGGAATTCTGCCTAGGTGTTTGCGCAACACCTATGATGGCTAATCTTGTGGGTAGTGACACCTCTACAGAGTGTACGGTTGATCGATCGATACATATGCCAACTCGTTGGCTATGGACCTTTCCTGTGAAGCTTCTACTAGTGTAGTGAGTGTTCTCTTCTCCCCCTGGATGACATTTTTCCGGCAGTGTACCCGCTGTGGTAGTGTGCCGCTGAGATAGGCCCGAGAGGGAGTTGGGCCTGTCGAATGAGAGCGAGGTGTGGGTAAGTGAGATGTGGTGATGGGAAAAGGGATGATGGTGTTAACTGGAGATAAAACTTGACTAATTAAACATTGATTACAGCTGTATAGGAAACCTCAGCCTATAGGTCTGCTTGTATAGCCTTGCATCCACTTTCCACAAAGCAAATGCTGCATAGGTGGGCTCCGTGGCCAGTACAAATCGTACTGATAAATTTGCTGTCAGGTGACGAGAATGAGTACGACTTCGAGGAAGACGATGGCGAGCAATAGGGTCATGTGCTACACTCAAGTTGGCCGTGAAGGATGAATCGTTTCCGCATCTTCTAAAGCTTCTCTGATTGTTGAATCCGCCAGTGTGGCGATGTAATAAGTGTTTATGTAAGACTTAATTACCGTTGTATGGATCCTGGTGTCAACTGAGATATGGGTAATTTCATGGATTGTCCCAAGCAATCTGTTGAATTACAATTCGAGCCTGTGGATTTCCCTTCGCAGAAATCGAGGTCGTTTCACAAAGCTAGATCGTTTGATATCCAAATAAGTCTATATGCACGATCTATTCGTGAAAGCACAACTGAATCGGCTTTTTAGCCAATGCAGGGTCCATGAAGCACGAACGAATGCTAGCGTAGTCATAAACAGACCTCAAATTAAAGCAAGTCTAATCTAGCGAACCTTGTTCAGGTTAAACCTGTTCCACCGGATGACACTCAGTTTAACTTAGTACATAACATCCACCGGATGACGTTATGCTTAAACAAGGGCACAAAAATAAGACTTATGATAACCTCAGAACCACTTATGTCTCAACTAGAACCGAACGCACAACATGTAATGAATAAGATTAATAGGGAATTAGCCGATGTAAGCATGGAATCGATCATCATGGTAAGATAAGCATAAAAAAGCATAAACGACGATTAGATTCAAGTAAATCTAAGGCCAAATCTATCAATCTTGATCGGGCGGAGATATTGTTATAATAAGGTAAATCAATTTAAACAAACAATACTGATAACTTAATGAATCTAACTAAATTGCCATATTTAGCTAGAGCCGATAACTAATCCATGCATGCAAACTATCTCAATCTATAGCCTGTCTACCGGATGACATTAACTAATAGATTAGTCAAGCAAACAAACACGAATCGACAACTAATCCACGCGTGAAAATCGTCCTAATCTGCATCTCGTCCACCGGATGACGGTTAACACAGATTGATCGAGTAAACCAGTGTGAATCATCCTTGACTCACTATGCTTCCCGCGTCCACCGGATGACGCCAAAGAAACAGAGCTTAGCAAGGACCCTGGTCCGCCACGCTTCCGCGTCCATCGGATGATGCTAAAAAGACATAGTTTAACAGGGGGTTGACGATACTTACAAGCAAGCCTGCGTCCACCGGATGACACCCAGCCTGGATGAAGTAACTCGCCGGACTCGACTGACTCTAGGGTTTGTTGGCCGGAGCCGAAAGCTGTGTTGTATTGATGTTGTGTTGTTTGATATCAATGGCTGAGAGCTTATATTTATACCCTGAGCGTAAGAAGATAGAGTCCTAGTCGAATTACAACTTATCAATAGATAAGGAAACTAACAAACTATCCTATATCAAAGGTAACTTGGAGTCCAACCTTCCCTTTCCATAATGGACTCCGATCGTGATCGCACCCTGGATGCGCGGACTCTGGATGACGTCATCAATACTGACGCTGCACGCCTCCTGTCACCTTGGCCCGATAACCAATTCACCGTGCAATCGGCTGTTTCCTTCCTTCCGCTGGACGGAATCTGCTTCCGAGATCGGCTATCTTCCTCAGGTATCGGCTATCGGCTCCCAGTCCAAAATTTGGTGTTAACACATTTATTACATCGCCACATTGGCAGAATCAACATTCAGAGAAGCTTAGAAGATGCGGAAGCGATTCATCCTTCACGGCCAACTTGAGTGTAGCACGTGACCCTATTCCTCGCCATCATCTCCCTCGAAGTCGTACTCATTCTCGTCACCTGACAGCAAACTTATCAGTACGATATGTACTGGCCACGGAGCCCACCTATGATAGCAGTTTGCTTTGTGGAGAGTGGATGCAAGGCTAATCAAGCAGACCTATAGGCTGGGGTTTCCTATGCAATTGTAAACAATATTTAAGTAGCCAAGTTTTATTTCCAGTTTAACACCATCATTCCCTTTCCATCACCACATCTCACATACCCACACCTCACGCTCATTCGACAGGCCCAACTCCCTCTCGGGCCTATCTCAGGGGCACATTGCCACAACGGGCATACTGCCGGAAAACATCATCCAGGGGGAGAAAAGAATATGCTCACATCAAATAGTGGTTGCAGAAACAGTAGGAAAGGTCCATAGCCAACGAGTTGGCTTATGTATCGATTGATCAACCATTCACTCTGCAGAGGTTTCGCTACTCACAAGATTAGCCATCATAGGTGTTGCGCTAACACCTAGGCAGAATTCTAGGTGCTTGCTTGCCTAGGTCGGTACCACCCTACCACTCAGCCCTGGGATATTCCGGATCCAACACCGTCATGCTGAGACTGGGAGACGCAGCACCGGGCCCAACCAGTGGTACTGCGCATCTAGGACGGTACGGGAATCTCTCCATCCGTCACCGCCCACCCTTATCACCTTTCAACCTAGCAGTAGTGGTACCGCCCTACCAAGTAGTCCAACCGTTCCCCGCCCACCAGAGACGAGTGAGTCGAAAAGGAGTCCAGATGTTTTCGGTCACTAGTCAGGTCCTAGGTTTCGACCAAGCGGGCTTCTCCACCTAGGGGATACTCTCCCCCGTGCCATCACAGCACCTCCGTCCACGGGTTTCAAACCACAAAGGCTATCCCACCCGGAACCACCTCTTAAAGCATTACCCGCCACAGGTTTCACACGTAGGGATGCCCAGGTTGCACCCCCGGCACGACTTGCTCCTCAGGCTTGTCTCATATCCCACTTGGCCGTTTGACACTCACCACGCACCCGAGACTCACGCAGCACGCTCTCCCAATGGTTATAATCAGGTTCATATATATATACCCGTCCCATTTCCACCACATAGCACATAGCAAGTAGTAAGTTGTGGAAGAGTAACAGTATTAGAGCAGCAGCTAACCTAGCAGCGGACAGCAGGGTAAAGTCTTAACAAGGCAGGGAATTCAAATATACTATCATGCAACCTATGCATAACATATAATCATAAAGCAAATGGCAACAATGTTATTTAGCAATGCGTAAATAGGATCTAAGGATTTGGTGGGACTTCTACAGAGTACTTCAGAAAAATTGAATAAAATAAAGACCCAACTACACACAAACATAGTCTTAGATTGTAGATCTCATTTTTCTGAGAATTTTGATATATGGTGCGCAATTTTTGAACAACGTATGAATAAGTTATGAATTTCCGAAGATTATCCTATTTTTTGAAAATGGAAAAATGGCCGATTAATCAGGGACACGTGACAGCACGGGATAGGTCGGGGCACTGTTCACGTTGACCGAGTCAACGATTTCGGCGGCAATGGCTCTGCTGACGTCAGCATGACGTCATTGCTGACGTCAGCGTTGACCGGGTCAACGCTTCCTCTGACTAGTGGGTCGGGTGATGTCATCATGACGTCACCGGGCTTGACACGTGTCGGCACATGGGCGTGCCATGTGGCGCATCTGGCCCGCAGCGTGGCTCGGCGCACGGCACCCGGTCCACGGCGGACCTGCGGCTAGGTGTCCAGTGCACCGCTCTCACGGGTGCACGTGGACCGCGTCCATCCCTCCCATCTTCTCTCTTCGGCTCATGGTGGACTCGGTCCGCGGACAAGCCGCTGCCGGGAGCGTGTGCACCGGTGCTGACGTCCGGCGCACGTCAGTGCCCCCCAGGTGCTCGACGCGGGTTCACAAAGAATCGCCGGCGGCGGCGAGGTACGGCGGCGACCCCGACGAGCTTGATGATGGTCGGGGATGGTCCTTACCACCAACTGATGGCCTCGCATGGTGATTGTGGAACTAATAAGGGGCCACTTGTGCTCTTGGCCACGGCCTACGGCAGTATGGTCGCCAGCGGCAGTGAGCAATGGCGGGGCGGCTACGGTCGCGGTTTGGCTTGATTGGTGGCGGCTCCCTTTGATTCGCATGGTCAGAAAGGCCTACGGTTCATCGGTGGTGGCTTTGGGGTCACGTCGGGGTCTCCTCATGGCTTCGGCACGCGGCGGAGCTGCTCCGGCGGTGGCGGACAACGGCGAGGCGGTAGCGCTCGCGGCTTGGCATACCAAGGCTCGGCTTCTTCCGATTCATGTGGTCAGAAAGGCCTTTGGCTTTCTGAGCGGTCACCTAGCGTCACGGCGTCGCTTCCATTTGGTCACGGCTTATGGCGACGCACCGGCAAGGCTGCGGCGCACACGAACAAGGCGGACAGGGCTTTTACCGGCGCTAGTAGCTTCGTAGATCGAACGAGAGAGCCGTGGCGTTGCTCCACGACGACTAACCTACTCGGTTGGCGACTGGTGGCGCTCGGAGCGGGTGAATCGGCGTCGGAACGCGTCGGTGGTGAGCGCGCTCCGCCGAGAACGCGTCGTGCTGCGTTCTCGGTCTAGCAAGGCTCATAGCCCGAGGTTTTCGGCCGGTCGCATGAGTGTGTGGTGCAGGTGATCTCCCTGAGCCGATAAGGGCTCATGCCTGCGCGTCCCGTGGGCGGAACGCCATGGCGAATAGCAAGGCGAGGTTGGCATGAGAGAGCTCCGGCCACTCACCGTGGTGTCGGAGTAGATGGGATAGTGGGGCCGTGTCGAGTCGGTGCCGTGCAGCTGGATCGCAGTGCAGTGCCGAACAGCGACGGGGCACCGGCTTCTCCTCCGTGCCCGGCTCCGGCGTGCTCCGCGGCGGCAGCGCTTCGGCGGTGCTCCCTTCCTTCTCTGCTCCGCCTTCTCCCTCCCTCTCTGCTATGCGGTGTGGTGCGGTGGTTTGTGCCGCGGCGGCGGCGAGTAGGAACGGGGCTAGGGCTGCTCGGGCAGTCCCCTTTTATAGCCGAGCTCAATTGGCTCCAATGGCGGACGGCCCTGATCTGCCGAACGGAAATCAAGGGCTATGGCGAGCGCCCGGCTAGGGTTTCGCGGTGCCTTGGTGACCAAGGTGAGGGGACAGGCGGGGGACAGGTTCGTCAGGTGTGGCGCTGTCGGGTGAGGCTCTGTCGGGGTAGTGCGCGCGGTCACGCGATTTGCGTGCACCTCCCCTCGCCTTTGCGAGGAAGAAGAACAGTGGGGGGGGGAGAGCGGGAGTGGCTGACAGGCGGGGCCGAGCTGGCAGCGATGGCGCGCGCGTGCGGTCGGCATCACACGAGCGTGTGGGATTGGGCCACGACTTGGGCTAGCTGGCTCGCGCGCGGGAGGAAAAAGGGAGACGGGCCGGTTGGGCTGGGCAGGCACGGCGCGTGCTGTAACAACCCTAAAAATCCACACAACCTAAAAATCCCAACCAATTAAAATTTTTCATTTATTTATTGTGAAAACCCATTTTTCTTGTGCAAGCATATAGGTTTCATTATGAAATTGGTAAATAAAGGAGTGTAGTTTGCATTTTAACTCCATTCACATAGAATAATAACTTATGCATCACATTTGGGATTTAATGCAATTTATGTTTGTATTTACTCAATATTTAAAATGGGCAATATATGTATATATACACTAAATTGAAAATAGAAAAGGAGAAAGAGAGTTAGGCCAGACATTCGTTTCGGCCAGCCGGGTCGCTAAGTCAGCCCAAGCCAGCCCGACCTTCCTCTCCTCATCTCACCGCGCGCGGCCCACGTCGCGGCTCGGCAGCGCACGCGCACGACCGGCACACACGCGCTCGCGCTCGCTGCCAACCCGGCCCCGCTTGTCAGCCGCTCTCGCCCCCCCCACTGTTCTTCTTCCTCACGAAGGCGACGCGCTTGCCGGGGGTGTCGCGCGAATGGCGTGACCCCGGTCCCACAGCCGACAGCATGGCAGAGCCCTGACCCCGCTGTCCCCCTCCTGTCCCCTCCTTTCTTGGCCGCCAAGCGAACCCGCGCCCATCCGAAGCCCTAGATCCACTCGAGCCACGGCCCTTCGATCGGTCGAGCGCAATCAGGACCGTTCGCCATTGGAGCTGGCCAAGCTCGCCTATAAATTGGAGCACCCCAAAGCCCTACCCTCATTTCCCCTCGCCGCCACCGCAGCACAGACCGGCACACCGCACCAAACCGAGAGAGAGAGCGTAGGAGAAGGGCGGAGCAGAGGAGGAGAAGCTGCCGGAGCGCCGCCGCCGCGGAGCACGCCGGAGCCGGACACGGAGGAGAAGCCCGAGCTGCGGACGAGGAGCGGCACGGCACTGCGATCGCTCTGCACGGCTCCGACTCGCCACTGCACCGCCATCCTAGCTTCACCGACACCACGGTGAGCCACCGCACGCCATGTCCGAACCTTGCCCTGCTTTTGCCATGGCGTTCCACCCTCGGGACGCGCAGGCACGAGCCTTTACTGGCTCGGGAAGATCACCTGCACCATGCACTCATTCGACCGGCCGAAACCCCCGGACTACAAGCTTGCTAGACCGAGAACGCAGCACGACGCGTTCTCGGCGGAGCGCGCTCACCACCGACGCGTTCCGACGCCGAATCACCCGTTCCGAGCAATCCGTCTAGCAACCGTATAGGTTAGAGCATCGTGGAGCACCGCCACGACCCCCTTGAGCTAGCTACGCGGATCTAAGCGCTAGAGGAAGCCTGAATCACCCTGGCCGCGTGCGCCGCGAGCTTACCGGAGCGCCGCCGCGAGCCGTCGCCAAAAGAAGGTCATGCCATGGCTAAAGTTCGCCACCAGAGTGTTGTATGCTTCTCTGGCCTCACCAATTTGACAAGACCGCATTCGATTGAACCAATACTTGGTCGTAGCCGCGATGCCGCCTTCCGCCGTCGTCGGCGACACGCCGCCGCCACAACCGAGCACCTTGGAAAGCTCGGTAGCCAAAATTGGTAGTTGGTATACCATCGCCATAGACCCTGGACGCGTATACATCTCCTAGAAGACCTCCTTAGCCCCGCCGGAACCTCACCGTCGCGACGACATCGCCGCCGACAGGTTCCGCCTCGCCTAAATCCGTTCCGAGAACCCCCGGTCGCCTCGCGCTGCGGAGAAATGCCGCCGAGGTTCGCCAAGTCTGCCTCGGCACCGCCGCTAGATAGCCGAGCCCTGTCCTGTCGAAATATGGTCATCGCCGCCCTGTCATCGTCCGCCGCACCGGAGAGACACCGCCGCCTTGAACAGACGCCCTGGAACCCTGCTAGCACCAAATCTCCGATTCGCCCGAGCCTCCCCAGGAGAGCTCGGGAGAGCAGCACCCTCGGCGCACCAGATCTCCGATTCGCCCGAGCCTCCCCAGGAGAGCTCGGGAGAGTGGCACCCTCGGGCGCCCAAATTTCCGATTCGCCCGAGCCTCCGCGAGAGACCTCGGGAGAACGGCACCCTCGGGCGCCCAAATTTCCGATTCGCCCGAGCCTCCCCGAGAGACCTCGGGAGAACGGCACCCTCGGGCGCACCAAATCTCCGATTCGCCCGAGCCTCCCCGGTAGACCTCGGGAGAACAGCACCCTCGGGCACCCAAATTTCCGATTCGCCCGAGCCTCACCAGGAGAGCTCGGGAGAGCAGCCCCCCCTCGGCACCCAAATGTCCGATTCGCCCGAGCCTCCGCAGGAGACCTCGGGAGAACGGCACCCTCGGGCACCCAAATTTCCGATTCGCCCGAGCCTCCGCGGGAGACCTCGGGAGAACGGCACCCTCGGGCGCACCAAATCTCCGATTCGCCCGAGCCTCCCCGGGAGAGCTCAGGAGAGCGGCACCCTCGGCGCCCCGAATCTCCGATTCGCCCGAGCCCCGCCGAGCTAAACCGAGCTACACCGAGCTCCGCCGAGCTACCCCCGACCACCGCCGAGCTCCGCCGAGATACCCCCAACCACAGCCGAGCTACCACCGACCACCGCCGAGCCACGCCGAGCTACGCCAACTCCGGCAACTCTCTGGGAACCAGCATCGAACACCTGGTGGGCGACCATCGGGTTTGTGTTCTGATGAGGCGACACATGCCGCACTACTGGACCCGCGCGCCACGTGGACCAATCCCGAGCTGCCCCTGATTAACCGACCAGTTTTCCCATTTTCAGAAAATAGGATAATCTTCGGAAATTCATAACTTATTCATACGATAACCAAAAATTGCACACCATATATCAAAATTCTCAGGAAAATGAGATCTACAATCTAAGACTATGTTTGTGTGCATTTGGCTCTTTGTTTTATTGGATTTTTCTGAAATACTCTATAGGAGTCGCTGACGCGACTATTTCGTGTTCGATTTCAGAGCCGGAGGAGGATCTGACTAAGGAAGACGACCACGATTACTTCCAAGAGCTAGGAGACGACAACGAAGGTGCCACGTCCCACCAAATCCTTAGATCCTATTTACGCATTGCAAATAACATTGTTGCTATTGCTTTATGATTACGTATGGATTGGTTGCATGGTAGTATATTTGATTTCCCTGCCTTGATAAGACTTTACCCTGCTATCCGCTGTTAGGTTAGCTACTGCTTAATTTACTGTTACTCTTCCACTACTTTCTACTTGGAATATGCTATGTGGTGGAATTGGGACGGTGTATAACTGATTATAACCACTGGGAGAGAGTGCTGCGTGCGTCTTGGGTGCGTGGTAAGGGTTGATGTCGACCAAGTGGGATGTGAGACAAGCCCATGGGGCAAGTCGTGCCGGGGGTGCAACCTGGGCATCCCCAAGCGAGATACCTGTGGCGGGTAAAGTTGTTGAGGAGGTTCCGGGTGGGATAGCCTTGGTGGTTTGAAGCCCGTGGACGGAGGTGCTGTGATGGCACGGGGAGAGTATCCCCTAAGTGGAGATGCCTGCTTGGTCAAACCTAGGATGGACTAGTTTCAGGTTCATGGGAATCCTTTTCTACTCACTCGCTTCTGATGGGCGGGAGACGGCTGGACTACTTGGTAGGACGGTGCCACTACTGCTAGGTTGAAAGGTGATAAGGGTGGGCGGAGACGGTCGATGGGTTCCCGTTCCGTCCTAGATGCACAGTACCACTGGATGGGCCCGGTACTGTGTCTCCCAGTCTCAGCATAACGGTGTAGGATCCGGAATATCCCAGGGCTGAGTGGTAGGGTGGCATCGACCTAGGCAAGCAAGCACCCGGAATTCTGCCTAGGTGTTTGCGCAACACCTATGATGGCTAATCTTGTGGGTAGTGAAACCTCTGCAGAGTGTACGGTTGATCGATCGATACATATGCCAACCTGTTGGCTATGGACCTTTCCTGTGAAGCTTCTACTAGTGTAGTGAGTGTTCTCTTCTCCCCCTGGATAACATTTTTCCGGCAGTGTACCCGTTGTGGTAGTGTGCCGCTGAGATAGGCCCGAGAGGGAGTTGGGCCTGTCGAATGAGAGCGAGGTGTGGGTAAGTGAGATGTGGTGATGGGAAAAGGGATGATGGTGTTAACTGGTGATAAAACTTGACTAATTAAAACATTGATTACAGCTGCATAGGAAAACCTCAGCCTATAGGTCTGCTTGTATAGCCTTGCATCCACTTTCCACAAAGCAAATGCTGCATAGGTGGGCTCCGTGGCCAGTACAAATCGTACTGATAAATTTGCTGTCAGGTGACAAGAATGAGTACGACTTCGAGGGAGATGATGACGAGGAATAGGGTCACGTGCTACACTCAAGTTGGCCGTGAAGGATGAATCGCTTCCGCATCTTCTAAAGCTTCTCTGATTGATGATTCCGCCAGTGTGGCGATGTAATAAATATTTATGTAAGACTTATTTACCGTTGTATGGATCCTGGTGGCAACTGAGATATGGGTAATTTCATGGATTGTCCCAAGCAATCTGTTGAATTACAATTCGAGCCTGTGGATTTCCCTTCGTGGAAATCGAGGTCGTTTCAGTTGGTATCGGAGCCATACTTGACTGTAGGGCGAGACCCATAGAAAATGGACGTTAGAATAGGAAGCCAGACTCTCTTTCGGTTATATTACCGACCTTGCATTCACTTTTTATGCAATGGCTTATCTAATACAAGGACCTGCTAATCCGTTTCTTGAAAAATTTGCAGATGACCAGCCTTGGACCACCACTTCGTCCACTGCACGACGGCACTATCGAGATCCCGATCAATGGGAGGAACCACGGCGGATTTGCCATGGTACTACGCCAGGTGCTGGAGGAGCTGGGAGCACCGTCTGACCAGATCCAGTACTTCAGCCGAGGGAAGCTTGTCGAGGCTGAGAGGTTTGAAGGACCTGTCACTACCAGAGTTGAGACACCCGTCAGCCTGACCCTTCCAGGAATGCCGGTTTTTACTGACTACACTGCAGGAGAGACTGTGGAGGATGGAGTACAGTCTGTCTCCCGCAAGGTACTACGCGCAGTTGTGTACACAGCATACGAGTACCTTAAGGGGACCCACTTCCGTCTGCTACCTCAGGCCTTGGAGCTGCACCCTGACCCCATCCAGAGGATTCTGTACATTGGCCAGATCGTTCAGGCTGAGACTGACCCTTGCCTACGCACAGTGGCACACCACCTCCAGGAGCAGGACGAGTTCATCAGCTCATTGGAGCAAAGGAGGCGGCGTGACCGAGCACGCATGGCAGAGGTCGAGGACAGTTTGCAGAAAGGGACTCAGACCCTGGAGAGTTTGAGCAGAGCAGTCACTGACTTGCAGTTGGAGATGCAGCGCCGTGATGAGTTACACCGAGCCGAGATCGCCGACTTGCGAGACAAGATCGGAGATTTTGGGCTTCGCAATGACTACCTGAACAGCAGAGTGTTGGAATTACAGAGGAGGCTGGACGACAAGGAGAGAGCACTTGCTGAGAGGGAGCAGAGGAGCAGAGACAGAGTAGTTGAGATGATCACGTTGCGTTCCAGGATCAAGGAGTTGGAAAAGCAGTTGGACAAAGCCGAGGACAAGTCCACCCGCAACCAAGGGATTCTGATCGACCGCGTGAAGATGGTGGAGTTCCTAAAGGACAAGTTACGGAGGACAGAGACAGCTTGGAAGCAGTCCGACGCCAGGGGAGCTATTGAGGTCCGGAAGGTACAGAGTTCGCTTCCCCCACTGGAGATGGTGAAGCCCCGGGAGGGAGACTTCCGCATACCACCCACTACGCTCAACCTGAGAGCGTGTCCGTCTCAAAGGATGCAGGAGATTGAGGCCACTCCAGAGCTAGCAGTAGCACTCGACTATGTCAAGCGCCTGACCATGACCGACGACGAGATCGAGGCAGAGGACAGCCGCATACCCGATGCCGTACTCGACCTTATGCACCAGTAGCTTATGGGACCCTGCGTGGCCCTTAGACTAGTGATACCATGAGTTGTCCTATCATTGGCTATCTGCACATAGCACGATCTTCTTAGCAGCTAGGAACATCCTTTATATAATAAAAACCATGTGATGAGTGACATTTGGATCTTATGCTTCTTATGGATCTCTATGCTTCTTTGGTTGAGTGTAGGATAGCATGAAAAATGTTTTAATTCATTTAAATCGTTGAAAACATCTAACTTCTACTTAAACCACTACAAGAATATTACTGCACTGAGCACGTACCTAATAAATTCAGATGTCGATGAGACGTTCTGCGCGTTTGGAGAACCGCCAGCCCTCCCCTGCGCCTGCGCCAGGACGTGGGCGTGGTCGCAACCGTGGACGCCCAGCTGGCAAACGTGCTGGAGTTAACCTGGAAGAAGAGCTGCGCCGGGCAGAGGATGCACCGCCGGTGATCGATCCGCCACCGCCGTCGCCACCGACGTTGGCGGAAGTGATGGCTCAGCAGACCCAGCTGCTGAATGCCATAGCTGCTGGGATGAACAGGCACCACGGGCCACCCCAGAATGACTTCCAAAGGAAACTGGAGGGTTTCCTGAAGCTGAGGCCACCTACCTTCGACGGGACCGACAGCGATCCCCTCGCTGCCGACGATTGGCTTAAAGAGATGGAGAAGAAGCTGGACCTGACCACTTGCTCCGACGAGGAGTGTGTTGGGATTGCTAGCCACCAGCTGACCGGTGCTGCACGGGCATGGTGGGACAACTACACCAGCGCTCACGAGGACCCAGCCCGCATTGACTGGGATGAGTTCACCGAGGCTTTCCGTGACCACCACATTCCTGAGGGAGTCATGGAGGCCAAGGAAAACGAGTTTCGCAACATCTCCCAGGGAGCTGACCGGATCCACGAGTACACCACCCGCTTCAACTGCTTGCTCCGCTACGCACCTGCGTCTTGCGTGAGTTCCGAGAAGGAAAAGATGTACTACTACAGGAAGGGACTTCAGACCAAGATCAGGTTGGCTCTGTCAGGGAACAAGAGCTACACTCTGCGAGAGCTGATTGACCACTGCATTGAGATCGAGAAGGATCGCATGGAAGCACGGCTAGAGTTCGAGGCCCAGAACAAGGGAAAGAAGCGCCGCTCTGAGGGACCCGCTCGCACTGCTCCACCCCAGAGACAGCGAACGGGTGCACCTCCGCCTTTCCGGACTCGCCAAGGACCTTCTTCGGGAACGAGCCGTGGTGGTACCAACAGCAGCAACTATCACCGCCCCGCTCAGACCTACCCTGCGCCGACTCGAGCTGTGCAGAACACACCCGCCCCCGCTACCAACACGCCAAGGACAAGCAATTGGAAGGCTCCTGCGATAGCTACAGCAGGCAGTGCGCCCTTCACTTGCTTCGGATGCGGAAAGCCTGGACACCGCGTGGCTGTGTGCCCCGACCTCAACCGTGCACCAGCAGCTGCACAGGGCACACCGAACCGGGGATCTGCTACCCGAGGAAGATTGAACCACATGACCGCTGAGGAAGCTGAAGCTGCACCTGATGCTGTGTACGGTACGTTCCTAGTTCAGGGTAACATGGCTACAGTTCTGTTCGATTCGGGAGCTACATGTTCATACATTTCATCTGCATATGCACGTAAGCATAACATACCTGTAACCCCGAGAGCAAACCCCATCCTAACTAGCTCGCCCTTAGGAACCTTCAGAAGCATTCACATATGTAGGGGAGTGATAATCACAATCGAGGGACTTGACTTTCGAGCTGACCTAACCCTACTACCCTCCAATAGCTTAGATGTCATCTTAGGCATGGACTGGCTAACCAAACACCGGAGAGTGATATCTTGTTCACCTAGATATGTTCAGGTAACCCACCCTTGGGGAACAGCTGTCCGATGTGTACCCCAAACCGAGAGAGTCCAAGCCCTCCTATGTGCCCTGGAGACTAAAGCAGATAAGACAGAGCTGACATTCAGAGATGTGCCAGTAGTCTGTGAATTCAATGACGTATTTCCAGAGGAGTTGCCAGGAATGCCACCAGATAGAGATGTGGAGTTTGTTATAGAGCTGATGCCAGGGACTGCACCGATTGCCAAAAGACCCTACAGAATGTCGGCTGACGAGTTGAGGGAACTCAAGAAGCAGCTGGGAGAATTACTGGAGAAGGGCTTCATTAGGCCTAGTGCTTCGCCCTGGAGATCTCCCGTTTTGTTTGTCAAGAAGAAGGATGGCACGATGAGGATGTGCATTGACTACCGGAATCTGAATGCGGTTACAGTCAAGAATAAGTACCCATTGCCCCGCATCGATGATCTGTTAGATCAACTGAGCAAGGCCAAGTACTTCTCAAAGATCGATCTCCGATCAGGGTATCATCAGATGAAGATCAGGGAAGAAGATATCCCGAAGACTGCATTTGTCACTAGATATGGACAGTATGAGTGCACAGTAGTCTTATTTGGACTCACTAATGCTCCAGCATACTTCATGAACATGATGAACAAGATCTTCATGAATGAGCTAGACAAGTTTGTAGTGGTATTCATTGATGATATATTGGTTTATTCAGCCACAAAAGAGGAACATGAACATCATCTGAGGACCGTATTGGAGAGGTTGTCTCGCAACCAGCTATACGCCAAATTCTCCAAGTGCGAATTCTGGCTTGAGGAAGTTGCTTTCCTTGGACACGTACTGTCAGGAGAAGGAGTCGCGGTAGACCCAGCCAAGATTGAAGCTGTGCAAGAGTGGGAACAACCCTGTAATGTGTCAGAAATCAGAAGCTTTTTGGGACTTGCAGGATACTATCGCAGATTTATTGAGAATTTCTCCAAGATTGCAAGACCCATGACCAACTTGCTGAAGAAAGAGAACAAGTTTATATGGACTCCTGAATGTGAGAAGAGTTTTCAGACCTTGAAGGAGAAGCTCACTACTACACCTGTACTAGCCCTGCCCGATATTCACAAGGATTTTGTTGTATATTGTGATGCCTCTCGGCAAGGTTTGGGCTGTGTACTAATGCAAGAAGGAAGAGTGATAGCTTATGCCTCAAGACAGTTGAAGGAACATGAGCAGCGATACCCGACTCATGACCTAGAACTTGCAGCCGTGGTACATGCACTCAAGATTTGGAGACACTACCTGATAAGCAACAAGTGCGACATCTACACTGACCACAAGAGCCTGAAGTACTTCTTCACACAGGAAGATCTGAATATGAGGCAGCGCAGATGGCTGGAACTCATCAAGGACTAAGATCTTGAGATCCATTATCACCCAGGAAAGGCCAATGTTGTCGCTGATGCACTTAGCCGCAAAAGCTACTGCCATACCCTCATCACCAACTCTATGCCACCTGAGCTCAGGAGAGAGTTTGACGCGTTCCAGCTCGAGGTAATCTCCTATGGCATGCTAAATGAGCTTCGCGTCGAGTACAATCTCACCTCACGAATCCGTGAAGCGCAAAAGAACTGTCCTGAGATAGACTATATCCGTGGTTTGATGAGGCTGGGAAGAGGCCCCGAATACCGAGAAGATGAGCAGGGAACTGTATGGTACAAAGATAGAATCTGTGTACCGACGGATTCAGCGATACGAGAAGAGATCCTGTCGGAAGGGCATGACTCCAAATATTGCATTCACCCAGGGTCAGCCAAGATGTACCATGATCTAAGGAAGCACTTCTGGTGGGAGAATATGAAAACAGACATTGCAGGGCATGTAGCCCGATGTGATACATGCAATAGAATCAAGGCCGAACATCAGAGACCAGCAGGGTTGCTACAACCAGTTGAGATACCAGAATGGAAGTGGGAGTGCATATCCATGGACTTCATAATAGGACTGCCCCGATCCGAGCATGGATATGATTCTATATGGGTAATAGTGGACCGTCTAACCAAAGTTGCACATTTTATACCGGTCAAAAGGAAATATAGAGTCGAAAAGCTAGCAGATCTGTACGTATCAAACATTTTGAAGTTACATGGGGCGCCTCTGAGTATTATATCTGACCGAGGCTCACAGTTCGTATCACAGTTCTGGAAATCCTTGCACAAGTCCATCGGAACCAAGCTCGACTATAGCACCGCATACCACCCGCAAACGAATGGGCAAACAGAAAGAGTGAACCAGATTCTCGAGGACATGTTACGTGCTTGCGTATTGAGGTACAAGGAAGGATGGGAGAGCTGTCTACCCCACGCCGAGTTCTCATACAACAACAGTTATCAAACAAGCATTAAGATGTCTCCATTTGAAGCGTTGTATGGAAGACCGTGCAGAACCCCGCTAATGTGGTCAGAACCAGGTGAGAGGACATTCTTCGGTCCTGCTAAGATTGTGGAAGCAGAAGAAGGTGTTGCCCAAGTAAGAGAGAATTTGAGGATTGCACAGAGTAGGCAAAAGAGCTATGCAGATAGAAGACGTAGAGAGCTTGAGTTCGAGGTTGGGGATTATGTCTACCTCAAGGTATCTCCACTTCGTGGCACTGTCAGATTCCACGTAAAAGGGAAATTGGCACCAAGATATGTTGGGCCATACAAGATCTGTAAAAGGGTTGGAAAGCTTGCTTACAAGCTAGAACTACCGGAGGAATTATCTGGAGTACACCCCGTGTTCCATGTCTCGCAATTAAGGAAGTGTTTGAAGCTTCCCGAGGAGCAAGTTCCTACGGATGCATTAGACCTGCAAGACACACTTGAATACAAGGAACATCCGATCAAGATCTTGGCACGGGATACCAAAGAGACGCGAAACAAGACTATTCCGATGTGCAAGGTACAGTGGAGCAATCACACTGAAAGGGAAGCTACGTGGGAGAAAGAATCGGACTTGCGGATTATGTTTCCTTACCTCTTCGATGGGTACGTTAACTCTGAATCTCGAGGTCGAGATCCTAATGAGGGGGGAGGATTGTAACAACCCTAAAAATCCACACAACCTAAAAATCCCAACCAATTAAAATTTTTCATTTATTTATTGTGAAAACCCATTTTTCTTGTGCAAGCATATAGGTTTCATTATGAAATTGGTAAATAAAGGAGTGTAGTTTGCATTTTAACTCCATTCACATAGAATAATAACTTATGCATCACATTTGGGATTTAATGCAATTTATGTTTGTATTTACTCAATATTTAAAATGGGCAATATATGTATATATACACTAAATTGAAAATAGAAAAGGAGAAAGAGAGTTAGGCCAGCCATTCGTTTCGGCCAGCCGGGTCGCTAAGTCAGCCCAAGCCAGCCCGACCTTCCTCTCCTCATCTCACCGCGCGCGGCCCACGTCGCGGCTCGGCAGCGCACGCGCACGACCGGCACACACGCGCTCGCGCTCGCGCTCGCTGCCAACCCGGCCCCGCTTGTCAGCCGCTCTCGCCCCCCCCCCCCACTGTTCTTCTTCCTCACGAAGGCGACGCGCTTGCCGGGGGTGTCGCGCGAATGGCGTGACCCCGGTCCCACAGCCGACAGCATGGCAGAGCCCTGACCCCGCTGTCCCCCTCCTGTCCCCTCCTTTCTTGGCCGCCAAGCGAACCCGCGCCCATCCGGAGCCCTAGATCCACTCGAGCCACGGCCCTTCGATCGGTCGAGCGCAATCAGGACCGTTCGCCATTGGAGCTGGCCAAGCTCGCCTATAAATTGGAGCACCCCGAAGCCCTACCCTCATTTCCCCTCGCCGCCACCGCAGCACAGACCGGCACACCGCACCAAACCGAGAGAGAGAGCGTAGGAGAAGGGCGGAGCAGAGGAGGAGAAGCTGCCGGAGCGCCGCCGCCGCGGAGCACGCCGGAGCCGGACACGGAGGAGAAGCCCGAGCTGCGGACGAGGAGCGGCACGGCACTACGATCGCTCTGCACGGCTCCGACTCGCCACTGCACCGCCATCCTAGCTTCACCGACACCACGGTGAGCCACCGCACGCCATGTCCGAACCTTGCCCTGCTTTTGCCATGGCGTTTCACCCTCGGGACGCGCAGGCACGAGCCTTTACCGGCTCGGGAAGATCACCTGCACCATGCACTCATTCGACCGGCCGAAACCCCCGGACTACAAGCTTGCTAGACCGAGAACGCAGCACGACGCGTTCTCGGCGGAGCGCGCTCACCACCGACGCGTTCCGACGCCGAATCACCCGTTCCGAGCAATCCGTCTAGCAACCGTATAGGTTAGAGCGTCGTGGAGCACCGCCACGACCCCCTTGAGCTAGCTACGCGGATCTAAGCGCTAGAGGAAGCCTGAATCGCCCTGGCCGCGTGCGCCGCGACCTTACCGGAGCGCCGCCGCGAGCCGTCGCCAAAAGAAGGTCATGCCATGGCTAAAGTTCGCCACCAGAGTGTTGTATGCTTCTCTGGCCTCACCAATTTGACAAGACCGCATTCGATTGAACCAATACTTGGTCGTAGCCGCGATGCCGCCTTCCGTCGTCGGCGACACGCCGCCGCCACAACCGAGCACCTTGGAAAGCTCGGTAGCCAAAATTGGTAGTTGGTATACCATCGCCATAGACCCTGGACGCGTATACATCTCCTAGAAGACCTCCTTAGCCCCGCCGGAACCTCACCGTCGCGACGACATCGCCGCCGACAGGTTCCGCCTCGCCTAAATCCGTTCCGAGAACCCCCGGTCGCCTCGCGCTGCGGAGAAATGCCGCCGAGGTTCGCCAAGTCTGCCTCGGCACCGCCGCTAGATAGCCGAGCCCTGTCCTGTCGAAATATGGTCATCGCCGCCCTGTCATCGTCCGCCGCACCGGAGAGACACCGCCGCCTTGAACAGACGCCCTGGAACCCTGCTAGCACCAAATCTCCGATTCGCCCGAGCCTCCCCAGGAGAGCTCGGGAGAGCAGCACCCTCGGCGCACCAGATCTCCGATTCGCCCGAGCCTCCCCAGGAGAGCTCGGGAGAGCGGCACCCTCGGGCGCCCAAATTTCCGATTCGCCCGAGCCTCCGCGAGAGACCTCGGGAGAACGGCACCCTCGGGCGCCCAAATTTCCGATTCGCCCGAGCCTCCCCGAGAGACCTCGGGAGAACGGCACCCTCGGGCGCACCAAATCTCCGATTCGCCTGAGCCTCCCCGGTAGACCTCGGGAGAACAGCACCCTCGGGCACCCAAATTTCCGATTCGCCCGAGCCTCACCAGGAGAGCTCGGGAGAGCAGCCCCCCCTCGGCACCCAAATGTCCGATTCGCCCGAGCCTCCGCAGGAGACCTCGGGAGAACGGCACCCTCGGGCACCCAAATTTCCGATTCGCCCGAGCCTCCGCGGGAGACCTCGGGAGAATGGCACCCTCGGGCGCACCAAATCTCCGATTCGCCCGAGCCTCCCCGGGAGAGCTCGGGAGAGCGGCACCCTCGGCGCCCCGAATCTCCGATTCGCCCGAGCCCCGCCGAGCTAAACCGAGCTACACCGAGCTCCGCCGAGCTACCCCCGACCACCGCCGAGCTCCGCCGAGATACCCCCAACCACAGCCGAGCTACCACCGACCACCGCCGAGCCACGCCGAGCTACGCCAACTCCGGCAACTCTCTGGGAACCAGCATCGAACACCTGGTGGGCGACCATCGGGTTTGTGTTCTGATGAGGCGACACATGCCGCACTACTGGACCCGCGCGCCACGTGGACCAATCCCGAGCTGCCCCTGATTAACCGACCAGTTTTCCCATTTTCAGAAAATAGGATAATCTTCGGAAATTCATAACTTATTCATACGATAACCAAAAATTGCGCACCATATATCAAAATTCTCAGGAAAATGAGATCTACAATCTAAGACTATGTTTGTGTGTATTTGGCTCTTTGTTTTATTGGATTTTTCTGAAATACTCTATAGGAGTCGCTGACGCGACTATTTCGTGTTCGATTTTAGAGCCGGAGGAGGATCTGACTAAGGAAGACGACCACGATTACTTCCAAGAGCTAGGAGACGACTACGAAGGTGCCACGTCCCACCAAATCCTTAGATCCTATTTACGCATTGCAAATAACATTGTTGCTATTGCTTTATGATTACGTATGGATTGGTTGCATGGTAGTATATTTGATTTCCCTGCCTTGATAAGACTTTACCCTGCTATCCGCTGTTAGGTTAGCTGCTGCTTAATTTACTGTTACTCTTCCACTACTTTCTACTTGCAATATGCTATGTGGTGGAATTGGGACGGTGTATAACTGATTATAACCACTGGGAGAGAGTGCTGCGTGCGTCTTGGGTGCGTGGTAAGGGTTGATGTCGACCAAGTGGGATGTGAGACAAGCCCATGGGGCAAGTCGTGCCGGGGGTGCAACCTGGGCATCCCCAAGCGAGATACCTGTGGCGGGTAAAGTTGTTGAGGAGGTTCCGGGTGGGATAGCCTTGGTGGTTTGAAGCCCGTGGACGGAGGTGCTGTGATGGCACGGGGAGAGTATCCCCTAAGTGGAGATGCCTGCTTGGTCAAACCTAGGATGGACTAGTTTCAGGTTCATGGGAATCCTTTTCTACTCACTCGCTTCTGATGGGCGGGAGACGGCTGGACTACTTGGTAGGACGGTGCCACTACTGCTAGGTTGAAAGGTGATAAGGGTGGGCGGAGACGGTCGATGGGTTCCCGTTCCGTCCTAGATGCACAGTACCACTGGATGGGCCCGGTACTGTGTCTCCCAGTCTCAGCATAACGGTGTAGGATCCGGAATATCCCAGGGCTGAGTGGTAGGGTGGCATCGACCTAGGCAAGCAAGCACCCGGAATTCTGCCTAGGTGTTTGCGCAACACCTATGATGGCTAATCTTGTGGGTAGTGAAACCTCTGCAGAGTGTACGGTTGATCGATCGATACATATGCCAACCTGTTGGCTATGGACCTTTCCTGTGAAGCTTCTACTAGTGTAGTGAGTGTTCTCTTCTCCCCCTGGATAACATTTTTCCGGCAGTGTACCCGTTGTGGTAGTGTGCCGCTGAGATAGGCCCGAGAGGGAGTTGGGCCTGTCGAATGAGAGCGAGGTGTGGGTAAGTGAGATGTGGTGATGGGAAAAGGGATGATGGTGTTAACTGGTGATAAAACTTGACTAATTAAAACATTGATTACAGCTGCATAGGAAAACCTCAGCCTATAGGTCTACTTGTATAGCCTTGCATCCACTTTCCACAAAGCAAATGCTGCATAGGTGGGCTCCGTGGCCAGTACAAATCGTACTGATAAATTTGCTGTCAGGTGACAAGAATGAGTACGACTTCGAGGGAGATGATGACGAGGAATAGGGTCACGTGCTACACTCAAGTTGGCCGTGAAGGATGAATCGCTTCCGCATCTTCTAAAGCTTCTCTGATTGATGATTCCGCCAGTGTGGCGATGTAATAAATATTTATGTAAGACTTATTTACCGTTGTATGGATCCTGGTGGCAACTGAGATATGGGTAATTTCATGGATTGTCCCAAGCAATCTGTTGAATTACAATTCGAGCCTGTGGATTTCCCTTCGTGGAAATCGAGGTCGTTTCACGTGCACCCGCGCGGGTGAGGCCAAGCAGGCCGAATGGCTTGCTAGCCTTGCTCTCACTCTCTCTCTCTCCCTTTTTCCCTTTTCTATTCTAATTTCTAGTGCTCAATTTAAACATGTATATGTTTTAATATTTGTATGAGTACTCAAGCCAATCATAAGATGCAAATAAAATCCACATATGCACATAGCTAGTGAAAATAACTAAAGAAGTTGGGGTGCAAAGACACATATTTATAGTTGTAGATTTTAATTCCTATATGCATGCACATGAAATAGGGTTTTAGTGCAATAAAGATGAAAATTTTAATTGGTTGGTATTTTTGGGTTGTGTGGATTTTTAGGGTTGTTACACTCGCCCCCCGTGCTATTTGCATACAGCAGCCGATAGCCCCTACCATAGTTCGTTCGTATGTGTGCACGCAATTTTATTCCTAAAAAAATTACATCTTATTATGTCGGTCTTAGAGTTATTATTTTCAACACAGTCATATCATATTTAATAAAATGAGACATTGATGAAATACTCATTTTCAATGCAAAGTTTTATTATAGAGTTTCATAAGTATTTAATTTTAAAACTTAGAGAGGTGGTAATCGAGATCATAAAACTCATTACTTCTCTCTACGTTAATATCTCCTCACGTAAACAGATTTATTGAGGTGTCATGTCATTTAATAGGATTAAAACTCCTATAAAACTTCTATTGAGATTGGCCTTTACCATATTTTACATTAGTATCTATTTAGGTGTAAGTTTTATATTTATTCGTCTCATCTAGATGAGACGGTTGTGACAATCGAGTGTGAGAGATAAAGATCGCTTGGCTTTTGATCCAGCAGTCAATTAAGAGTTTTTGGGTCATCCACCGCTCGGGGGATAAGTGCACTGTCCAAATTTCAGTAGCTAGAACTAGAAATTTGTTTTATACACAGTCCAAGAAGCCGTTTTTTTTATCTTTACAGAAATTAACTGAAAAGTGAAGCAACCACGTCAGCTCCTAGCATAAGGCCAAAACCGTAAGAAACACTCAGAAAATATGTCTTCTTTGGATTGTCATATATGGATTATTTGTCATGCGCGCGGTTTCCTTGCCTATCAAGTCAAAGGCTATTTCCTTATATGTAGAAAGAAAAAAAAACTCTAAGCTTATTTACATTACTTGTCACCTCAATAGTGGCTATAGATCTACTATAAACCATCTTTAATGTACTCACTCCATCCTAAAATACAAGAGGTATCATAAGAATTTTAGAACCAATTAAAGAGTTTGGCAAAAGACTAACGTGTCTCTCACTAATTAGTTAATTTGGTTGTTATTCTATCTTATTTTTTAGTAAAGACATAATTTAAAGTGTCAAACATGCAAGCATGCCGTCATTGATTTCTTTGATAAATTACATGAAGCGTTTTGGACAAATTGTGTTTTCAAGCAATGTATAGATACATTCATGGATGGGTTTTAATACAAACATGCATGGATGGATGAGGTTGGTTTTACATTTCTCGTACGTAACAATCTCATTCCTTAGCTTGATCTAGAAAATAAATGAAAAGTTCAAATAGAAACTTCTGGAAGAGGTAGGTTCCCATGACTCCTACTAGTTCGGGGCGTTGCAATGGGATATCAATCATATTTACATGACAATTGCAAAGAATCAACTCAACCAAACAAGATAAGTTTCTCCATAAAAACAACGTAATCCATTCATATTGATGATGCTACACGTAGTACAATGCATCTATTTGCTTACGTAAATGTGTAGGTACACTTAGGTCCGCTTCAAACGAAGTATCAAGACATAGTGGAATTCGCTTTTGTTATCATATTATTAATTATATTCCCGTTAGTAGCTGATAAGTCTCTCTAATTGAATAGAAATAATTATCATATATATATGTATTGTATATGAAAGTCACTAGGTGTCATCATTAATTGATATTTTTCTTTTCTCTCATACAGTGGCATCTCACTGTGTCCTTGATCTTCGTGACTAACTCGATAACTGAAGGGGGTTTTCTCTAGCTAGAAAACTCTACTCTTGGGTCCTCCCATTTCATACATTATAAAGCTCTCGGTACCATACCGCGCCATGCAATATGTTTAGTTTGGTCTTGATGAGCAAGATAGATAAACATGTTGCAACAACTAAAGAAGGTCAGTGTTGTATCGCCATGTGAATGACAAATTGTCGGGCTATGGACAAAAAGAAAGATAGACTAGGGATTTAAAATCAGGTTCACATGTAAAGTGGACAGATACCAATTAATTAGCCTATACTAACTCTATAATCCAAAATAGTTGTTGTGCTCCTGTTCAACAAAGAAAAAGTTGTGAAGGAGCACGTACCACTGCAATGTCCCATTTTGTGAGAAAAAAAGGTTTGGCAAAATGGTTCGAGAATGTTTTGTTGTTTTAGGAGGAAAAAAGGGGCCGGTAATGCCATTATCAAGTCATGCCTATTTTCTCTCTACCGGAGTTGATCATGCAACAACTGAATTACGAGTATAGACGCGTTCGTGAAAAAAGAGTCATGCGACAAGGCTGCTCCTGCTATGGATAGAGGATTTGTGTGACCCAAGTAAGCTAATCGATTGTGCATGAGGTTGGCTAGCACCTCTGAACACGAAGCAAAGGCTCGCTAGTGGCCAAGTTATGGGTAGCAACTATGCTCCTAGACACTGTAATCAAACAATTGATGAAACTTAGGGCCTGTTTGGTTTCTATAACTAGAACTAAAGTTGACTAAAATGTTTTAGTCACCTTTTAGTCCACCTTAAGTGACTAGTGCAATTAAAGTATTTTAGTTACATTTTAGTTATTTTGTTTGACACTCTAGTCCTAAAATGATTAAAGTGTACACTTTAGTTTTAGTTATGGAAACCAATCAGGCCCGTATAACCTCTTGTTTGACATGCTTGGCAAGTCATGGGTAGCAATCAAGACATTTTCTTTGTTAAAGAATATCATATAGCTAGCCTAGATAAAGAATATCATATAGCTAGCCTAGAGTGGGAGGCATGGATGTGGAATTGTGGAGGTCCATGCATCTATCCATAGCAGTCAAATTAATTAATTTTGTTGAAAAGACGTGTTATATGTTATTTTATTTTTATTATAATATTCATTCATATGTTTTCAACTACTCTGTTTGAAACGTCCCTCAATGATTTTTTTTTCATTACTCTGTTTTAGAGCTCCGGTTGTCATTTAACATTCTTGTGCTTTTCTTTCTTCTCATGTTTCACATTCTTGCGTTCCAAACTTAGCTTATTAGTCTATATAAGGAGTCCTCTCTCAATTCGAATATTGTAAGAGACTTTATTTATCTAATAATATATAACTTTACTATAAAATACGTAGAAATACTTTACGTTTATTTAGACATATGTACAATAAAGACAAACACTTAATGTACCTAGAAAAGTTAACACGGCTTACAATTTGGAATAGGAGATTAATAGCGACAGGATCTAGGATTTGTCTAAAACTAAGAAAAAAACAAAAGCGTAATACCAAGTCAGTCACGTAAACATAGATGAACAATTTTGAAACAGACATAGACGAACAATATAATAGCAAAGAAACAAAAAATCACCTGGGACATGGAGTGCTTTCCTTCACATTGTGATTTGTGAGCGAGTGGCATGCATGGGAATGGGAGTTGTATTTATAATTATAGGCGTATAGTCCTGGCTGAACCAGAATTACAATACACGTACGTATTCGTGCGAATTCAGCAGTTAGCAAGGCAGTTCACACCTGTACAGCAGGCATGAGGCAGGCATGCGTACATGTTGGCGGCGCAGCAGCAGCAGCTGCGTGCCTCCCTCCCATTGCATGCAAGCAGCTAGCACTGGTTGCTGGCTGCTGAGCATCTTTGCGCCACAGTACGTCGCTTCCACGTTCGCCGCCTGATCGAGGCGGGAGAAGATGCTGGAGCTGGACGAGGAGTCCTTGCATGGTAATAGTAAGAGTAGTGGAGCCAGGCGGTGGTCGGCGGCGTTCTGGCCGCCGGGTGATGTGAGGGGTACTGCCTCCCGACGGCCAGGGACGCGCACGGGATGCTCAAGCTGAACATGGCGCTGACGTGGCTCCGCTCCACCTGGGCGCTCGTGTTTGCGGCGCGCGGTCATTGTTCATTGGGCCGCTGCCGCATGGGGCCATGTGGGCTCGGATCTCGTGCGGCATTCCCGCATCGCTTCCTTTTCTTTTTTTTTTTTTGATTTTTTTGCCTTTTGCGTCTTTTGCAGTGGGTCCTTTTCCTTCCCCTGCTGCACGTATACGTACGTCTTTTGTACCAAGTTACGTACACATAGATCGACGAACGATTTTGAAACGAATATGGACGAACGATAACAAAGAAAAAATTCACATGGAACATAGAGTGCTTTCCTTCACATTGTAATTAATTTGTGTGAACGCGTGGCATGGAAATGGGAGTGTGTGTATATATATATATATATATATATATATATATATATATATATATATATATATATATATATATATATATATATATATATATACACACACACACTACGTATAATCCTTGCGTTCGATTGTGAGGGAATGGTGTCCCCAAAACCATTCCTAGTTTCCTACCATGATTGTCTTTGCCCCTCCTGGTAATTTTATTACATAAAAAAACGCAGTCTTACAAAGTACAATCATGAAACAAAGAAGATAGAGAAAAATAGCCAAAATTACACATATTTGTCTAGCCATTGATCTATTTGAGGGTGGTAGGATCCTTTTAGTCATAGAATAACCAGAGCAAATTCTTTCTTAAACACCGTCTTGCATCCTTGGATGGAGTGAGCTAGATGTCTGAAAATCAAATCATTGTGCATCATCCAAATCGCCCAACACATTTTGACAATGATTTCCATTAAGAAAGGCACCCGAAGTTGATCTCTGAACTTTTCAGGATGACGTAAGCGAATTATGAATGAAGACCTGAAGACTGTACCATATGCAGTAAGTCTTGTTCAATACCAAGAGTGTATGCAGTAAGTCTTGTTCAATACCAGGAGTGTAGAAAACACAAGTGAAATCTTCGAAAACCATCCCACGTCACCTTAATAGCTCCCTTGTGCCGAGTCGATCACTAAGCACCAACCAGAAAAGACCTTTCTTTTCTTTTGACATGAAGAGAGCCAAAGCCATATGTAAGAACGATGAATATTTTGGTGACCAATAAGTTGCTTATACACCTGTCTTGAAGAGGAAGAAGAGGATCTCCAAACATAGGACCAAACATCCTTGTTTGTGAACTGAATAGATTGGAGTGCATCTCGAGAGCTCTGGAATCGATCAAAAGCTTCAGTTGAAAGAGGTAAATAGAAAAGATCTTCCAAGTTTTCAATTGAGGCTGATGTACTCAAAGTTACATTCTGAGAAATAGCAAATGAAAAGAGTTGGGGGCATGTCTGACTCCAAATAGCATCACCCCATTTATCAAACCAGAGGAGACAAGTGGAGCCATTTTGCACATGGACACCTGCCTACCATGATTGTTTGTGGAACAAATCCTAGACCTATCGATTCATCTCTCTATTGCCAGATTATAAGGTGTTTTGACTTTTGTAGGTTCATTAATTGAAGTTTTAATTGCACATATATGTAGGTGTTGTAGTAAAGTTATATATTAGAAAAAACAAACGTCTTACAATTCCTAATTGAGGGATCAATGCTCATATAGACTAATATGTTAAGTTTGGAATGCAACAATGTTAAAACAAGAGATGGAAGCAAAATACAAGAATGTCAAATGACGACTGGAGCGGTAAAACAGAGTTATAAAAAAACATTGATAGACGAAGACGTACAATAGTTGGAAGCACATGAATGAATATAATAAAAATAAAATAATATATCACGTTTTTTCAAGGTATAATATTATTCTACCTAATTCTTTCAAAATAATATAATTGTATTTAGTGTTTCTTGCAATATTGGCATACACGACAAATTAGATTGATAGATAGATGCATGCATGGGACCTCCACATCCATGGCTCGCACTAGGCCAGCTATTATTTATCATTCACACTCAAGGCCGTTGTGAGTTTTCTACTAGAGTGAAAAAAGCCCCTTTTGCTCCAAAACAACTATGGGTTTCCACCCTTTTGGCGTTGGCTTTTAGCTTTTTAGGAAGACAAAGCATGTTGGGAAACCTAGCTAAAGAGGGCGTCCTAAAATTCTTCTTGTTTGAATTCGCATAGAAAATTGTGAAACTTTTAGACAGCTACTCCCTCCGTCCTATATAAATTGCCATTATCCCAAGAAGTTAAATACTTTTAGCTTTGATGAAGTACACATAAAAATATTTACATTTATAGTGCATAATTGACATCATTATATAAATCACTGAATATATTTTTATAATAAATTTATTTAGAGACATAAATATTAGTAATATTTTTTGACAAACCTAGTCAAACTGATGAATGACATAGCGACGGTTAATATGAGGCGGGGGTGAAGTATTTCTAGAGGTGGAGCTCTTAAAAATATATGCCTCTGTTTTTAGATATGCCACTTTGAAAAGACTTGCTCGGAAAATAGCTATTTACATAAGTGGTCTCTTTTGAGACAATGGTTTTTGATAATATATTAAGAGAGATGGATGTTTATTTGCCTAGAGAGGCCATTTCCAAAGGCGGCGCCCACTCGGAAGACTCGTCTTCTCATGTTTGTTTACAAGTACAGTAAAGTAATTAGCTTAAGAAAGGGTGGCAAGTTTTTTAAAAAAAATAGCAAAGGGTGGTTAGTTTGATAATTGTGCCTGTGGGAACTAATAATAAAACAATGAAGCAGGCATGTCTTGCAAAAGTTGGGCCGGAATGAGCCTCTATCGCCTATGGTCCGGGCCTGCATCGGCGCAATATTACGCGGATAGCCCCGGCCTGCCTGATCTGCACCGGGCCGGCCTGCTCGTCTATCGGGTTTGGCGTTGCAGCTTCGATCCCGCGCTGACATTGACAGCCTCCATCGCCCGACACACATATTGATCAAAAGGTGAATGCACGACACGATAATAGCTTACCAAGGTAGAAATGTAGAAAGATAGAATCAAATTCGTCAAGATTTATTTATATGTAACGACGAAGCAGCCGTTTAGTCCGTTCAAATAGTATTTATTATACAAATAAAAAGCCAAAACAGGCTATAATCTAGTACGGATGGTGGTAGATACGGTGATGACATTGACGCAACTTATAGACGTACTCGATCCGCAATCGCAGAGGTCACAGTGGACTCTATCATCTGATGATTATATTATCTCTTTGATCCAACTTAAATGAATTCTTGAAAGAAACTTAACTAATGGTATATTTCGATCCCGGCGGTGCGCGCCGACCGGATTCACAAGTGTGTTTATATTGCTCTCTTGTACCGCATGCACTGCATCATCATTCGTTTGTCACGAGACTAGATACAAACTAGACGGCACCCCGCGCTTCGCCGCGGGCAGGCCAACATCTGAACTTGAACTGGCAGTGCAAACAATTGAGAATATTTTTGAATTCACTATATTTAATATTGATGTTACAATGATACTGACATTAATAGAGCTGTATGGAGCAGAAATGTCATCTGAACTAAAAATGGCCCGTTGAGCAACTTATTACAACCCAAATAACCCAGAGCAGCAGTTGTAATTAGGTACAGCAGTTGCAATGCACAGACCGTGAGTGTGATCGGAAAGAGAAGCAAAGCAAAATAGAGCCACAAAGGCTTCACATAAGTTTGGTTCATCATGTCAGGTAACGAACATTTGTGTTAGGTAGGAAAGCATAGAGATTTGTGGTAATTTGGATATACACGATATTTGCAGAAGCATCGAAAAGTACATAAGTTAAATAATATATTTTGACCAGTCCGTTTAATGTGAACTGAAGGAAACTGTGCTACATAATTTGCAAAATGCAAATGAAAGACTTCTGGGAGAAGCATTGAGGCAACACTCCTTAGTGGTACCCGCAGGAATACAGGAGAGATCTAAGATCAGTGCTGTATTCATACCGGAGACAAGACAGTTAAACTATTGTAGTCTTTAGAAGAAAAAATGAAGTGAAGTAGTTGTCCTGATGTTGGGCATGGGCATAGAAGGCAACATGATCTAATTCATGAACTATAAATGGAAATACGAATTATTATGCATTGAGTCTGAAGCAAAATATGTGATCTTAGCAGAGCAGAAAATTGTTGTAACTGGCCTACTCTTGTTTTGCCGGCATAGTAAGGTGGGGCCATTTGCTCTACTGCATGGTTTGCTATATCCAGGGAACTTACTTTAGAAGCATCGGTGCTATTCTCATTCATCTTCGGATTGCATGCCTAAAGAATAGGAGCTTTTTTTTTTCATTGTACGTATCACAATTCTGGGAACAACATGATAAACAGAGCATAATGCCAAGGCACAATACAATGGTGTTTCATATGTGTATAATGATGTCATAACTATAATAATTAATTAAAAGGCAATGCGATACGTAAAGGTCAATAAAGGAAGTGACCCTGTATACCTGAAGAATCTATATTTCAGCAAAGAACTTGTTAAGGTTCAGTAAGTCGCTGGGTATTGGTTCAGTAACCCGTTAAGGTCTTTTGGTTTAGCAAAGACCTTGTATATGGTATACCTGAATAATCTATATCACATATTTGAAACTGTCGTTTAAGGTTCAGTAGGTCGGGCAGCAAAGAAACAATAATGTGTTCTGGGATGCTTCTTATGTTTGCATTGATAATTCTGTGCAGGCCTAGTAAGATCAGCAAATACCTGTACAAACACTCGTGTGACGAACTCAGGATCCGTACAGCACCAGTATCTTTTGCATAGATGTCGTCCAATTAAAAATAGGGTCTCCATTTTGTAATAAAGTCCTACGATTTTGATCTGAATTCATTTCTGTGTGAACAAAAGATAGAGGACAGCCATATATTTGATGTTTCCCAATCCACCTCAATCCTGGAATCCTGGAGAGTAGGTGTACATTAGCAAGAAATCCCTTCATAGTTCATATAAGTTGAAACAAAACAAATAAGAACCGAACATGTACCAGCGAGTGGAAACCAGCAGGCAGCAACGGCACATGAATCAAAGGAGATAAGATCATCTGAGCAGTTATAAAGTCGTACCTGCTGGAGAAGACGGTGGATCCAATGGGGTACTATGTAACTGAGGTCCGCAGCAGCGGAGGTGATGGAGGAGCAACTACACGGCGACAATTCCACCACATGCCGCTGACGATGTCGCAGCGTCGCAGGTGCGGTGCCGGCGTCGCTGGTTCACCGTGAACAGAGCAACGGTGCGGGGGCAGGGCACCACATCCGGGAGCGACGTGGGGGCGTGGGCAGGGCCGGGGTTGGGGCCGGCCGACACGCGCGGCCGCCGACTGAGCCGTTCGCGGAACGGACTACCGCCGGGAGAGAGGAAGAGGGATGTTATCAGTTTGGCGCAGCTAGCTGAGTCATCTGGCGAAGGAGAAGAAGAGGGCGAGCCTCCGAGCGAAGTCGCCGCCGGACGGGACGAAGAGGCAAGACGCGGCCGCTGCCCCAGCAGGCCGCCGACGGGGCGGCGGCGGAGGGGCTGGGGGGCGGGGGTGGGGGCGAATGGAGACGGGTGCGTGGGAGGCGAGGAGACGAGCGAGGATAAGGCGTGTCGTGTGCGTGAGGACGCGTGGAGTGGCCGGGTGTGGGCCTGTGCGCACAAATCGGACGATGCATAGTCACTGGGGCTACTGTTTTACTGTAGCCTATCGACGGTGGAGAGCGCAGATAGGCACTGTAGGACTGTGCGGATCAAAAACTAAGACTGGGATATGATTTGAGAGGTAGGCGTCCAGGCCACACTTGTGGCAATATTTTCTTTGTGTGTTTTATTGCCCAACTCCCTTCTAGATTTTTTTTAAAAAAAATAGCAGATGTTTTTCGACTAGCATGTCCCTCTCTCTTTTGAATAATCAATCCATTCACAAATACTCAGACTTCTCATTTCACTGTTTTTTTAATAGTTGTAATCAGACTCCACCTGCGAGTAACTCTATTTCAAATTCCTTAAAACTAGATTCCATAAAATTCATGCATGATTCCAATAAAAAAAATCATGCATGAAATTCATGCATCAATACCCCCAAAATCTGATCTTCATGGCATATCAATACCCCCAAGGAGATTGGTAGTTCATGAAAATCATCACAAGGATAAATGTTCTATTGAACTGCCGGTCAAGTGAGTGACTGGCCAACATGTTGTCACTATTGGTTACATGATTACATCAGACTAGCAGAAAGGGCGCGCACCTGCGCGCCGAGTTGAAAAAAATATTGTAGTAGTAAGAGAGAGGAAGTGTAAGATCATAACTTTATATAAAAAAGTTGTGTTTAGTACGAAGTCTGATGCAGTATAATCGATGATAAGAGGTGGCATTGCATTAACATGAGGTGAGCATGGACACCGATAAGCAATCGGTCCGGTAGATGGGGGACCCTAGCAGGCAGACAAAAGCAATGCATAACGCTTGGCAGGTACACAAGGTCTTCCAGAATTCGATGAGATTCCCATCCTGGCTCGCAGTCGTCTGAGTTGCACTTGGGCAGCTGCATGTTCACACATAGGTAAGCAGAATGTAGATGTTGTGTATGGAAAACAAATGCTTAATTTATGAATTAGAAAACCACAAACAATATGCAAATATGTACATGCATAGAAGCCCTATATTGCCCTCCACAACTTATCATAAAACATGATGGAACAATAGTCGACATTCACAGGAAGTTCTTGTCCAAGAGAATACACCAAGAAGTTAGATGGAGGCCTCAAGCTTAGGACAACCAGCAGTGGCATAAGGTAGACAATTGATTATGGGCTCACCAATTTCCATCCTCTTTCACATGGTACTGATTATAGACTTAGCTTTAGGTGTCGTATGAGTCCTGTGCAAAGTGATACAAATTTGTGGGGAAATGTTTAACAAAATACTGAAAAGGATCTCAGAAATCTTAACGCCCATTCATTTTATAACTGAGGAAGGGCAACACTAAAAAAAACACATTTCATGTTACGTTATATAAAGAAGAAAATTAGAGAACTGATGAACCTTTGTATAAAATGTAGGTCCTCTGTACACATTGAACCGTTTCCAGCCTCTTCCTAATGTACTCCTTATAGACTTGAAGCTTTAGTTGTCCTATGAGTCATATGCAAAGTGATAGAAAAATTATGAAAAAATGTTTAAGGAAAAATGTCACTAAAGCTTAAAGCTGAGGAAGACCATCACTGAAAAGAATGCACTCTCATATTAGGTTATGTAAAGGAAATCAAACAACCAATATGATAAAACGCAGGTTCTGTTGACACATCAAACCAAGATGTGTAGGTAATCTAATCTAAGAGTAAGCTAACAATGCCACAAAGAATAGAACAGAACAAATATGACCATGTTTCTTTCAAAAAAAAAAAAAATACTACCATGTAATCAGGAAAAATGTAATCAACTGTCATCTTTGAATCTGCATGTTTAAATAATGAAAATTTTGATCAATCAATTGGGTACTGGTTAGGATCAGAGAGCAATAACCAAAAACAGTAATCCTATGTATGAATAAAAAAAAAATAGTTTACCTAATTGACAGTGTGAGGTAATTACATCTATTTAGTATAAGCCAAAAGGGAAAAAGCAGAAATTATTATGAAATGATCGATGGTTTTGGCAAGAAAGGTATATTGTAGTTAACCGGGAAATTTATTAAAAGGGATGAGCAGGTCTTCCTGCTGGAGAATCTGTTAGTAGACAAGGTCACAAGGAGACTCAATGCAAGTGTATGAGAAATTTACCAGATTCCTAATAGCGTCACACACATTTTGTGTGGTGACAGTGATAGTATAGATGTTAAAATGGACAGGGACAGTGATTGAGGCAACTGGAAACCACATTGCTATACTTTTTTTCCCTAATAATTCATCCAATCCAACTGAGGTCCAACTTGAACTTTTGAAAGTAGGATGGAATTCGATAGTACAAAATTTGATCTAAAAGGAGTCAACTTAAAATCTCAATTTAACACGCAGAGTATGTACTATATTAACCAAAAACACAGATCAATGGGACTCTTTCATTAATGTGGCTGAGAATCCTGAAACTACTTGAGTATGTGTTCTCGGACTCAGAGAATAAAGAAGTAACACTATGAAGCATTCCTACATGTACAATAGGAAATTAACAAACTCATCTACATTTTTAAGTTATGATCATGAAACAAATTACCTATGATATGAAAATTCGGTGACAACAACGGGATCCTTCCAACTTTCGCATAGTTTGGTTTTAGTTTCTGCACAAAATTGTAACCATTCTTATGTTAGCATTGGAGAAATACTCATGTTAATTTTCGGCAATTCAGGGCAGATTAAAATGTAGTTATGGGAACAATGGCATTACACAATCTTAGGAATTATATAAGCCTGTTAAGGAATATTGCGCCACTACAAACATGTAGTAGAATCGAATATGCACTATAGGTTATATGACGTCAATATTCTCCTTGCATGAACAATACAAGAAAGGAGAAGGTAATTTGACAAATAGGCTTTTGACATAGTGCTTTTTTGGAACTGAAGCAATGCAACAATTTAATGTGAAATCTGTAGAAACAAACTGATGGTGGGAGACCTTTTATAGAGGTTCACAATCGAAACCAAGTTGGCCGTGCCTTTTTGCTGGTGCCTTTTTCCCAGGACAGAACAAGTCTGTGGGATTGAATTAGCAAATTAGATTTTTATTAGTGAAGACCATAGCAATGAGAGAGGCTTCTAGAACTATGCAGCCTCACATTTTAGGTTTTAGGACACTCTAGTTTTAGAATCATGGTTCCATGAGTGGAGCTTTCCCAAGGGAAAATAGAATAGAATAGAACCAGGGCCGGCCTTGGGATGGCCCCTTAGAACATATATACATATTATCGGTTGTATTAACGTTGCTAAAAAAAAGCATGTATATTACCTACTCTCCTGGCACCATACCCTTTCAAATAATTTATCTTGTCACATACTCCCTCTGTCCTTTTACGTATGTCGTTTTTTTGATTTTCGTACCACAAATTTAACTAGATTTATAGAAAATACATGCAACATTTGTATCTCAAAATAAATTTATTAAACACTAGACTAAAAGATCTATCTAATCATATCAATTATGTATCATAAATATTAATATTTTTAATATAAAATTAATCAAAGTTATTTGTCGGGAAACGAGAACCGCAAATATTTAGCGACGGAGGGCGTACTAGTTATCATTCTCATCGTTGTCCAAATTATTATCTACCATAAGACCATGCTATCTTTATAAGTAACACTTATTTGCTCTTACGTGCAATAGTTCATCTATATTTAATTTCCCCTTTGTTCATTCATTTCCTCCTTTTTATTTTCTAAATACTAATGGCATCATTTAATTTATAGAAGATATGTGCTGGAATTTTTAAAATACATTTAGTAACTAAAAACTTGAACAAAATATATATACCCTATAAGACATACTGTAATATAGTGAGTAGCTCCACTGCCGCATGGCCCAAAAAACAAAAACAGAATCACTGGTACGCACATGATGATCCTGAGCTCGTGGCTTCACACAAAGCTATGCACTGAATCACTGGTACGCAGTCGCAGCCAGCACTTGTACTTCAGCGGTTCAGCCAAGCTCTAAAATACTGCTCTACATAGCTATACCGTATAGTACGTAGTTACATGGGGTGGGGCCCTTACAAATCGGGGGCCCAGGGCGGCCGCCCCATTCGCCCGCCCCCAGGGCCGGGGCTGAATAGAACCACTCTAATGGTGCACAAAAATACATACAGCGCACTTGCTTGGGCTGGTAAAAGGCACCTTAACCTTCAAATGAATACATGAATTAGAGACAAAAAAAAGCCCCTGAAATAATCCAGTTTTCTGAAAAGAAACATAAATGGGGGGAGATGGCGCGATCATACCTCTTGTCAATTAAGGACTGAAGTCGAAGAAAAAATCATCCTCGAATGCACCGAGCCGTCGTGCTTGCAAAGTCCTCACCCTGTAAAAAAAATGGATCCATATGTCAGAGTTTCAACGCCAACAAAATAATGCACCAAAAATCAAAATCAGAAACAAGAAATAAGAAATGGTAGCCAACTATTCCATATTAGGCTGAAGAAAATGAAGCATAAATAACATATTAACATGCAAAATGCTAAATCAAAAAAAAAAGCGACAGTGACTTCATTCTCTAGAGGATGGGAGCAACACGGCAGGATGAAGCCAATGTCCAGGATACGAACAGAACAATCATGGCTTAGATAATGAGATCCAAGCAACTATGATTGTGAGCGTGAAAAATTACGTATTAGGCTATGCTAAGCAGGATTCCACGACACGGTACCCAACTATAGAATTATGAGTTAGGAGTTCCGGTCTACCTAGTTTTTTAACTTTTAGCTGGAGTGTTGTTTGTCAATGATTCCTGAAGCTTTTCAGTACTTTTGCTGCTGATCTTTCTGTGCTGTTTGTGTGCAAGAACCTTTGCAAGGCTCGATTTTCGGATCAAATGAAATAAACCTTATGGGAATGAGACACTGCAAATAAGGAGACAAGGACGACCTGCAGGGAACACGGGATCCTGTTCATCCATATACATTTTCTTTTTGTGGAAAAGGGTTGATATCCTCCCTGAGTTCATTGTTGCAGTCTGTGGGCGTTCTCCACCAGTGGGATCTGAGAAAAGAGAAGACAAAGATCAAATAGCAGATGGAGATTGAAGAGGGACGAACCTCAGTTTATGAACAGGAATACAGGAGGGCGACCATGAACCCTTTGGTTAACGGAGGAGATGAGGACGGCCTGCAGGTACGGCCGGGAGCAGGCCGCGCTGGGGCAGCCGCGCGCCATAGCCAACGGCGGGGCTCTCCCGCGCGGCGCCGTGGGAGGGGTCGGCCACCGCCGGGGCTCGCCGGTGCGGCTGCACCGTACACCAGCGGCCCCGCCGCGCCCAGGCCGCTAGAGGTCGGCGGCCAGCGAGGAGGACGCGGAGCCGCCGCCGAGGGCTGCTGCGCCGGGATCGGAGACCAAGACGCTAATTATAATTTGTGTTGATTACAGCCGCACGCAAACAACCACGTTCCTCCCTAATTTTGTCTCTGTAATTTTCTCAACCAATGAAACAACTTCGTGCCATGCACTGACCAATCCCGCTCATGCAACCACACACTTGGGTGTGTTTGGTTTGGGGACTTACTGGGTTGGGTTGGGTTGGGTCGACCTAGTTTTATGAGATAGAGTAAATCTATATCTTATTTGGTTAAGACGGTGGGTTAAACCCAATTTTTTATTTGATTAGAAGAGTGAAAAAGAATGGAATGGATGGCACTTTGACATCGTTAACACTAGCTACAGTGGGACTCGTCTGTCAGTCTCTTTCTTTTTTACCCACCTTATCTTCTTCCTCTGCTCCTCGTCCCGCTCCGCACCAGCCCCGGCGGATTCCGCCGCCTCTCCACGCCCCGCTCCGCCAGCACATGTCGCCTCCCCGTGACGCCGTTCCTCCCCGGCGGCAAGCCCCCTGCTCGTCGTCCCGCACCGGCGGCCTGCACGCCCTGCGCCGTCCCTCTCCAGCGGCCAGCCCCGCGCCGCCCGGTACCGGTGGCCCGCACGCCTCGCGCCACCACTCCCCGACGGCTAGCCCCGGAGCTCGGCTTCTTCCTTGCGCCTCGCCCTATCTCCTCCGCCTAGGTGCCTACTGGTGCTCCGTCGTGGCCTAGAGCCACGTCGCCCCAACCCAGTGGTCAGCGCCGCCCCGACAGTCCGCGCCAGCGGCACCGCGGCACTCTGGCTCCGCCCCCTGGCCCGGTGGCCCTAGCGCCACGCCACCTCGGCCCGATGCCCTAGCGCCACGCCGGTGGTTAACGCCATCCCACCCCGACCCGATGGCCTAGCGCTGCGCCGGTGGTCCGCAACGCCGTCGGGCTACACCGGCCAATGCGGGACGCGCGGGAGACGAAGCAGAAGTGCGGGACGCGCGGGAGACGGAGCAGAACGTCATCGATGCGGGTCGGCGTGGTCCGTTCGATTTGGTGGGAGCAGGCCAACCCGCATAATGAGGGTATATTCCATCTGGGTCCATCCTACTTCAACCCAATCCACAAACCAAAAAGGTGGTCATCTGGGTCCAACCCGGGTCATCCCGGTTCGACCCGCAATCCAAACACACCCAGTTACTGGCTCGGTAATTAATTCGATCTCTTCATATCCCCTACACTAGTTATTATGGCCAAAGTGAAAAACTGGCGTACGCCACTTATATAGGACCGGAGTATATAGCCAAATTCAGTTATGAATCTCAAAGTCTACTGTTTTTAAATTCACTTGATGTATTAAAAAAATCCTGCAACAAGTATGTATAGGCGAATATATTTTAAAATATTTAGTGATATAGATGTTGCTAATCTTTCCATTAACTTAATCAAACCTAAGGAAGTTTGACTGAGGCCTTGTTTAGATTGCTAAAGTTGAAAAATTTTGGCACTGTAGCATTTCGTTTGTATTTGACAATTAGTGTCCAATTATAAATTAACTAGGCTTAAAAGATTCGACTCGCAATTTATAGACAAATTATGTAATTAAATATTTTTTACCTATATTTAATACTTCATGCATAGGTCTAAAAATTGATGTGATAGAGAGAGAATGAAAAAATTTAGAATTTAGAGGGGAACTAAACAAGACCTGATACTAAAAATAATATTCTTTTGGGGACCAAAGGAGTAGGACACAAAACAGCATATTATACCGGGGTAGAGTGTAGCGAGATCAAAGAGACGCAGGGATATGACCACAAAAGCCGAACATGACAAGCAAATTTAACATAACTAGTATAATACTCATGCTAACGCCACGGTTTTATTCAAGGATGTACATAAAAACAACCGAAGGATGATAATTTTTTCATACGATGACCAAATATTTCTGTAATTCTACAAAAGTTCTGCTGTACATACTTTCTCCGTCCTAAAATAAGTGTCGTTTTTGATTTTTTGAAATCAACGTTTGACCATTCGTCTTATTCAAAAAATTTACGAAAATATAGAAATAAACAAATCAAGATTGAAGTACTTCTAATAATGAATCATTTTATAATATAATAATTATTTTTTCACAAAATTTTGAATAAGACGAATGATGAAAAGAAGGTAGTCAAAATCCTAAAACGACACTTATTTTGGGACGGAGTGAGTAAGTGACAGCCTGACAAGTTGTCATTAAGCCTGTGAAAAATCAAAGTTGCTCTGGCACCGTGCAGATCCAAGCATATAACTGTAGAAGCTGAAGTTGCTCTAGTTATCTGAGATCTGACAGAACGACATTCTCTGATAAGAACCTGCTCCAAATTGGGAACACTCAAATTACAAAATTTTAAAATTGGTTGCTGGAGATGCAGTTTGTACATACCTCCGGTGCCCGCGTAGTGTTTGGCGGCGGCGGCGGCGGCGCCCGTGTTAGGGTTCGGCGGCGGCGGCTGTGCCTTGGGGAGCGCCACGGCGGGCGGCCACTGGCCCGTGGTGGATGTGCGCGGCCCCTAGCTCGCGTGCATCCGAGCGACGAACAGGAGGTCGGAGGGGGCGGCTCCTTCTCTCCATGCAGCGTCCTTTGTTTCCGTGGTCGCCGCCGTGCCGCCCATGAACCCGGTGATCGTCGACCACAGGAAATCCACTATCAGCCCTAACTTTTCACCAGACACAAGACAAAGCATGCATGAAATAAATTCGTGTTTTTAGCTGCTACTGACGATGAAGTACGTTATCGGTTACTACTACTGATTATTAACCAAAGGCAAACGTATGTATGTCGTATATATGGTATTAATTGGTATGCAGATCGGACCTAAAGACGCCTAGCGCGGTCTGGAAGACGCCGGTGAAGAAGGCGGCGGTGTAGAAGAGCTGCAGGTACAGGGTTGTCCTCCGGCGGGACCTCGGTCTCGATGATGGACGCCAGCAGCAGCGACGCCGCCACCACCGTGCCCACCGTCAGGTTGTTGGAGCTTCCCCGAACACCGCGTACAGCAGCAGCGGCACGAAACTGGAAACAGTGCAATCAATCATACGCCAAGAACCAAAAAAAAAAGATTAAATGCATGCGAGCGAAATCAATGCGCGCGCTTGCGATGACCGAGAAGGGAGGGGATGGGGAAGAAGGGGCACGCATACTGAAACGACCTCAATTTTCGCGAAGCGAAATCCACATGCTCGAATTATAATTCAACAGATTGATTGGGACAATCCATGAAATTACCCATATCTCAGTTGACACCAGGATCCATACAACGATAATTAAGTCTTACATAAATACTTATTACATCGCCACACTGGCGGAATCAACATTCAGAGAAGCTTTAAAAGATGCGGAAGCGGTTCATCCTTCACGGCCAACTTGAGTGTAGCACGTGACCCTATTCCTCGTCATCATCTCCCTCAAAGTCGTACTCATTCTCGTCACCTGACAGAAAATTTATCAGTACGATTTGTACTGGCCACGGAGCCCACCTATGCAGCATTTGCTTTGTGGAAAGTGGATGCAAGGCTATACAAGCAGACCTATAGGCTGAGGTTTTCCTATGCAGCTGTAATCAATGTTTAATTAATCAAGTTTTATCACCAGTTAACACCATCGTCCCTTTTCCCATCACCACACCTCACATACCCACACCTCACTCTCATTCGACAGGCCCAACTCCCTCTCGGGCCTATCTCAGCGGCACACTACCACAACGGGTACACTGCCGGAAAAATATTATCCAGGGGGAGAAAAGAATATGCTCTCATCTAGTAGTGGTTGCAGAAACATTAGGAAAGGTCCATAACCAACGAGTTGGCTTATGTATCGATCGATCAACCATACACTCTGCAGAGGTTTTACTACTCACAAGATTAGCCATCATCGATGCTGTACAATCATCTAGGCAGAATTCCGGGTGCTTGCTTGCCTAGGTCGGTACCACCCTACCACTCAGCCCTGGGATATTCCGGATCCAACACCGTCATGCTGAGACTGGGAGACGCAGCACCGGGCCCAACCAGTGGTACTGCGCATCTAGGACGGTACGGGAATCTCTCCATCCGTCACCGCCCACCCTTATCACCTTTCAACCTAGCAGTAGTGGTACCGCCCTACCAAGTAGTCCAGCCGTCTCCCGCCCATCAGAAGCGAGCGAGTAGCAAGGGAATCCAGATGTTTCCGGTCACTAGTCAGATCTTAGGTTGTGACCAAGCAGGCATCTCCACTTAGGGGATACTCTCCCCGTGCCATCACAGCACCTCCGTCCACGGGCTTCAAACCACCAAGGCTATCCCACCCGGAACCTCCTCAACAACTTTACCCGCCACAGGTATCTCACTTGGGGATGCCCAGGTTGCACCCCCGGCACGACTTGCCCCATGGGCTTGTCTCACATCCCACTTGGTCGACATCAACCCTTACCACGCACCCAAGACGCACGCAGCACTCTCTCCCAGTGGTTATAATCAGTTATACACCGTCCCAATTCCACCACATAGCATATAGCATGTAGTAAGTAGTGGAAGAGTAACAGTAAAATAAGCAGCAGCTAACCTAGCAGCGGATAGGAGGGTATAGTCTTATCAAGGCAGGGAATTCAAATATACTACCATGCAACCAATCCATACATAATCATAAAGCAATAGCAACAATGTCATTTGCAATGCGTAAATAGGATCTAAGGATTTGGTAGGACGTGGCACCTTCGTAGTCGTCTCCTAGCTCCTGAAAGTACTCGTGGTCGTCTTCCTTAGTCAGATCCTCCTCCGGCTCTGAAATCGAACACGAAATTGTCGCGTCAGCGACTCCTATAGAGTATTTCAGAAAAATCCAATAAAATAAAGAGCCAAATGCAACAAACATAGTCTTAGATTGTAGATCTCATTTTTCTGAGAATTTTGATATATGGTGCGCAATTTTTGGACATCGTATGAATAAGTTATGAATTTCCGAAGATTATCCTATTTTCTGAAAATGGGAAAACTGGTCGGTTAATCAGGGGCAGCTCGGGATTGGTCCACGTGGCGCGCGGGTCCAGTAGTGCGGCATGTGGCGCCTCATCCGAACACAGACCCGATGGTCGCCCACCAGGTGTTCGATGCTGGTTCCCAGAGAGTCGCCGGCGTCGGCGTAGCTCGGCGGAGCTTGGCGGTGGTTCGGCGGTGGTCGGGGGTAGCTCGGCGGGGCTCGGCGTAGCTCGGCATAGCTCGGCGTAGCTCCGCGGGGTTCGGCGTACCTCGGCAGGGCTCGGACGAATCGGAAATTCGGGCGCCGAGGGTGCCGCTCTCCCGAGGTCTACCGGGGAGGCTCGGGCGAATCGGACATTTGGGCGCCGAGGGTGCCGCTCTCCCGAGGTCTACCGGGGAGGCTCGGGCGAATCGGACATTTGGGCGCCGAGGGTGCCGCTCTCCCGAGGTCTACCGGGGAGGCTCGGGCGAATCGGAAATTTGGGCGCCGAAGGGGGCCGCTCTCCCGAGCTCTCCTGGGAGGCTCGGGCGAATCGGAGATTTGGGTGCCGAAGGGGGCTGCTCTCCCGAGCTCTCCTGGGGAGGCTCGGGCGAATCGGAGATTTGGTGCGCCGAGGGTGCTGCTCTCCCGAGCTCCCCTGGGGAGGCTCGGGCGAATCGGAGATTTAGGTGCTAGCAGGGTTCCAGGGCGTCTGTTCAAGGCGGCGGTGTCTCTCCGGTGCGGCGGACGATGACAGGGCGGCGATGACCATATTTCGGCAAGACAGGGCTCGGCTTTCCCCAATTGGCGTGCTCAGGCAGTCGTCCGACCAGATGGTGGCGGGTTAGAGTCGTGGTATGGCCTCCTTCTCTCCCTTGGCATACGGCGGTTCTCCGACGAGGTGGAGGCGCACATAGCCAAGACGACAGTCGTGATTCGGGGCTCGGCTATCTAGCGGCGGTGCCGAGGCAGACTTGGCGAACCTCGGCGGCCTTTCTCCGCAGCGCGAGGCGACTGGGGGTACTCGGAACGGATTTTAGGCGAGGCGGAACGTGTCGGCGGCGATGTCGCCGCGACTGTGAGGTTCCGGCGGGGCTAAGGAGGTCTTCTAGGAGATGTATACGCCTCCAGGGTCTATGGCGATGGCATACCAACTACCAATTTTGGCTACCGAGATTCCCAAGGTGCTCGGTTGTGGCTACGACCAAGTATTGGTTCAATCGAATGCGGTCTTGTCAAATTGGTGAGGCCAGAGAAGCATACAACACTCTGGTGGCGAACTTTAGCCATGGCATGACCTTCTTTTGGCGACGGCTCGCGGCGGCGCTCCGGTAAGGTCGCGGCGCACGCGGCCAAGGCGATTCAGGCTTCCTCTAGCGCTTAGATCCGCGTAGCTAGCTCAAGGGGTCGTGGCGGTGCTCCACGACGCTCTAACCTATACGGGTGCTAGTCAGATTGCTCGGAACGGGTGATTCGGCGTCGGAACACGTCGGTGGTGAGCGCGCTCCGCCGAGAACGCGTCGTGCTGCGTTCTCGGTCTAGCAAGCTTGTAGTCCGGGGGTTTCGGTCGGTCGCATGAGTGCATGGTGCAGGTGATCTTCCCGAGCCGGTAAAGGCTCGTGCCTGCGCGTCCCGAGGGTGGAACGCCATGGCAAAAGCAGGGCAAGGTTCGGACATAGCGTGCGGTGGCTCACCGTGGTGTCGGTGAAGCTAGGATGGCGGTGCAGTGGCAAGTCGGAGCCGTGCAGAGCGATCGCAGTGCCGTGCCGCTCCTCGTCCGCAGCTCGGGCTTCTCCTCCGTGTCCGGCTCCGGCGTGCTCCGCGGCGGCGGCGCTTCGGCAGCTTCTCCTCCTCTGCTCCGCCCTTCTCCTACGCTCTCTCTCTCTCTCGGTTTGGTGCAGTGTGCCGGTCTGTGCTGCGGTGGCGGCGAGGGGAAATGAGGGTAGGGCTTCAGGGTGAGCTCCTTTTTATAGGCGAGCTTGGCCAGCTCCAATGGCGAACGGTCCTGATCGCGCTCGACCGATCGAAGGGCCGTGGCTCGAGTGGATCTAGGGCTCCGGATGGGCGCGGGTTCGCTTGGCGGCCAAGAAAGGAGGGGACAGGAGGGGGACAGCGGGGTCAGGGCTCTGCCATGCTGTCGGCTGTGGGACCGGGGTCACGCCATTCGCGTGACGCCCCCGGCAGGCGCGTCGCCTTCATGAGGAAGAAGAACAGTGGGGGGGGCGAGAGCGGCTGACAGGCGGGGCCGGGTTGGCAGCGAGCGCAAGCGTGTGTGTGCCGGTCGCGCGCGCGCTGCCGAGCCGCAACGTGGGCCGCGCGCGGGTGAGGTGAGGAGGAGAGGGCCGGGCTGGCTTGGGCTGGCTGGCCGAATGGCTGGCCTAACTCTCTTTTTCCTTTTCTATTTTCATTTTAGTGTATATATACATATATTGCCCATTTTAAATATTGAGTAAATTCAAACATAAATTGCTATAAATCCCAAATGTGATGCATAGGCTATTATTCTATGTGAATGGAATTAGAATGCAAACTACACTCCTTTATTTACCAAATTCATAATAAAACCTATATGCTTGCACAAGAAAAATAGGTTTTCACAATAAATAAATGAAAAATTTTAATTGGTTGGGATTTTTAGATTGTGTGGATTTTTAGGGTTGTTACAGTCCTCCCCCCTCATTAGGATCTCGACCTCGAGATTCAGAGATAACGTACCCATCGAAGAGGTAAGGAAACATAATCCGCAAGTCAGATTCTTTCTCCCACGTAGCTTCCCTTTCAGTGTGATTGCTCCATTGTACCTTGCACATCGGAATGGTCTTGTTCCGCGTCTCCTTGGTATCCCGTGCCAAGATCTTGATCGGATGTTCCTTGTATTCAAGTGTGTCTTGCAGGTCTAGTGCATCCGTAGGAACTTGCTCCTCGGGAAGCTTCAAACACTTCCTTAATTGCGAGACATGGAACACGGGGTGTACTCCAGATAATTCCTCCGGTAGTTCCAGCTTGTAAGCAAGCTTTCCAATCCTTTTACAGATCTTGTATGGCCCAACATATCTTGGTGCCAATTTCCCCTTCACGTGGAATCTGACAGTGCCACGAAGTGGAGATACCCTAAGGTAGACATAATCCCCAACCTTGAACTCAAGCTCTCTACGTCTTTTATCTGCATAGCTCTTTTGCCTACTCTGTGCAATTCTCAAATTTTCTCTGACCTGTGCTACGCCTTCCTCTACTTCTATAATCTTAGCAGGGCCAAAGAAGGCTCTCTCTCCGGGTTCTGACCACATTAGTGGGGTCCTGTAGGGTCTCCCATACAATGCCTCAAACGGTGACATCTTGAGGCTTGTTTGATAGTTGTTGTTGTACGAGAATTTAGCGTGGAGTAAGCAGCTTTCCCAACTGGTCTTGTATTTTATCACACAAGCTCGGAGCATATCTTCAAGAATTTGGTTCACTCTTTCTGTTTGACCATCGGTTTGTGGGTGATAAGCTGTGCTATAGTCCAGCTTGGTTCCGATGGATTTGTGCAAGGCCTGCCAGAATCGAGACGTGAATTGTGAGCCTCGATCAGATATTATGCTTGTGGGTGCCCCGTGTAGTCTCAGAATATGGGTTATGTATAAATCCGCCAGCCGTTCGGCCTCGTAGCCAATGCTGATGGGAATGAAGTGAGCGACTTTGGTCAAACGGTCGACTATCACCCAAATCGAATCGTGTTTCTTCTCGGTGCGGGGTAACCCAACGATAAAATCCATCGAAATGCATTCCCATTTCCATTCTGGAATTGCGAGGGGTTGTAGTAGGCCGGCTGGTCGTTGATGTTCGGCCTTGATTCTGCTGCAAGTGTCACATCGGGCTACATGCCCTGCAATGTCTGCCTTCATATTCTCCCACCAGAAGTGCTTCCTTAGATCATGGTACATCTTGGCTGACCCTAGGTGAATGCAATATTTGGAGTCATGCCCTTCTGACAGAATCTCTTCTCGTATCGCTGAATCCGTCGGTACGCAGATTCTATCTTTGTACCATACAGTTCCCTGCTCATCTTCTCGGTATTCGGGGCCTCTTCCCAGCTTCATCAAACCACGGATATAGTCTATCTCAGGACAGTTCTTTTGCGCTTCACGGATCCGTGAGGTGAGATTGTACTCGACGTGAAGCTCATTTAGCATGCCATAGGAGATTACCTCGAGCTGGAACGCGTCAAACTCTCTCCTGAGCTCAGACGGCATAGACTTGGTGATGAGGGTATGGCAGTAGCTTTTGCGGCTAAGTGCATCAGCGACTACGTTAGCCTTCCCTGGGTGGTAATGGATCTCAAGATCATAGTCCTTGATGAGTTCTAGCCATCTGCGCTGCCTCATATTCAGATCTTCTTGTGTGAAGAAGTACTTCAGGCTCTTGTGATCAGTGTAGATGTCACACTTGTTGCTCATCAGATAGTGTCTCCAAATCTTGAGTGCATGTACCACGGCTGCAAGTTCTAGGTCATGAGTCGGGTATCGCTGCTTATGTTCCTTCAACTGTCTTGAGGCATAAGCTATCGCTCTTCCTTCTTGCATTAGTACACAGCCCAAACCTTGCCGAGAGGCGTCACAATATACAACAAAATCTTTGTGAATGTCGGGTAGGGCTAGTACAGGTGTAGTAGTGAGCTTCTCCTTCAAGGTCTGAAAACTCTTCTCACATTCAGGAGTCCATATAAACTTGTTCTCTTTCTTCAGCAAGTTGGTCATGGGTCTTGCAATCTTGGAGAAATTCTCAATAAATCTGCGATAGTATCCTGCAAGTCCCAAAAAGCTTCTGATTTCTGACACATTACAGGGTTGTTCCCACTCTTTCACAGCTTCAATCTTGGCTGGGTCTACCGCGACTCCTTCTCCTGACAGTACGTGTCCAAGGAAAGCAACTTCCTCAAGGCAGAATTCGCACTTGGAGAATTTGGCGTATAGCTGGTTGCGAGACAACCTCTCCAATACAGTCCTCAGATGATGTTCATGTTCCTCTTTTGTGGCTGAATAAACCAATATATCATCAATGAATACCACCACAAACTTGTCTAGCTCATTCATGAAGATCTTGTTCATCATGTTCATGAAGTATGCTGGAGCATTAGTGAGTCCAAATGAGACTACTGTGCACTCATACTGTCCATATCTAGTGACAAATGCAGTCTTCGGGATATCCTCTTCCCTGATCTTCATCTGATGGTACCCTGATCGGAGATCGATCTTCAAGAAGTACTTGGCCTTACTCAGTTGATCTAACAGATCATCGATGCGGGGCAATGGGTACTTATTCTTGACTGTGACCGCATTCAGATTCCGGTAGTCAATGCACATCCTCATCGTGCCATCCTTCTTCTTGACAAACAAAACGGGAGATCCCCAGGGCGAAGCACTAGGCCTAATGAAGCCCTTCTCCAGTAATTCTCCCAGCTGCTTCTTGAGTTCCTTCAACTCATCAACCGACATTCTGTAGGGTCTTTTGGCAATCGGTGCAGTCCCTGGCATCAGCTCTATAACAAACTCCACATCTCTATCTGGTGGCATTCCTGGCAACTCCTCTGGAAATACGTCATTGAATTCACAGACTACTGGCACATCTCTGAATGTCAGCTCTGTCTTATCTGCTTTAGTCTCCAGGGCACATAGGAGGGCTTGGACTCTCTCGGTTTGGGGTACACATCGGACAGCTGTTCCCCAAGGGTGGGTTACCTGAACATATCTAGGTGAACAAGATATCACTCCCCGGTGTTTGGTTAGCCAGTCCATTCCTAAGATGACATCTAAGCTATTGGAGGGTAGTAGGGTTAGGTCAGCTCAAAAGTCAAGTCCCTCGATTGTGATTATCACTCCCCTACATATGTGAACACTTCTGAAGGTTCCTAAGGGCGAGCTAGTTAGGATGGGGTTTGCTCTCGGGGTTACAGGTATGTTATGCTTACGTGCATATGCAGATGAAATGTATGAACATGTAGCTCCCGAATCGAACAGAACTGTAGCCATGTTACCCTGAACTAGGAACGTACCGTACACAGCATTAGGTGCAGCTTCAGCTTCCTCAGCGGTCATATGGTTCAGTCTTCCACGGGTAGCGGATCCCTGGTTTGGTGTGCCCTGTGCAGCTGCTGGTGCACGGTTGAGGTCGGGGCACACAGCCACACGGTGTCCAGGCTTTCCGCATCCGAAGCAAGTGAAGGGTGCACTGCCTGCTGTAGTTGTCGCAGGAGCCTTCCAATTGCTTGTCCTTGGCGTGTTGGTAGCGGGGGCGGGTGTGTTCTGCACAGCTCGAGTCGGCGCAGGGTAGGTCTGAGCGGGGCGGTGATAGTTGCTGCTGTTGGTACCACCACGGCTCGTTCCCGAAGAAGGTCCCTGGCGAGTCCGGAAAGGCGGGGGTGCACCCGTTCGCTGTCTCTGGGGTGGAGCAGCGCAAGCGGGTCCCTCAGAGCGGCGCTTCTTTCCTTTGTTCTGGGCCTCGAATTCCAGTCGTGCTTCCATGCGATCCTTCTCGATCTCAATACAGCGGTCAATCAGCTCACGCAGAGTGTAGCTCTTGTTCCCTGACAGAGCCAACCTGATCTTGGTCTGAAGTCCCTTCCTGTAGTAGTACATCTTTTCCTTCTCGGAACTCACGCAAGACGCAGGTGCGTAGCGGAGCAAGCAGTTGAAGCGGGTGGTGTACTCGTGGATCCGGTCAGCTCCCTGGGAGATGTTGCGAAACTCGTTCTCCTTGGCCTCCATGACTCCCTCAGGAATGTGGTGGTCACGGAAAGCCTCGGTGAACTCATCCCAGTCAATGCGGGCTGGGTCCTCGTGAGCGCTGGTGTAGTTGTCCCACCATGCTCGTGCAGCACCGGTCAGCTGGTGGCTAGCAATCCCAACACACTCCTCGTCGGAGCAAGTGGTCAGGTCCAGCTTCTTCTCCATCTCTTTAAGCCAATCGTCGGCAGCGAGAGGATCGCTGTCGGTCTCGTCGAAGGTAGGTGGCCTCAGTTTCAGGAAACCCTCCAGTTTCCTTTGGAAGTCATTCTAGGGTGGTCCATGGTGCCTGTTCATCCCAGTAGCTATGGCATTCAGTAGCTGGGTCTGCTGTGCCATTACTTCCGCCAACGTTGGTGGCGGCGGCGGCGGCGGTGGCGGAGGCACATTCTCGCCCTGTGGTGGCGGATCGTTCACCGGCGGTGCATCCTCTGCCCGGCGCAGCTCTTCTTCCAAGTTAACTCCAGCTCGCCTGCCAGCTGGGCGTCCACGGTTGCGACCACGCCCGCGTCCTGGCGCAGGTGCGGGGGAGGGCTGGCGGTTCTCCAGGCGCGCGGAACGTCTCATTGACATCTGAAGTTATTAGGTACGTGCTCAGTGCAGTAATTATCTTGTATTGGTTTAAGTAGGAGTTAGATGTTTTCAACGATTTAAATGAATTAAAACATTTTTCATGCTATCCTACACTCAACCAAAGAAGCATAGAGATCCATAAGAAGCATAAGATCCAAATGTCCCTCATCACATAGTTATTATTATATAAAGGATGTTCCTAGCTGCTAAGAAGATCGTGCTATGCGCAGATAACCAATGACAGGATAACTCATGGTATCACTAGTCTAAGGGCCACGCAGGGTCCCATAGGCTACTGGTGCATAAGGTCGAGTACGGCGTCGGGTATGCGGCTGTCCTCTGCCTCGACAAGCTTCCCTCGGCTGAAGTACTGGATCTGGTCAGACGGTGCTCCCAGCTCCTCCAGCACCTGGCGTAGTACCATGGCAAATCCGCCGTGGTTCCTTCCGTTGATCGGGATCTCAATAGTGCCGTCGTGTAGTGGACGAAGTGGTGGTCCAAGGCTGGTCATCAGCGAATTTTTCAAGAAACGGATTAGCAGGTCCTTGTATTAGATAAGCCATTGCATAAAAAGTAAATGCAAGGTCGGTAATATAACTGAAAGAGAGTCTGGCTTCCTATTCTAACGTCCATTTTCTATGGGTCTCGTCCTACAGTCAAGTATGGCTCCGATACCAACTGAAACGACCTCGATTTCCGCGAAGGGAAATCCACAGGCTCGAATTGTAATTCAACAGATTGCTTGGGACAATCCATGAAATTACCCATATCTCAGTTGACACCAGGATCCATACAACGATAATTAAGTCTTACATAAATACTTATTACATCGCCACACTGGCGGAATCAACATTCAGAGAAGCTTTAGAAGATGCGGAAGCGGTTCATCCTTCACGGCCAACTTGAGTGTAGCACGTGACCCTATTCCTCGTCATCATCTCCCTCGAAGTCGTACTCATTCTCGTCACCTGACAGGAAATTTATCAGTACGATTTGTACTGGCCACGGAGCCCACCTATGCAGCATTTGCTTTGTGGAAAGTGGATGCAAGGCTATACAAGCAGACCTATAGGCTGAGGTTTTCCTATGCAGCTGTAATCAATGTTTAATTAGTCAAGTTTTATCACCAGTTAACACCATCGTCCCTTTTCCCATCACCACACCTCACATACCCACACCTCACTCTCATTCGACAGGCCCAACTCCCTCTCGGGCCTATCTCAGCGGCACACTACCACAACGGGTACACTGCCGGAAAAATGTTATCCAGGGGGAGAAAAGAATATGCTCTCATCTAGTAGTGGTTGCAGAAACATTAGGAAAGGTCCATAGCCAACGAGTTGGCTTATGTATCGATCGATCAACCATACACTCTGCAGAGGTTTTACTACTCACAAGATTAGCCATCATCGATGCTGTACAATCATCTAGGCAGAATTCCGGGTGCTTGCTTGCCTAGGTCGGTACCACCCTACCACTCAGCCCTGGGATATTCCGGATCCAACACCGTCATGCTGAGACTGGGAGACGCAGCACCGGGCCCAACCAGTGGTACTGCGCATCTAGGACGGTACGGGAATCTCTCCATCCGTCACCGCCCACCCTTATCACCTTTCAACCTAGCAGTAGTGGTACCGCCCTACCAAGTAGTCCAGCCGTCTCCCGCCCATCAGAAGCGAGCGAGTAGCAAGGGAATCCAGATGTTTCCGGTCACTAGTCAGATCCTAGGTTGTGACCAAGCAGGCATCTCCACTTAGGGGATACTCTCCCCGTGCCATCACAGCACCTCCGTCCACGGGCTTCAAACCACCAAGGCTATCCCACCCGGAACCTCCTCAACAACTTTACCCGCCACAGGTATCTCACTTGGGGATGCCCAGGTTGCACCCCCGGCACGACTTGCCCCATGGGCTTGTCTCACATCCCACTTGGTCGACATCAACCCTTACCACGCACCCAAGACGCACGCAGCACTCTCTCCCAGTGGTTATAATCAGTTATACACCATCCCAATTCCACCACATAGTATATAGCATGTAGTAAGTAGTGGAAGAGTAACAGTAAAATAAGCAGCAGCTAACCTAGCAGCGGATAGGAGGGTATAGTCTTATCAAGGCAGGGAATTCAAATATACTACCATGCAACCAATCCATACATAATCATAAAGCAATAGCAACAATGTCATTTGCAATGCGTAAATAGGATCTAAGGATTTGGTAGGACGTGGCACCTTCGTAGTCGTCTCCTAGCTCCTGAAAGTACTCGTGGTCGTCTTCCTTAGTCAGATCCTCCTCCGGCTCTGAAATCGAACACGAAATTGTCGCGTCAGCGACTCCTATAGAGTATTTTAGAAAAATCCAATAAAATAAAGAGCCAAATGCACACAAACATAGTCTTAGATTGTAGATCTCATTTTTCTGAGAATTTTGATATATGGTGCGCAATTTTTGGACATCGTATGAATAAGTTATGAATTTCCGAAGATTATCCTATTTTCTGAAAATGGGAAAACTGGTCGGTTAATCAGGGGCAGCTCGGGATTGGTCCACGTGGCGCGCGGGTCCAGTAGTGCGGCATGTGGCGCCTCATCCGAACACAGACCCGATGGTCGCCCACCAGGTGTTCGATGCTGGTTCCCAGAGAGTCGCCGGCGTCGGCGTAGCTCGGCGGAGCTCGGCGGTGGTTCGGCGGTGGTCGGGGGTAGCTCAGCGGGGCTCAGCATAGCTCGGCATAGCTCGGCGTAGCTCAGCGGGGTTCGGCGTACCTCGGCGGGGCTTGGGCGAATCGGAAATTCGGGCGCCGAGGGGGCCGCTTTCCCGAGGTCTACCGGGGAGGCTCGGGCGAATCGGACATTTGGGCGCCGAGGGTGCCGCTCTCCCGAGGTCTACCGGGGAGGCTCGGGCGAATCGGACATTTGGGCGCCGAGGGTGCCGCTCTCCCGAGATCTACCGGGGAGGCTCGGGCGAATCGGACATTTGGGCGCCGAGGGTGCCGCTCTCCCGAGGTCTACCGGGGAGGCTCGGGCGAATCAGAAATTTGGGCGCCGAAAGGGGCCGCTCTCCCGAGCTCTCCTGGGGAGGCTCGGGCGAATCGGAGATTTGGGTGCCGAAGGGGGCTGCTCTCCCGAGCTCTCCTGGGGAGGCTCGGGCGAATCGGAGATTTGGTGCGCCGAGGGTGCTGCTCTCCCGAGCTCTCCTGGGGAGGCTCGGGCGAATCGGAGATTTGGGTGCTAGCAGGGTTCCAGGGCGTCTGTTCAAGGCGGCGGTGTCTCTCCGGTGCGGCGGACGATGACAGGGCGGCGATGACCATATTTCGGCAAGACAGGGCTCGGCTTTCCCCAATTGGCGTGCTCAGGCAGTCGTCCGACCAGATGGTGGCGGGTTAGAGTCGTGGTATGGCCTCCTTCTCTCCCTTGGCATACGGCGGTTCTCCGACGAGGTGGAGGCGCACGTAGCCAAGGCGACAGTCGTGATTCGGGGCTCGGCTATCTAGTGGCGGTGCCGAGGCAGACTTGGCGAACCTCGGCGGCCTTTCTCCGCAGCGCGAGGCGACCGGGGGTACTCGGAACGGATTTTAGGCGAGGCGGAACGTGTCGGCGGCGATGTCGCCGCGACTGTGAGGTTCCGACGGGGCTAAGGAGGTCTTCTAGGAGATGATACGCCTCCAGGGTCTATGGCGATGGCATACCAACTACCAATTTTGGCTACCGAGATTCCCAAGGTGCTCGGTTGTGGCGGCGGCGTGTCGCCGACGACGGCGGAAGGCGGCAACGCGGCTACGACCAAGTATTGGTTCAATCGAATGCGGTCTTGTCAAATTGGTGAGGCCAGAGAAGCATACAACACTCTGGTGGCGAACTTTAGCCATGGCATGACCTTCTTTTGGCGACGGCTCGCGGCGGCGCTCCGGTAAGGTCGCGGCGCACGCGGCCAAGGCGATTCAGGCTTCCTCTAGCGCTTAGATCCGCGTAGCTAGCTCAAGGGGTCGTGGCGGTGCTCCACGACGCTCTAACCTATACGGGTGCTAGTCGGATTGCTCGGAACGGGTGATTCGGCGTCGGAACGCGTTGGTGGTGAGCGCGCTCCGCCGAGAACGCGTCGTGCTGCGTTCTCGGTCTAGCAAGCTTGTAGTCCGGGGGTTTCGGTCGGTCGCATGAGTGCATGGTGCAGATGATCTTCCCGAGCCGGTAAAGGCTCGTGCCTGCGCGTCCCGAGGGTGGAACGCCATGGCAAAAGCAGGGCAAGGTTCGGATATAGCGTGCGGTGGCTCACCGTGGTGTCGGTGAAGCTAGGATGGCGGTGCAGTGGTAAGTCGGAGCCGTGCAGAGCGATCGCAGTGCCGTGCCGCTCCTCGTCCGCAGCTCGGGCTTCTCCTCCGTGTCCGGCTCCGGCGTGCTCCGCGGCGGCGGCGCTCCGGCAGCTTCTCCTCCTCTGCTCCGCCCTTCTCCTACGCTCTCTCTCTCTTGGTTTAGTGCAGTGTGCCGGTCTGTGCTGCGGTGGCGGCGAGGGGAAATGAGGGTAGGGCTTCGGGGTGAGCTCCTTTTTATAGGCGAGCTTGGCCAGCTCCAATGGCGAACGGTCCTGATCGCGCTCGACCGATCGAAGGGCCGTGGCTCGAGTGGATCTAGGGCTCCGGATGGGCGCGGGTTCGCTTGGCGGCCAAGAAAGGAGGGGACAGGAGGGGGACAGCGGGGTCAGGGCTCTGCCATGCTGTCGGCTGTGGGACCGGGGTCACGCCATTCGCGTGACACCCCCGGCATGCGCGTCGCCTTCATGAGGAAGAAGAACAGTGGGGGGGGGCGAGAGCGGCTGACAGGCGGGGCCGGGTTGGCAGCGAGCACGAGCGTGTTTGTGCCGGTCGCGCGCGCGCTGCCGAGCCGCAACGTGGGCCGCGCGCGGGTGAGGTGAGGAGGAGAGGGCCGGGCTGGCTTGGGCTGGCTGGCCGAATGGCTGGCCTAACTCTCTTTTTCCTTTTCTATTTTCATTTTAGTGTATATATACATATATTGCCCATTTTAAATATTGAGTAAATTCAAACATAAATTGCAATAAATCACAAATGTGATGCATAGGCTATTATTCTATGTGAATGGAATTAAAATGCAAACTACACTCCTTTATTTACCAAATTCATAATAAAACCTATATGCTTGCACAAGAAAAATGGGTTTTCACAATAAATTAATGAAAATTTTTAATTGGTTGGGATTTTTAGATTGTGTGGATTTTTAGGGTTGTTACACATACATACAGAGGCCGATGATGGGCGGGAGGTTGGCGAGCTTGGCGTAGCTGATGCCCTGCGGGATGCGAGGCTGGCGATGCCGCGATGGTGACGCCGGCGAGGAGGTCGTACTTGAACTTGGCGGCGCTGTACCGGGGCGCCCACTCCAGGGCCGGCACGAAGTGCTTGAGCACGCCCCACGTGCACGCGGCCGGCGGGCGCGACCCGAAGCCTGGGAACGGGTCGTCGGGGAAGAAGGTCTCCGCCAGGCCCGTCTGCACCGCCTCCACGAACGGCTGCCGCGCCGCCAGGTTCACCTTGTGCTGCTTTGCGCCGAGGGGCCGGCCGCCGTCGTCCCCATGCAGTCGGCGATCGCCAGCCCGCGGCGCGCGGAGAGGGAGGGGCTAGCCGGCCGGATCGAATCGCGTCGGGGAGGGGGGCCTGTGGAACGGGATCGCGGGGGAGGGCGCGTCGCGGCGTACACGCGATCGGGTAGGGGCGCGCGTGCCGGTCACGGGATCGCTGAGGGGTGGGGAGGGGGCGTGTGCGGGTCGCGCTGATCGTGGGATCGGTCGCGCTGATCGCGGGATTGCTGATCGCGGCCGCCGTTTCCCACGCGCAAACGGGGTCGGGGGAAGGGAGGTGGGGGTGAGTTTTGGACAAACTTCGACTTACAACCCTTAGATCTTGATTACATGCCCTCGTGGCCTTCGATTTTGATGGAGTCAATATTCTGTGTACACTTTCCTGAGTGCACAAAGGTTACAGCCCTCAGCGGGGTACACTTTGTTGGATGGACATAGCTTTGTTTATGAATTCAATTATAGGAGAGATGTGACTTGACAGTTATTCCCACTTAAATAAGACCAACGATAGACCCAAGTCGATAAACACAGTTATTACAGACAAATATTCCATCATATAACATGTTAAATAGCACCAAACCAACATTTTTGATACTCAATAGTCAATTATTGACCATACAACCCGCACACCCAATGTTGCGGCACCAACGGTAATTTCATCCAGATCTGAACCATTCACTCTCGGAGTAATTTCAATGCACCTTGTAATTTCTCCATCATCAGTATGGGCAGCAACAGTCAGTAACAGCATCTCCTTGACATAAACAGCCACCACAGATCGCAAGAATGGGATGACGGCAGGGGCAATGTTCTGACCACTACTAGCACTATGGTGAGTCAATCTGCTGTCATGAAGCACAAGCCTTCCCTTGATGCTGCTGGTGCAGGCTGTGATTTCTCCAAAATACTCTCCCACTAAAACTTCAACTGAAATAGTAGCCTCCACTGCATCTTTCACAACTTTTCACAACTCCATACACCACATCCACAGTACTGAGCCTGGTAGCGAGAGAGCGGCTTTCAAGCTCACAATTCTTCAACACTCGCCGTGCTATGCCCCGTATTGTTAGGAGTCCTTTACTGAGTTCTCTGTCCTGCTGCAACTCATCATCACCCTTGATCATCAGATTAGTCTCCACATATGTATCACTTATCAAAGCAATACCTCGTTTTGGTCCTGTTAAGATCAGCGATTCATCCTACACAAGATTGTATTTGTAAGCTAGTGCTATATGCCTCGAGACAGAGAAAATAAATAGCGCTGCAATTCAAGTTGAATAAAATTCAAGCCAAAAAGCATAGGAAAGCTGCTACCACAGATAAAACTGTGAATGGTCCAATGCTAGTATTGTAGGCCTCATAAGGGCAGTATGATTAGACCAATCAGAATCTAGAGTGTTGTCATGTTTGATGCCATATTCAAACCACATGATATTACCATCTCCAAAAGGAAAACAACAACTTCAATATATATACTAAGGTACTAATTATATGATAATAATTGGACAAAGTAAAAGTTCCATCATATAATTCAACCAGTACCACCATGCAACCATGGTATGCCGATTTGTGTGTACAAAGCAAACACAATAGGATAGACAGTAAAAACATTTCACTCTGAAATGTGTATTTTGATACAATCACTATGTGGTCATCTGACATTTCAACACCATACAAACTGAGAACGAGAAATGAAGACCATGCAACCATGGTATGCCCATTTGTTTGTACAAAGCAAACACAGTTGGGCATTTTGATAAGATCACTATGTGGTCATCTGACATTTCAACACCATACAAACTCAGAACGAGAAATGAAGATGTGTATCAACTCAACAGACACTACAAATTACAATGTCACTCAATTCACTTGTCTACAAATTACGTTTGGCAGTCATATGTTCCCTTTTGTGATCATGTGGCTGTCATCGTTTTCGGTTGGTTTGTGGTGGTTCAAAGACATCAAACTGATACTGTGTAATTTCGTTGCTGTGATAGTGACATTTGGTTTTTAACGGTGTGGATAAAAAAGCGCAGAGCGGGCGAGCCAGCACAGGGGTGGGATTGGGGGGGGGGGGGGGGGGGGAGATGGTGGGGTGGGAACAGAGTTACATACCTTAGAGTTGATAGTTTGGGAGTCCTCTCTGCCACGGCGGAAGAGATAAACACACTTTTTGTCAAGGCTGTCCCTGGCAATGATAGTGCCATAAACATGGATCGGGAAATCAATATCCAAAGAGCCCATCTTCACAGATAAGATGTTTACTGCCTCACACAGCTCATAGTCGTGCTTGCTTTTGTAGACCGCATCAGTAAATCTCATCGGCGGAAGGGGTGCTGCAATGCAGGGGAAAAACAAAAGTTATATGCCTTTTACAATAAAAAAAACTAGTCATGTGCCTTTGCATAGAGGGCTGATTAACTTGTGACCCCCTTTGGTCAGGGACTTCTATGACATCTGAAGACACACTGTGGTATTTGCTCACATTATGGGAACAGAAAAAACATGACTAGTTACAGCATTTTAGTTGGGTTGTTTCACCATACCACTTCCAACAGCAGCGGTCAGTGAATGATCTTAGTCAACACCAGTTGGTGGAATATCAGTAGTTCATTGGTTGTGTCCAACCATTGACAGGCAAAAAAAGACTATGCTTTTGTGCAGTGACTGCAAGTGCATTAAATGTTCCACTGGGATGGCATACTGGCATCTACCAAGTTTTTAAGCAAATAGTAAGTTTTTCATTACTTGACCAGGACATTGTAACAGAACCGCCTAAATCACGTGGCCCACTGGCACCTGTCATCGCCACTAATGACATCTGATAGCTGGGCCCGTGTTCCAGATGACCTAGGCGGCCCTGCCGGGCTACATAAGCACCCGTTATCTCCGACGGGATCCCATTGCGAAGCCATTACAGGATTACAATATTTCATAACAAATTACATCAGAGTAGAAGTGCGAAAGATTAAATAGTACTTAATATTACAAACCAGTGTTCAAATAGAAATTAGGTGCAGTTATTACAGACCACAATTTAAAGAGGTAGCAGTAGCGGTAGAACAATAGTACAACAAGATAGATAGATAATACACGAACCCTGCCCACGGGTTCAACTTTACTCCTCTTTGTTTTCCTGGATAATAGTGACACAGCACGGAGCAAGACAGACTTCAGGCTCCTGCTGGCTACCTGCAACGGGGTTAACAAACCCTGAGTACTGGGGTACTCCGCAAGACTTACCCGACCAAAAGGTGTAAAATTAGACTCAGGAATGCAGGCTGAGGGGAGTCAAGGTAAATCTTTAGCAAGAGTTCAGGAGTTTTGCGGAAAAACATCACTAGTCCTATTTCAATATTTTATTTTCGTAATATTATTAATCATTAACTATATTTCCAAGTCCTTCCAAATATCCATCATCATTCTTTCCAATAAATTTATTCATTCCAAAAACAACCTAGTTCCGAACCACTTTTCGATGTAGGGGTGAGGATCAAGTCTCCATAACCGAGGAGCAATGACGATTCGAATCGATTAATACCCAGCTGGGGATCGCTATCCACACTGCGTATGTAGCACTTAAGCTTGCATACGCCAACCCCGCCTACCACGGCTTTTCATACCCCAGAACCGGTCCTGCGCCACCCGAGAGCACAGTACCCCTCTAGTCTCCAGGCACGACGGCCACGAGGGTACACGCTACTTTCGCCATCTCTCCACTCCCAGTGCGTGGTTGTCGGTTCCAGCAGTAGAGCCACCGGAGTCAGAGGCATCCCGTAGTATGTGGCTAGTTGCAAAGTCTTGATCACAACAGGCCTGATAACGAACGGCCCCTAATATTTTTCCGTTAGAAACCATGCATTGAGACTCTAACCCAAGTACACTGGTAACTACCCGGTTTTCACATCCCTTTCCGATGGCGAGGATCGTTGAGACTCCAACCCAAACAGATGGTCGACCAAACGGAAAAACCCATCCCTGTGGATGACAATGAACTAGCTACGAACACTGCCAACCAATAAGGACATAACCATTCTCATAAAGTGATTCATTTGATTTGTATCGTCACAGTTCAAAATAGCATTTTTGCAAATCTAATCATTGAGCATGACTAAGCATTTTTCAATACTTTAATTAAATCAGGTTTTCAGGTATTGATAAGTGGTCAAGGATGGTAATGCATCAATTGGTTGTCAATCAATTCCTATTAACCTAATGCATTAGATTAACTCAAGTGATAAACATTTTAAAATAGCAAGGAGGGGCAAATGCACCGGAGCTTGCCTTAAATTGCAAAAAGAGTCGGGTCGGGGTAGGTGCCGCAAATACCAAACCCTGGCACAAACTCAGCAACAGGGTCCTCAACTGTCACCTCGGGTTTCACCTCAGTATTCTCGGTCACTACACGTGTGCAATAATGAATGCATGATTATAATGCACATGAAATGACAGATAAGATTCAATAATAAATAATACAAATTTGATCATAACCCTATCACAGACTAAATGATCATTCTAATCCATTGAGCCCTAGGTCATACAGGTGTTTGACCTAAGTTCACAATCAACCATAAAATCACACAAACGCTAAGTTATTAATGTTTTCTAATTATTTTTATTAATCATTTAATCAAACATTTATTTAATAAATAATTAAACTATTTTCATTTGGTGCCAAACTTTGCCAACAGTTAGCTCTTGACTTAAAATAGTACCAAATAAATTTTCATGATTTTTGGACTTACAGAGAATTAATTAAAATTAGGCAAAGTTGTATTTATGAATTAAATTGCTGATTTTTAGTTACTGTATAATATGTCCAGAACATATACTTAACATTTTTATTAAATAATACATGTTGCAGAGAACACTCACAAAAATATTGGTGATTTTAGGAGCAGTAAAAATATTCCTACAAAAATAACAAAATAGAGTACTATTCATTCAAATTTATAAAAGAAAAGATCTTTTTAATCGCCCGGGAAATTAGAAAAACAAATCGGCCCGCAGCGGCCCAGTAGGCGCAAACCAGCCCAGCGCGGCCCATTCGCGCGCCAGCGCCCGCTCGCCCGTGCTGCCGCCTCACAGAGACGCTGACAGGCGGCTCCCGCTTGTCAGCTCCACCTCCTACCTCTCGCCGAGCGCTCGCACGCGCGCGAGCACGCGGTGGCTTGCCGCGGAACCCGCCGGCGACGAGCTCAACGGCCAACCCGACCGCGGCTACATGACCGCTAGCACCTAGCGGACCACCTAGCACCCTAGACCTAAAGCCCTACGTGCCTCCGACGGGGTATGCCCGTCCATGGCGGACACGGCGGCGCGGCGACCCAGCTCCGGCCGATATTCTACGGTAAAGGCATAGGAAAAAGCTTGTGGGGACTCAGGAGCTCACCACGGTCCTAGACCGGTAGTCGGTTGGGGCTGGGATAGCTCGGAACGATGAGTGTGACGGCGGCGGCGGTTGCGGTTCGGTGCTCCGGCGGCGAGACCCTGCGTTTCGACGACCCTACAGCATAAGACGGCGAACCGGCTAGCGCATGAGCACTAGTGGAGCACCATAATCCCAAAACACACGAAAAAGAAGGAGAGGCCTGTTGGCGCAAAAAGTGGTTCCCTAAGCCCAACACACCAGCGAAGCCGGAAACGACCCTTGAGGCAGTAAAGCTCTCGCAGATCCAGCTAGCTTCGAACCCGGTCTGAGAGTGTCAGTAACACCCAAGCGTGCCAGTCAATTTGACCTGCAATTGGCAAGGAAAAAGATAGTAATCAGTAATCACATGGCGAAACTAACCGGTATGTCCAGGTAGTTCCAACTGTATGGCTCGAAGAGCCGATGTATGGGAGATCGACTAGAAAGCCGATTCCGTCATGTTATGAACCGATTGTAGCGAAACATGCATTATAGCTCAAGTTAACCGATTCAGACATGAATTCAATGACATATACTTGCATTAGACGGAAATATGCTATAAAAGATGTAGTCACAGCAAGCTGACATGATCATAAGGTGTCTCAATGTAAAACAAGAAGAAATCGGCTATTTCAGCCGATTTAGTGTATACGAGTAACATACAAGCCTATAAAGTAAACAATGTTTCAACTCTCCGGCTAATAGATCTAAATCACAATCTTGCAACAGTGGAGATCGAGCGGATCGAGGCAGTCATGATGAAGTTGCAACTTAAATCCGTTAACCTTTGAATTTAGACAATTTTTATTTTATTACTTGAGTGCGACCCGTATCTAATCTAGATCCAAAATACAACCGGCTGGTGCAAAGCATTCTATATTATCAATATAAAACAATGGCAAACATAATTCGTTGAACATATAGATCTATTAGATATAAACCGACGCATATGGATCAAGACGGGCAAATTAATGATTGCTTTAAATAATAAACAATAAACATAAGCAACATCGGTAACTTAATGAATCCAGCTAAACTGCCAAATTTAACTAGAGCCGATAACTAATCCATGCATGCAAACCATCTCAATCTATAGCCTGTCTACCGGATGACATTAACTAATAGATTAATCAAGCAAACAAACACGAATCGATAACTAATCCGCACGTGAAAACCGTCCTAATCTGTATCTCGTCCACCGGATGACGGTTAACACAGATAAATCGGGTAAACCAGCGTGAATCATCCTTGACTCACTGTGCTTCCCGCGTCCACCGGATGACGCCAAAGAAACAGAACTTAGCAAGGACCATGGTCCGCCATACTTCCGCGTCCACCGGATGACGCTAAAAAGACATAGTTTAACAGGGGGTTGACGATACTTGCAAGCAAGCCTGCGTCCACCGGATGACACCCAGCCTGGATAAAGTAACTCGCCGGACTCGACTGACTCTAGGGTTTGGTGGCCGGAGCCGAAAGTTGTGTTGTATTGATTGTTGTTGTATCTTTTACAATGGCTGAGGGCTTATATTTATACCCTGAGCATAGGTAGAGTCCTAGTCGAATTACAACTTATTAATAGATAAGGAAATCAACAAACTATCCTATATCTAAGATAACTTGGAGTCCCATCTTCCCTTTCATAACGGACTCCAACCGTGATCGCATCTTGGCGGCGCGGACTCTGGATGACGTCACCAATACCGACGCTGCACGCCTCCTGTCACCTTCGCCCGATAACCGATTCACCGTTCAATCGGCTATTTCCTTCCTTCCGCTGGACGGAGTCTGCTTTCGAAATCGGCTATCTTCCTCTAGTATCGGCTATCGGCTCCCAGCCCAAAATTTTGTGTATTTCTTTGCCTCTATACCATCGGCCAGCTCTTTCCTTTCTGGGGCAAATTTACCAAATTTTGGTGTAAACATAGGCCCCCCTAGTTCGGAGTATGATTTCTTCATGCTTCGAACTATGATCCGATGGTCTTCCTTGTGCCAAGAAACTCACTAGCAGCCATAGTGCGTCTAGCTTTTCTTCCTTTAACCCTTAAAATATAAGCATGTTCTCACCATATTTCCACACCTCTGTATGCAAATCCTGTAAAACAATAATCCTCCAATACATGCGGAAATAGATTAGTAGTAAATGCATATGTGTATAAATATTATAGTTTTATCCATTCTTAGATATTATTGATCAGAAGATGCTACAATGTCGATTACATCTCAAGAGTATCATATTTATAACCAAGATTTCTTTTAAATTTGAATAAAATGGTACTTTACTCATCCATCTATCTCTTCAACCATGGGGCTTTTACTTTTCACTAAGTCCTCAAGCAACTGCAAAATAGAACAGCTACAGAACTGCTTATCTGTTATCCCTTGAACACTTTTCTTCCGGAGTTTTATTATTATCTTTTTATAAATTGTATCACATAATATTGCAAAGTCAAAAAACCGAACCTTAAGGAGATAAAAGTCATATACTTAGATCAAGAAGTGCAAGTGAATATTTTTTGTATTTTATTTTCCCTGTGTATATGCCACTCTCTTTGATCATTCTAAACTATAAGGCTATTGGGCTTTTGGCCATATTTCATTTTTATTTGGCGATCACGCGATCGTCATTTTTTATTTTCCTCTTCTCAGTTCTGGCGGACACGTGTCCGTCGTTTATATTTCTGAGTTTATAGAATAGCCTCATATCTTATCTTAATCAAAGAGAGAATGTCCATGACTCATCAAGGAATTTTATTAATTTATAACGTGTACGTGAATCTTGATCTTAGGAGCATGACTATAATCTCACTAGTGGTCACAATAATTTGACAAGGCTCAATATGAAATCAATTAATCTTTATTAATCATTTTATAAAACTCTCCGGATTTCAAGTATCTCTCAGAATAATGTCATAGCAAATTCCATTTTCATTCACATTGTACAGCCACTTTTAGACAAAGTTCAAACTTTACGCAACCCACAGGTTCTCAAGACTTCAAGACAAGTATCAGACCAAGAAACTCAAACCTTAAAGAAATTAAAATTATAAACTAGACACGGGTGAGACATGAAACAGAGCATCTATTAATCATTTCAACAATGGACAAACTAAAACATTTATATCACATATTTGTAGAGTGGAATTACCCTTAAGATTTCAAAGTTTTGTCTTTAAACATTTCCAACTATAAACTTTGAAACTGTGAGAGTAGAGTTGTGCATACCATCGTTGAAGATGTAGGAGCCAATGAAAGTCACTCATCTTATCCGTCTTCGTGATGGATCGCTTGATGTCGTGCAACGTGTGCATGCGGCGAGTCCAAGCCCCCAAGGCATAGCTGATGCAGGATCTTGAGACGCCGTGTGCGTCCTTCTCAAAGGTCTTATTTGCCATTATTTCTTCGCATCTGTATGTTCGTCCCTTAATTCTAGGCCGATACTTTTTGCTGCATGCGAATCGGCTCTCAGGCTTGCATTGTACCTTAGAATCGATTACTCAGCCTGATCCGTTCTACATACGAATCGGCTTTCGGGCCTGTTTCTTAGCATCGGCTTCGTTCTGCTTTCCCTTAGAATTAACCCCTCAGCTAGATTCACTACGAATCGGCTTGTGGGTACTCACAATAGGATCGGCTAAACAGCCTGACCCAAAAAGCCGATCGGTATGCGACCATTGATGGCTGCGCTTCGTCTCCCTCCGGGATGGCGTCAATAATCCAAACTAGACTGTATTAGGCATTTTGATATATATGATACTTCTGAACTCGTTATGCCCGAAACAATCCAATCTGTAAGGCTGTATATTTTGTTTTTATTTTTTTACTCTAAAGGCGACGCTTATCGCATCGGCTGTTACATCCCATCGAGGGTATTTCATTTTTGTGCTAAGGGCGACTCGTTACTACGATGTCGGCCATTTTCGTCCTGAAGGCGACCCGCTTGCACGGCATCGGCTGTTAGAGCCAGATTCACATGAATCGGCTATCACCCCCAACTGGGATGCTAGGGTAATATTTCTTCAGATGCTTCCCGTTGATGGCTCTGGCGAGTCTCTGCCCTTCCAAGTCTTCAAGGATATAAGCATTACCCGGAGCGCATTCCACCACACGATACGGGCCTTCCCAGTTTGGCGACCATTTGCCGAATCGGCTATCTTTGGTACCAATAGGTAGAATGACTTTCCATACTAGCTCTGATTCGGTGAAGCTCTTGCTTTTTACCTTGGTGTTGTAATACTTGGCCACCCGTACCTTATTCTTTTCAATGTATTCCAAAGCCCTAACCCGATGACAGTGCAAATCTTCTAAACTGTCCATCATAATGTCTTTGTATTCACCGGCTATAAGCTTGTTTTGCAACGTGACACGCCGTGTCTCAGACTGAATCTCCCATGGCAAGACAGCAGCATGTCCATAGACTAGCTCATAAGGTGAAGCCTTAATCGACCCATGCTGTGCCATGCGATATGCCCACAGTGCCTCGCTCAAATGCAAATACCATTTTCTGAGGTTTTGCTCAATCTTTTTCTTGATGACCTTGATCAAAATTTTATTGGAGGCTTCTGCTTGTCCGTTGGCTTGGGAGTAATACAGCGATGAATTATAAATCTTGATGCCCATGTCGTCAGCAAAGGTCATAAACTCCTCTGAAGTGAACATTGTCCCCTGATCGGTTGTGATCGTCTGAGGCATGCCGAACCTGTAAATAATGTGCTCCTTCACAAATTCGATCACGTCAGCTGAAGTGGCGTTCCTCAAAGGAATGGCTTCTACCCACTTGGTGAAGTAATCAGTCGCCACCAAGATCCATTTGTGACCCTTGCTCGATGGTGGGTAGATTTGGCTGATTAGATCAATACCCCATCCCCTAAACGGCCACGGTTTAATTATAGGATTCATAGCAGAGGCTGGAGACTTTTGTATATTTCCAAACTTCTGGCATTCTTGACACCCTTTGTAATATTTGAAACAATCTTCCAGCATCGTAGGCCAATAGTAACCAGTCCTCCTGATGATCCACTTCATCTTGTGAGCTGATTGATGTGCACCGCAGACTCCATTATGTACTTCGCTCATCAGCTTTACTAATTCCTCTGCCCCCAGGCATTTGAGCAGCACTCCTTCAACAGTCTTGTAATACAACTGACCATCCAACAACATGTACTTGGTGGCTTTGTACCTTAGCTTTCTGCTGACCCGTTGTGAAGGATTTGCCAGGTAACCTGCTATCTCGCCCCTCCAGTCATCAGCTGATTGCTCGTTGTTACAAATCTCCTGCATCGACCGATAACCCGACGCATTCTGCGCCAGCCGATTAGCTTCCTGGTTCTGGGCCCTGGGGATGTGACAGAGAGATACCATCATGAACTTCTTGATGAGAGCCTGGCACTGATCATAGTAGCCTCTGAGTATCTCGTCTTTACATTCATACAAGCCGAGCAATTGGTTGATGACTAGTTGTGAATCGCCAAATACTTCAACTGCATCGGCTTTTGCTTCATGCAGAAGCTGAAAACCTTTCCATGCGGCTTCATATTCAGCCTGATTGTTTGTGACAATCGGCCCTATCTGAAAAGCATACTCAAAACGCATACCCCGCGGTGAGATGAGCACTACTCCGGCGCCACCACCTTGCTTGCACGAAGAACCGTCGAAAAACATAGTCCATGGCGCTATATCCGCTATATTAACCGATCCTCCGTGATGTTGTGTAATGAAATCGGCTATCGCCTGACCTTTGACCGCCTTAGCCGATTCGAACCTCAAGTCAAACTCTGAAAGCGCTAGGATCCATTTGCCGATCCGACCATTTAAAATAGGCATCGAAAGCATGTGCTTGATGACATCCTCCTTGGACACCACCACACATTCTCAGGCAAGCAGGTAGTGCCTCAACTTGGTGCATGAATAGAATAGGCACAAGCACAACTTCTCGGTCGGTGTGTATCTTGTCTCAGGGTCAAGGAGCCGCCTGCTCAGGTAGAAGACTGCTCTCTCTTTCCCTTCAAACTCTTGAAAAAGGGCCGATCCAATGGTATGGCTTTCGGCCGTCACGTACAACTTAAAAGGCTTCCCTGTCCGTGGCGGTACTAAGACAGGCGGAGTCTTCATGTATTCTCTGATTTCGTCAAAAGCCTTCTGTTGTACGTCACCCCATTTGAACTCTTGATCATTCTTGAGCTTCAACAATGGTGAGAACGGCAGCGCCCTCTCTGATAAGTTGGCAATGAACCTTCTGATAAAGTTAACTTTACCAAGTAAAGACTGCAATTCCTTCTTGTTGGTTGGAGGTACGAGTTCATCGATCGCCTTCCTACTCTTGCTGCCGATCTCTATCCTTTGCGGTGGACCATGAATCCCAGAAATTCGCCAGCTGACACGCCAAACGCACACTTGTTAGGATTCATCTTCAGACCATGTCGCCTTGTGCACTCCAAAGTGGTCCTCAAATCGGCCAGGTGATCTTTATTGCTCTTGGATTTTACCACCACATCATCTATATAAATTTCAACGACTTTGCCGATCAACTTGTGAAATATATAATTCATAGCTCTCTGATATGTTGCACCAGCATTCTTCAAACCAAACGTCATGACCACCCATTCAAACAAACCAAGCGCACTAGGGCACCTGAAGGCGGTCTTCGGGATGTCTTCATCAGCCATAAAAATTTGATTATAACCAGCATTGCCATCCATGAAGCTAATAACTTGGTGCCCAGCAGCCGAGTCTACCAACATATCGGCTACTGGCATAGGGTAGCCATCCATCGGTGTAGCTCTATTTAAATCCCTGAAGTCAATACAGACTAGCAATTTACCATTTTTCTTATACACGGGGACGATGTTCGATATCCACTCGGCATATCGGCAAGCTCGAATGAACTTGGCTTCTAACAGCCTCATGATTTCGGCCTTAATGTCGGGTAGAGCATCCTCTCTAAAACGACGTGGAGGCTGCTTGTGTGGCCGAAACCCTGGCTTGATAGGTAGCCTGTGCTCAACAATAGATTTGTCCAATCCAGGCATCTCATAATATTTCTAGGTGAAACAATTTTTGTACTCCTTCAACAGTTGAATCAGCTCCTGCCTGAACTCCGGGTCTAAATTGGCAGCAATAAACGTCGGCCTTGGTCTGTCGCCGGGTCCAACATCCACTTCTTCGAGCTTGTCGGCCGACGTGAATCCTTGCCCCAACTTACCCTCTGTGCCATCGATCGGATTTTCCATTTAATAAAAAGACTCAGAGCCGATTGCCCTGATCGGCTGTTGACTCTCATCGCTGACCTTGATGGAGCCTCCTTCCCAAGCCTTGCCAGAGAAACAGTCATGATCCCCAGCTTCCCAGTATGTGGCATCCGCCGTCGCCACGCTGACCGAGTCATCGGCCGGGAACACTTCGACCTCATCGCCATGCCACTGAGTGAGGTACTGATGCATGGTCGATGGTACGCAGCAGTTGGCATGAATCCAGTCGCGTTCGAGTAGCAAGCTGTAGGCACCTTTACTGTCGATCACGAAAAAGGTGGTAAGCAGTGTCTTCTTCCCCATGTTAGCTCGACGTTGATTGCCCCCCGAGTGTTGGAAGAATTGCCCCAGAAATCCTTGAGCATCAGATCAGTTTCTATTAGATCATCGGGACCCTTGCCTAGCTTGCGGAATGTAGTGTAGGGCATGAGATTGACAGTGGCACCACCGTCCACCAACATCTTCGTCATGGGCATGCCGTCGACATAACCTTTGAGATAGAGGGCCTTCAGATGTCGATTCTTGGCTGGCTTATCAAAAGTAGCTTGCTGTGCGAGCACTAACTTGGCCACTCCGTCTTCTGATCCCGAATCGTCTGAGTCGGACTCGGTATCATACTTCTTGGCTCTGAACTCTGCAGGCAGCACGAACACCATCTGTGCATCGGCTACAGCCTTTCCATTATTTTGTGGAGGCTTCTCGCGCCACACCTGTTTGGCACGCCCCTCAGCTTGGAGCTCTCTGTTTCTGAGCCGCTGCACCCGGCACCTTTGGCTCCTAGTTAGATCACCCGGGCACCACTGATTCTCTTGCTAAACCGGCTGTCGGCGTTCAACTACCGCTTCACCAAGCCGATCACGCGAGTTCCTTTTTTCACGCCGATCCCACGGGCTGTGGGGGCTCCCCAGCCTTTGATGCACAGACCGGCGGTTGACCTGGGACTGCCTGTACTCTCGGTACTGACTGCCTGTACTCTCGGTACTGATCGCTGCATTCTAGGCAGTTGCGCAGCGTTGGCAGTCTCAAGCCTTCATTCCAGCAGTGTCGGAAGAATGGGCAATGCCAATGATCCTCCTCACCTCCCCGGTGGCGGGCCATTTCTTCGTGATAGCGCGCCTCTTCTTCTTCACGGAGCCACCTGTGGTACTCCTCTTCTTCGCGCTGCAGCCACCTCTGATGATCTTTCTCTTTCTGTCGCCGCCACTTGTTCAGAAGGTGCTGGTGCGTGGGCCTCCTGCTCTTGGTGCCGCTGGATTCTCCTTGCTCCGGCTGCCTCTGATTCTACTCCCTCCTTCCTTTGATCAGCGCCAGCTCCTCAGCTGTGATTTGTGCATCGGTATCAACTGAGGAGTTCTTCTTGGCCCGTTCGGGAATGGGAATTAGTCAGAGGATTCGCGATCTGGACCATGTTCTGCCCTTTCGGGAATGAGAATTTGTCGATCTTCATCTTCCCCTTGGGAGGAGCCTCAAATTTCAACAAACCGCGCCTAATAGCATTCTGGATTGCTGCTTTGAAATTGCGGCAGTTGTTTGTAGAGTGTGAGGTGAGGCCGTGGTACTGGCAGAACGGTTTTCCCTGCAAATCTTCAGGAGATGGCTTGACGTAATCAGCTGGGAAGGTGATGTGCCCTGCACTGACTAACAGGTCGAAGAGCTTGTCCAGCTTGCGCGTGTCAAAGTCGTATTGACCTTCCGTGCTCCAACCCTTCGGTACGGCCATGGGCTTTGTCCCCCATTTGAGCTCAACAGCAGCCACTTCTTCATTCTCTCCATCCTCTGAGTCAGAATTGCAGACTTAGGCCTGCTTGTATTTTGATTCCTTCTTGAAACTCTGGGCCTGCTGTTCTAATGCGGCCACCCTCTGCATCACTTCGCTGATGCTATTGAAGTTGGTGCCCACAAGCTTCTCTTGGACGTGTGGGAGCAACCCACTGACCACTATCTTGGCGAGCTGCTTGTCGTTCAGGTTCAAAGAGTAACACATGTTCCTGGTCTCCCTGAATCGCTTGATGAAAGCCGATCCAAGTTCATTCGGCTTTTGGCGCATGTTGGTGAGATCTGTGATGTCTTTCTCCCCAGTGCCAGAGAAGAAGTAATTATGGAGTTTAGTCTCCAGATCTTCCCTGCCTTGAATCGAGCCAGGCTCCATAGATGCAAACCAGCTAAACGCCGGCCCCGTCAGTCATAGCGGAAAGAGCCGGACCCTGTGAGCTACCTCATACGAAGCTTCGTTGAACTGGGTCAGGTAACGGCTGATGTGTTCCATGGTGGTGATGTCGTCCTGCCCACTGAACTTGGAGAAGTTGGGTAAGCGATACCTGGGCGGCAATGTCATTCGGTCGTACCACTCGGGGTAAGGGCGCCTGTACTTGATTCTAGTCCCGGTTTTCGGCTATAAACCGAACGTATCACGGAGCATGGCACTCATCTGCTCCAGCAGCTGATTGTTGGGTGTCTGGGCGTACCCACGGATGCGGCGCTGCCTGAAGGTCTTGATATGTGATTCCCTCATGGTATCCAGGAGTTGGGTTGGCCATGTCTGCCACCGGCGTATTTCCAGCTGTCAGGTTCACCACTGACGAGTTCATCGAGTTCGCCGACTGTCCAGTGGCCTGCATGAAAGCGGCGAGCTCCTCCGGAGTATGATCTTTGTATAATCTGGGAGAAGCTGCTATTTTTTGAGCCTAACCGGCCGCAGTGGCACCCTGCACTGGCGTTTTCAGCTGGCTCAGCTGTTGCGGTGAGGAATTGGAGGTCCTTGCCGCTGCTTTTGGATCTGCATCCTCTGCGGGTATGTTGAAGTAAACCAGACCCAGACACTCCCAATCCTTCCATTTGAGAACAGTCTTCATGATGTTATAGAATGTCTGTAGGAAGGATTTATGGTGATGGCCGACTGCTGAATAGGCGGCCTCCCAGGTTGCTTCTTCCAGCATCTGCTTGAGGTCGGCCTTGCACTCCTCTTCACATTTATCAGAATGGCCGTCCATGATCCATCTCGAGAATGCATTCTTCTTCACTATAGAGCCATCACGTTGCTTGCTGATTGAAAGCAGGCAGGCATCATCGAATTCCTCAACAATCTTGTTCAGCACTGCCGCGTCCTCCTCACTGAGATCTTCGACCCTGACCCTGAGGACACCGTCATCCCTGGAAGGGCCGTCCGCCGCAGCCTTCCCTTTTGCCATGGTCTTCAGTGAATTGTCCCACCGAGCGTGCCAAAAAGTGTGTTGGCGCAAAAAGTGGTTTCCTAAGCCCAACACACCAGCGAAGCCGGAAACGACCCTTGAAGGCAGTAGAGCTCTCGCAGATCCAGCTAGCTTCGAACCCGGTCTGAGAGTGCCGGTAACACCCAAGCGTGCCAGTCAATTTGACCTGCAATTGACAAGGAAAAAGATAGTAATCAGTAATCACAGGGCGGAACTAACCGGTATGTCCAGGTAGTTCCAACTGTATGGCTCGAAGAGCCGATGTATGGGAGATCGACTAGAAAGCCGATTCCGTCATGTTATGAACCGATTGTAGCGAAACATGCATTATAGCTCAAGTTAACCGATTCAGACATGAATTCAATGACATATACTTGCATTAGACGGAAATATGCTATAAAAGATGTAGTCACAGCAAGCTGACATGATCATAAGGTGTCTCAATGTAAAACAAGAAGAAATCGGCTATTTCAGCCGATTTAGTGTATACGAGTAACATACAAGCCTATAAAGCAAACAATGTTTCAACTCTCCGGCTAATAGATCTAAATCACAATCTTGCAACAGTGGAGATCGAGCGGATCGAGGCAGTCATGATGAAGTTACAACTTAAATCCGTTAACCTTTGAATCTAGACAATGTTTATTTTATTACTTGAGTGCGACCCGTATCTAATCTAGATCCAAAATACAACCGGCTGGTGCAAAGCATTCTATATTATCAATATAAAACAATGGCAAACATAATTCGTTGAACATATAGATCTATTAGATATAAGCCGACGCATATGGATCAAGACGGGCAAATTGATGATTGCTTTAAATAATAAACAATAAACATAAGCAACATCGGTAACTTAATGAATCCAGTTAAACTGCCAAATTTAACTAGAGCTGATAGCTAATCCATGCATGCAAACTGTCTCAATCTATAGCCTGTCCACCGGATGACATTAACTAATAGATTAATCAAGCAAACAAACACGAATCGATAACTAATCCGCGCGTGAAAACCGTCCTAATCTGCATCTCGCCCACCGGATGACGGTTAACACAGATTGATCGGGTAAACCAGCGTGAATCATCCTTGACTCACTATGCTTCCCGCGTCCACCGGATGACGCCAAAGAAACAGAGCTTAGCAAGGACCCTGGTCCGCTATACTTCCGCGTCCACCGGATGACGCTAAAAAGACATAGTTTAACAGGGGGTTGACGATACTTACAAGCAAGCTTGCGTCCACCGGATGACACCCAGCCTGGATAAAGTAACTCGCCGGACTCGACTGACTCTAGGGTTTGGTGGCCGGAGCCGAAAGTTGTGTTGTATTGATTGTTGTTGTATCTTTTACAATGGCTGAGTGCTTATATTTATACCCTGAGCATAGGTAGAGTCCTAGTCGAATTACAACTTATTAATAGATAAGGAAACCAACAAACTATCCTATATCTAAGGTAACTTGGAGTCCCATCTTCCCTTTCATAACGGACTCCAACCGTGATCGCATCTTGGCGGCGCGGACTCTGGATGACGTCACCAATACCGACGCTGCATGCCTCCTGTCACCTTCGCCCGATAACCGATTCACCGTGCAATCGGCTATTTCCTTTCTTCCGCTGGACGGAGTCTGCTTCCGAAATCGGCTATCTTCCTCTAGTATCGGCTATCGGCTCCCAGCCCAAAATTTTGTGTATTTCTTTGCCGCTATACCATTGGCCAGATCTTTCCTTTCTGGGGCAAATTTACCAAATTTTGGTGTAAACAAGGCCTCACCCCCGAGAGCTAGCCTTGACTTCCCGACATGTGGCGGCGGTCTGAACGGCTCCGAGAGGGACGACAGCGGCTACCGAGCAACTCCGTCTACGACACCCGACCAAACCGCACCCAAACAATGCGCAAGGAAGGGAGGAGATGGGCTTCATGACGAATCGGGGTGTGGTGGCTCGGTGGCTATGAATTTGGCCACGGACGACGAGGTGGTTTCCGGCGGCCGCTCAGGATGGAATGGAAAACGGAGGGGGCTCGTCGTCTTAAAGGGCAGAGGGAGGAGGGGATAAGGTTGGGGCAAGGTCCGGGGCCCCCGAGCAACGCATACGCGACGGCGACAAAGCCTCTGCCGGCCGGACGGCGGCAGCGGGCGGCGCGGCACGCGCTGTACGAGCCGGAGAAGAAGAACCGGGGGGCCACCCTAGCTGCAGTGTAGGCCTAATAGGTCAAAAGCTAGTTCATTCGAATTGATCCCCACCCCGGCCGATACAAAGGAAACAATGAATACCAAAGTTGTAGATAATTTTATGTAGATAATTTTTTCTTTTGACACCAAATTCAAATTCGGTCAAATTTTCAAACTACAGAAAAGGGGGTAAAAGTAGGGTTTGAATTTTAAACTGAAATTTTAAAATTACTTTTGATTTTTCTCAACAACTAGAAAAATGGTCAAAATAAAAGTTATTCCTCTCGTTGAGATCTACAACTTTTATTAAGGAAGTTTTATCAGATTCTCAATATTTTTGAAATTGAAGTTTCAAATTTAAATTTCAACATACTAATTTGAGTTTAATTTGAATTTCTGTAGTATAACTTCAAAATCTCCAAAAATAACAGTTGTTCCATTTTAAAATATCTACAACTTTCATTAAGACTCTTTCATTAGATTCATTATAGATTTTGAATTAGGGTTTGAGGTCAATTCTAGGGCTTAATTTGATTTCTTATTTAATTTTTATTTTTGCCATTTAATCAAATGCTTAATTACACAATCCACCACATGAAATCAAAGCACTCTAGTGACCCTAAGCACAATCATATGCAGATGCTTAAATTTAAACATAATGACATGGCAGGTTAATTACTTTGTAATGCCAGAGGTGTTACAGACATTAATAGTTTCTTCAAGGCCTAATGCTCGGCCAAAAAAAAAAAACCATAGGATTGCAGAATTGTCACGTAATGCTCCTAATCAAAAAGCCAGAAGGCTAAGGGATTTCCTTTTCTTTTTGGTATTCAATCAAATTGCAAGTGCCCATTAAACTTTTAGCGCATGTTTCATCATCATCGGGAGTTTAAATTCTGGCAATAAACTTAGCCAAATACAAATTATAGGCACACTATATAATGCATGATGATTTGAACCGCAGTGACACATTCTAATGACATTAATATTTGACTGAATTCTAGCCAAAATTTGATCAAAAGGCATGAAGTTTAAACAAATGAACTATAGCTTGGTAGGTTTAAACAAATTTGATCAAGAGGGCATGGATTACTCACATTCCTCTTCAAGGTCGAATGAGGCAAGGTCATAGACGCGGGAGAACCGGGTGTAGTAGGCGCCCCCTGCTTGGGATCGTAGTCGAGGATGCGCTTCATGGCTTATGATCGACGAGCGGCAAGCGCCGGGCCATACTGCCTCTGAAGCTCCTTAAGCCTCTGCCGCCACTCATCCTGCTTCTTATTCACCTCAACAACAACCTCAACCTCATCATCATCATCATCATCATCATCATCCTCATCATCAAAATCCTCCTCCTCATCATCGTCAGATTCCGGCGCCTCCATCGAGATCTGGTGCGCCATCCACCTCACCCTCAACGCAGTTGCCGCTCGCTCAGCCTCGGTCTCGCCTAAAGGATTCGAGCTCGCGACATCCCTCGGCAGGGTCGGCATGGACCCGACGAGGTTCGCCATCGATTCGCCGGCGCCGTCGCCGATGGGGAAGGAAGGTGAGGCTAGGGTTTCCTGAGTCGGGAAACCGATTCGATCGATCACGACCATTTAGTAATGTAAAAATATATCGTTGAAGAGAAAGGACAGGGCTCTGGGCTCTGGGCTGGTCGGTGAAAGAACGGCCTGGTCCAGATTTTCACGCAGATCTATTAAGGATTGGCCCATGTTTTTTAAAAAGGATTGGCCCATGACCAGATGTACGCCAACCTTTCTTCTTCTTCTTTTTGAAACAATGTACGCCAACCATGCCTTCAAAAAAAATGTACGCCAATCTTTCAACTCCAGGACAACTGTACAAACTTAAAGTATCGATGAGTTTCCCCCTAAAAAAAGTATCGAGTTGAGGGCTAAAAAATAATTCTTATCCTAATAATAATAATAATAATAATAATATAATCTAAGAAACATTACAAAAATATAGTCATGTAGACAATTTAAAGGCACATTATAGTCATATAGCCAACTCAAAGGCACATTGTGTCTCAAAAAATCATAACATTCTTATACAAACTCAGGTGAAGATATCATTCTTAGGAAAAGTCTACATCAACCCCCCAACCTATCGGCACTAGACTAGATCACACCCCAACCTATAAAACTGGGTACTTAACCCCCTCACCTTTGCAAAATAGTTCAAATAACCCACTACGGTGGTTTTGCTGGGTGGTTTTGCCATGTTGGCGCGTTGAGGTGGATATCGATGCTGATGTGGACGATTGATAAGTGGACCCCGCTCGTAAATGTTGCCTCTTCTCTCACTTATAGGTGGTCCCCACCCGTCATCTCCTATCTCCTACCTCCGGTTCCTTCCGTCAATTAACTAGCTTAGGTTTGGGTGCTCAATTCACATGGGAAGAGAAGAGACGAAGAGGGTTGGCACACCTAGTAGGTGCTCGTCACCAGCAAAGTGCCCAGTTAAGACTAGGAAAAGGGCCAACGAGACTGGGGCACCTGGCATAGCCCGACGCATCCTCCAGAGCAGAGCACCGGTAATAGCAGGGCAAGGAGATCACTGCGGCGCCAGAGTTTGTACTAGTGACTGGAGAAGAGAATCATCATCTAGGAAGAAGCGAATGAGAGCAGTGCAGTGGAAGCCGCGTCAGGCGTCACTCGTCAGCTGGCTCCGCACAGATCCCAGCCCCTGCCGACATTGATTCCAAGGGGGACCGTTAGGAGGCAGCACCATAGAGATGCCGGCCTAGGAGGCCCGAAAGGCCTCTCCGTCGCTGCCTACCTCCCCCCACCTCCACTCCCTCCCCTTCCCAATAGCGCGCAAGAGCCGGCGCCGGAGTGCCTGCCACGTAGCCACCGTCGCCACCTCCAGTGTCGAGTTCGCGGCCAGGGGATGGCTACCCCGTCTTCCTCGCGCGCACCTAGCCTGCTCTGTCGGAGTAGATTTCAAGTGAGCTTTCATTTGCTTCTTCCAATAGCCATAGCTAGAACCATCAAACCGAGGTGGCTTGCCCATATGGTTGATTAAGTTGTTGTGAGCCATTCTTGACACCGAAGGATGTTAAGCATTGCAACAACGGTGACCACGGCTTCGATACCAATTGATAGGTCCAAGGTAGGCTAGAGGGGGGTGAATAGCCTAATTAAACTTTCTACAAACAATACTTGATCAAGAGGTTAGTATAACAAATGGCGAAGCGAATTATACACTAGCCTAAACAAAAATTCAAGCCAACCTAACCGTTCTACTTAGAATCTCTAGGAGCACACAATCTAGCCTAGGTTGCAACTACTTACTTCTAGGTGAACAAGTAAACTACAAAGACTACAACTACACAAAGTAAGTGCACAAAGTAGAGAGCTATATGTTTATAGAGGTAATACCACCGAGTAGAGTAGATAACCAATCACCAATGGAAATACCAATACACTCGAAGGTGATGGTCACAAGAAGTCCAAAGATCAACACAAGAGAACACCAATTTATCCCCGAGGTTCACGTGCTTGCCGACACACTACGTCCTCGTTGTGTCGACCACAACACGGTGGTTCGGTGGCTAATTGACAACCAATGTCAAGCTCAACAAATGAGCGCCACAAGAACCTACCACGAGAAGGGTAACTCAATGACACGAGCAATCCACTAAGGTTACCTTTGGCTCTCCGCCGGGGAAGGCACCAGACCCCTCACAAGATCACCGGGAGTGGCCGGAGACAATCTCCAACTCCGCCAAGCTCCTCCACTGCTCTAAGCCATCTAGGTGACAGTAATCACCAAGAGAAATGAGAGAACTCCGCAGCAAACACGATCAACAAGTGCCAATCGATGCAAAGATCAAAGCAATGCACTTGGATCACCACTAGCTCACAATGGATGGGATTTATGCAATCTAAGTGAGTGAGAGTGTTATGAGAGTGCTCAAGGGGTGTAGCAATGAGTTAGGGAGCCAAGAGAGTGTGTTAGAACCGGCCATGGTGAAAGGTCCTAAATGGCTAGAGGGGGGTGAATAGCCTATAAAAATTCTACAACCAACAACTCAAGCAAGAGGTTAGATAAATAATAAGCGAAGCGAATTCTTGTGCTAGCCTACTAAAAATGCAAGCCACCTAACCGTTCTAAGCTATAGTATCTATTTCACACACGTGATGCTAAGTTGCTACTTCTACTCTACTCCTAGGTGAGCAACTTAAGCTAACAAGCTACACAAGAGTAAGTGCGGGAATGTAAAGAGTAGAGAGAGTGAATCTTATACCGCCGATGTAGTGATGAGATAAGTACCAATAGGAACAATCACAATAATTAAGAAATCCTCGGCAAGAGATTGACACAATGATTTTTACCGAGGTTCACTTGCTTGCCGGCAACCTACGTCCTCGTTGTAGTGATACACCCACTTGGAGGTTCACGGCAAGCTACGTCCTTGTTGTAGCGATACACCCACTTGGAGGTTCACGCCCTAATGGGCATCACACGCCAAACCCTTCTGTAATACCCTGGGTATTACAATTTAATTAATCTGTCATATCATCATATTTAAACTTGAGCATTTGCATATGATCGTGCTTAGGGCCTAGAGTGATTTGTTTTCAGCTAGTGATTGAGTGTGTAATTAAATCCTTAATCAAATTCAAAATAAAAATTTAATACAAATTAAATTAAGCCCAGAGTTGGCCTAAAATCCTAATTCAAAATCTATCTTGAATCTGATAAAGGTGTCTTAATAAAAGTTGTAGAGCTTTTCAAATGGGACAACTTTTATTTTTGGATATTTTGAAGTTATATTATAAAAATTCAAATTTAACTCAAATTACTATATTGAAATTTACATTTGAAACTTCAATTTCAAAATATTAAGAATCTTCAAAAACTTCCTTAATAGAAGTTGTCAAGCTCACTGAGTAGAACAACTTTGATGTTTACCAATTTTCAAGTTGTTGAGAAAAATCAAAAGTAATTTTAAAATTTCAGTTTGAAATTCAAACCTTACTTTTACCCCCTTTGCTGTAGTTTAAAAATTCAGCCGAATTTGAAATTCTTGTCAAAAGCAAAAATGATCTACACAAAATTCTCTGCAACTTTGGTATTCAACACTTTCTTTGATTCGGCCGGATTGGACATCTAATTGAAATCATAGAGCTTTTGACCTAGGGGGCTACTACTGTAGCTACGGGGGGGTCCCCTGTTCTTCTTCCGCCCGTACGCGGCGTGCGCGCGGCGCGCGCCGGTCGTCGTCCGGCCGTCGTCGTGTCGAGCTCGGGGGGGGGGGGGGGACCCGGACATGTCCAGACCTTACCCTCTCCTTCCCGGGTTCGTTTAAAGGCGTGGCGCATCACTTCTTCTCCTTCCTCCTCCGTTCCCCCGCTCCGGTGAGCTCTCGGTTCTCGGCCGAATTGCCCACCGTCGAACCACTACTGCCCAATTCGTCATACCCACGAGCTAGACATCTCCTGGCGCACCTTTTGGACCCGGCCCGGCCACTGTTCGTCATCGGAGATCAGCGTACGGCGTGATTTTCTCCCTCACGGACGGCGGAGCGCTGCCGTGGTCCGTCTCTCCGAGAACAGCTCGCCTCGGTGAGCTTATTCTCTTATTGCGGAGCGTTCCGGAGTCCCTGTCCCTTCTTGAGTCTCATGAGTTAGGCGGTTTTGCTTTTGGTTTACAGTGACCGCCGGAACGACGACCTCGCCGTTGGAGCTCGTCGCCAAACACACTGCCTTCGTCCACCGTGCCTCTCCGGTCGCTCTCTGCCCCGTCCAGCTAGTACACTAGCCTTTGGTGAGCTTCTTGGTAACCATCGTCTCGTCGGTAGAGCATTTTGGTCCTCGGTAGGCCGGGGCGCGGCCGCGCCGCCGTGTCTCCTCCGCCGCGGTTGCGGCTGGGCGCGGCACCGTCGACGCCTCGTCCGTTTAGTTAGGTCCGAGGGTCCACTAGGTCTAGGAGCACGTGTGGGTGTCCTCGGTTGTGCCGCTGGGGTCGCCGGCGGCGAAGGTCGCGTCGGGCCGCCGCGCGCGTGCTCGAGCAAGCGCTCGGTGGGAGGTGGGAGAAGGATCTGACAGGCGGGGGCCGCCTGTCAGTCTCCTCCGGTGGCGCCAGCAGCGCGGGCAGGCCGGCTGGGCTGTAATTGCCGCTGTTGGGCCGTGGTGGGCCGAATGGCCATTTCAATTTTCCCAAGCGATTTTCTATTGCCTTTTCATTTTAATTAAAATGAATAGTGTTAGCTTTTAATCTTTTTGTGTGGATTAATCTACTACACCAAAAATTTATGAAAATATTTGTAGATACTCTCTGTGATGTGTAGAATTTAATAAAAATATTAAATATAGGATTTGAGTGTTTTCTATATTAATTAAAAATCAGCACATTAAATGATAAAAGGAACTTTGATGATTTTTAATAATTTCTATGTTGTTCCTAAAATCATGAAATTTATTGTGCCACTGTTTGGTACTGAAATCTATCTGTTGGTGGAAATTGGCATCAAATGGAAATAGTTAAATATTTATTAAATTATATGTTGGTTTAAATGATTAATAATAGGAATAGGAAATGGAATAATTATTGAATGGTGTGATTTTTGGTTTGATTGAGATTCTAGGTCAATCATCTTTATGACCTAGGGCATTGTGAATTAGAGTAATCATGGCTAGCCTATGGTAGGATCTTGATCATGTGTGTGCAGTACTTATCATTTAAATTTTATCTGTCATTTCATGTGCATCACATTCATACATTCATTCATTGCAAACGTGTAGTGACCGAGAATTCGGAGGTAAAGTCTGAGGGTCCATCGGAGGAGACTGCTTAGGAAGTTGTGCAAGGATTTGATATTAGTGGTACCAACCCGGACCCGACACTCTACACAATCCAAGGCAAGCCCTGGTGCATTTGCCCTCTTCTTGTTGTTTCAAAATATTTATTACTTGAGTTAATTAATTGCATTAGGTCAATAGGAGTTGGGTGAAAACCAATTGATGCATTTCCATCCTTGAATACCTGACAATACTGGAGAACCTGATTTATTTAAAGGTATTGCAAAATGCTTAGTCCTGCTAAATGATTAGATTTGCAAAAACACTATTTTCAACTGTGAGGATACAAAATGAATGAATCACTTCATGGGACTGGTTTTGTCCTTGTTGGTTGGTAGTGTTCCTAGCTAGTTCATTGTCATCAACGGGGATGGTTTTTCCCGTTTGGTTGGCCAACTGTTTGGGTTAGAGTCCCAACTTTCGTCGCCATCGGGAAATGGATGTAAAAACCGGGTAGTTATCAGTGTACTTGGGTTAGAGTCCCAATGCATGGTTTCTAACGAAAAAATATTAGGGACCGTTCGTTGTCAGGCCTGCTGTGATCAAGACTTTGCAACTAGCCACATACTACGGAAAGCCTCTGACTCCGGTGGCTCTACTGCTGGAACCGACAACCACGCACTGGGAGTGGAGAGATGGCGAGAGTAGCATGTACCCTCGTTGCCGTCGTGCCTGGAGACGAGAGGAGTACTGTGCTCTCAGGTGGCGCAGGACCGGTTCTGGGGTATGAAAAGCCGTGGTAGGCGGGGTTGGCGTATGCAAGCTTAAGTGCTACATACGGAGTGTGGATAGGGATCCCCAGCTGGGTATTAATCGATTTGAATCGTCATTGCTCCTCGGTTATGGAGACTTGATCCTCACACCTACAGTGAATAGTGGTTCAGAACTAGGATTGTTTTTTAATGGATAAAGCAGATGAAAGAATGATGATATATGAGAAAGAACTTGGAGATATGGTTAACGATGAATTGCATTATTGAAATAAAATATTGAGATGGGACTAGTAATGCTTTTCCGCATAACTCTTGAACTCTTGCTAAAGCCTTACCTTGACTCCCCCTCAGCCTGCATTCCTGAGTCTAATTTTACACTTTTAGTCGGGTAAGTCTTGCGGAGTACCCCATGTACTCAGGGTTTGTTAACCCCGTTGCAGGAGGGCAGCAGGAGACCGACGTTTGTCTCGCTCCGTGCTGCGTCACCATCGTCCAGGAGAGTGAAGAAGATTAAGGTTAAACCCTTGGGCAGGGTTCGTGTAATATTAATCTATCTATCATACTGTTGATCCAACCGCTACTGCTACCCTTTTAAATTTATGGTCTGTAATAACTGCACTTAATTCTATTCGAACACTGGTCTGTAATATTAAGTATTATTTACTCTTCCGCAAATTTTACTCTGATGTATTTTGTTATGAAATGTTGTAACTCTGTAATGGCTTCGCAATGGGATCCTGTCGGAGATAACGGGTGCTTATGTAGCCCGGCAGAGCCTGCCTAGGTCAACTGGAACACGGGCCCGGCTGTCAGATGTCATTAGTGACGTTGACAGGTGCCTGTGGGCCACGTGATTTAGGCGGTTCTGTTACACCTTCTCAAGGGTGCCGCACAACCAACACAAGATGGGGATCCACAAGCTACGAGCTATCCACTAAATTAGCCTTTTGCGATCTCCCGCGGGGAAGAATCAAAAACCCCTCACAACTTCACCGATCGGAGGCGGAGACAATCACCAACTCCCCTCAACGATCCTCGCAGGTCCAAGCCATTTAGGAGTCGGCAAACTCCAAGAGTAACAAAAGAAACCGCTGCGAAAGACAACTACCAAGTGCCTCTAGATGATCTCAATCAATGCAATGCACTTGATGCTCTCCAAACTCACCAAATGCTGATCACAATCAAGTAGGATGAGTGCGAGTGGAGTGGGAAGGCTCACGAGCAAGTAGGAGTGATTAGAGTGGCCAAGAGTTTCTCCCCAAACTGGCCAAAGGGCTATTTATAAGCCCCTCACAAAATTGTAGCCGTTAGAGTCTCACTGCGTACTGTCGGACCGAAACGAACGACACCGTTGGACTAATTCGCATGGTCCGACGCCTCAGATGGTCGCCACATGTCCGGCAACGTTTGAACTCGACCGTTGAAACACAACGGCTCTATTCTCGCGCCAAAACAATCGTCGGACGGTAGGCCGTCGGACCAAAGCTCACGGTCCGACGCTCTACACGAAACCATCGTCATACTGAACTGCAGAGGGCCGTCGGACTAATGAAACCGATCGTCCAACGCTTCCAGTAAGGTTCCACAGCACTAAAACTGCGTGGACTCCGTCCGACGCCTGCCGTCGGACTATCCAGCACGATCCGACGCTCTACAGTTCACCACGCATCGTTTTACCGTTGCTCCGCACCGTCGGACAGAGCGGGAATGGTCCGACGCCCTCAAACGCAGCATCCGACGCTCTCAGAATGAGCAGGACAAGTGTTAGCCGTCGGACCAAGGCTAATGGTCCGACGTTCTGTGACAGCACGGTCCGACGCTAGTTTTTCTATTGTAACGTTTCCGAAATTCGCGGAAGAGAGGACCAAACCCTCTCTAACCCTCAAACTTCACCCCGTTCCAAAGTGTGTTAACACTCCAAAGTGTCTCTCACTTAGGTGCACGTGTGTTAGCCTTTTCAAAGAGTTTTCCATGGGTCAAGTTAGTGTCACTAGCATCTATATGCATATGCAATGATCATGAACTCCAAGTGGCACTTGATAACCACATTTCATCAACGATTTTTCCCCTCTTGATAGTACGACTATCTATCCTAAATGTGATCACTCCCTCTATGGTGTCTTGATCACCAAAACCAAAAGAGCGCCTATTGGTTATACCTTTGCCTTGAGCTCCCGGTTTCTTATCAACTTTCTTCTCATCTCTTGATGGACCTTGTGGACACCTTTGATGATGGACTTATACCATTTGCATGGATGCCGTCATTACCCTTCACTTGTGGCCTCCACGGATCCGGTCCTTTGTTACATCTTGTTTGCTAATTGTTCTCATGAAACACTTAGAGCACACTATTAACAAACTAGGTTTCATCAATTACCCAAAACCAAACATGGGCTTTCAATCTCCCCCTTTTTGGTAATTGATGACAACTTTTACAAAGATATGAAATGAAATCCAAGTTTGCACTTTGGTAGTATTAGCTCCCCCTACATATGTGATTCCTTGTGTTTGGTTCAATTTTTCACATATGTATGGATTTGAAAGTTTGGGTGAGCTACCACTATCAAATGATGCTAAGGTATATAGAATGGACCTTTGAAGTGTGATACCATCGGAGTTGCGGAATTATACCATCCTTAGCACCATAGTTTACTAGTCATGCATCACAAACTCAAAATACCTCGTGAGATCAAAATTTAAGCAAGAGAGGTACTTTGTATGATAAGTAAGTACTATGCATGCTAGTTTGTCAAACACAATTCAAATCCTATTTCTAAGCATTACACCAATCAAGCAAGTCATAGGAATTAAAATTTTCAACAATGCAACAATTCATATGTTAATGCACACACAAATGCAACATCTTATTCATGAGCTTGCTCCCCCTACTTGTGTGCTTTCAAATTTTTAATTGACCCCTTTCCTTTCTTATCTTTGTGACTTTCTTCTCCCCCTTTGTCAACAATCACCAAAAATGGTGCAAATTATGGGAGTATCAAGTCAATAAATGGGATTTAGTTCATTTTCACATTGGTTCAATCTAGATCACTTGCCTAGAATATGTAACTAAGTTTGATCCAAGGACAAGCTTCCTCACACCTCACTAGTAGGGTTATCTTGACCATGTTAAGTTACACATCATGAGCTCATGTTCTAGATTCAACACTAGGTTTGCAAGCCCATCAATATGGCATATGCTACCACTTGATCATACAAGCATAAAGAACAAAAGTGGTACCTGTTGGCGCAAAAAGTGGTTCCCTAAGCCCAACACACTAGCGAAGCCAGAAACGACCCTTGAAGGCAGCAGAGCTCTCGCAGATCCAGCTAGCTTCGAACCCGGTCTGAGAGTGTCAGTAACACCCAAGCGTGCCAGTCAATTTGACCTGCAATTGACAAGGAAACAGATATAATCAGTAACTCAAGGTGGAACTAACTGGTGAGTCCAGATAGTTCCAACTGTACGGCTCTGTAACACCCAAAAATTTGCATCAATTTAAAATAGGGGAAAACAATTTAATCGTGCTATTGCATAATCATTTAATTTAGGGAAATAATAATTTTTCACAAATATAAAATCAAACCTAGGTCATACACATGTATGATGCATTCATGCTGGAGCATTTCTTCTTTGTACTGTTGTAGCTTATTTGAATTTTTCAAATGTTCAAAACAATGATTCAAATTCTATTTGAAAAATGGGTTGGAAAATAGAAAAGGAAAATAGCAAACCCCTCCTCCCTTCCTTTTGGCCCGAGGCCCCAGTCCCCCTCTTTCCCCCGGCCTGCTCCCTCCCTCTTCTTTCTATTGGGCCGAAGCCAGCGCGCCGGCCCAGCTAGCAAGCTAGCCCAGCCAGCAGCAGCGCAGCAATCCCCCTCCCTTGCCTTCTCTGAGGCTGATAAGCCGGGCCCGCGTGGCAGTCCCTTCCCTTTCCTTCTACTTCGCGGGCATCCAGAACAGAGCACCGCAGCCGCGTCCTCCTTCGCCGCACCCTTCCTCTCTCCCTGCGGCTGCCAGTGGACCCTAACCCCCCTGTGCCGCTGACCCGAGGGACCCGCAGGTCAGCGTCGTCCCTCCGCGCTTCCCCCTTGCTGACCGAGCGGGACACGGCGATGAAACGAACTCGACCGAGTTCGTCGGAGAGCCGGACTCCGATCCAATCCCCTATCTCCTCGCGCCTTGGGTGTATATAAGCTCAGGCGAACCCCTGCTGCCACCACCATGCAACCCTAGTAGCTGCCGCCTCTCTGCCCACGCACGAACAGAGCCGCCGCTTGAAGCTTTCCGCCGCCGGGAGCAATTCAGGCCGATTCGTCGTGGTATCGTCCCCGCAAGCACCTCTCGGAGGTTTGTATTGAATCTGCGAACACACCGAGCGATTTTCCTCCTTGATTCGTGCTCTAACACCGCCTCTCCACCGTCGCAGTGACTCGTCACCCGCCGGACCTCGTCAACGACCACTCCCGAGCCGATTTCCGTCCAGGATTTTGCCCTAGGTGAGCTCGCGGATGCTCCCTCTCTCTCCCGCTGCCTTTCCCGATCCGTTTCATGCACCGTAGACCGAATTCGCGTTCACCGGCGAACTTCCGGCCATGGCGCCGCCGTGCGCCCTCTGCTCCGGCCAGGAGCACCGCCGGCCGCCCACCCGATCTAATCTGGCCGTCGATTTTAAATCGGACGGTCCACAGAGCACCGTACCCCTTCGGCTGGCAGTTTTATTAAAAACCCCCTGCAGTTTTAATGTTAATCCCCGCGGTCCTATTACGTATTATTCAGTTTACGCTTTCCGAATTAGAATACGCATTTGTCTCGGTTCAATTAAAAAGCTGTTTTCTGATTTTACAGAATTGCCACTGATTTTCATTTGATCATAAATATCACGTTTTAGATCCGATTTGAACGATTCAAATTGCGTTAGTTTCATAATTTTATAATCTATCAGATAATACCACTGCTGCATATATTACTCACTAATAAATTTCGAGGTTATATTTAATCCATTATTTATCTATTGTAAATCTTGTTTAATTCATAACTCTCTCGTTTTAAGTCCGATTTGCGCGAGCTTTATATCGATGTGATCGTAGCGACGAGTAGATTAGTTTTATAAAGTTTTTAATATATTTTCTCGCTATTGGTGTACTGTTCTAATTATAATACTTGTTTGTATGCATGATTGCCCCTGTATGCGTGTGTGTTGATGTGATGGATCGAGTATAGACGGTGAGCTTTACGTGGGTGATCAAGATCAGTACTTCGACAACCCGGATCACCAGGAGTTTGCTGATCAAGGAAAGTATTAGTATGGATCATCCTTGTTGTCCTATTCACCAAATAAATAATTGCATTTGCATGTGTCTTCCTTGTTAACCATAAGTTACTTCCTAGTTTTGTTATCCTGTTCCTTGCAACCTATGGGATTATGCATATGGTAATTGATGCTAGTGCGTTAATGATATCATGATCATGTAAACTGATTAATTGAATATGCAATAAGGATTAAAAGATGCCTTTTTAGCAACATGGAACTAGGGGATTCGAGCATAGTTTTGTGATGCTCAAAATCCTTCACCTTTGGTAATGATCTATAAGTATGACACCGGGATTGACAGTGCAACTATGAGGGCTACATGGCTCTGGTTTTAGTCAAGTATGGGTACTTTTTCTAGCTTGTTAGAGGTTACCGAAAGGCGTGATGGGACCTGCCGACTCGGGTATAGTGCGGCTCCTGTCCGAGTGTGTATAACCTGCGTGACCTTGTGCCACGAAGAAGGGGGGCTCTACATCTGCTTGCCGGGTTCCTAGCGGCCCTAACTTGTTAGACGGAGTACTTTGAAAGACTTCATAGTGAAACCCTGCTCACTCACCTTGGTAGTGTTATGGGAGTAATTAACCCGAGCAACTGGGAATCACGGCTCATAGTGAAAGTGCACAACCTCTGCAGAGTGTAAAACTGGTATACTAGCTGAGCTCACGGTCACGAGCGGCCTTGGACGTCTTATGGAGTAGTTATCGTTTGGGGTGATGCTTACATGCTGCTAAATCTATTTATTGCTACTCATTAATTATGTTTACTATGATCATGAGAATGGGCTTATTCATTTGTTGCTATCCAACTGCATAAAAGATGATTAATTAAAAGCAACCTGCTGTTAAAACCGTGTCAACCTTTTGAGCCTCATTAACCCATGCTAGTCTTGTTGAGTACGACATGTACTTACGCTTGTTTATTTTTCAATACTCGGTTAAAAATCCCGGATGGGTAACAGATGGTGATAGTGATGAGGACTATCCAGAGGACTACTAGACTTGTGCTTCACCAGTCGACGTCCCTGTGCTATGGAGCTACCATGAGAGTTATCTTTATTTTCCGCTGTGTAATGACTTTGATATTATTCGCTATGTAATAAACATTGGTTATGATACAATTTATGCAATTTGTTGGCTTATGTGTGTGACTGATCTCTGGGCGCACATAAGATTATGCATCCCATTTTATCCTTAAAATTGGGTATGATAAATTGGTGTCAAAGCCGTGTTGACTGTAGGACGCAAGCCTAGTTAGCACTGGATAGCCCTTAGCTTTGTTTACCTCTTTTACTTGTTGTATTAATTTGTTACAAGTTTTTGCTGATATCCTACCCTTGTCCATTGCAAAATTTTGACTTAATCTTAATTCTTGTAGATGGCCAACCTTAAGCGCACTGCTTGCAAGCGTGTCATGCCACCTAAGAGGTACCTGCAGCGCTTCATCTCTGGCGGACGTGTTTCCCGACCGGAGGTACCCGTGGAAGATCCCGTGGAAGACGTACCCGTGGAGGAGCCCCAGCAAGAGGTGCCCGCAGAGGAGCCCAGTGAAGAGCCCTTGGAAGACAGCTCTGAAGACGTACCTATGGAGGACCCTCAGGAAGATGAACCCGAGAAGGTGGAGCCGCAGGGCGACCAGGATTGTGCTGGCGACCATGATGACGGAGATGATGGAGGCGACTCGGATGACTCCGACGACCCCGATGACGATGGCGATGACGATGGAGACCAAGGTGGAAACCCCTGGGTGGGAATGATTCACTATGATCATCATGGTGATGACTACTACCACCCGCTGCTCCTCGACTTGGTGCGCCGCTTCTACCCCAACGCCTCGGTGCTGTACAAGATGGAGCACTGGAAGCACCCAGACTACGCCGACTACTATGAGACGAAGGTGTACATCAAGGAGGGAAGCCAGGTGAAGAATATCCACTATGCTGTCTCCGTTCGACTCTCCAAAGCTGCCGCCATCAAGGATGCCGCACGACAAGCTCTTATGGTGCACCGCCATGAGAATTGGGACATCATCAAGTGGGAGATGCACCGCTACCTTCCCCGCCGCCAGAGTGGCCAAGCTAACTGCAGCATCGCCGGTCCACTTGGAGAAGTGAACGCCGGACTCCACGCTGCCTTGGAGTGTTTGGCCCAGACCAACACCTTTCTGGACCAGACATTGGATGAGCTGAACGCCAGGACTGAAGCTAACTACAGGCTCAGCCGGGCAGTGGATGAGTTGAACAGGCAACTCGGTGTTGGACCCCCTCTGCCATCACCAAGGTGCCCAGCTGAGTCACCGCCAAGGAACCAAGGTGACCATGGAGATGCTCACACCCGCACCAACATCGATCCCTAGAGGAGTTACCCCCCAGTTAGTAGCAAAAGACACTAGTAGCGCAAGTTGAGTCAAGTCGAGTCTAGTTCGTGTCTTGTGAACTTTTGTGCTAGGTTGCTTTTTCTTATGAACAATGCTTGATTTGGAGTTTGTAATAAGTGCTAAGATTGTGGGCATGTCCATAAATCTCTTTTATATAGGTTTGAATTAATGCATAATAGTTGGGTTGATTATCTCAGTTTCCAGCAATGCTGTTTTCAGATCTCTCTGTCTTAGTTATTTTTCCTATTTAATTATATATGACCAAAAATCGTGAAATTTTTTTGTGAAAAACTAGACTTCTGTAGTTTTCTTTGTCCACAAGAATCATCTCAATATCAGTTACGGTTTGGGAGAAACAAATGTCACAAGTCAAAGTTTCTGCGCTGTCTGTTACTCTGGAACAGTTTCGAATCAAATCTGTTTTTGATAAACTTAATGACAGAATTTGGAGAGATGGTCTGAATAAAAGTTGTAGAGTTTTTATCATGCTTTCCAACCATGTATAGCACGTCTCTGTTTGACTTCATAAACTCCAGATATGATTGTTTTTCTACTGTACTGATTGTTGGATCGCGCCCTGAATTTCCTGTTGTAGTCTTTTAAGTGTTATTTTAAAGGAAAAGAATTCTAAACCTCACCTCAATGAATTGAACAGCAGATGGCCAACACTAGGAGGAATGCGAGGAGTGGTGGTGCACCTGAAGACAACATTAACCCACCACCACCTCCGCCACAGCCTAATATGGAGCAGCTGATGATGATGCAAACACAGTTGATGCAGCAGATGGCCCAAAACATTCAACTGCTGCAGCGAAACAATGGCAATGGGAACCCACCTCCACCACCCCATGACAAGAGAAGCGAATTCTTGAAGGGACACCCTCCCACTTTTGACCATTCCAGTGATCCTCTCCAACCTGATGATTGGCTGCGTGCAATAGAAAGGCAGCTGGAGATCGCCCAATGCAACGACGTCGAGAAGGTTCTCTATGCATCTGGGCAGTTGCAGGGAGCTGCTCTGGATTGGTGGGAGTCTTTCCGTTTTGGACGTGCCGACCCCATCTCTTGGCAGCAATTCCGTGAGGGTTTCCGCAATCATCATGTGCCTCTGGGTTTAATGAAGCCGAAGAAGAAGGAGTTTCTTTCTCTGAAGCAGGGAGGTATGCTTGTTGCTGAGTACCATGACAAGTTCATCCAATTGTCGCGGTATGCACCAAAGGAGGTTGAAGATGATGCCAAGAAGCAAGAGCTCTTCTTGGAGGGACTGAATGATCATCTCCAGTACCAGTTGCTCTCCCACACATTCGCCAACTTCCAATAGTTGGTGGACAAAGCCCTGATCATCGAGAGCAAACGCCGAGAGATAGATGAGAAGAAGAAGAAGAGGAAGTTTCAAGGGCAGTCTTCTGGAAGCAACAGCCACTTCCGCAACAACCAGCAGCAGCCTCAGCAGCAACAACGTTTCCAGGGACAGTCTGGGTTCAAGAACAATTTCCAGAATCAACAACGTTCCCAGAACCAGCAGCGTTCCCAGTACCAGCGACAAGGTGGCAACCAGGCGCCACAACTGACTGCTCCCAACAACATCCCAGTGAAGAATGGTGCCCCAACAAGTGCTTCCGCTGCGGCAAAGAAGGACACTTGTCCTACAATTGTCCCGAGAAGCAGAATCCCCAAGCCTCCCAGAAGCAGAACAACCAGCAGAGAGTGCCACCTCACACCGGGAAGGTGAACCATGTGTCGGTTGATACGGCACAGGAGACTCCAGAGGTCATGATGGGTACGTTCAATATCGACTCCATCCCCGCTATAGTTCTTTTTGACTCTGGTGCTTCGCATACTTTCATTGCGCACACATTTGTTAGAAAGCATGGTATTCCCCTTAGTGTCATGAAACATCCTATTATGGTTTCTTCTCCGGGTGGTGTTATGCAAGCTACTCTTCAGTGTCTCCCGATTACTGTCTCATTAAGGGAGGTAGAATTCGAGATAACCCCTACTATGCTAAATACTGCCGGAATTGATCTTATCCTGGGTATGGATTGGATGAAGAAATACAACACGAACATAGGGTGTAAGGAGAAGGTTGTAACTGTCACTACACCAAAGGGAGATGAGGTCCGAGTTGAGGTTGCTCTGCAAGTGCAACAACAAGCCACAGTACATCAGCTCAGAGAAGAAGTGCAGCCGGATAACTCAGTGGTGGATGAGTTTGAAGATGTGTTTCCAGATGAGTTGCCAGGTATGCCGCCTGACCGTGACATTGAATTTATCATTGAGTTGTTACCTGGTACTGCACCTATAGCTAAACGTCCATATAGAATGGGAGTTAAAGAATTAGAAGAACTTAAGAAACAAATTAAAGAACTGTCAGAAAAAGGTTTCATTCGTCCTAGTTCTTCACCTTGGGGAGCCCCGGTTATTTTTGTTGATAAGAAAGATGGTAGTCAAAGGATGTGTGTTGATTATCGGTCACTGAATGAGGTCACCATTAAGAACAAGTATCCATTGCCTAGAATTGATGACTTATTTGATCAGATGAGAGGTGCTTGTGTGTTCTCCAAGATTGATCTTCGTTCAGGTTATCATCAGTTGAAGATTTGTGACTCTGACATACCTAAGACTGCATTCACTACTCGGTATGGATTGTATGAGTATACGGTAATGTCCTTTGGTTTGACTAATGCACCTGCCTATTTCATGTATCTGATGAACAAGGTATTCATGGAATTCTTGGATAAGTTTGTTGTGGTGTTCATTGATGATATCTTGATCTACTCCAAGAATGAAGAAGAGCATGCCGAACATCTGAGATTGGTTTTGCAGAAGCTCAGAGAACACAAGCTGTATGCCAAGCGAAGTAAGTGCGAGTTCTGGTTGAGAGAAGTTGCTTTTCTAGGACATATTGTGTCCAATGGTGGAATTTCTGTAGACCCAAGCAAGGTGGCAGATGTGTTGAATTGGAAACCGCCAACTGATGTGACTAGCATTCGTAGTTTTCTTGGTTTAGCTGGTTCCTACCGAAGGTTCATTGAAGGATTCTCCAAGCTTGCAAAGCTAATGACTTCCTTGCTAGAGAAGAATGCCAAGTTTGTGTGGTCTGAGAAGTGCCAAGCTAGTTTTGAAGAATTGAAGAAGAGATTGACAACAGCCCCAGTGTTGGTTTTGCCGGACCTGAGTAAGAAGTTCTCTATCTATTGTGATGCTTCCCGCCTAGGTCTTGGTTGTGTACTCATGCAAGAAGGAAGAGTTGTAGCATATGCATCAAGGCGGCTGAGGAAGCATGAGTTGAATTATCCTACTCATGATTTGGAGCTAGCAGCTGTGATTCACACTCTGAAGTTATGGAGGCATTATCTGATTGGTCATAAGTGTGACATTTATACTGATCATAAGAGCTTGAAGTATATCTTCACCTAGTCAGAGTTGAATTTGAGGCAACGTTGTTGGTTGGAATTGATAAAGGATTATGATTTGGAAGTGCACTATCATCCTGGCAAAGCAAATGTTGTAGCCGATGCTCTTAGTAGAAAGAGTAATGCTAATGAGATTCGAGCAACCACTATACCTGCAGAGTTGTGTGTAGAGATGGAGCGTCTCAACTTGGGAATAGTGATCAATGCTATTGAGATGGAGGTTGAACCAACATTGGAGCAAGAGATACGCAAGGCTCAGTTAGAAGATGAGAAGCTCAAGGAGATAGCGGAAAACATTGTGATTGGAAAATCACCCGGATTCAGGCTGGATGAGAATGGAACCTTATGGTTTGGAAAGAGACTCTGTGTACCTGAAGTGAAGTCTATTCATGATGCCATACTACGTGAAGCTCATGAGTCAGCATATTCTATACACCCAGGAAGTGCCAAGATGTATTTGGACCTGAAGGAAAAATATTGGTGGGTTGGACTAAAGCGTGATGTAGCAGAATATGTGGCTATATGTGATACCTGCCAGAGAGTTAAAGCTGAACACCAGAGACCTGCAGGATTGCTACAACCACTAAAGATACCTGAGTGGAAGTGGGAAGAAGTCGGTATGGACTTCATAGTTGGATTGCCACGTACTCAGAGAGGTTATGATTCAATCTGGGTAATTGTGGATCGACTGACTAAAGTAGCTCATTTCCTTCCAGTCAAGACCACTTATGGAGGTCCTAAACTAGCAGAGTTGTATATGGAGAGAATAGTGTGTCTGCATGGAGTTCCAAAGAAAATTGTGTCTGATAGGGGTACTCAATTCACCTCACATTTCTGGCAAAAGATACATGAGTCTCTAGGTACTAAGCTGAATTTCAGTTCTGCATATCATCCTCAGACTGACGGTCAAACTGAACAGATTAATCAGATTTTGAAAGATATGTTGAGAGCTTGTGCTTTACAGTATGGAACGAGTTGGGATAAGAGTCTACCGTATGCGGAGTTCTCTTATAATAATAGTTACCAGAAAAGTCTCAAGATGGCACCCTTCGAAGCATTGTATGGACGCAAGTGCAGGACACCCTTGTTTTGGAATCAAACTGGAGAAAGTCAAGTGTTTGGACCGGATGTGTTGAGAGACGCAGAGGAGCAAGTCCAGACAATAAGAGAGAACTTGAGAATAGCACAATCTAGACAGAAGAGCTATGCGGATACACGGAGACGAGAATTAGCCTTTGAAGTGGGAGACTATGTATATCTTAAAGTGTCCCTGATGAGAAGTGTGAAAAGGTTCAACAGCAAAGGAAAATTGGCACCAAGGTATATTGGTCCTTTCAAGATCCTAGAAAGACGTGGTGAAGTGGCCTATCAGCTTGAACTCCCAGAGAGCTTGTCCGGTGTGCATGATGTGTTTCATGTATCTCAGCTAAGAAAGTGTTTGAGAGTACCAGAGGAGCAGGTGCCTGTTGCGGAAATAGTGTTCAAGGAGAATCTCACATATGAGGAACATCCAGTGAAGATTTTGGAAACTGCAGAAAGAGTTACAAGAAGTCGAATTATAAAAATGTGCAAGGTGCAGTGGCATCGGTATTCAGAAGAAGAGGCTACCTGGGAAAGAGAGGAAGATCTCAGAGAAAAATATCCTGAGTTGTTTGAGTAAGCACTAGCCGAATCTCAAGGACGAGATTATTTTTAAGGGGGGTAGAATTGTAACACCCAAAAATTTGCATCAATTTAAAATAGGGGAAGACAATTTAATCGTGCTATTGCATAATCATTTAATTTAGGGAAATAATAATTTTTCACAAATATAAAATCAAACCTAGGTCATACACATGTATGATGCATTCATGCTGGAGCATTTCTTCTTTGTACTGTTGTAGCTTATTTGAATTTTTCAAATGTTCAAAACAATGATTCAAATTCTATTTAGAAAATGGGTTGGAAAATAGAAAAGGAAAATAGCAAACCCCTCCTCCCTTCCTTTTGGCCCGAGGGCCCAGTCCCCCTCTTTCCCCCGGCCTGCTGTCACACCCAATTTTAAGGATAAAATGGGATGCATAATCTTATGTGCGCCCAGAGATCAGTCACACACATAAACCAACAAATTGCATAAATTGTATCATAACCAATGTTTAATACATAGCGAATAATATCAAAGTCATTACACAGCGGAAAAATAAAGATAACTCTCGCGTTAGCTCCATAGCACAGGGACATCGACTGGTGAAGCACAAGTCTAGTAGTCCTCTGGGTAGTCCTCATCACTATTACCATCTGTTACCCATCCGGGATTTTTAACCAAGTAATGAAAAATAAACAAGCGTAAGTACATGTCGTACTCAACAAGACTAGCATGGGTTCATGAGGCTCAAAAGGTTGACACGGTTTAACAGCAGGTTGCTTTTAATTAATCATCTTTTATGCAGTTGGATAGCAACAAGTTAATAAACCCATTCTCATGATCATAGTAAACACAATTAATGAGTAGCAATAAATAGATTGGCAACAAGTAGACATCACCCTGTAAGATAACTACTCCGTGAGTTTTCCGGGCCACTCGTGACCGTGAGCGCGGCTAATATACCAGTTTTACACTCTGCAGAGGTTGTGCACTTTCACTATGAGCCGTGATTCCCATTTGCTTGGGTTAATTACTCCCATAACACTACCAAGGTGAGAGAGCAGGGTTTCACTATGAAGCCTTTCAAAGGTTCGTCTAACATGTTAGGGCCGCGAGGTTTCCTCGGCAAGCAGATGTAGAGCCCCCCTTCCATATGGCACAAGGTCACGCAGGTTATACACATATGGACAGAGGCCGCACTATACCCGAGTCGTCTAAGCCCCTCTTGCGCCTTTCGGTAACCTCTAACAAGCTAGAAAAGGTCCTCATACTGAGCTAAAACCAGAGCCATATAGCCCTCATAGTTGCACTGTAAGTCCCAGCTTTTGCTGACAGATCATTACCAAGGGGGAAGGATATGGTGCATCACAAAACTATGCCCCAATCCCCTAGTTCCATGTTGCTAAAAAAACATCTTTTAATCCTTATTGCATATTCAATTAATCAGTTTACATGATCATGATATCAATAACGCACTAGCATCAATTACCACATGCATAAACCCATAGGTTGCAAGGAACAGGATAACAAAACTAGGAAGTAACTATGGTTAACAAGGAAGACACATGCAAATGCAATTATTTATTTGGTGAATAGGACAACAAGGATGATCCATGCTAATACTTGCCTTGATCAGCAAACTCCTGGTGATCCGGGTTGTCGCAGTACTGATCTTGATCACCCACGTATGGCTCACCGTCTATACTCGATCCATCATAACAACACACACGCATACAGGGGCAATCATGCATACAATAAGAGTTTTCATTAGAACAGTACACCAACAGAGAGAAAATAAATTAAAAAGGTTATAAAACAAATCTACGCGTTGCTACGATCACATCGATATAAAGTTTGCGCAAATCGGATTTAAAACAAGATTTATAATAGAATAATAATAGATTAAATATAATCTCGAATTTTAAGAGCGGAAAATATATGAAACAGTGGTACCATCAGAGAGATTATGAAATTACGAATCTAACGCAATTTGAATCGTTCAAATCGGAGCTAAAACGTGGAAATTATAAATGAAACAATTTTGAATTCAAATCTGAAAACACATTTTCATATATACCGAAAATAAATACGCCTTCAAATACAGAAAACGTAATCTACTGAATACGCTAAGGGCTGCGGGCTAAGCATTAAAAACTGCAGGGGGTTATTCGCAAAAACACCGGCCGAATCGGTATGGGCTGCTCTTCGGCCGTCCGATTCAAAATCGGCGGATCAGATTAACAGAGAGGAGGGGTGGCGGTGCTCTCGGCCGGAAAACAGAGGCCGACGGTGGCGCCATGGCCGGAGGGCCGCCGAAGAAGGTGAACTCGGCCCTCAGTGCATGAAATAGGTCGGGAAGGGTACCCATAGATCGGGAAGAGCATCGCAAGCTCACCTAGGGTGATGGGAAGGTCGGAAATCGACTCGGAGATAGCTCGCGGCGTGACCCGGCGGACGGTGGCTCTCTGCAACGGCGGCGGAGGTGTGTCAGTGCACAAATCGAAGGGGGGAAGTGCTCGGGAACTTCACAAGATCACCGCGAAGCTCCTCAAAGGCTTACCGAGAGGAAATTGGTGGCGAATCGAGCTAATTGCTCGCGGCGGCGGCTGCTCGGTTCTCGCGGAAGCTCGGCAGTGGCGGCGAGAAGAGGCGGCTAGGGTTAGGTGACGGCTACAAGGGGATGGGGCGCTGCTTAAGTACTCCCGAGGCGTGACGACAATCTCGGAGATTGAAACAAACTCGGCGAGCGAAGAAATCGGCTTCGGCCGTTTCTTCTCTGCTTCGGACTTCTCGGCGCGGCGACGAACTCGGCTTCGGCCGTTTCTTTCTTGCCCACGTCGGACTCTCGGCGAGCAGCAGAGGGAAACAGGGGAGGGGCTGTCCTGTGGGTCCACAGGTCGGTAGCACCGAGCGCTGGGGTCGGGCTGGCAGTCACGGCAGAGGGACGCTTCGCGCGTGCGTGCTCGGCCGCGGCGGATGAACACGGCAGCGGCGTCTCTGTTCGCGCGGCGAGGGAGGTGGAGAAGGAAGGGGCTAACCCGTGGGTCCCGCTCGTCAGTCAGAAGGGGTAAGGAGCTGGTCGGCCGAGCTGGCCTCGGGCCATCCGACCTGGGCCGGCTGGGGCCAGGGAGGAGAGCGGAAAGGCTCTTCTCTATTTCCTTTTCCATTTTCCAATTTCATTTTCCAAAAGGATTTTCAAATTGGGTTTTGAAATATTTGAGAAATTCGAATAAGCTACAATAGTACAAAGAAGAAATGCTCTAGCATGAATGCATCATACATGTGTATGACCTAGGTTTGATTTTATATTTGAGAAAAATTATTATTTCCCTATATTGGAATGATCAACTAATTGCATAATTAAATAAATTCCCACTATTTAAAAGAATGCAATTTTTCGGGTGTTACACCTGCTCCCTCCCTCTTCTTTCTATTGGGCCGAAGCCAGCGCGCCGGCCCAGCTAGCAAGCTAGCCCAGCCAGCAGCAGCGCAGCAATCCCCCTCCCTTGCCTTCTCTGAGGCTGATAAGCCGGGCCCGCGTGGCTGTCCCTTCCCTTTCCTTCTACTTCGCGGGCATCCAGAACAGATTACCGCAGCCGCGTCCTCCTTCGCCGCACCCTTCCTCTCTCGCTGTGGCTGCCAGTGGACCCTAACCCCCCTGTGCCGCTGACCCGAGGGACCCGCAGGTTAGCGTCGTCCCTCCGCGCTTCCCCCTTGTTGACCGTGCAGGACACGGCGATGAAACGGACTCGACCGAGTTCGTCGGAGAGCCGGACTCCGATCCAATCCCCTATCTCCTCGTGCCTCGGGTGTATATAAGCTCAGGCGAACCCCTGCTGCCACCACCATGCAACCCTAGTAGCTGCCGCCTCTCTGCCCACGCACGAACAGAGCCGCCGCTTGAAGCTTTCCGCCGCCGGGAGCAATTCAGGCCGATTCGTCGTGGTATCGTCCCCGCAAGCACCTCTCGGAGGTTTGTATTGAATCTGCGAACACAACAAGCCATTTTCCTCCTTGATTCGTGCTCTAACACCGCCTCTCCGCCGTCGCAGTGACTCGTCACCCACCGGACCTCGTCGACGACCACTCCCGAGCCGATTTCCGTCCGGGATTTTGCCCTAGGTGAGCTCGCGGATGCTCCCTCTCTCTCCCGCTGCCTTTCCCGATCCGTTTCATGCACCGTAGACCGAATTCGCGTTCGCTGGCGAACTTCCGGCCATGGCGCCGCCGTGCGCCCTCTGCTCCGGCCAGGAGCACCGCCGGCCGCCCACCCGATCTAATCTAGGCCGTCGATTTTAAATCGGACGGTCCACAGAGCACCGTACCCCTTCGGCTGGCAGTTTTATTAAAAACCCCCTGCAGTTTTTAATGTTAATCCCCGCGGTCCTATTACGTATTATTCAGTTTACGCTTTCCGAATTAGAATACGCATTTGTCTCGGTTCAATTAAAAAGCTATTTTCTGATTTTACAGAATTGCCACTGATTTTCATTTGATCATAAATATCACGTTTTAGATCCGATTTGAACGATTCAAATTGCGTTAGTTTCATAATTTTATAATCTATCAGATAATACCACTGCTGCATATATTACTCACTAATAAATTTCGAGGTTATATTTAATCCATTATTTATCTATTGTAAATCTTGTTTAATTCATAACTCTCTCGTTTTAAGTCCGATTTGCGCGAGCTTTATATCGATGTGATCATAGCGACGAGTAGATTAGTTTTATAAAGTTTTTAATATATTTTCTCGCTATTGGTGTACTGTTCTAATTATAATACTTGTTTGTATGCATGATTGCCCCTGTATGCGTGTGTGTTGATGTGATGGATCGAGTATAGACGGTGAGCTTTACGTGGGTGATCAAGATCACTACTTCGACAACCCGAATCACTAGGAGTTTGCTGATCAAGGAAAGTATTAGTATGGATCATCCTTGTTGTCCTATTCACCAAATAAATAATTGCATTTGCATGTGTCTTCCTTGTTAACCATAAGTTACTTCCTAGTTTTGTTATCCTGTTCTTTGCAACCTATGGGATTATGCATATGGTAATTGATGCTAGTGCGTTAATGATATCATGATCATGTAAACTGATTAATTGAATATGCAATAAGGATTAAAAGATGCCTTTTTAGCAACATGGAACTAGGGGATTCGAGCATAGTTTTGTGATGCTCAAAATCCTTCACCTTTGGTAATGATCTATAAGTATGACACCGGGATTGACAGTGCAACTATGAGGGCTACATGGCTCTGGTTTTAGTCAAGTATGGGTACTTTTTCTAGCTTGTTAGAGGTTACCGAAAGGCGTGATGGGACCTGCCGACTCGGGTATAGTGCGGCTCCTGTCCGAGTGTGTATAACCTGCGTGACCTTGTGCCACGAAGAAGGGGGGCTCTACATCTGCTTGCCGGGTTCCTAGCGGCCCTAACTTGTTAGACGGAGTACTTTGAAAGACTTCATAGTGAAACCCTGCTCACTCACCTTGGTAGTGTTATGGGAGTAATTAACCCGAGCAACAGGGAATCACGGCTCATAGTGAAAGTGCACAACCTCTGCAGAGTGTAAAACTGGTATACTAGCCGAGCTCACTGTCACGAGCGGTCTTGGACGTCTTATGGAGTAGTTATCGTTTGGGGTGATGCTTACATGCTGCTAAATCTATTTATTGCTACTCATTAATTATGTTTACTATGATCATGAGAATGGGCTTATTCATTTGTTGCTATCCAACTGCATAAAAGATGATTAATTAAAAGCAACCTGCTGTTAAAACTGTGTCAACCTTTTGAGCCTCATTAACCCATGCTAGTCTTGTTGAGTACGACATGTACTTACGCTTGTTTATTTTTCAATACTCGGTTAAAAATCCCGGATGGGTAATAGATGGTGATAGTGATGAGGACTACCCAGAGGACTACTAGACTTGTGCTTCACCAGTTGACGTCCCTGTGCTATGGAGCTACCACGAGAGTTATCTTTATTTTCCGCTGTGTAATGACTTTGATATTATTCGCTATGTAATAAACATTGGTTATGATACAATTTATGCAATTTGTTGGCTTATGTGTGTGACTGATCTCTGGGTGCACATAAGATTATGCATCCCATTTTATCCTTAAAATTGGGCATGACAGGCTCAAAGAGCCAGTATAATCGGAGATCGACTAGAAAACCGATTCCGTCATGTTATGAACCGATAATATAATAATGAAGTAAAACGGCTATCAGGATACTCATATGAAGATAATAACATACCAGCCAATCTAATTCAGTTAATATGTATAAAAGAAAATAGATCATGTGTACAGATCTGAGTTTAGGTTAAATCTGTTCCACTGGATGACGCTCAGTTTAACTTAAACAAGGACACAAAAATAAGACTTACGATAACCTCAGAACCACTTATGTCTCAACTAGAACCGAACGCACAACATGTAACGAACAAGATTGATAGGGAATTAGCCGATGTAAGCATGGAACCGATCATCATGGTAAAATAGGCATAAGAAAGCATAAACGACGATCAGATTCAAGTAAATTTAAGGCCAAATCTATCAATCTTGATCGGGCAGAGATATGTTATATTGATAAATAAACAATAAACAACAAATAACATCTTGATAACTTAATGAATCTAACTAAATTGCCATATTTAGCTAGAGCCGATAACTAATCCATGCATGCAAACTATCTCAATCTATAGCCTGTCTACCGGATGACATTAACTAATAGACTAATCAAGCAAGCAAACACGAATCGATAACTAATCCGCGCGTGAAAACCGTCCTAATCTGCATCTCGTCCACCGGATGACGGTTAACACAGATTAATCGGGTAAACCAACGTGAATCATCCTTGACTCACTGTGCTTCCCACATCCACCGGATGACGCCAAAGAAACAGAGCTTAGCAAGGACCCTGGTCCGCCATGCTTCCACGTCCACCGGATGACGCTAAAAAGACATAGTTTAACAGGGGGTTGACGATACTTACAAGCAAGCCTGCGTCCACCGGATGACACCCAGCCTGGATGGAGTAACTCGCCGGACTCGACTGACTCTAGGGTTTGTTGGCCGGAGCCGAAAGTTGTGTTGTATTGATGTTGTTGTATGTTTTACAATGGCTGAGGGCTTATATTTATACCCTGAGCGTAGATAGTGTCCTAGTCGAATTACAACTCATCAATAGATAAGGAAACTAACAAACTATCCTATATCTAAGGTAACTTGGAGTCCCACCTTCCCTTTCATAACGGACTCCGATCGTGATCGTATCTTGGCGGTGCGGACTCTGGATGACGTCATCAATACCGACACTGCACACCTCCACCCGACAACCGATTCACCGTGCAATCGGCTATTTTCCTTCCTTCCGCTGGACGGAATCTGCTTCCGAGATCGGCTATCTTCCTCTGGCATCGGCTATCGGCTCCCAGCCCAAAATTTGGTGTTAACACATGCCCCCCAATTTTGGAATAATCTGGTTTATTCCGAAATTAGCGCTTGAGCCTTCAAATAGCCAAACCGCAGCTTCCCTCTCGGCGCTTCAAACTTTCGCACCAAAACGAAACCCTAAACCGTCGCAACTTCTGCCACGGGCTTCAATCCGCCACCGTCAGCTTCGATTCGCCGCTGTCAAATCATCCCCGAGCTAATGGCGACTCCTTCCGAGGTCCCTGAGGTATCAATTTCATCGATCCACCCCCTGATTCGTGAATCCCTCTTCAACCTCACTGAGTACGAGTTTCAAATCCAGGTGCTGAGGGATGATATTCTGATTCCACTGATGGACATCCCCGATACCTACTACCTGGGCCCAATGGGTGATCTGATCCCCAAAGATTTCATCGTTCAAGAAACCAACCAGTTCCCATTCCAAAGCTCCATGATGGGCGCCTCTTCTTGGGCCAAATCTTTCAGAAACTGGCCAAGCGTACCTGCTGGGTGGAGGAACTGGTTTCGCCGCGTCGCGGCGAAGAAGTGCGCGGACTGGGAGATGCGCCATCTGAGCCAATGCCTTGACTTATCATTATCAGAGATGACAAGGAATGAGCCGCTCCTGATTGCCGCCAGTCATTTTTGGTCCAACTCCTTGAATGCTTTCGTGTTCGGAGACGGTCCAAAAACCATTACCCTGGGCGATATCCATATGCTCACCGGGCTTCAGATTACTGGATCATATGACTTCTGGGATCTCTGCTCCAGTGGCAAGAAGGACCCATACTTCCCGAAGCTGGACACATACAAAGGGTGGAGTGGCTATGTTCAACACCACCAGAAAAACTCCTCTTCTATCAGCGAGAAAGAACACGTCGCATTCCTGACCATGTGGCTTGAGAGATTCGTGTTCTATGGCGCCACTGCCGGACCAGCATACCCTTACCGGGTCTTAGCAGAGAAACTGGCTCAAGGGCACTCCATCCCCCTGGGCAAACTCCTGTTGGGTGCAGCATACAGACTCATGAACCGGGTGTTCAGTTCCTTGATTATGGGTGAAGAAGTGCAATGCATAACAGGCCCTTGGTGGCTAGTACGTTTATGGCTCAACCTGTATCTGCATAAGCTGGTAAGAACACAACTCCAGGGCCTCAGCTTTCCATCCACCGAGTATTCAGAAGAAGAGGACCCAAAAACCAGAGGCTGTCAAAGTTTTGGTGAAGCTGCCTCTACCATAACCATTTCGACCTCAAAAGGCAACATGCTGGAAACATTATACAGGGGCTTGGGACCAAATGTTACTACCTGGTTCCCCTACGAGGATGAAGATGAATTCTCAGCGCCCTCCGGCTTCAAATTCAACAATGGGTGCTCTGATGATGAGGCTATCAGCATCTTGAATGCAATCATAAAAACTTGTATCTTACCAGTAGACTTCAAGCACCTCCGGAGCGCGAGTGGCAAGGCAACTAGCTATCCTTCTTATGAATTTTATCACCCAAATATAGCGGCAAGACAGCTAGGCTTTGGCCAATTGCCCCCTCGGCTTCCTTTCTTGAATACCTTGAAACCCAGGAAAAACATCACAGAGCACCTTCAGGCTGGCAGAATTTTTCAACTTGGAGCAAATCTACCCACATTCTCGCCGAAGCCGTGGAATCAAATCTGCATCGCCCATCAGAGTTTTGATGACTGGTGGCAGCGATGGCACGCTCACTTGTTCTGCCAAACTGTCCACGACAAATAAAGAGCTCTGGAACCAAACTTCCAATCTCCCCGAGCAGTAAGTGTTCTCAGCCGATTCCAGTAAAAACGGCTTTATTCAAACATGTTACTTAAAAGATTTTCTTGCAGGACTCATCATCCAATCCACCGGAGCGAGTGGAATATTATCCTCCTTGTCCGACAGCGAGGCTAGGCTCCCGGGCACCGACGCTGCGACAACTAATGCTAGGCCCTGCTGTACTGACCTCCCCTTCTGCTTCAAAACGGCCAGCTGCATCTCAGCTTCAACAGCAAGCTCCCAAGAAACGCCGTTCGATAAGAAAAGTTCAGGTACCCAGTAGCATCTTCCTTTACTGCAGTACGCTCTGACTCTTAAATCGGCTTTCTATCAGGTGAATCCCTAACCAACTCAAGATACCTTGGGAGAGAAACAGGCCGAAGAACCACCAGAATCTACCGGCCATGAGGAATCAGCTGTTCAAGAAGAAGGGATCCAGGAAGAAGGAGCCAAAACTCAGGTACTACTCATTGGGCTTTTCTTTCTTAAATGTCCTGATTGACCAAATCTTTTTTTCAAAAATACAGCCGAACAGCCCTTCTGACGAAGTCTGGGCGAACCTTGAAGAAGAGGAGTTGCCCCCTGGGAGGAATCCAGGTAACTCCTATTCGGCTGTTTGCAATTATCCTTACTTCCATACTGCTCTTACTTCTGGTTTGCAGAAACCCAACTGCCCGAGGCAGTGACAGCCGAGGATCCGCATGCCGCAAGAGACACAACGGCCTTAATCGAACAAGCAACATCGGCATCAACCCTACAAACTTTAGGCCTCATTCAGGTATCCCATCTCTGCCAGAAAATAATTAATCTATATTGTACCTTTTCTGATGAGAGAATGTATGTATTGTAGGTACCGAAGCCTTCGTCTCCCGGCTATTCATTCGACATAGAAGAATTCTGTGACAGAGACGAACTGGCCTCCTCCTCCGAGAAACTTTCAGAGCCAGATTTCAACAATCGGCTGAGTGTACTGCTACCCCATCTAGAGGGTGATCTAGTTGCTCTGGCCTCGAATCCCGGACTGATCGATCAAATAATCGAACCCGTCCAGCAGCAACCCAACGTGACAGCCTTGAAATCTCTGCAGAGACTCGGTGATCTTAAAGTTACAGCATCAGGGATTATCACTGCTCATGGGAATCTAGCAGAGCTTGAACAGCTGAGGAGCAACAAATCGGTCAACAGACAAGAGGCCACTGGAATAGCCGATCGAGCCAGGCTGCTCAAATCTTCCATCAGCACAGCCGAGACAGAACTGGAAACATTGAAAACAAGACAAGACCAGCTGAGAAAAGAACTAGAAGCAGTTGAATCGGCTATCAGTGAGCGCGAAATCACCATCTCCACCAGCACGATCGAGCTCTCCCAGAAAAAGAAAGAAATCAGCAGCTTGGTCGTTGCAGGCAGGAAGACATGCCAACGCCTAGACCTGTTGCAGTTCACTGAAAACCGAGATCAACAATTTGCTGCAGGCTGGCCACGCGCTCCGTGCCGAATTAGTAGAACTGATTTGATCCTTATTAACTTTGTAACATGATGGCATGTTCTTTTCTATTTGCAATTCTGTCTTCGTGCTGTTTCACCTTGAATTTGACAATTTAGCCTGATCTGCCTTTTCTTTTACACCTTAATACTGGCTTTGTCCTATTTCGAATTGACTTTGTTCAGCCTGATATGTTTCTGCATGCAAATCGGCTTTCGGGCCTGCTTCTTAGCATCGGCTTTATTCTGCTTTCCCTTAGAATTAATCCTCTCAGCCAGATTCACTACGAATCGGCTTGTGGGTACTCACAATAGGATTGGCTAAACAGCCTGACCCAAAAAAGCCGATCGGCGTGCGACCATTGATGGCGGCGTTTCGTCTCCCTGATTTGGCAACTGTTCCGGATTCAAGAAATGCGGATTAACTGCAGCCTAAAATCCGCCGTGCCGTCTCACTTCCAAAAGGAACTGCCTCGGTGCCCGTGTTGTCTTATAAATAGTTGGCAGACTTGAGGCAATATCACACGCCATCGTATCCGTCTCGCCGACCAACTCTTCCGGCCGCCTCCTTGTATCTACTTCGCTTCCACTTTCTCAATCCTCGTTCACGACCATGGCCGGCGATGGAGACCGTGGGAAGCGCCCGGCGTCTGAGCCCGCCGACGGCGATGAGATGGAACGGAGCATCCGCCGCATCTGGGCCAGCGTCGCCCGAATCGAGCAGACATTAGGGTAAGTTCAACCGTTAGCCTACCATCTCCTCGCTGTCTCTGTCTGATTTGATCCGTTTCTGCAGTCACCAGCCATCTCTCGTCAACGGCATTGCTGGCTCCTTAGCCGGCCTGAACACCCCTGCCCCCGGCGCTGATCTTCCTCGGGCAGCCCCGGCGAATGGTGACGCCATTCCTGCAACTGGGATGGCCGCCCCGGAAACCCCCACCGCTGGTGACGCCGCCGGGCCCTCTGCTCCTGTAAGGGCTCCAATCAGGCGTATGATGCAAGTCAGCGGACGGGGAGTCCATAGCAGGTATCTTGTTCTCCCTTTTCGCCGATCGTAAAATCTGGCTAAATCTGGGTGCCTGATCTGATGGTTCCTTTCAGCCAACGTCTCCCGCTCCATCTGCCTTCCGGTGCACCGATCGGCGCCAGTTCCTCGATGCGTCGCACGGCGCCACAACCGAACCTCCCTCACGCTCCGGCTCGCAGCACCACCTCCGGAGCGGAATCGAACTCGGAGTCATCTTCGAGTTCCCGCGACTCCTACACCGCCGTCGACGGCCGCCACTTCCACCATGAGATGGTGCGGTACCGCAACCTCTACTCCGAGGCTACCAAAGAGGCTGGTCAGCTAGATAAGGAGAACGAGGACCAGGCCGTCGCACTCGTTGCCGCCAGCATCGATTTGGCGGAGGCGCGGGCCAACCTCGCGGAGTCGCAGGCCGCCGTGGCAGGTAATCTCTTGCTTTGTCCAATGGTGTGCGCGGCGCGTTTTCCAACACTGACCTTCCTTGTTTTATGCAGCCCTGACGGCGCAGCTTCATGAACTGCGCGTGGCCGCGACGAGCGTCACCAACGTCCTCCGCGCGCGGGGGCAAACGCAGGTGGAGCAGCTTGCGGACGTGCACCACCGCGTCCGCCAGGTGGCGATGAGCGGCGTCCGTCATGGTGCCGCGGGAGCTCTGGCCGCCGCCCAGATCAACTCCGGCATCGTGCTGGAGAACGTCGAACCGGGGATCCGGGCAGGCCAAGACATGGAGGAGTTCGGCACGCTGATGGCCGCTTTCGTCCCTCATGCCGACGGTCTCTCCATGTCCATCGACACCGAGGACGTGATCCGGGACGGCGTGAATAATCCAAACTAGATTGTATTAGGCATTTTAATGTATATGATACTTCTGAACTCGTTATGCCCGAAACAATCCAATTTGCAAGACTGTATATTTTGCTTTTTTTTACTTTTTTTTTTGCTCTAAAGGCGATGCTTATCGCATCGGCTGTTACACCCCATCGAGGGTATTTCATTTTTGTGCTAAGGGCGACTCGTTACTACGATGTCGGCCATTTTTGTCCTAAAGGCGACCCGCTTGCACGGCATCGGCTGTTAGAGCCAGATTCACATGAATCGGCTATCACCCCCCAACTGGGATGCTAGGGTAGTATTTCTTCAGATGCTTCCCGTTGATGGCTCTGGCAAGTCTCTATCATTCTAAATCTTCAAGGATGTAAGCATTACCCGGGGCGCACTCCACCACACGATACGGGCCTTCCCAGTTTGGCGACCATTTACCCAATCGGCTATCTTTTGTACCAATAGGCAGAATTACTTTCCATACTAGCCCTGATTCGGTGAAGCTCTTGCTTCTTACTTTAGTGTTGTAATACTTGGCCACCCATACCTTGTTCTTTTCAATGTATTCCAAAGCCCTAAGCCGATGACAGTGCAAATCTTCTAAACTGTCCATCATAATGTCTTTGTATTCACCGGCTGTAAGCTTGTTTTGCTACGTGACGCGCCGTGTCTCAGACTGAATCTCCCATGGCAAGACAGCAGCGTGCCCATAGACTAGCTCATAAGGTGAAGCTTTGATCGATCCATGCTGTGCCATGCGATATGCCTATAGCGCCTTGCTCAGATGCAAATACCATTTTCTGGGGTTCTGCTCAATCTTTTTCTTAATGACCTTGATCAAAATTTTATTGGAGGCTTCTGCTTGTCCGTTGGCTTGGGCATAATACGGCGATGAATTATAAATCTTGATGCCCATGTCGTCAGCAAAGGTCATAAACTCCTCTGAAGTGAACATTGTCCCCTGATCGGTTGTGATCGTCTGAGGTATGCCAAACCTGTAAATAATGTGCTCCTTTACAAATTCGATCACGTCAGCTGAAGTGGCGTTCCTCAAAGGAATGGCTTCTACCCACTTGGTGAAGCCATTTGTGACCCTTGCTCGATGGTGGGTAGATTTGGCCGATTAGATCGATACCCCATCCTCTAAACGGCCATGGCTTGATTATAGTATTCATAGCAGAGGCTGGAGACTTTTGTATATTTCCGAACTTCTGACATTCTTGACACCCTTTATAATATTTGAAACAATCTTCCAGCATCGTAGGCCAATAGTAACCAGTCCTCCTGATGGTCCACTTCATCTTGTGAGCTGATTGATGTGCACCGCAGACTCCATCGTGTACTTCGCTCATCAGCTTCACTGATTCCTCTGTCCCCAGGCATTTGAGCAACACTCCTTCAACAGTCTTGTAATACAGCTGACCATCCATCAACACGTACTTGGTGGCTTTGTACCTTAGCTTTCTGTTGACCCGTTGTGAAGGATTTGCCAGGTAACCTGCTATCTCGCCCCTCCAGTCATCAGCTGATTGCTCGCTGTTACAAATCTCCTGCATCGGCCGATAACCCGACGCGTTCTACGCCAGCCGATTAGCTTCCTGGTTCTGGGCCCTGGGGATGTGACAGAGAGATACCGTCATGAACTTCTTGATGAGAGCCTGGCACTGATCATAGTAACCTCTGAGTATCTCATCTTTACACATATACAAGCCGAGCAATTGGTTGATGACTAGTTGTGAATCGCCAAATACTTCAACTGCATCGGCTTTTGCTTCATGCAGAAGCTGAAAACCTTTCCACGTAGCTTCATATTCAGCCTGATTGTTTGTGACAATCGGCCCGATCTGGAAAGCATACTCAAAGCGCACACCCCGCGGCGAGATGAGCACTACTCCGGCGCCACCACCTTGCTTACACGAAGAGCCGTCGAAGAACATAGTCCATGGCGCTATATCCGCTACATTAGCCGATCCTCCGTGATGTTGCGTGATGAAATCGGCTATCGCCTGGCCTTTGACTGCCTTAGCCGATTCGAACCTCAAGTCAAACTCTAAGAGCGCCAGGATCCACTTGCCGATCCAACCATTTAAAATAGGCATCGAAAGCATGTGCTTGATGACATCCTCCTTGGACACCACCACACACTCCGAGGCAAGCAGGTAGTGCCTCAACTTGGTGCATGAATAGAATAGGCACAAGCACAACTTCTCGGTCGGTGTATATCTTGTCTCAGGGTTATGGAGCCACCTGCTCAGGTAGAAAACTGCTCTCTCTTTCCCTTCAAATTGTTGAAAAAGGGCCGATCCAATAGTATGGCTTTCGGCCGTCACGTACAGCTTAAAAGGCCTCCTTGTCCATGGCGGTACTAAGACAGGGGGAGTCTTCATGTATTCTCTGATTTCGTCAAAAGCCTTCTGTTGCACGTCACTCCATTTGAACTCTTGATCATTCTTGAGCTTCAACAATGGCGAGAGCGGCAGCACCTTCTCTGATAAGTTAGCGATGAACCTTCTGATAAAGTTAATCTTACCAAGCAAAGACCGTAATTCCTTCTTGTTGGTTGGAGGTACAAGTTCATCGATCGCCTTCTTACTCTTGCTGCCGATCTCTATCCCTTTGCGGTGGACCATGAATCCCAGAAATTCACCAGCCGACACGCCGAACGCACACTTGTTAGGATTCATCTTCAAACCATGTCTCCTTGTGCACTCCAGAGTGGCCCTCAAATCGGCCAGGTGATCTTTATTGCTCTTAGATTTCACCACCACGTCATCCATATAGATTTCAACGATTTTGCCGATCAACTTGTGAAATATATAGTTCATAGCTCTCTGATAGGTTGCACCGGCATTCTTCAAACCAAACGCCATGGTGGATGGCACGCAGCAGTTGGCATGAATCCAGTCGTGTCCGAGCAGCAAGCTGTAGGCACCTTTATTGTCGATCACGGAAAAGGTAGTAAGCAGTGTCTTCTTCCCCACTGTCAGCTCGACGTTGATTGCCCCCCGAGTGTTGGAAGAATTGCCCTGAAATCCTTGAGCATCAGATCGGTTTCTATTAGATCATCGAGACCCTTGCCTAGCTTGCGGAATGTAGTGTAGGGCATGAGATTGACAGTCGCGCCGCCGTCCACTAGCATCTTCGTCATGGGCATGCTGTCAACATAACCTTTGAGATAGAGAGCCTTCAGATGTCGATTCTTGGCCGGCTTATCAAAAGTAGCTTGCTGTGCGAGCACTAACTTGGCCACTCCTTCTTCTGATCCCGAATCGTCTGAGTCAGAATCGGTATCGTACTTCTTGGCTCTGAACTCTGCAGGTAGCACAAACACCATCTGTGCATCGGCTACCGCCTTTCCATTATTTTGTGAAGGCTTTTCGTGCCACACCTGTTTGGCGCGCCCCTCAGCCAGGAGCTCCCTGTTCCTGAGCCGCTGCACCCGGCGCCTTTGGCTTCTAGTTAGATCCCCGGGCACCACTAGTTCTCTTGCCAAACCGGCTATCGGCGTTCAACTACCGCCTCATCATGCCGATCATGCAGGTCCCTTTTTTCACGCAGATCCCACGGGCTATGGGGACTCCCCAGCCTCTGGTGCACGGACCGGCGGTTGACCTGGGACTGCCTGTACCCTCGGTACTGATCGTTGTATTTTGGACAGTTGCGCAGCGTTGGCGTCTCAAGCCTTCGTTCCAGCAGTGTCGGAAGAATGGGCAATGCCAGTGATCCTCCTCACCTTCCCGGTGGTGAGCCATTTCTTCGTGATAGCGTGCCTCTTCTTCCTCGCGGAGCCATCTGCGGTACTCCTCTTCTTCGCGCTGCAGCTGCCTCTGATGATCTTTCTCTTTCTGTCGCCGCCACTTATTTAGAAGGTGCTGGTGCGTGGGCCTCCTGCTCTTGGTGCCGCTGGACTCTCCCTGCTCCAACTGCCTCTGGTTCTGCTCCCTCCTTCCTTTGATTAGCGCTAGCTCCTCAGCTGTGATCTGTGCATCGGTATCAACTGAGGAGTTCTTCTTAGCCCGTTCGGAGGTTAACACCTTTACTTTGGTCGGAGGGTTTGCGATCTGGACCATGTTCTGCCCCTTCGGGAATGGGAATTTGTCGATCTTCATCTTCCCCTTGGGAGGGGCCTCAAATTTCAACAAACCGCGCCTAATAGCATTTTGGATTGCTGCTTTGAAATTGCGGCAGTTGTTTGTGGAGTGTGAGGTGAGGCCGTGGTACTGGCAGAATGGTTTCCCCTGCAACTCTTCGGGAGACGGCTTGACGTAATCAGCCGGGAAGGTGATGTGGCCCGCACTGACTAACAGGTCGAAGAGCTTGTCCAGCTTGCGTGTGTCAAAGTCGTATTGATCTTTCGCGCTCCAACCCTTCGGCACGGCCATGGGCTTTGTACCCCATTTGAGCTCAACAGCAGCCACTTCTTCATTCTCCCCATCCTCTGAGTCAGAATTACAGACGTAGGACGACTGCTTGTATTTTGATTCTTTCTTAAAGCTTTGGGCCTGCTGTTCTAATGCGGCCACCCTCTGCATTACCTCGCTGATGCTGTTGAAGTTGGTGCCCACCAGCTTTTCTTGGACGTGTGGGAGCAGCCCACTGACCACTATCTTGGCGAGCTGCTTGTCGTTCAGGTTCAAAGAGTAGCACATGTTCCTGGTCTCCCTGAATCGTTTGATGAAAGCCGATCCAAGTTCATTCGGCTTTTGGCGCATGTTGGTGAGATCTGTGATGTCTTTCTCCCCGTGCGAGAGAAGAAGTAATTATGGAACTTGGTCTCTAGATCCTCCGAACCTTGAATCGAGCCAGGCTCCATGGACGCGAACCAGCTAAACGCCGGCCCTGTCAGTGATAGCGGAAAGAGCCGGACCCTGTGAGCTACTTCATATGAAGCTTCACCGAGCTGGGTCAGGTAACGGCTAATGTGTTCCATGGTGGTGATGTCGTCCTGCCCACTAAACTTGGAGAAGTCGGGCAAGCAATACCTGGGCGGCAACGTCACTCGGTCGTACCACTCGGGGTAAGGACGTCTATACTTGATTCCAGTCCTGGTCTTCGGCTGCAAACCGAACGTATCACGGAGCATGGCACTCATCTGCTCCAGCAGCTGATTGTTGGGCGTCTAGGCGTACCCCGGATGCGGCGCTGCCTGAAGGTCTTGATATGTGATCCCCTCATGGTATCCAGGAATTGGGTTGGCCGTGTCTGCTGCCGGCGTATTTCTAGCCGTCGGGTTCACCGCTGATGAGTTCATCGAGTTCACCGTCTGTCCAGTGGCCTGCATGAAAGCGGCGAGCTCCTCCGGAGTATGATCATTGTATAATCTGGGAGAAGCTGCTATTTTTTGAGCCGAACCGGCCGCAATGGCACCTTGCACTGGCGTTTTCGGCTGGCTCGGCTGTTGCGGTGAGGAATTGGAGGTCCCTGCCGCTGCTTTTGGATTCGCGTCTTCTGTGGGTATGTTGAAGTAAACTGGATCCAAAGACTCCCAATCCTGCCGCTTGAGAACGGTCTTCATGATGTTATAGAATGTCTGCAGGAAGGATTTATGGTGATGGCCGACTGCTGAATAGGCGGCCTCCCAGGTCGCTTCTTCCAGCATCTGTTTGAGGTCGGCCTTGCACTCCTCTTCAGATTTATCAGAATGGCCGTCCATGATCCACCTTGGGAATGCATTCTTCTTCACTATGGAGCCATCACGCTGCTTGCTGAATGAAAGCAGGCAGGCATCAGCGAATTCTTCAACGATCTTGTTCAGCACTGCCGCGTCCTCCTCACTGAGATCTTCGACCCTGACCCTAAGGACACCATCATCCCTGGAGGATCCGTCTGCCGCAGTCTTCCCTTTTGCCATGGTCTTCAGTGAATTGTCCCACCGAGCGTGCCAAAAAGTGTGTTGGCACAAAAAGTTGTTCCCTAAGCCCAACACACCAGCGAAGCCGGAAACGACCCTTGAAGGCAGCAGAGCTCTCGCAGATCCAGCTAGCTTCGAACCCGGTCTGAGAGTGTCAGTAACACCCAAGCGTGCCAATCAATTTGACCTGCAATTGACAAGGAAACAGATATAATCAGTAACTCAAGGCGGAACTAACTGGTGAGTCCAGATAGTTCCAACTGTACGGCTCAAAGAGCCAGTATAATCGGAGATCGACTAGAAAACTGATTCCGTCATGTTATGAACCGATAATATAATAATGAAGTAAAACGGCTATCAGGATACTCATATGAAGATAATAACATACCAGCCGATCTAATTCAGTTAATATGTATAAAAGAAAATAGATCATGTGTACAGATCTGATTTGTACATCAAACAAGCAGAGATCAGCTAAAGCTGGTCTAAAAGGCCGGCGGCTTTAGTAAATCCTCTTCGCTAAGTTCACCAAGTTTGCGTTCATCTGGTCTAACAGCCAGCGGGCTTCAACAAACCCAGCAAACAAAGCTAGATCGTTTGATATCCAAATAAGTCTATATACACGATCTACTCGTGAAAGCATAACTGAATCGGCTCTTTAGCCGATGCAGGGTCGATGAAGCACGAACGAATGCTAGCGTAGCCATAAACAGACTTCAAATTAAAGCAAGTCTAATCTAGTGAAAACTTGTTTAGGTTAAACCTGTTCCACTGGATGACGCTCAGTTTAACTTAAACAAGGACACAAAAATAAGACTTACGATAACCTCAGAACCACTTATGTCTCAACTAGAACCGAACGCACAACATGTAACGAACAAGATTGATAGGGAATTAGCCGATGTAAGCATGGAACCGATCATCATGGTAAAATAGGCATAAGAAAGCATAAACGACGATCAGATTCAAGTAAATCTAAGGCCAAATCTATCAATCTTGATCGGGCAGAGATATGTTATATTGATAAATAAACAATAAACAACAAATAACATCTTGATAACTTAATGAATCTAACTAAATTGCCATATTTAGCTAGAGCCGATAACTAATCCATGCATGCAAACTATCTCAATCTATAGCCTGTCTACCGGATGACATTAACTAATAGACTAATCAAGCAAGCAAACACGAATCGATAACTAATCCGCGTGTGAAAACCGTCCTAATCTGCATCTCGTCCACCGGATGACGGTTAACACAGATTAATCGGGTAAACCAACGTGAATCATCCTTGACTCACTGTGCTTCCCACGTCCACCGGATGACGCCAAAGAAACAGAGCTTAGCAAGGACCCTGGTCCGCCATGCTTCCACGTCCACCGGATGACGCTAAAAAGACATAGTTTAACAGGGGCTTGATGATACTTACAAGCAAGCCTGCGTCCACCGGATGACACCCAGCCTGGATGAAGTAACTCGCCGGACTCGACTGACTCTAGGGTTTGTTGGCCGGAGCCGAAAGTTGTGTTGTATTGATGTTGTTGTATGTTTTACAATGGCTGAGGGCTTATATTTATACCCTGAGCGTAGATAGTGTCCTAGTCGAATTACAACTCATCAATACATAAGGAAACTAACAAACTATCCTATATCTAAGGTAACTTGCTTTTAATTAATCATCTTTTATGCAGTTGGATAGCAACAAGTTAATAAACCCATTCTCATGATCATAGTAAACACAATTAATGAGTAGCAATAAATAGATTGGCAACAAGTAGACATCACCCTGTAAGATAACTACTCCGTGAGTTTTCCGGGCCACTCGTGACCGTGAGCGCGGCTAGTATACCAGTTTTACACTCTGCAGAGGTTGTGCACTTTCACTATGAGCCGTGATTCCCATTTGCTCGGGTTAATTACTCCCATAACACTACCAAGGTGAGAGAGCAGGGTTTCACTATGAAGCCTTTCAAAGGTTCGTCTAACATGTTAGGGCCGCGAGGTTTCCTCGGCAAGCAGATGTAGAGCCCCCCTTCCATATGGCACAAGGTCACGCAGGTTATACACATATGGACAGAGGCCGCACTATACCCGAGTCGTCTAAGCCCCTCTTGCGCCTTTCGGTAACCTCTAACAAGCTAGAAAAGGTCCTCATACTGAGCTAAAACCAGAGCCATATAGCCCTCATAGTTGCACTGTAAGTCCCAGCTTTTGCTGACAGATCATTACCAAGGGGGAAGGATATGGTGCATCACAAAACTATGCCCCAATCCCCTAGTTCCATGTTGCTAAAAAAACATCTTTTAATCCTTATTGCATATTCAATTAATCAGTTTACATGATCATGATATCAATAACGCACTAGCATCAATTACCACATGCATAAACCCATAGGTTGCAAGGAACAGGATAACAAAACTAGGAAGTAACTATGGTTAACAAGGAAGACACATGCAAATGCAATTATTTATTTGGTGAATAGGACAACAAGGATGATCCATGCTAATACTTGCCTTGATCAGCAAACTCCTGGTGATCCGGGTTGTCGCAGTACTGATCTTGATCACCCACGTATGGCTCACCGTCTATACTCGATCCATCATAACAACACACACGCATACAGGGGCAATCATGCATACAATAAGAGTTTTCATTAGAACAGTACACCAACAGAGAGAAAATAAATTAAAAAGGTTATAAAACAAATCTACGCGTTGCTACGATCACATCGATATAAAGTTTGCGCAAATCGGATTTAAAACAAGATTTATAATAGAATAATAATAGATTAAATATAATCTCGAATTTTAAGAGCGGAAAATATATGAAACAGTGGTACCATCAGAGAGATTATGAAATTACGAATCTAACGCAATTTGAATCGTTCAAATCGGAGCTAAAACGTGGAAATTATAAATGAAACAATTTTGAATTCAAATCTGAAAACACATTTTCATATATACCGAAAATAAATACGCCTTCAAATACAGAAAACGTAATCTACTGAATACGCTAAGGGCTGCGGGCTAAGCATTAAAAACTGCAGGGGGTTATTCGCAAAAACACCGGCCGAATCGGTATGGGCTGCTCTTCGGCCGTCCGATTCAAAATCGGCGGATCAGATTAACAGAGAGGAGGGGTGGCGGTGCTCTCGGCCGGAAAACAGAGGCCGACGGTGGCGCCATGGCCGGAGGGCCGCCGAAGAAGGTGAACTCGGCCCTCAGTGCATGAAATAGGTCGGGAAGGGTACCCATAGATCGGGAAGAGCATCGCAAGCTCACCTAGGGTGATGGGAAGGTCGGAAATCGACTCGGAGATAGCTCGCGGCGTGACCCGGCGGACGGTGGCTCTCTGCAACGGCGGCGGAGGTGTGTCAGTGCACAAATCGAAGGGGGGAAGTGCTCGGGAACTTCACAAGATCACCGCGAAGCTCCTCAAAGGCTTACCGAGAGGAAATTGGTGGCGAATCGAGCTAATTGCTCGCGGCGGCGGCTGCTCGGTTCTCGCGGAAGCTCGGCAGTGGCGGCGAGAAGAGGCGGCTAGGGTTAGGTGACGGCTACAAGGGGATGAGGCGCTGCTTAAGTACTCCCGAGGCGTGACGACAATCTCGGAGATTGAAACAAACTCGGCGAGCGAAGAAATCGGCTTCGGCCGTTTCTTCTCTGCTTCGGACTTCTCGGCGCGGCGACGAACTCGGCTTCGGCCGTTTCTTTCTTGCCCACGTCGGACTCTCGGCGAGCAGCAGAGGGAAACAGGGGAGGGGCTGTCCTGTGGGTCCACAGGTCGGTAGCACCGAGCACTGGGGTCGGGCTGGCAGTCACGGCAGAGGGACGCTTCGCGCGCGCGTGCTCGGCCGCGGCGGATGAACACGGCAGCGGCGTCTCTGTTCGCGCGGCGAGGGAGGTGGAGAAGGAAGGGGCTAACCCGTGGGTCCCGCTCGTCAGTCAGAAGGGGTAAGGAGCTGGTCGGCCGAGCTGGCCTCGGGCCATCCGACCTGGGCCGGCTGGGGCCAGGGAGGAGAGCGGAAAGGCTCTTCTCTATTTCCTTTTCCATTTTCCAATTTCATTTTCCAAAAGGATTTTCAAATTGGGTTTTGAAATATTTGAGAAATTCGAATAAGCTACAATAGTACAAAGAAGAAATGCTCTAGCATGAATGCATCATACATGTGTATGACCTAGGTTTGATTTTATATTTGAGAAAAATTATTATTTCCCTATATTGGAATGATCAACTAATTGCATAATTAAATAAATTCCCACTATTTAAAAGAATGCAATTTTTCGGGTGTTACACCTGCTCCCTCCCTCTTCTTTCTATTGGGCCGAAGCCAGCGCGCCGGCCCAGCTAGCAAGCTAGCCCAGCCAGCAGCAGCGCAGCAATCCCCCTCCCTTGCCTTCTCTGAGGCTGATAAGCCGGGCCCGCGTGGCTGTCCCTTCCCTTTCCTTCTACTTCGCGGGCATCCAGAACAGATTACCGCAGCCGCGTCCTCCTTCGCCGCACCCTTCCTCTCTCGCTGTGGCTGCCAGTGGACCCTAACCCCCCTGTGCCGCTGACCCGAGGGACCCGCAGGTCAGCGTCGTCCCTCCGCGCTTCCCCCTTGCTGACCGTGCAGGACACGGCGATGAAATGGACTCGACCGAGTTCGTCGGAGAGCCGGACTCCGATCCAATCCCCTATCTCCTCGTGCCTCGGGTGTATATAAGCTCAGGCGAACCCCTGCTGCCACCACCATGCAACCCTAGTAGCTGCCGCCTCTCTGCCCACGCACGAACAGAGCCGCCGCTTGAAGCTTTCCGCCGCCGGGAGCAATTCAGGCCGATTCGTCGTGGTATCGTCCCCGCAAGCACCTCTCGGAGGTTTGTATTGAATCTGCGAACACAACAAGCCATTTTCCTCCTTGATTCGTGCTCTAACACCGCCTCTCCGCCGTCGCAGTGACTCGTCACCCGCCGGACCTCGTCGACGACCACTCCCGAGCCGATTTCCGTCCGGGATTTTGCCCTAGGTGAGCTCGCGGATGCTCCCTCTCTCTCCCGCTGCCTTTCCCGATCCGTTTCATGCACCGTAGACCGAATTCGCGTTCGCTGGCGAACTTCCGGCCATGGCGCCGCCGTGCGCCCTCTGCTCCGGCCAGGAGCACCGCCGGCCGCCCACCCGATCTAATCTAGGCCGTCGATTTTAAATCGGACGGTCCACAGAGCACCGTACCCCTTCGGCTGGCAGTTTTATTAAAAACCCCCTGCAGTTTTTAATGTTAATCCCCGCGGTCCTATTACGTATTATTCAGTTTACGCTTTCCGAATTAGAATACGCATTTGTCTCGGTTCAATTAAAAAGCTATTTTCTGATTTTACAGAATTGCCACTGATTTTCATTTGATCATAAATATCACGTTTTAGATCCGATTTGAACGATTCAAATTGCGTTAGTTTCATAATTTTATAATCTATCAGATAATACCACTGCTGCATATATTACTCACTAATAAATTTCGAGGTTATATTTAATCCATTATTTATCTATTGTAAATCTTGTTTAATTCATAACTCTCTCGTTTTAAGTCCGATTTGCGCGAGCTTTATATCGATGTGATCATAGCGACGAGTAGATTAGTTTTATAAAGTTTTTAATATATTTTCTCGCTATTGGTGTACTGTTCTAATTATAATACTTGTTTGTATGCATGATTGCCCCTGTATGCGTGTGTGTTGATGTGATGGATCGAGTATAGACGGTGAGCTTTACGTGGGTGATCAAGATCACTACTTCGACAACCCGAATCACTAGGAGTTTGCTGATCAAGGAAAGTATTAGTATGGATCATCCTTGTTGTCCTATTCACCAAATAAATAATTGCATTTGCATGTGTCTTCCTTGTTAACCATAAGTTACTTCCTAGTTTTGTTATCCTGTTCTTTGCAACCTATGGGATTATGCATATGGTAATTGATGCTAGTGCGTTAATGATATCATGATCATGTAAACTGATTAATTGAATATGCAATAAGGATTAAAAGATGCCTTTTTAGCAACATGGAACTAGGGGATTCGAGCATAGTTTTGTGATGCTCAAAATCCTTCACCTTTGGTAATGATCTATAAGTATGACACCGGGATTGACAGTGCAACTATGAGGGCTACATGGCTCTGGTTTTAGTCAAGTATGGGTACTTTTTCTAGCTTGTTAGAGGTTACCGAAAGGCGTGATGGGACCTGCCGACTCGGGTATAGTGCGGCTCCTGTCCGAGTGTGTATAACCTGCGTGACCTTGTGCCACGAAGAAGGGGGGCTCTACATCTGCTTGCCGGGTTCCTAGCGGCCCTAACTTGTTAGACGGAGTACTTTGAAAGACTTCATAGTGAAACCCTGCTCACTCACCTTGGTAGTGTTATGGGAGTAATTAACCCGAGCAACAGGGAATCACGGCTCATAGTGAAAGTGCACAACCTCTGCAGAGTGTAAAACTGGTATACTAGCCGAGCTCACTGTCACGAGCGGTCTTGGACGTCTTATGGAGTAGTTATCGTTTGGGGTGATGCTTACATGCTGCTAAATCTATTTATTGCTACTCATTAATTATGTTTACTATGATCATGAGAATGGGCTTATTCATTTGTTGCTATCCAACTGCATAAAAGATGATTAATTAAAAGCAACCTGCTGTTAAAACTGTGTCAACCTTTTGAGCCTCATTAACCCATGCTAGTCTTGTTGAGTACGACATGTACTTACGCTTGTTTATTTTTCAATACTCGGTTAAAAATCCCGGATGGGTAATAGATGGTGATAGTGATGAGGACTACCCAGAGGACTACTAGACTTGTGCTTCACCAGTTGACGTCCCTGTGCTATGGAGCTACCACGAGAGTTATCTTTATTTTCCGCTGTGTAATGACTTTGATATTATTCGCTATGTAATAAACATTGGTTATGATACAATTTATGCAATTTGTTGGCTTATGTGTGTGACTGATCTCTGGGTGCACATAAGATTATGCATCCCATTTTATCCTTAAAATTGGGCATGACAGGCTCAAAGAGCCAGTATAATCGGAGATCGACTAGAAAACCGATTCCGTCATGTTATGAACCGATAATATAATAATGAAGTAAAACGGCTATCAGGATACTCATATGAAGATAATAACATACCAGCCAATCTAATTCAGTTAATATGTATAAAAGAAAATAGATCATGTGTACAGATCTGAGTTTAGGTTAAATCTGTTCCACTGGATGACGCTCAGTTTAACTTAAACAAGGACACAAAAATAAGACTTACGATAACCTCAGAACCACTTATGTCTCAACTAGAACCGAACGCACAACATGTAACGAACAAGATTGATAGGGAATTAGCCGATGTAAGCATGGAACCGATCATCATGGTAAAATAGGCATAAGAAAGCATAAACGACGATCAGATTCAAGTAAATTTAAGGCCAAATCTATCAATCTTGATCGGGCAGAGATATGTTATATTGATAAATAAACAATAAACAACAAATAACATCTTGATAACTTAATGAATCTAACTAAATTGCCATATTTAGCTAGAGCCGATAACTAATCCATGCATGCAAACTATCTCAATCTATAGCCTGTCTACCGGATGACATTAACTAATAGACTAATCAAGCAAGCAAACACGAATCGATAACTAATCCGCGCGTGAAAACCGTCCTAATCTGCATCTCGTCCACCGGATGACGGTTAACACAGATTAATCGGGTAAACCAACGTGAATCATCCTTGACTCACTGTGCTTCCCACATCCACCGGATGACGCCAAAGAAACAGAGCTTAGCAAGGACCCTGGTCCGCCATGCTTCCACGTCCACCGGATGACGCTAAAAAGACATAGTTTAACAGGGGGTTGACGATACTTACAAGCAAGCCTGCGTCCACCGGATGACACCCAGCCTGGATGGAGTAACTCGCCGGACTCGACTGACTCTAGGGTTTGTTGGCCGGAGCCGAAAGTTGTGTTGTATTGATGTTGTTGTATGTTTTACAATGGCTGAGGGCTTATATTTATACCCTGAGCGTAGATAGTGTCCTAGTCGAATTACAACTCATCAATAGATAAGGAAACTAACAAACTATCCTATATCTAAGGTAACTTGGAGTCCCACCTTCCCTTTCATAACGGACTCCGATCGTGATCGTATCTTGGCGGTGCGGACTCTGGATGACGTCATCAATACCGACACTGCACACCTCCACCCGACAACCGATTCACCGTGCAATCGGCTATTTTCCTTCCTTCCGCTGGACGGAATCTGCTTCCGAGATCGGCTATCTTCCTCTGGCATCGGCTATCGGCTCCCAGCCCAAAATTTGGTGTTAACAGTACCATATATACATGAAAGCATTTGATTTTTCATGAATGAGCCTATAACATGCATTTCATCTCTATATGCACTAGACACGTCCTTATCAAAGTATGAATGACATGTCAACCAATTTTTACCTTACTTTAGTCGAAGGAGAGGCATGTCATATAATGTGGGATGCTTTTTACTTCATGTTGGAGTAGTCTAGTATGTTTAACTCACTTCTCAACTTGCAAAATCTTGACTCATCAAGTGGCTTGGTAAAGATATCCGCTAATTGATCTTCGGTGCCAACACTTTCAATTGCAATGTCTCCCTTGATTTGGTGATCTCTAATGAAGTGATGCCTTATATCAATGTGTTTTGTTCTTGAATATTGCACGGGGTTGTTGGTTAGCTTGATAGCACTCTCATTGTCACATAGCAAAGGCACTTTCTTGTATTTTAATCCAAAATCACTCAAAGTTGCCTTCATCCAAAGCAATTGTGCACAACAACTTCCGGCACTAATGTACTCCGTTTCGGCCGTTGAGAGAGCAATAGTATTTTGCTTCTTTGATGACCATGATACAAGTGACCTTCCAAGTAATTGACAAGTTCTAATACTGCTTTTTCTATCCACCTTACAACCGGCATAGTCGGAGTCCGAATATCCAATAAGCTCAAAGTTGGACCCCTTTGGATACCAAAATCCAACATCTTGTGTGCCCTTCAAATACCTCAATATTCTCTTTGCGGCTTTCAAATGACTTTCTCTTGGTGAGGCTTGAAATCTTGCACACATCCACACACTAAACATGACATCCGGTCGAGATGCGGTCACATAAAGGAGACTTCCAATCATTGATCTATATAGCTTTTGATCTACCATTTTGCCACTATCATCCATGTCCAAATGCCCATTAGTTGCCATAGGAGTATTCATGGCCTTTGCATGTTCCAATCCAAATTTCTTCACCATGTCTCTTATGTACTTGCCTTGACTTACAAATGTACCATTCTTCATTTGCTTGACTTGAAGACCAAGGAAGTAGCTAAGCTCACTGATCATGGACATTTCAAACTCACTTGCCATCATATTGCCAAATTCTTCACAAAAATCTTGATTGGTTAATCCAAATATGGTATCATCCACATATATTTGCAACACAAATAAATCATTACCAAGCTTCTTAGTGAAGAGAGTTGTATCAACCTTTCCCATTTTGAACCCTTTAGAGAGCAAGAAATCTCTCAATCTCTCATACCATGCTCTAGGTGCCTGCTTCAAACCATATAATGCCTTTCTTAGCTTGTACACATGGTTGGGATTCCTCACATCTTCAAATCCGAGAGGTTGTTCCACATATACCAACTCATTGATGTACCCATTGAGAAATGCACTCTTGACATCCATTTGATATAACTTGATATTGTGGGCACAAGCATAGGCTAACAAGATTCTAATTGCTTCCAATCTAGCAACCGGTGCATAGGTGAAAGGACCGAATCGATGCCTAGAGGGGGGGTGAATAGGCTCTTCAAAAGTTAGACAAATGTTAGTAAACAAACTGCACCCCGACAAAAACGGCTAGGCCGGCTCCTCAACTCGGCTGGGCCGGCTAACCCGGCTTGGCCGGGTTTCACGACTTTGCCCAAAGGTTCCCCGGAACTTCCGGGTTGCATCGGAACTTCCGACCTGCACAGCTGAATAACGATGTTCGAACCGTTTCTTCTCTTCAGTAAGATTACAACTCGACTTGTAGAGCTTATGTAAGTGTATGGACAAATCCAAACACCTCCTGCAAACACAAACCACAACAACCGAGTAGCACAAGTGGAATATGGAAGTAAATGTGTGATGAATGAGCAAAGGGTGAGGCAAACCAAGAGAAGAAACGAGGATTTGTTTGACCGAAGTTCGGCACACCCAAAGGTGTCCTACTCTCTGTTGTGGAAGCCGGTGAGGACCCAACCAAGGTCAACTCATGGCCGGACCCGAAACGGTCTCTTTCCACCTTCTTCACTAAGGAGCTTTCTTTCCTTTTTCAGCGGGGAAGCAACCCTTACAACAATAGCCACCAAGGCAGCCTACAACACCCCACGAGTGCTCGTCGGTGACGCCTTGCCACTACGGGGTCGAAGCTCCAAGCGGAAGAACGCAATGAACTAGAGAATCTTTGACTTGCTCAAGTGCTCAAGAATGGGATTGCTCGCACAAACTCTTTGGATCACTCTTACCACAAAGACAAATCTCTCAAGGCTCAACCTCACTCACTAATCACGGATTAGGAAGTTGTAATCTTTTCACTCACAAAGAGAGAGTAGAGAGAGCAAGAGGGCTTTTCTGGTCGTGGATGGGTATTAGGAGAATCAGCAACCTTGGAAGAGGGAGTGGGAGAGGTATTTATAGCCTCCTCTCCAAAACTAGCCGTTGGGGCTGAATCGACAAACCCGGCCTGGCCGGGTTAGGAACCCGGCCTGGCCGGGTTGGCCAGTTCAAAGTCCAACTAGCCGTTGGAGAGGCGGCCAGGCCGAGTTGCCTACCCGGCTTGGCCGGGAAAGCCGGCCCGGCCGGTTTTGCTACCCGGCCTGGCCGGGTTGGGCTGCCCAGCCAGCTGCCTCTCTCACTTCCTCCCTTTTCTCTCAACCTCTTTTCTCTCTGGTTTTTGTCCTTGAGCACTGTCACTTGTCGCCAATACTTTAGTGATGCGACTCTCCAAGAGGGGCAAACACAAATACAACTCACACAAATTTTGTTTTGTCCTTCACTTGAGTTGTTCTTAATCTTCAAATATTTTGCCGCTTTAAACTTTGAATTGTTGAGAGCTTCATCACTTTATCTTCATGATCCCTTCGTCTTGAGCATGTGACTTGTTCGAATCCAAGTCATTTTTGAACATTTGATTGATCTTCCACATTGACAATCACCACTTGCATGGCTAACTTCATGTTGGCTTCTTCTTCACCCTAGCTAGGTCCCACGGCCGCCAAGTCGTCACTTGCCCTTCACCTTTCGCTTAGTCCCTCGAAGTTGCCCACTTGTCATTAACACCACATCAAGATTTATGTGCATTGCCCATGCTTCACATCATGCTTTGAATACCATTTCAATTGTATAATTGTTGTCTTTTGCTTCACCTAGATTGTTTCCAATCATCAATATAAGCTAGACAACCGAAGATTTGCAATCTCATATGGATTTAGAATAGTTCAACCATCAATGTGCACCTGTAAATAAATACCTGGAAATCTCACAATGTTCATTAGTCCTTTAATCGTGTTGTTATTAATCACCAAAACACTTAGGGATCCTAGATGCTCTTTCAATCTCCCCCTTTTTGATGATTGATGACAACCCGATTAAAGCTTGCAAATAATTATAAACAAAGGAGATTTGGATTCAAAAATTTGTGATTGTCTCCCCCTCAACATGTGCATATGAATGGAATTCACAAAAGGGGACCACATATGTCAATTTGCACATGTTAAGACAAGTGGGAGACTCCCCCTAAATCATTTCATCCAAATAACCACAAAGTATAGATACAAGAATAAAACATGATGCAACAAGATATATCACCCAACAAAAGAAATAACAACAATACACCATCACAAGAGAGGAACTACAAAGACAACAAGAGTTCTAACAATAATAAAAAGATAACGAAACCACAAAGAGGCACTCATTACAAATATTCCCAAGTCCACGAAATAACTGAAGAGCTAGATTATACAATATGTCTCTCTCAAGATGATGTAACAATAATGCTCATAAGTCTCGATCACAAAGATCATACAAAGTGGCTATACAAAATTGAACTCATCCAGATCACAGAGATATGCGCGGAAGCTTTAATCCACATCTTCTCCCCCTTTGTCATCACATCATCAAAAAAACATGAGAAGAGATAAATACGATTTGGAGAAGACACAAGAGGGCTCACAAAGCACCAAACGAACTACTGCCACTGCCACTTGTGCTGTCATAGAACCCACCACTGCTATCAAAGTAGCTGCTGCTGGCACCTGTCTGCTGCCACTGAGTCTCTGAAGTGTATGGAGGTGCAAATATGGAAGTGCTAAATCTGTGTGCAACCTGCTCACTCTCTGACATACGTGGCTGCTCAAGAGGTCCTGAAGAGTAAGCTGGAACTGAGCTAAAGCCTGCCTCGGAGCCGTATCCTGTCTCTGTGCCACAGCCTGAACCTGTACCATATGCTGCACCACTGCCGGAAGTTGAACCGGGATATAGAATCCCAGAAGATGAGCCAGCATATGTAAAAGGTGGCATAGAGAAACCAAGACCTGTGGATGGTGGAGGAGGAGCTGTCGACGTACCAGCCTCCTGCTGAAAGCCATGACCATGTGAAGATGACGGACCGGGACCATAAATCTGTGAGTAGCAGTCCTCATGCTCCCACTCCTCCTGGTAACTCTCAAGTGACCTCGGAGGAGGAGGTAAAGGCTGCTGAACTATCTCAGGTGGTATAGGTGCACCTGGTGGACGAGTCAATGTCTCTCTTACCCAAGCTTGCTGTGCTCTGGCCTCTACCTGCTCACTGTAGAATCTCCTGTCTATGTCATCCTAGCGTCTGCACATCCCAAAAATCATGTTGAAAATTTTTCTGATGGGAGATGGTGGCTTGTCCCTAGCATGGCCTCTGGAGTGCTGTCTGTGAGAGCCACCGTGCTGCTGAGGAAGACTAGAGGTATCTCCTGGAGCTGTAGCAGTGGAAGTGGAAGCTCCAGGATCAGTGGGCACAATCGGTGTCTTGAGGCAAGCAATCCTTAGTGGTTTGTGCACCACTTCCTTCACAAATGTCAAACCTGTCACATCCTCAATCATCTTCATAATGTATGGTCCATATGCTGCACTCTGCATGGGATACTCAGATATGCCTTTGATCTCGGCCCATATAAAGTGAAACACACTAAAGCGTGCTCCAGAAGGAGCCATCTTGGCAAGTAAGTTCTTTGTATAGAATGTGATATTCTCATTGTCTCCAGACTTAGGTGCAAGAGTGGCCCTGTACATCCTATTGAGATATCCATAAAAAGATTAGATGCCCTGCACAGTGCCAAAGTAACCTTGAGAGTTTAGAGAATACATGAATTTTATCTGTGCTCCCGGCAAATACAACTCTGAGTGAATCTTGTGCCTCTTCATATCACGCTCATCAAACCCAAGTACTCTGCTGAACCTCTCATAGGTAACACTGTACCAACCACCATCTGTCATCTAGCTCATGGTCCACAATCTCTGATCTACATTAGTCTCATCAACATAGAGTGTGGCATAAAATTGAGCAATCAATTCATCGCTCCAGTTATACTGCAAACCCATGATATTCTTTACTTTCTTCCTCTCACACTCTCTAATGACATCATTAAAAATTGGATCATTTTTCCTCCTCATGTACTCCCAGTTAATCCACTGAGCCCTATGGATATTTCTAGGAAGAATAACTGACTCATAGAAATCCTGGTGAAAGAGAGTGTGAAACCTGTAATCTGTAGCAGTGCGAGGAGCCAGCCTGGGATCAACCTTCCTTTCATTTCTGCAAGCCTCTATCATCCCTCTAGCCATGTAGTCAACTCTAGCTCTTCTCTGAGGACCTTGAGGGCGCTGCATCCTGAACATCTGATCTGTATCAAAAGAAGCTGAAGCACCTCTCTGACTGCCTCTGACTGGCTGCTGCTGCTGTTGCTGTTGCTCATCTTCCTCATCATTTGCCTCATCAACATCATCATCATCATCATCATCATCATCGTCATCATCATCATCATCAACTGAGGGATCTGCTAGACCTTTGTCTCTGTGCTCAACTCTGTATTCCTCTTCCTCATCATCATCACTAGAGGAGCCACTCTCCTGAATCTTTGACATAGATACCCTGGGCTGAGTTCCTGAGGAAAGCCTGGTCTGAGGACGAGTCACACCTGAACCCTGTCCAACCTGTGTTTCATCCTGATCTCCTGCCCCTGATCCTTCTCCTTCATCTGACCCTCTTCTGACCCTTTTCCTTCTGACATATTGATGCATTGTCCCTGAGGCCACACAAAGGATTTCCAATATAGCATAAGACCTCTGACAAGATATATCAAGATATGGCTTAGAGAGGATGTAAAATAGCATTAGAAGGACACTTATGTCGAAATCTAGTTGAGATGACTAACACAATTTCCACATGAGTTTCTTTCTATTGCTACTATACACGGAGATAAGGTGCAAGGCTTTTGATTGACTTGCAAGATAGTGTGGTGACACGCATTAAGTGGACTTCTCTAGGGAAATATATCACAATAAAGTTACAATAACTCAATGTGCTATGTCTCCAAAGGGATTTCTAGTTAATGCATACCACCACACAAAGACATCTACTTAAGTCAATTAACTTTGAAGTGTCATGGAGAAATCTGCGCAAAAACAGGATTTCTGTCCAACTGAGCAAACCAGCAAGGCAGAGGGGAGGGGCCAGCCCGGTTACCAAACCCGACTGAGCCGCCTCGGCAACCAGGCCTAGCCGGGTACTCGGCCTGGCCGGCTCTTCCACCCGGCTTGGCCGGTTCCACCCAGTCGACCAAAGATCCCCCCTGCACAAATCCGCCATGGAACTTCATCCATACTTCCAGCATTGCCTCTAAGCACCAACATCCATCATCTAACCAAGGGAAATCAAGAGAGGTCGCCTAGAGAGAGAGATCGGGCACCATGAACGATTAATACCTTTGGGGAGAGAGGAAGAAGAGCTTGGAGAAGATTTGGGCTCCAAATCCCGGCTTAGCCGACCCAAGGGAGGCCCTAGCCGAGAGGGAACTTGAATCCTTGCCCTAGGGAGAGAGATCGGGAAGGGGGCACCTTCACACCACCATGGGAGCATTTGAGAGAGAGAGCATGGGTGAACTGAGGTGAATTACGTCGGTAGAAGAAGAGGAGGTCCCCCACTGTAAAACCCGCGACCCCTGACAGGTGGGGCCCTGCCGCAATACCCGGCTTGGCCGGGTCTGGGACCCGGCTGGGCCGGTTTTGCCCACTCAGCCACAAAGGCTTTCCTTTTAGGCCCACACCAAATACTTGCTCCAAATTGACTTTTCTTATTTTATCCAAGTTTTTTTTCTGTCCATTTTTCAATGTTTGCATTCCATTCAAGCGATCTTTTATAAATGTCAGATTCATTCCAAATATCAAAACTTTCTTTTCCTTTTATGCTTGCACCAAACATATTCCAACTTATGTCCATGTTTCTTCACTTGACACTTTCCAAAAGAGAGAGATAAAGGTATAATCTAGATTGATATTCGCGGACTTAGGAAAGTCATATCTTGAGTGATTAGCCAAACAATCAATCATGATGAACAATAATCACTCTAGACATGACTAGGTCACAAAGACTAAGAATCAATCTTTTGCAAATAAACCTTCACAAGTTAAAACATCTAGTTGGGTTTTCGCAAAATCTACCCTATGTCATATAAATGCACACTCTAACAAGCAAGGATCCTAGATGGACTTTCAATACTTAAATTTCTTCAAATAAATCATACCTTGGTCTCTAGCATCCCATAAGTACTTTTAAGATTTATCATTTAAGCATGAGTACGGATAATACTTGAGAAACTTATTCTCAATGAGATTACAACAATTTACTTAGCAAACTCATTAGTCTCATGAATTCTAGTCATAGAGTGAGCTCCCCCTTGATATGTGCTTTTATGTGATGTGAATAACTCTAACTAGCACTTGTATTCAATGAAGAATATGGGAAGTGACTCTATGTCTAGATCATGGCAAAAGAAATTTAACAAGATTGAAACTTGTGCCAAAGAGATACTCACAAAGCTATTCTCAAGATCAATTGACATGAAGTATAGTTCTATCTTGGAATAGATCTTCAAGTGGCATTTGATAGACAATGGGAAACATCCACTTGAAACATAATCCTCTCTAACTTGCATTCTATACACATGCTCTTTCAACAAGGTTAGTAACAAAGAGATTAGATATATGATGAACTCCCCCTAAAGAAGTGCACTAGAGATCTTGAATTACTCATCAAGGGACTTTAGATAAATTTATATCTATAGGGATTCAACATATACCTATTCTCCATATAACATGTAAGGCATGAAAAGTTAGTTAGAAAGGTGATACTCACAGCAATTTTGTGCGTGAACCAGTTTAATATGTGAAAGATGATTATAGGAGAGAAAACACCACAGAAAAGAGGCATCCCTGCCTGCCCCGCAGAAAACGGCCTAGCCGGGTTTAGGACCCGGCTTGGCTGGCTTCCTGCCATAACCGGCCTGGCCGGGTCTGAGACCCGGCTGAGCCGACTATGTCGGTAGTTCCGGCATTCCTTCATTACTGTCGACCTTCGGTAGTACCGGTATTTTACCAGTGGTACCAGTCCTGGGTGGTCTCCTTTGGTTCATTCCTTGTGCCTTGTCACTTGTATGTCCCAATTTTGATTTTCTACAACATAGATAAGTATTGCTCCACTAGAGAGCCATTAAGAGCATCATATGGGACAAAATATAAATTTTGCACAAGGACTAGCCACTTTCATGAATATATATATATATCTATACAAACCTTTTCAAGAGATGCACATATATATATTCAATGTCTACACTAAGTAGCATGGCTAGCCAACATAAAATGAACTAGTTACCGAGATGCCATTGGATTAAGTAAGTATTGTGATAAAGTCTTGACTTGTATTGATTTTGATCTTTTTATGTCAAGGTCAAGCCTCCAATACATCTCCATTTACCTATTTACCTATCAAGCTTGTTATCTCTTGTTGAGTCCTTTTGGGCTAGTTGACAAGCACTTTGGGACAATCCATGGCTAGGTGTCCTTTACCTCTACAAGTGTAGCAAATGCGACCATTGTTTGCAATGCTCTTGTTTTGCTTGTTGGGACATTCACCAATGTAATGACCCTTCTCATTGCAACCATAGCATTTTCTTGTTTTTTTTGAGCTTGCTTTCTTTGCTCCCTATCTCTTAAGCCCAAGAAGCAACTCTTGACAGAATGGCCCTTCCTCTTGCACCTCATGCAAGCACTTGGCTTGCTTTTGCAACTTGGTGGACGCTTTGGCTTCGGCCGCCTCACACTTGTTGGCCCAAGTTTTGTATGGACACATAGCACCTTCATGCCCATACAAGCCACAACCATAGCACATTCTTTTTCCATGTCTCTTGCTCTTGGATGTGTTACCATTGGTAGGAATGTGATTCTTTTGTTGGATTGTGGAGGAAGCAAGGTTTGATCCCTTCTCAAGCTTATCTGTGATTCCTTTGTTTTCTATTTGATCATGCTCAATCAAAGATTGGCTTACTTGAGAAACACACACATTAGCACAAGGAATATTTGATTGACATGGTGCATGAGTGCGTGCATGTGTAGGAGGTTGAATTGATTTTACCGATGTAGTAACAATTTCATGAGCCATTTCAAGCATGATATGTGAGTCCACTAATTCATCATGTGTGCACTTGAGATGAACAAAGTTTGCTTCAAGAATGTTGTATTTGCTAGCAAGTTCATTTAGTTTTGTCTTGAGCTCTAAGTTTTCCTTTTCTAGTTGAACAACACTAGAAGAAGATTTAGTAACCAAATCATGCTCAATTGACAATTTTTCGTACCTTTCGGTCATTGCCTTTATCTCTTTCAACTTGGAGATGGTGAATGCATCTTTTCTTTCACGGAGTTGCTTTTGTTGCTCAATCGCCATCTCAAGCTTATCATTGTGGTTGACAATCTTCATGAAGATGTATTTGTCCTTGTCACTAAGATGATCAACCGAGTAATCATCCTCAATCACAATGCCCTCGCTTTCTTCTTCATCATTCTCCTTTCTCTCATCCTCAACTTGCAATGGCCTTTGCTTAGCCATGAAGCAAGTTAAGTCAGAAAGACTAGAGGAGAAGCACTCTGCAGCTGGATGAAGATCAGCCTCAAGAAGCTGGTTCGCCGCAGGGTCGACCAACCCGGCCTGGCTGGGTTCCATACCCGGCTCGGCCGGGTTTGTCTCCTCAGCAGCAAACCGGTCGGCATAGCCTCCAACATCCTCCTTTAGGTCATCACAGCAGGGTGATGCCGAGGTGATGGTGGTGGAGCATTTCTCTTCTCCTAATTGTCCATCAAGTTTGGGTTGTCCAAACTTTTCGCAAAGTTTGACCCAAACAAGATGAGCATCCTCGAGGTACTCACCATCACATACTACACAATCATTATAAACCTCTGCACACATAGTTCTCATAAACAAGCGTAAGGCATGAGCATTGAGTACCAAGCATGGAATGCTTGCTACTACAACACTCTCACAAATCGGATCCATAGCACGTAAAGCATTGAGAACATGTGATGACCAAGAAGAGAAGTTTGAGCCATCCTTACGGAGTAACTCAAACGGTACCTCACATGAAGAAGATATCGATCCTCACAAGCGGTTAAGCTTCAATCGTGAGACCAAGCTCCGATGCCAATTGAAAGGACCGAATCGATGCCTAGAGGGGGGTGAATAGGATCTTCAAAAGTTAGCCAAAGGTTAGTAAACAAACTGCACCCCGACAAAAACGGCTAGGCCGGCTCCTCAATCCGGCTGGGCCGGCTAACCCGGCTTGGCCGGTTTTACCACCCGGCTTGGTCGGGTTTCACGACTTTGCCCAGAGGTTCCCCAGAACTTCCGGGTTGCGTCGGAACTTCCGACACGTCGGAACTTCCGGTATGATCCGGAACTTCTGACCTGCACAGCTGAATAAAGATGTTCAAACCGTTTCTTCTCTTCAGTAAGATTACAACTCGACTTGTAGAGCTTATGTAAGTGTATGGACAAATCCAAACACCTCCTGCAAACACAAACCACAACAACCGAGTAGCACAAGTGGAATATGGAAGTAAATGTGTGATGAATGAGCAAAGGGTGAGGCAAACCAAGAGAAGACACGAGGATTTGTTTGACCGAAGTTTGGCACACCCAAAGGTGTCCTACTCTCCGTTGTGGAAGCCGGTTGGGACCCAACCAAGGTCAACTCGTGGCCGGACCCGAAACGGTATCTTTCCACCTTCTTCACTAAGGAGCTTTCTTTCCTTTTTCAGCGGGGAAGCAACCCTTACAACAATGGCCACCAAGGCAGCCTACAACACCCCACGGGTGCTCGTCGGTGACGCCTTGCCACCGCGGAGTCAAAGCTCCAAGCGGAAGAACGAAATGAACTAGAGAATCTTTGACTTGCTCAAGTGCTCAAGAATGGGATTGCTCACACAAACTCTTTGGATCACTCTTGCCACAAAGACAAATCTCTCAAGGCTCAAGCTCACTCACTAATCACGTATTAGGAAGTTGTAATCTTTTCACTCACAAAGAGAGAGTAGATAGAGCAAGAGGGCTTTTCTGGTCGTGGATGGGTATTAGGAGAATTAGCAACCTTGGAAGAGGGAGTGGGAGAGGTATTTATAGCCTCCTCTTCAAAACTAGCTGTTGGGGCTGAATCGACAAACCCAGCCTAGCCGGGTTGGCCAGTTCAAAGTCCAACTAGCCGTTGGAGAGGCGGCCTGGCCGGGTTGCCTACCCGGCTTGGCCGGGAAAGCCGGCCTGGCCGGTTTTGCTACCTGGCCTGGCCGAGTTGGGCTGCCCATCCAGCTGCCTCTCTCACTTCCTCCCTTTTCTCTCAACCTCTTTTCTCTCTGGTTTTTGTCCTTGAGCACTGTCACTTGTCTCCAATACTTTAGTGATGCGACTCTCCAAGAGAGGCAAACACAAATACAACTAACACAAATTTTGTTTTGTCCTTCACTTGAGTTGTTCTTGATCTTCAAATATTTTGCCGCTTTGAACTTTGAATTGTTGAGAGCTTTATCACTTTATCTTCATGATCCCTTCGTCTTGAGCATGTGACTTGTGTCGAATCCAAGTCATTTTTGAACATTTGATTGATCTTCCACATTGACAATCACCACTTGCATGGCTAACTTCATGTTGGCTTCTTCTTCACCCTAGCTAGGTCCCTCGGCCGCCAAGTCGTCACTTGCCCTTCACCTTTCGCTTAGTCCCTTGAAGTTACCCACTTGTCATTAACACCACATCAAGATTTATGTGCATTGCCCATGCTTCACATCATGCTTTGAATACCATTTCTATTGTATAATTGTTGTCTTTTGCTTCACCTAGATTGTTTCCAATCATCAATATAAGCTAGACAACCGAAAATTTGCAATCTCATATGGATTTAGAATAGTTCAACCATCAATGTGCACCTGTAAATAAATACCTGGAAATCTCACAATGTTCATTAGTCCTTTAATCGTGTTGTTATTAATCACCAAAACACTTAGGGATCCTAGATGCTCTTTCAATAGGTTTCTCCAAAATCAAGACCTTCTACTTAAGTGTAACCTTGTGCAACCAATCTAGCCTTGTTCCTTATTACTATGTCATCTTGATCTTGCTTGTTTCTAAAAACCCATTTGATTCCAATCACATTATGTTTCTTCAGTCTTTCCACTAGCTCCCAAACTTGATTTCTTGTGAAATTGTTGAGCTCTTCATGCATGGCATTAACCCAATCAACATCATGTAATGCTTCCTCAATCTTGATTGGCTCAATAGATGATACAAAAGAGAAATGCTCACAAATTTGAGCTAACCTTGCTCTTGTTTGAACTCCACTTTGAATACCACCAATAATTTGATCCAAAGGATGATCCCTTGCAATAGAGACCGGTTAGAGAATAGGAACTTGATCATTGGATTGAGATGAACTAGCTTGTTGATCTTGCACTTGAGATTGATCTTTTGAGTCACTTGCACTTGCTTCATTTTCAACTTGCATACTAGTATGAATAGCACCATCATCTTCATCATTATTGACTTGCCTCGGTCTAATATCACCAATATCCATATCTTTCATTGCATTAGCCAAGTCATTGCCTCTCACATCACTAAGATTTTCAACTTCATCTTGAGAGCCTTGGGTTTCATCAAATTCAACATCATGCACCTCCTCAAGAGTACCACTAGCCAAATTCCAAACTCTATATGCCTTGCTTGTGGTTAAATAGCCAAGTAAGAAACCTTCATCATATTTCTTTTCAAACTTGCTCAATCTTGTGCCTTTCTTGAGAATGTAGCATTTGCAACCAAAAACCCGAAAATATGCAATGTTGGCCTTTCTACCATTCAATAGCTCATATGGAGTCTTTGCAAGCATACCATGGCAATATAACCGGTTGATGTAGTAGCAAGCGGTGTTGATAGCCTCGGCCCAAAAATAATGACTAACATTGTATTCACTTAGCATTGATCTTGCCATATCAATCAAGGTTCTATTCTTTCTTTCAACAATGCCATTTGATTGTGGTGTATATTTAGGTGAGAATTGATGTCCAATGCCATACTCATCACACAACTCATCAATCTTGGTGTTCTTGAATTCACTACCATTGTCACTTCTAACTTTCTTGATGGTTGTTTCAAACTCATTTTGGCTTCTCTTGACAAAAGACTTGAATATATCATAAGCTTCATTCTTGTCAACTAGAAAGAATACCCATGTGTATCTAGTGTAGTCATCCACAATCACAAATCCATACTTGTTCCCACCAATACTAGTATATGTGGTTGGTCCAAACAAGTCCATATGCAAGAGCTCAAAAGCTTTACTAGTACTCATCATACTCTTCTTAGGATGTGTGTTTCCAACTTGTTTGCTGGCTTGACATGAACTACAAAACTTATCTTTCTCAAATGTGACATCTTTCAAGCCTCTAACTAGATCATGCTTCACTAGTTTGTTCAATTGTTTCATTCCAACATGACCAAGCCTTCTATGCCATAACCAACCCAAACTTGACTTCGTGATCAAACAAGTTGACAATTGAGCTTCACTTGCATTGAAATCCACAAGATATAGGTTTTCATATCTAAAGCCTTTGAATATCAAATTTGAGCCATCAACACTAACAATTTCCACATCATCAACCCCACATATGCACTTGAACCCGAGATCACAAAGTTGTGCAACTGAGAGTAAATTAAAGTTCAAGCTTTCAACTAGCAACACATTGGAGATGGACATGTCATTGGATATTGCAATCTTACCAAGTCCTTTCACTTTCCCTTTCTTGTTATCACCAAATGTAATTGCATCATAGCCACTATTTGCACTTGTGTTAAGAGAACCAAACATACTAGAATCTCTGGTCATATGTTGAGTGCATCCACTATCAAGCACCCAATGCCTTTCTCCGGCTTTGTAATTGACCTACAAAAAGAGATCAATTCCTTTTAGGTACCCAATGTTGCTTGGGTCCTTGGAGGTTAGTAACTAAGCTTTTTGGTACCCAAATGGTCTTCTTCTTTGGACCCAACATGGATGTACCAACAAACTTAGCCTTCGCACCATTTGAGCCCTTAGTGAGAATGTAGCAAGAATCAAACTTAATTAAGGGTACATATGCATTGGATTTCTTGCTTTTGCAATCTTGCTCTAAATGACCAACTTGCTTGTATTTTGTGCAATATCGGCCATTTCTCTTCACAAAACAAGTCTTGTGAGGAGCAAAGGCGGTCTTGCCTTTCTTGGGGGTATAGCCCAATCCCTCTTTGTGGAGAGATGCCCTTTGGCTACCCAAGCACATAAGCAAGCGATCCTCACCTCCATAGGCCTTTGCTAAGGAGTGATTGAGCTTCTTAACCTCATCCTTTAGGTTCTTGTTCTCAACAACTAGTGAAGGATCACTAGTGGATGATATAGTAGTGGAAGTGCTACAAGAAGGGTTAGTGGTAGCAACAACAATAGGTTCACAAGATATGTCACATGTCACACCTATGTTGCAAGTTTTAATTTCCTTCTTTTGTACTTGACTTTTCAAGTCCACATTTTGAGCCACTAGAGAGGGATAAGCTTCATCAAGCTTTGTGTGAGACTTTTGGAGCTTCTTATGGTCTTTCTTTAGACTCTCATAAGATGCCCTAAGCTCCTCAAGTTCTTGCTCAAGAGATTGTTTATCCTTGCGCAAACCCTTGCATTCCTTTCTAAGTGAGTCAAAGTGAATACGAGCATCATCAAGCATGTCAATTAATTCTTCTTTTGTTAGGTCATCATCACTATCATCATCACTAGATTCGCTATCGAATGATACCTTTGAGCCCTTGGCCATGAAGCATGAAGGAGTGTCGAAGATGGAAGGCTTGTCATAAATAGCAATGCTTGCATGTGCCTTCTTCTTACTCTTCTTCTCATCATCACTATCTTCATCACTTGAAGATGCATCACTATCCCATGTCACCACATGAGAGTAGTTCTTCTTCTTCTTGTATGAAGATTCTTTCTTTTCTTTCTTCTCCTTCTTCTCATGCTTGTTCTTCTTTTTGCCTTTGTGCTCATCATCACTTGAGTGTGGGCAATCGGCCACCAAGTGATTTTTGCTTCCACAATTGAAGCATCTTCTTGGCCCATCAAACTTTCTTGCATTCTTCTTTCTTCTTGCCCGGTAGCCCTTCTTCTTCATGAACTTGCCAAATCTTCTCACTAGAAGGGCCATCTCCTCATCACTCTCACTTGTGCTTGATGGATCTTCACTTGATTCAACTTTTGCTTTGCCCTTGCCCTTTGATGATGATGTGGCTTTGAATGCCACACTCTTCTTCTTCTCATCTTTGGAGTCTTCATCTTTTTCTTTCTTCTTCTTATTGATCAACTCCTCCTTGTCATCATCATCTCTATAGGCATCATCGGTCATCACCTCCGCAAGTACTTGGTTTGGTGTCAACTCACTCAAGGTAGTCTTCACTAAAACCGTGATCAAGGTAGCAAAGCGCTTGGGCAAGCTTTTCAAGAACTTCATGGAGAAGTCACTATCCTTTACTTCCTCATCCACTGCCTTGAGATCATTCACAATTACTTGCAATCTATGAAACATTTCCGGGACACTTTCATCTTCCTTCGTCTTGAAGCTAGCAAATCTATCTTTGAGGATGTAAGCTCTTGCGGTCTTCACACCCTTGGTGCCCTCATATGATTCCTCAAGCTTCTTTCAAGCTTCATGAGCACTCTCAATGTTCTTCACTTGCTCAAATACCTTCTCATCTACGGCCTCATGGATAGCACAAACCGCAATGTCATTGAGTTGGAGCAATCTTTCTTCGGCGGTTGTGGGGTTGGCCGCATTGGCAATCTCAATCTTTGTCTCCATAACCTTCCAAACCTCTATTGATTGACTTGATGTGTGAGGTCATCTTGCTCTTCCAATATGCATAATTTGTGCCATCAAATTAGGGTGGCTTTTTGCTGTTGTTGATGTGAATGTTGAGTTGAGCCATTTTTACACCGTAGGTTGTTAAGCCTCAAATCAATGGTGCCTCGGCTCTGATACCACTTGAAAGGTCCTAAATGGCTAGAGGGGGGCGTGAATAGCCTATAAAAATTCTACAACCAACAACTCAAGCAAGAGATTAGATAAATAGTAAGCGAAGCGAATTCTTGCGCTAGCCTACTAAAAATGCAAGCCGCCTAACCGTTCTAGGCTATAGTCTCTATTTCACACACGTGAGGCTAAGTTGCTACTTCTACTCTACTCCTAGGTGAGCAACTTAAGCTAACAAGCTACACAAGAGTAAGTGCGGGAATGTAAAGAGTAGAGAGAGTGAATCTTATACCGCCGATGTAGTGATGAGATGAGTACCATTAGGAACAATCACAATAATTAAGAAATCCTCGGCAAGAGATTGACACAATAATTTTTACCGAGGTTCACTTGCTTGCCGGCAAGCTATGTCCTCGTTGTAGCGATACACCCACTTGGAGGTTCACGCGCTAATTGGCATCACACGCCAAACCCTTCTCAAGGGTGCCGCACAACCAACACAAGATGGGGATCCACAAGCTACGAGCAATCCACTAAAGTAGCCTTTTGCGATCTCCCACGGGGAAGACTCAAAAACCCCTCACAACTTCACCGATCGGAGGCGGAGACAATCACCAACTCCCCTCAACGATCCTCGCAGCTCCAAGCCGTCTAGGAGTCGGCAAACTCCAAGAGTAACAAAAGAAACCGCTGCGAAAGACAACTATCAAGTGCCTCTAGATGATCTCAATCAATGCAATGCACTTGATGCTCTCCAAACTCACCAAATGATGATCACAATCAAGTAGGATGAGTGAGAGTGGAGTGGGAAGGCTCACAAGCAAGTAGGAGTGATTAGAGTGGCCAAGAGTTTCTCCCCAAACCGGTCAACGGGCTATTTATAAGCCCCTCACAAAATTATAGCCGTTAGAGTCTCACTGCGTACCGTCGGACCGAAACGAGCGACACCGTCGGACTAATTCGCATGGTCCGACGCCTCGGAGGGTCGCCACGTGTCCGGCAATGTTTGAAGTCGACCGTTGAAACACAATGGCTCTATTCTCGCGCCAAAACAATCGTCGGACGGTAGGCCGTCGGACCAAAGCTCACGGTCCGACGCTCTACACGAAACCATCGTCGGACTAAACTGCAGAGGACCATCGGACTGAACTGCAGAGGACCAAACCCTCTCTAACCCTCAAACTTCACCCTCTCTTTAACATGGGCTTTAAATAGAAGTCCACAAGCAAACATAGCCGTTACTCCTCTCTGCGAAGCGTCGGGCACTAGGCATCGGACGTTCGCGCACGGGGCGTCGGACCATTTCACCTTTCGACGCTTCTTCCACCGGCGAATCACGTTAAGCCACGTCAGCATGACCGTTTGAATCTTACCGTTGGCGCCACGATCTGTGAACCGTCGGATAGAAGTCGCTCGTCCGACGCTCGAAGCAAGCAGACCGTCGGACTAAAGATCACAGGCGTCCGACGTTTCCAGTAAGCTTCCAAAGAGCCAAAACGCGTCGGACATTAGTCCGACGGTTAGCTTCGGACCAAAGTTCATCGTCCGACGCACTCTGCGAACGCCACGTGTCGGTCAGCTGCACTTCCACACCATCGGACGATACGACATTAGTCCGACGCCCTGAAAACGACCATCTGACGCTCGCCACTCGCGCACAGGGCAGTCAGCCATCGGACCGTGAAGAATGGTCCGACGCTCGGCCTCCAGAGCGTCCGACGCTCTGGATTTTGCGTTTTAGAGCCCGTGTCAATTCCTTTGCTTAAGTTGGCTTACACATGTTAATTATAAAACATTTCTTGAAGTGTGTTAGCCATTTTCAAAGAGTTTTTACAAAGGTTTTAGGTTAGCCACTAGATCTAAATGCAATGCATGATCCAAACATCTAATGGCACTTGATAACCATGTTAACTATGGAATTACTCCCCTTTTTATAGTACGGCTATCTATCCTAAACGTGATCACACTCTCTAAAGTGTCTTGATCATCAAAATGGAAAGAGCGCTATTGTCGGGTACCAAAGTTATGGGTACCCAACTTCAATGCAAAAACGCTCATTCCCAACATGGCCTGGCCCAAGTAAGGCCAGTGGAAACCCACGAAGGCCGCGTCTACAGAGGCCCACGACTCCGATTCGCCCGAGCACCCGAGCGCCCAAGCCTCCCCGGGAGAGCTCGGGAGAGCGCCCCTCGGCGCCCAAATCTCCGATTCGCCCGAGCACCCGAGCGCCCGAGCCTCCCCGGGAGAGCTCGGGAGAGCAGCACCCTCGGTGCCCAAATCTCCGATTCGCCCGAGCCTCCCCGGGAGAGCTCGGGAGAGCGCCCCTCGGCGCCCAAATCTCCAATTCCCCCGAGCACCCGAGCGCCCGAGCCTCCCCGGGAGAGCTCAGGAGAGCAGCACCCGAGCGCCCGAGCCTCCCCGGGAGAGCTCAGGAGAGCAGCACCCGAGCGCCCAAGCCTCCCCGGGAGAGCTCGGGAGAGCGCCCCTCGGCCCGAGCGCCCGAGCCTCCCCGGGAGAGCTCGGGAGAGCGCCCCTCGGCCCGAGCGCCCGAGCCTCCCCGGGAGAGCTCGGGAGAGCAGCACCCTCGGCGGCGCCCAAATCTCCGATTCGCCCGAGCACCCGAGCGCCCAAGCCTCTCCGGGAGAGCTCGGGAGAGCGCCCCTCGGCGCCCAAATCTCCGATTCGCCCGAGCACCTGAGCGCCCGAGCCTCCCCGGGAGAGCTCGGGAGAGCAGCAACCTCGGCGCCCAAATCTCCGATTCGCCCGAGCCTCCCCGGGAGAGCTCGGGAGAGTGGCACCCTCGGCGCCCAAACCTCCGATTCGCCCGAGCGCCCGAGCCTCCCCGGGAGAGCTCGGGAGAGCACCCCTCGGCACCCAAATCTCCGATTCGCCCGAGCACCCGAGCGCCCAAGCCTCCCCGGGAGAGCTCGGGGGAGCGCCCCTCTGCGCCCAAATCTCCGATTCGCCCGGGCTGCCCTATCCCCCTCGAGCGCAATCTCGCAAAGACATCCAAGGCACAGGTGATGTCAGCGGAGCAATCCTGGACCACAAGAGATCTCTCTGACCACTTTACAAGCACTGTCCCGTCAGGCGAGACTCTCGACGCGACTGTGCTTCGCACGCCCCTGATGGCCATACCACCTGTCAGGATTTCCCTGGCAGCGGATTTGATAGGCCTACTACGGCCGTCCTCCACGGTATGGTCTACGGTGCGCCGCCCCGTTTTCCGCCGGGATCTATCAACTCCGACTGTGACAGTCCAAGCGCCTGACGACGGGCTACGCAAGAACAGGAAAGGCGCCTACTGCGCTGTCCACTCGAAAGGACGAGCACGCCTTCCATCCGGGCCCGCTAACCCTCAGGAGGTGCTGTTCAAAGGCCAGAAATATGACCAGGGGAGATATCCCCCGCTCCATCCCATCACGCCTTCAGAGTCCCGAATCTCGGGAGACAACGCCCTAAGGTGACTCACCCTCTTGTCACATCGTACGGAAGGATAGCCGGTAGGTGTGACCCTATGGCACGTCGTAATCCAACGACTGCTGCCGCCTTGGAACTCACCAAGGTCGTGCGAACCACCACGGCCATATCCTGGAGACCCAGAGAGAAGACCGTAGCTGACGACATGACGTAGTCAGACGACTGTTCCCACCTTGGAACTCACCAAGATCGTGCGAACCAAGACAGCCATACCCCGGAGACGTGAAGAAAAGGCAGTAGCTAGTCAAACGGGGAACAGCAACTCCTCACTGTAAAATACGTAGCCGCCCTTGCCTCTCCCTTGCGACTATAAAAGGGAGAGCAGAGGCCAGCTTTAAGACGACGGAGAAGTTCTAAGTTCTCACCCATACAAACGTACCCATAGCAAACGACTTGTAAACACTTAGACACACACAAGAGACCTGGGAGCGCTTCCCTCTCTCGCCTAGCTTGTAACCCCCTACTACAAGCACCCCGGTGCAAGGCAACACGACTCTCCTCTCCACTGGACGTAGGGCTTGCTTGGCCTGAACCAGTATAATCCCTGTGTTCCCCCTTGCACACCATCCGTAGCCTCAACCGCAAAACACATATTTACTAGCCGGTGTTAGCCCCGCCAAAACTAGCACCGACAGTTGGTGCGCCAGGTAGGGGCCTTTTGCGTGTTGATCCCGGTTGCGGATGGCAGCCAACGTCCCTGCGCTTCCTGCTGGCGCGGTGCTCCGGTTCGGGAGCCTCGAGTTCGCGGCCACTGTCCTCGGCCTCGAGATGAACTTCCGCCCAACCTGAGCCCCGGGCCATCATCATCCTGACCCCGGCCCAGCAGGTGGCTGGGAAAGGGACCCCGGCGACACCTCCACCCGTTTCAGAGAAACAGAGGAAACGCCACGCGCCACTCCCGCCGAACTAGGCGGGGGAAGCGCATCCGCGTCAACCCGACCAATCCGGTGCCCCCCGCGCGGGACACCACCTCTACGATCATCACCAGCGCAACGCTGGTAGCTCGAGCAGCTAAGTCACAGTTAACCTTAAGCTTCCAGGCTTTGTTCATATTTGTGGTCTCAGAATCGATAAATAAGCGTTCTTTAATTATCACGAATTTTGAGATTTAAACTGAAACCTCCCTTACATCCGAACCTCTCCAGCACTCTTGAAAAAATCCGTGAAACCCGAACAGGCAAAAGAACACCCTTAGGGCATGGCCGGCCGAGCCGCGAGACCACCTACGCCTCCGGGCTACGGCACCTCTACTCACCACCCACCGTCCGACGGGTGACTTACGCTTCGAGGCAATTTCATGGAATTTTTCAAGTATGGGACGAGGGGTGGACGCTTGGGGACCAACGATCTAATTTTCTCTGCGCCTTTTCGATCGCTTTTTCGAAAATTCCGCGCCGAACTCCTTTCTGCACTCTAGCAAAATTTGCGAGGTCCAAAGAAGTAAAAGGACACTCTTAGGTGTGACCCTATGGCACGTCGTAATCCAACGACTGCTGCCGCCTTGGAACTCACCAAGGTCGTGCGAACCACCACGGCCATATCCTGGAGACCCAGAGAGAAGACCGTAGCTGACGACATGACGTAGTCAGACGACTGTTCCCACCTTGGAACTCACCAAGATCGTGCGAACCAAGACAGCCATACCCCGGAGACGTGGAGAAAAGGCACTAGCTAGTCAAACGGGGAACAGCAACTCCTCACTGTAAAATACGTAGCCGCCCTTGCCTCTCCCTTGCGACTATAAAAGGGAGACCAGAGGCCAGCTTTAAGACGACGGAGAAGTTCTAAGTTCTCACCCACATAAACGTACCCATAGCAAACGACTTGTAAACACTTAGACACACACAAGAGACCTGGGAGCGCTTCCCTCTCTCGCCTAGCTTGTAACCGCCTACTACAAGCACTCCGGTGCAAGGCAACACGACTCTCCTCTCCACTGGACGTAGTGCTTGCTTGGCCTGAACCAGTATAATCCCTGTGTTCCCCCTTGCACACCATCCGTAGCCTCAACCGCAAAACACATATTTACTAGCCGGTGTTAGCCCCGCCAAAACTAGCACCGACAGCTATTGATATACCTTTGCCTTGAGCTCAATCCAAGTCACCAAGTGTTAAGCTTTTGATCCTTGAGTTGATGGACTTACACCAAGACTTGGATGCCTTCATTTGCTCCACAGTTGATCTTCTAACCATACTTGTAATCAAAGACTTAAGCACATGATTAGATGTTAGGTATCATCAATTAACCAAAACCAAACTAGAGCTTTCACCGTTGCAACCCACACTCACCTAGTGTACACACAAAAGGCTGACATGCAAAGTAGTTAGCGGGAAAGCTGTGTCGCCGCGAGCGCCCATCGTCGGTTCCTTTTATGAAGGCGCTTCGGATTTGGGCAGCAAGGAGACAGCAAGAGTCTGGTCATTCGTGACGGATGATCCCCTGCTAATGATCATATTCTTTTCCTAAAACATAATAATAAAGTTATGCGACATATGGCCCACGCCAAGTTTGTAGGAAGAGATTGAAGCAAACGTACCAGCACTAGCACCTCATTAAAGCGATGGCCAACGAGGGATTCACACACACACACACACACACACACACACACACAGAGAGAGAGAGAGAGAGAGAGAGAGAGAGAGAGAGAGAGAGAGAGATGCTGCTTTGCTATGCTACTTGTATAAATCAGGGCAAGTTTGGTTGCTCCCCCGGTGGTGTACTGGTGGCCTGGCCTCACAAGTCACAACCGGCTGATACAAAAGTGAAGCTAGCTAGCAAGCGAGAAAAGGAAACGCCTACTCCTCCCCTAAGCTCCCGTCTAGCTACTTCCATCGATCTCTAGATTCTAGTCGCCCTCTTCAACACTACTCCAGCTAGCTTGAAATCAAGTGCAGCTCCAGCATGCAGTGACCTACATACATTTGGTGGTCACTGCAGCCGAGAAGTGACAGAACGAAGCCAGGCACACAAGCAAGCAGCAGCTCGACGCCGGCCGCCCCGTGCCCCTGCCGTGTGTGCAAGGGTTGAAGTGAAGTGAAGCTTCGCAGTGGTATATATAGTAGCTCCCACACCCACTTCGGTGCGCAGGGATAATTAATTGGCTTTCGATCCGCTGCTGGTTCGAGGCTTCAAGCTCTTCGATCTGCAGCTGCCTGCAATGGAAGAGCAGCTGAGCCCGCTGGCGGTGACACACTTGCTCCAGCACACGCTGCGCAGCCTGTGCGGCCACGACGACGCGCAGTGGGTGTACGCCGTCTTCTGGCGGATCCTCCCCAGAAACTACCCGCCCCCAAAGTGAGTAGTTCGACATGCATGCGATCTGCGCTAGCTCTCTGGTCTCTTTGGTCCTTCGTTCTAGTAGTTTGGTTTGGTTTGGTTCGGCCACGGCCGCCTGGGTGCTGATTAAATTGTTTAATTATCCTCCTGCTGTGCAGATGGGATCTCCAGGGCGGCATATACGACCGGACAAGAGGGAACAGGAGGAACTGTACGACCTGCTACCTCATGCTCATGCTCATGCTCATGCTCACACAAGTTAATTATATTATTCCTCTTTAATTCCTTATGGATTTGTGTTTGTTTATACGTGATTATATTCCTGGGTTGCAAATTCTCTGTCCAGGATCCTGGCATGGGAGGATGGATTCTGCAACTTCGCGGCCTCTGCTTGTGACCACGAGGGCGCAGCTGCTCCTGCCGCCTACACGGAGTGTGCTGCCGGGCAGGAGGCCGCCAAGGGCCTGCAGCCTGAGCTCTTCTTCAAGATGTTCCACGACATCTACAACTACGGTGAAGGGTACGTAGTACTCGTCCTAGCTAATTAAGTAACACACACACGCACACACACACACACACACACATACACACACACACACACACACACACACACATAGAGACTACTAATCATCATCAGCCGCATGCAACGCTAGCTGATCACCACAGCGTGATTAATTACATCGATCAGCATGCATGTTTATTATCGCGGTCCCGTTGCTTGGTGTGTGATGTGCCTGTGCCTATGCATGCTTGCGTTATTGCAGGTTGATAGGGAAAGTGGCAGCCGACCACAGCCACAAGTGGGTGTTCCACGAGGCCCAGGAGCATGAGATCAACCTCATCTCCTCCTGGAGCAACCCTGCCGACTCTGTAAGCCCTCTCCACCGAACAACAAATTATTCCCAACCCAAATTAACCCTCAATTGCAACACCACTAGTGAACACTCCTGCTGTTTCGCAGCATCCGAGGACATGGGAGGCTCAGTTCAAGTCTGGCATCAAGGTACGTAGTAGTAGAGCCGGGATCCCCATTTGCATTGTGTGACTGAAAAAGCTCAGCATAATGCTAGCTGCATGACCAAATTAAAGCTGTGCACTTGCTTCTCTCTTATCGTTCCCCCTCTTGCAGACCATCGCTCTGATCGCCGTCAGAGAAGGCGTCGTCCAGCTTGGCTCCATGAACAAGGTAGTACTACCTCCACCGTTACTGTTCTGCACCCACTCCACACTCCACTCAGCCCGCTGTGCACTGCAGCTTGACTACTGTACCATCAGCAGCGTGTCCGGGTGCATGCATGCACGCACGACAAGACGTACACACTGATTGACGAATTGTACGATCGTACTGCTTGACGAATTGCTGCGCGTGCATGTTTTGTTTTGTTGCTCTCTGTACTGTCACGTACGCACACGCACGCAGATGGCGGAGGACCTGAGCTACGTGGTGATGCTGCGCCGGAGGTTCGGCTACCTGGAGAGCATCCCGGGGGTGCTGCCGCCGCACCCGTCGTCGGCCGCGTTCCCGGCGGCGGCAGCCGCTGTCGCTGGCCCCGCCGCGGCGGACGCTGCCTGCGGCTGGCCGCCGGGACTCGTCGTGCCGCCGCTGCCAATGGACCTCTACGTCGACCCCTACGCCCATGCCGCGGCGGCGGCGGCGCAGATGCACATCGTGCCGTCCATGAGCAGCCTGGAGGCGCTCCTGTCGAAGCTGCCGTCGGTCGACCCTGCGTCAGCGGCCGGCGGCGGCGGCACGGCGGCCGCGACGATGGTCACCAGCAAAGAGGAGACGGATGGCGTGGCGGAGCACGGCGGCGTCGTCGCAGGAAGCGGTGGCGAGAGCACCAGCGTTGCCGCCGCCGCCACTACTGCTGCGGCGGCGGCTGCGGTATCTTACTACGTCAACGTGGCCAAGCCGGGCGAGGGATTCTAGTCAGTCCGTACGTCTCCCGTGTCTCACGTCGTTGGCGCGTGGGCACGGTAGTCGTTGTTGGTTGCGACGTCTTTTTCCTAGAGCGCGCCGCGTTGCATGCATGATTACTCTACAAGGAGCCAATCATGTGTCGTGCTTCCTGTACGTACGTGTCCTTGGAGTAGCCGTACCTCGACGTACGTACGATCGAGCGTGTACTGTATCCGACCGATCGATCGATCGAAACGGTTATGAGGTCGGTCGACAGAGACACGTATAGCTAGCTTGTACTGTAGTACATTCGGTGTGGTCGGTATATATATTGAATTCAGTGTGTATTATCCTTGTGATGCAGTGCTAGCATCGGGGGCATCGCCTACTAGCTAATAAAAGGACATGGCAATATGGCATGCAGCACTGACCATCATCATCGTATTTATATATAATAGTACGTACTATATTTTGTTCTGATAAATGACTTCTGCCATACTAGAAGATGCATGTATATATTATTGGAACTTCATTCCTGGTGTGGTGCACGAACGTACGGTACAGTACATGCCCCTGTTTGTCAGTTGTCACGTTGTGGATCACGTCCGAATCGATTCGGTTTTTCTTCTACAAGTCCCAATTAAGTGAACAGCAGGCCACCACACCAGGGACCGATCGATCGATCGAACTGTTGCATCCGCTGACATCGTTTCCCTGGGCGCTATTCATGTGCCGCCCACAGCTACGTACTCCTACTACGTGTCTGTCCTGGAAGCCGCACGGGAACTCGGGAACGCCGCGCGCCAGTACTCCTGCCCGAAAACCATCAAGAGCTGTCGAAGCCGAACCGTCGTCCCCGCCGGCCGCCTGATTGGTGGGTGATTGCCCCCGGGCGTACGGCTGTCCCGTGACGAGTTCGACAGAGGCTGCAGGGCAGCTCCTTGGCTCGCTGTTGCATGCCGTTCCTTTCAACGGAAACCGTACCGTACCCTCGCCGGCGTCCCGATCTTGTCTCTCCCGCTGCCGTCCTCGTCGTCGCCCGCGTGCTCCTGCATCCCAATGGACGACAGACAGATCGAGAACGAGGCCGCGAGTACGTCCGCGCGCGTCCGCCTCAGCCTCACACAGTGATCGAGCTCACGAGCCCGGGCACGGATCCCGCGCGCGGCGCTCTCGGCGGATCGGCCCGGCCCCGAAGGATTTGGGAAACGTGACACACGGCCGAAGGCCATCAGGGATAGGATGGGACTCACTCGCTCACACACTCGTGAGGTCGATCGTCTCCGGCACCTGTTCACGTCTTATTTGACCGCATGCACAGTGGCCAGGGGGAGCTCGACTGCTCGAGACGACATATGTCCCTCTCGGCTACAACGACGAGTCGACGACTGGACAGGCCTCAATTGACGCGCCAACCTCCTCTGACCATAGTGGCCGCGGTGCCCCTGCACCGACCTCCAGCCCGCCCGGTATGAGTCTATATGAGACGAGCTGGCCGTGTTCGTAGCCGATGGAGCCCGCCGCGCTGCCGGATATATACTGCCGGCTTGACCCGGCGAACACACACAGGCGCCATGCTGCTCACTCGGACTGCTTACTCGGATAAGGGCGTCCCAACAAGGGACTAAATAGCTAGCTGACTAGGATTTCATCTGATGTGGCGAGGAGAGAGAATGAAAAAACCAGTGCGCTAGCTATTCCTTCGTCGCTAGTCTAGCTCAACATACGAGGTGGGATATGCTCTGTGGTTGGAGTAGCAGGAATCTCCGAATGCATGCAACAGCTTTCACGGACGAGAAAAGATTAAATATAAGCTCCACATGGTGACGTGTTTCTTAAATAGTTAGCTGCCGGCGATTTCCATTGCGGACGCCCTAAGCTACCGCAAGCGACGGCGTGCTCTGAATTTACTCGACCCTAAAATTTCGCATTTTGGTCCTTTTCGATTTTTTTAATACACTCCTGACAAAACTTTCGCTGAAAACAGGATAGAAGCTCGACATCGTTCTGTATGACGCCGAGATATTTGGCTCGGTGTTACGTTGCAGTACGCCGGCCCACATCCATAATGTTAAATGCGACCGGGATCATCGCTGAAGTGATAGAGCTAGGGTTGGCGTGCACTAACATGACGCTAAGCTATATACCTTGACATAGTTTCACCTAACTCCGAGCTACTGTCTTCGGCGTAGTTTAGCCAAGGGGCTGTTTAAAAAGGTTTCTGAAAATGATCAAAATGCAAAATTTTGACACCCTTGGTTGGCTTGCTGACCGGCTTCCAGGGCGGAAATCTTCGCTTCGACCCTGGCAGGGGCGACATTGGCCCTGCTCTGGGCCGGACCTTTGGTCATCGGCGGAGTTTTCGCCATGACGTTGGTCGTGGCCCCGCGGCGTGGCGCGGGCTTCCTGGTGGCCGTCCTGGACGTGGGAGGCGCGGCACGTTCCTTGCGGCGGCCAAGAAGGCACTGCCGGGTCCTGCGACGGGGCCGTCAACAGATCGTCAGCCGGGAGGTCTCGATGGGCGGAGTGGCCAGAGTGATGGTCTGCAGGTTGATGGTGGAAGCAGCACCTCAGTGCAGTATGCTGAAGACACAATCGAGGGTGGTATTGGGAGCTGAGTGCTGGTCTGTAGCAGGTGCACTTAGAAGGGCCACTCGGAGGCTGAGTGCACTGTAGAAGTCTATTGTTTCATCTGCGACAGTCACGAACATGTTAAACATCGTTGCCCTCTGCTGAAGTTACCGAAGCCGGTGGCCTATGCGGTTGGTTATTCGGTGGAAGGCCTGGGTTTCTTTCAGATACCGCACACCCCGCTCGTGAGGAAGAAAGACTCTAAGAGTGCCCTTGTGATGGTGGTGGGGGGGTCTCTTACGGCAGAACAGCTGGTTGGGCAGCTGCAAAGGCTGGTTCCAGGGAAGTGGAAGTGGCCACCAGTGAAGCATGAGGAGAATTCTTTATAGTGCAATTCCCTTCCAAGTTCGAACTGCAGCGCTCTATTGCTTATGATGGTGCAGACGTGAAGATGAATGGTGTGTCTTCAGGGGCACGTCTTGTTTTTCAGGCCTGGCAAGTGAATGAGGAAGGTTTTTTATTGCCTAAGGTTTGGCTTCGTGTCTCCGGCATCAGGCCGAAGCTACAGGAGTATCCTATTTTGTGGGCGGTGGGCTCTATGTTTGGGGCGACCCAGATGGTTGACATGGTCACGACCTGGAAGAATGATTTTGGGCGTATCTTGGCGGCAGTTCTTGACCCTGCTTTGATCCCGTCCGAGATGGACGTGGCGATTGGGCACGTCTTGTTTTTCAGGCCTGGCAAGTGAATGAGGAAGGTTTTTTATTGCCTAAGGTTTGGCTTCGTGTCTCCGGCATCAGGCCGAAGCTACAGGAGTATCCTATTTTGTGGGCGGTGGGCTCTATGTTTGGGGCGACCCAGATGGTTGACATGGTCACGACCTGGAAGAATGATTTTGGGCGTATCTTGGCGGCAGTTCTTGACCCTGCTTTGATCCCGTCCGAGATGGACGTGGCGATTGGTGACCACTACTTTGAGCTAGAAATCAAGAAAGAAAAAAGAGGTTTTGATGAGAATTGGGAGGAAGTGGATTTCAACTTTGAGGGGGAGGATGGTTCTGGTGATGGTAATGGGGGGGACTTGGGGAAGGCTGATAAGGGGATGGAGGAGGACCAGACTGCACCCATGGAGGAGGACTTAGCGTCTCCTATGGATGGCAACTTGGAGGTTGACCCGAATGGAGAACAGCCTCCCATTTTGGATGTCGCTGTGGAAACGGTGCTGCTGGAGTGTGCGGATGTGGTTATGAATGAGAAGGAGGAAGATGTCCATGGGGATTGGACGGAGGAGGCGAACTCGGATGGTGAATATGACCTTCTCGATTGCGGTGGTGGGGAGATGCCAAGTGTGGAGGTGCTGAGGGGCGGGGGGGGGGGGGGGAGATAGCGAGCGTTTGGAGCAGGTGGAGGTGGAGGTGGTGGCGCCTCTTGCTGCTGGGCTGCCGGTGGAGCAGAAGCTGCTGGAGCCATGCGCCCTCCCTGTGCTGAACGGGGCGGGTCAAATGGCGCCTGATCGTGGTCAGGTGGTGCGCCAACTGCAGGTGTCGAATACCGCGTCGCCTGGCAAAGGCGTGCTGCAGGCTGCTGCGGCTATCGTGGAAGCACGCTCAACACCAAAGAGGTCTAGTCCTAGACCGGCTAAATTTGGAGATGAGGACGCTGTGAAAAGGGCGAAAAGAAGGACAGCTTGGAAGAACTTGGACTTCAACAAAGGTATACCTTATGTTCCATCCTCCTCTTCTTTTCCTTTCAATTTTATATTCTCCAAAGTAGGGAATCTAGGGGTTTCTTTGGGAAATAATTCACAGGAGGTGCTAGAGTCTTTGTCTATTATAGAGAAAGCTCAAAAGGAGTTTGAGCCAGACACCTGTTTGGGAAAAAGTGGTTCCTGTGATCCGAAGCTGGGCTGTATGTTTGAGGATGAGGAGTCCGAATTTGGTACAATGGAGGACTTCTGTGATGTTTTATTGGGTGATCTTTATGATGAGGACAGTAATCACCTAAATAGTGATTTTAGAGCTGTCTTCAAAAAGAATAAGGCCCGCTCTTTGACTTGGACAAAGAGGAAGCCTAAGGTCAAGGTCCTTATTAATCACAAAATAGTGTCTCAATGAAAGGAATTTTTTGGAACAGCAGAGGTCTTAGTGACTTGGCTAAATATAGATTTTTGTCGGATTTATCAAGGGAACAGAAGCTAAACTTTATCGCTCTCCTTTAAACTAGGAAAAACGACTTCTCCAAATCGGTCCTAGCAAATATTTACAGTGGACATGATTTTTTGTGGCATTGGTCGAGACCCCATGGGAGGTCAGGGGGTATTCTGCTTGGGGTTAATTTAGAGACCTTAGATATCGGGAGTATTGATGAAGGAGACTTTTATGTCAAATTCAGGGTTTGGAATAAGGCAGATGGCTTCTGCTGGATACTTGTGGCAGTATATGGGGCTGCCCAAGCGGAATTTAAAGATGTGTTCCTCACGGAGCTAGTCCAGTCTTGTGCTAAGGAATCGGATCCCATTATGGTGGGAGGTGATTTTAATATAATTAGAAGCTCACAAGAGAAAAATAATCAAAGGTTCGATGCGCGCTGGCCTTTCCTCTTTGACGCCATCATTGACAACCTTGATCTCAGGGAATTAAAATTGTCAAACAGGAAGTTTACTTGGGCAAACTCTAGAGAGATACCCACTTATGAGCTCCTGGACCGCATCCTAGTTAGCACTGAGTGGGAGTCTAAATTTCCGCTAGCAACGGTTCAGACGTTGTCTAGAGAAATCTCGGATCATACATCGTTGCTTCTAGACACAAGGAGTGGTTCGCATGGCAATAAACAACCAGATTTCAAGTTTGAACTTGGCTAGTTACTGCGTGATGGTTTCCTTGAGATGGTGGCTGGGGTGTGGCATCAAGAGTCCAGAGGTGATACCCCGATGCGGAAATGGCAAAATAAAATAAGACGACTCAGGCAGTTCCTAAGAGGCTGGGCCAAAAATGTATGTGGGAATTATAAAAAAGAAAAAGCGAAATTAATCCAAAAAGCGAATGAGCTCGACATTAAGGCTGAGTCGCAACCTCTCTCTAGAGAGGAAGTTGAACTCAAACACTACTATAAGGATCGGCTGGCCAATCTCCTAAGGGAAGAGGAGGTCAGATGGTACCAATGAGCTAAAACTAAGAGGTTGTCACAAGGAGACAGGAATACAGAATATTTCCATCTAGTAGCTAATGGAAAGCATAGGAAGACCAGGATCTTTCGGCTGGAGCAAGAAGAAGGCTTGATAACTAGGGATGAAAATCTTAAGAAATTCATAACCAATTATTATAAGGGCCTTTTTGGAGAGCCGGATAGGAACAATTTTTCGATGGTCGAAACATACAAGAGCGATATCCCTCAAGTTTCACAGTTGGAGAATGACATGCTAGATATGGAGTTCTCGGAAAAGGAGATTAAGGAGGCTGTTTTTGAGATGAAGAAAAATAAGGCGCCGGGACCGGATGGGTTCCCGGCCGAGTTTTATCAAATTTTTTGGGAAGTGATTAAGGGGGGCCTCCTGGCGCTCTTTAGTGAGTTTCATAAAGGTAATCCCCCCTTGTATAATCTCAATTTCGGTATATTAACCCTAATACCAAAACAAAAAGAAACTACACAGATTCAGCAGTACCGGCCTATTTGTATGTTAAATGTCAGCTTTAAAATCTTCACAAAAGTGTTGACCAACCGGATAGCACTAGTGGCTCAAAAGGTTATTCAACCATCTCAATCCGCCTTCATGAAGGGGAGAAATATTCTAGAAGGTGTGGTTATCTTGCATTGTCACACCTAATTTTAAGGATAAAATTGAATGCATAATCTTATGTGCGCCGAAGGATCAGTCACACAAATAAGCCGACAAATAGAAGATAATATCAAAAGACAATGCTAAAATACATAACATAATAGTAATTGGAATATAACATTAAGTAACAAACAGTGGAAGTACACTAGGATCTTCAGGTGTAGACGCCAACTCCACAGGGATACAGCTGACTGGTTGATAACAAGCCTAACTGTTATTGATATAGCAAGGGTGAGCACATATCGTAATCAGCAAATATAACATGGGGTTTATGAGGCTCAAAAAGGATAGACATGGTTTACAGCGGTTTGCTTTTAATAAGTCAAAATTTAACATTAGTTTAATAAGTTATGCTTAGTCCCATTAACCCACATGTTCAACATTACTGAAGAGTTCACATCTAAATCCTCGATCATCAATCGTCCACATCTCAGTCTGTATGTCTCACTTCCTCCAAGTATCCACTATTCTGTGAGTTTTTCGGACCGTTCGTGACCGTGAGCACGGCTGATATACCAGTTTTACATTCTGTAGAGATTGTGCACTTTCACCATGAGTCGTGATTCCCATGTGTTGGGGTTTGCAAGGCCCACACTACACTACCAAGGTGCATAACAGGGTCTCACTAAGAATTCTTTCAAAAGACTCCCCCTAACAAGTTAGTAGCCACCAAGTATAAGTAGTTAGGCGAATGGAGGCCCTCTAACAAAGTGGTAGAGTACACGCAGCATATACACACTTTGAGAGACAAGAAGCTATTGTTGACGGTAGTTATTGCATGATTTTACCCGTCAACTAAACATGAAAAGGGTATAAAAGCAAACACCAACATAGGAATAGGGTTTAAACTGACAGAATTCCATGAGTTTTGGTGAATCAGTGTTTTACAGGGTGTTATCAGGAAAAGAACCAAATGAGACCCACATGTCGGACTAGAACATCGAATTCCACTGCGAAAGGAAATCTGGAAGAATCTAGAAGACACCAGAGACTCACCAGAGAAGACGGAACCCATTTGGACTCCGAAGTGGATCGGCCAATCCACCCCCTATGTCGGCCGACCTGTCAGTGTCACGGAACCGCCTCCGCTTCGACGTGGACCCACATCCCGATATTTCATGCAATCTACGCCGTCCGCCGAAGTCGGTTTGATCAAATGGCTACGGTTCATCCCACCGACCTATATATAGACCCCAGACCCCCCAGGGTTTCAGACCAATTCATTTAATCATATGTAAACCCTAATTGAGAGGTGTCCCATGAAATGATAACTTCTCATTAGGATCTAGGGACTAGACAGTAGAGAAATGGAGAGCGAGGGAAGAGTTAGGAGGAGATACCGGCCTGTCGGTGATCCCTCTACGGCTTGTACTTCGGTAGGATCTAGCTCTACTTGAGCTAGCTCTTAAGATGTCTCGGGCAACTAACTTCTGATCTATGTAAGTCTATGTTCATATTGTTTATCTGGTTTATGTCTCTCTTTTGAGTACTTTATTCCTGTTCTAGAGGGAGTAGAGTGGTAATCTATAGTGTAGGCGTGGTGCCTAGACTATAGTTACTTGTAAATGCATCCTGTCTGGCCGGATCGGTGGTAGATCGCAGGGGTGACCGTGCCTATTGAGTCCTTTGTAGTCCACCTCCCGTCAGAAGAAAGAGTAGGATATCTTTGCTAAGGAAAACATCCTCTGTTGATATCTTTCCCTTTAGTAATTTCCCCAGATGAACAGTAGAAGACAGAAGCTTGCCCAAGTCAGAAGTAAAAACCCCTAGTTATCCTCTCTACACTCCTATTATCTACAACCTAGATCACCATAACCATATTATATACACCCTTGATTAGTTTTACACCTATTAGCCATCATCTTAGTTGCAACACCACCATCTTTAATTGCATCACTACACCCATCATTGACTACCACCTTTTAACCTAGTTTACCTTTACTTATCAACTACCCCTGGTTAAGTTAGATCGTAGTTAATCAAGCCCGTTTTCCTGTGGATACGATATTTAAAACCCTCCGAGTGAAAGCTACAACGGTATCTATGCGCTTGCGGATTTATCTGTGTGCACTTAAAAATACCAACAAGCTTTCTGGCGCCGTTGCCGGGGAAACAGTTGCTAACTTAGCTACAAGCCTAGCTTAGCCTTTTTATTTATCTTTTACCATGGATTCCACTCCTATCTGCAAGTATGCTGCACCCACTAGCACCAGCTATTGGCTACCAGAATCTTCAAGGCCTATCCTAACACCTGCCTATGAGCTGCACCCGTGCTTCATACAATTGATTCGGGATCAACCCTTCTCGGGAGAAGGCAATGAAAACCCATACTCTCACCTATGGGAGTTTGACCAGATCTGTGCATGCTTGCATATCGCTGGCATGCGTGACTAAACCTTAAGATGGAAGTTGTTTCCGTTCTTTTTGACGGGAATAGCTAAACGGTGGTACAAACTCACCATAGAGAAAATGCACAGATATTGGGAGAAGCTATGCTCTAACTTTTTTCTACGTTTATTTCCCATCCGTAAAGTTGTTAGCCTTCATTTAGAGGTTCTAACTTTTAGGCAACTAGAAAAAGAATCTATTGATACATCATGGGATCGTTTTAATGAACTCATCATCACTGGCCCAGACCTTGCTATTCTAGACCCAATACTCATTTAACATTTTTACATGGGTCTTTGTAAGAATTCCAGGGAATCCCTTGATGTAGCCTCTAGAGGATCTTCCCTTTATTATCTCTTAGTGAAGCAAGGCTTGTCCTTGACAAGATCAGTGGACACATTACCTTCACTAGCATTCATGATAAATTCCTAGAGGAAGAGAAGGAATCATTTCCCGAGCAAGAAGAGGATGTTTTGATAGCAAGCACACAATCATTCCAACTCCAAGTCCTAGCTATCCATCCAGAATCATCATCAATATCCCAAAATCCCCCAAGAGAAGGAGGGATTCCACTTTTCGAAAACCCTTTTGAATTCGAGGGTAACCTCATTGATACTGGGAGAACAAAGAACTCTCGTCCACATAAGAGACCTCCAAGTGAATTTATGGAGGAGTCTCTTAGAAAGCATCCTTGCATAGGACATCGGGAGGAACTTGAGGATGGCATGTCTAGTGATGCCATAGAAGGAGAGCCAAGTCAATTAGAAGCCAATCTTATCTTCTCCCTTCTATGCCCACAGTAGATGACTTATCTAAACCCATCTGTGAACCCATCCTTAATCCCAATGATTTCTCTTGTGCTTTCTCTCCTAAGACTCATGATGATCCTAGAAACCCACTCAGACATCCAAAGCATAGGAGTCATCAAGGCCATAAGGAAGATCAAGAAGAGCTACAATAATGGGAGGAATGTGTTGAATGGATAGACAGATACGAAGCCTTATGGATGGAATCCATACTTGGTTTGGATCCAAATGATGAACTTATAACTCATCCAAGTATGGAGGCCTTAGGCGTGATCAACCTGAGAGACACCCATCCAAAGGAGATCTTGGACAATGACATGTCCAATGACTGTCTTAGGCATAAAATATTAGAGACAAAACCTTTGCCTATAGACATTTATGTAGAAACACCCTTGGAGATTGAACCAGATGTTGACATCGGTGAGCATGAAAGATTTTTCATGAGCACCACATCAGATCCGCGCTCACAAGAGCAAACTCCTGAGTCAACAGGTCTCTCTATCGTTGCCATACATGAGATCTCCAACCCCCTCACTTTACTAGTCCATAGAATCTTGAAAAGGGTGGTTGTAGATGCATATGTTTATCATAAACATTGCAAATCTTGAGGTATGAATCTTAAGGTAGGTATATAGAGTTTGGTGTTGGAGGGAAAACCACTTCACCAACATAGATGTAATTAGAAGGTTTTCCAAGAACAAACTTGCACCCTTTTTGCTATGATAGAATAAGCATAAGTGTGAAAATATTCCTTCGGGTATTATTGTCACTAACCATTTCAGGACAGAAGGAAAAAGGATGAAGGATGACGACTCGAAGGTATATCCAACTAACCACTTTGCAACATTGATCACATCCATCTAGACTTGATTTTTACCTTGTAAAATTCAAGCTTGGGGATGGTCTTTTTCTGAAAATTCTATAACATGTTGCAAAACCACCTTGGTTGTCTTTACCTTAAATCATGCCCACACATCTCTGTTTGAATAAATCCTTATAATGCTTTCACATTACTGTTGGCATTTCTTAACGTCGTTACAAAAGATAGACTAAAAGTCCATCCCCAGCAACGGCGCCAGAAATGGTTGTTGGCATGTCTTAACGTCGTTAAAAAAGATAGACTAAAAGTCCATCCTCGGCAACGGCGCCAGAAATGCTTGTTGGCATTTCTTAACGTCGTTACAAAAGATAGACTAAAAGTCCATCCCCAGCAACGGCGCCAGAAATGCTTGTTGGCATTTCTTAACGTCGTTACAAAAGATAGACTAAAAGTGCATCCCTAGCAACGGCGCCAGAAATGCTTGTTGGCATTTCTAACATCGTTACAAAAGATAGACTAAAAGTCCATCCCCAGCAACGGCGCCAGAAATGCTTGTTGGCGTTTCTTAGCATCACTACTAAAGATAGACTATAAGTCCATCCTTAATAATAATACTAGAAACGTAAGTTGACATTCCCAACCACCATTACTTCAGAAAGGTAACCCTTGGCCCTTAATAGCGCCGGCCTAGGTAATGCAGCTTGGTAATAGCAGTTAGAAGTGCCGGATTAGCCTTCCTAACTGTCATTACTTACGATATGCAAAACTGTGACACGACGCCGTGGGGTGCACAAGAATTACAATCCTTAAGTAATGGTACTTAGGTATGCCAATCATGATAGCTCAGTATAGATAAATCCACAAGGGCACGGAACTATCATTGTAGCATTTCAACCCGTGAATATTCAGGGGTGTCGTATTTATAATTTCCCGTAGGAGGGCAGGACGAATGCATATAGCTTTGGCATAAACATGATAACTTATTGAATGCATAGGTAGACATAGCATAGGCAGGGGTAAATCATAGTTCAAAGATAGTGGACACACATCTGAGCCGACCTCAAGGATAAAAGAGAAATAAAGAATAAAAGAATATATCCAATTGAGCAGGCATTGGTCATATATAACTATGCAAAGAACTGTTAGTAAACATCTAACTAGCATGTCTAGTATCAGTGACTAGGTCAGGGATGACAGGGAGATCCCCGCAGCTGGTCTGCCAGCCGATAGAGACTTTACGAACTCTTACCCAATATCCGAACATGGGGGAGTGCTAGGGATGGACAGGGCTGTCACCACCTGCCTACCTACCCCTCTACCTGTGGGATATCGGCATATTCGCCGATCTCCGCATACCCGAGCACCATGCTCGCGTACTTGGAAACAACTCCTAGCCCCCTAGGACCCCAGCCCTTCGGAGTGACAGGCTGGGCTAAGAGCAACCGAGAAGGCACGACGAACCGTCACCTCATCCCTAGTTCTTCCTCTATTCATACTAAGTCAATGAACGATGAAGAACAACGATGAACATATCGAGAACATAACACATAAACTATAGCTAGTTCATATATCATGATCATAACATGTCCAAGACTATACTCTAGTTCATATGCATTGCTATATAAATAAGATAAGAACTTGAACTTGGAAGAGAACTGCATTGTATTCATACCGAGTTGTTCCTTCTTCTCCCAAGGATACAAACTCTTCTTTCTAGCTCTTGCCTTGCTCTAATACTAAAACTAATCTAAAGAATACAAGTGAGAGGTGAGGTAAATGGCTCCAAATGATGATGTGTGTTGGAGGGGAGCTCTCCCTCTCTTTTATAGTCCAATTAGGGCGGTTTGGGCATTCTAAGTATGGAAGGAGGTGAAACCGAATTTGACAAACCGCCATGAGCACCACCTGAGGAGGATGGGCCCGGGAGGCCCCACTAGGGAGGCGGCCGCCCCCGGGGGCGGTCGGTCCCTGGGGAGCGTCATCTGGCCACCGCCTTCGGGTGGTCGTTTGCTCACTGGGCCTGGGCCTCCCCCGCGGTTATGGATGGATCCAGTTTAGTGTTTGAGGTGGGCTTTCTTATTTTCTTGGATTGCGCCTTCTCTGAATACGTTTCCTGGATTGCGCTTTCTTTATGGTTTTTGTGCATTTTCACATGTCACACCTGCAAGTCAAGTAAACACCAAAACTTGTGGAAATGTTAGTTTAAAGCCCTACCTACGATTTATTTTAGTAACATATTGGCGGTAAGAAATAGGCTTTAAGGACCGCCAACAACTCCCCCACACTTAGTTCTTTGCTCGTCCTCGAGTAAAGGTTTGAAGGACTAAGCGGGTTTATCTCCTTGATTTGAAATCTGCGTACTAGTTATTCCAAGCTTCACCTAAACCTGTGAACTTCCTAGTGTCTACCAAGTCATCCTGGGTAATTGAAAAATGGAATAGCATGGATTCAAATCTTCTTACTCGTATCCCTGCTCAGAAACTTGGGTTTTTGTGAAGTTTTGAAAACAAAAAGGTAGCACTTGTTCCTTGAATGATTCTCTCAAGTCACTTATTTGTATGTGGTTCCTCACCAAGGCATATATAGGGATTGCCTTCACTTGATCACCCTGCCTCTAAAAAGTTTATCTGGAGCTTTAGGTAGGGAGGAAAATACTAAGGTACACTTACCTTGCATGTATTGTCAAGTCAAACCCTGGACCGCATCGGAGGGAAGCGTCATACTCTTAGATCAGAATGTGCATGTGTGTGGAAAGAATATGGTGGGTATTATTGGTGTCTAACCTAATTCCACTATGCTCTTTGAAACACATCTCCCCCCTTATTAGGACTTAGAAAAAATCTTTATGAGGACATGAGCTATCCTTATTCTCTCTCTTCTTTTTATATATATATATTTCTCTTCTTCTTTTTTTTTCTTCTCCATTTTTTTCACCTTTTGGGAGATAGCCTCATGCTTTTATTTGCAACAAAAACTTTAAGGGAGATGTGAACAAAGATTCAGAGCATTAATTTGGATGGGACCTAATAAGTATATTTTTGGTTCACCCCCAGTGTAGGAGTAGAACATTTTGGGTGGATCAAAGTGGAAGGTATATTTTGCGCCTACTCCCAAGGTAGGAGTAGTGCAATTATTTGGTCGATGGATGAATGTTGTGCGCAACTCTCAGTGTAAGGGTTGGCAACCTTATTTGTGGGTGCGTGAAATCTGATCTTGGGAGCATGAAATTTCTCTCAACAGGGGTCACAATACTTGACCAAACTCAACACAAAGTAAGATGCATATGTGGAAGGTTTTGTCATGAAAGTTCATGTATGGCCTTGGTAGGTATTTGCAATCATTCAAGGAACATGCTATATTAATTTTTGTTTTGTAAAAATAAATCCCAAGTTCTTTGCAAGAAATGAGCAGGCGTCATGTCATCCTACTATATCTCATTCGTCAATCACTTAGATAAAATGGGATCCCTATGATAAGTGTTCACAAGTAGTAGGAATATTGAAACATCCTTGATTTTCCATGAAGGGAAAATCCACAGGATGAGTTGTAATGCGATCAAATCAAAGTTTGATTCCATCACATTATCATATATCAGTTGAAATCACAGTCATACAGCGTATGATTACAAGCTTTACAAGTTTTACCTCATTTGAGGATACACCTATTACAGGGTTAATCTAGCAGAAGCGTATCTAGTCGTCATCAGAGTTGGCAGAATATGTTGTCGAGTGGAGGCTCCACCTTCACGGGTATCATCAGAGTCAATCTTGGCGCAGCATGGTCTTCATCTCCTGAACCAAACTTGAGCGTAGGCACGAGACCTTCTAATACTTCTTATCTCAATATCTCTGTTAGTCAGGTAATCTGCACACCGCCAGATATGTGCAGGCCATGGTCAGCACCGATGAGCTTTAGTGGAAAAGAGAAAACAAAGGATCTGGCGATCCTAATATTTGGCTTGGGTTTGCAACCTAAGCACATGCAAAGTAGTATCCAATAGTAAATTTTATAATAGTTCGTCAAATTTTAACCCATATCACACCATCCATCAGTCCATCCCAATTCCATCATCCCACCCATACACCACCTCACACACACCTCGCGCTCAGTCGACGGGCCCAACTCCCTCTCGGGTCCTGTCTCAACGGCACACTGCCACATCGGGCACACTGCCGGACAATCATCAACCAGGGGGAGAAAAGAATATCGCTGTCTACACTAGTCAGAGATTCACAGGAAAGGTCCATAGCTGACGAATCGGCATATGTATCGATCGATCAACCATACACTCTGTAGAGGTTTTACCACTCACAAGATTAGCCATCATCGATGCTGTACAATCATCTAGGCAGAATTCCGGGTGCTTCCTTGCCTAGGTCGATGCCACCCTACCACTCAGCCCTGGGTAACTTCGGGCACGAACCGAAACGCTGAGACTGGGAGACGCAGTACCGGGCCCAGTCAGTGATACTGCGCATCTAGAACGGTTCAGGAATCCCAACATCCATCACCGCCCACCCTTATCACCTTTCAACCTACCAGTAGTGGCACCGCCCTACCAAGTAGTCCAGCCGTTCCCCGCCCATCGAAGACGAGTGAGCAGTAAAGGATTCCTATGAACCTGGTACTAGTCCTTCCTAGGTTTGACCAAGCAGGCATCTTCTCTTAGGGGATACTCTCCCCGTGCCACCACGGCACCTCCATTCACGGGGTTTCAAACCACACAGGCTATCCTTCCCGGAACCTCCTCATAAAACCATTACCCGCCACAGGTATCTCTCGTGGGAATGCCCAGATGCAACTCCCGGCAAGACTTGCTTACACAGCTCGTCGTGTATCCCACTTGGTCGACTCAACTCTCACCACACACCCAAGACACATGCAGCACGCTCATAGTCCACTAGTCTGGCATCCCCAAGCCAAACCATTCCCAGAGGTTCACCACCAGCATCACATCAAAGATACAATGCGAGTGGAGTTAATAAGTATGGTGATGTAACATGCAAGCAAGCAGGTAAATATATACAAGAGAGTGTGAGCGCAAAGCTGGGTAGCCTGGTAGAGTGGTTGCAAGCAGGGTAGTAATAGCTTGGGTAGTAGTATGTATCATAAACCAGCAAAGGAGTAAATATAAAGCGCTAGCAATTCTAAAGTATGCAATGCCTAATAGGATTCTCTAAAAGAAGGTGCTGCCATGACACCTGCGTTGTCGAGGTAGTAGTGGTACAAGCGTTCTCTAGTTAGTGTAGTTGATCAGCTGTGTCTCCCCTCCTAGGGCGACTCCACTCCACGGGTCCTTTCTTCGTCTACGTTTTCCTCCTCCAGCGGGTCTCGATCTGATCGTCGCTAATCCAGAATCGGCTACTCCGTGAAGTGACTCAGGGCAAGAAAACACTCAATATACTAAAAGACAACAAGACATGGAAAGATCCAATAATTACCAGAGAAATGATAAAATGTGCATAAGTTGGCCCTCTCGGCGTATGTCCGATTTCATCGGGCCAAAGAAACAAGGGTGGGGTTTGCTAAGCACAAGCTTAAGTTGTGGCCAAGCTGGTATGGCTTATGATGAATGGTTTAGGCCAAAGCTTATCCCCAGCAAACACCATGGCTCACAATCTTCCGATCCGAACGCCACGGAGAAGACGAGGATCGGAGGACAGCCGATCAGAAGGGAAGAACAAGGAATTACCAACAATAAATGTTGCACAAAATAGTGCGAGTGTTCAATACACTTGTAAGGCACCAAGGCTGTGATTCAAACGGGCACAATCATACAAGTGCTTAAACACCAAGAATTCAAGAGAGAGCGAGGGGAGAGGGAGGAGCTAGCTAGGCATGTCCATATCATATTCTCGGTCACATCTTTAGTGAAGATGGTTTTAACTAGTCGATCGGGTTGACTCACATAGGTCCGAGATCTTGATATAGACCATAGCTTCACTAATCTAAAAAGGGTTAGTCCGATCTTTGATCCAATCGCCACGAACAAGACGGGATCGAACAGAGCGGGCTATATGGAAACGAAGAGCGAGGAACATAATAACGCGGTGGTCAACTTCTTCCATCGCACACGCCACGGTATAGACAGGGCGTCAGAAGAGAGCGACATGTAAAAGAAGCAAGCGCGAAAACCACTCATAGGGTACTACGACCTGGGTGCACTGGCACTAAGTCATCTCTCAGATTTGTAGCGGTGCGGTTGTCACCGCGGAATCGAAGAAATGCAGCGGTCGCACAGGGTACAAGCATATGAGGGCTTGGGCACGAAGAATCAAAGAACGGCACACGGGGTATATCTCCATGGTCATGGCGAGGCATGCTCGCGGCCATAAGCTACACCGAAAGGTCGAGTTACACCCGGTATTACGGTCATGGCAGGACGGATCCCGTGATCGCAACGTCCGAACGAGGTACGATCCCTCAGTCGGCTCGAAGGCACGGCACACAGGCAGACAAGATCATCCAACAATAAGATCCAAAGACACGACCACAAGACACAACAACTCGACAAGACAGTGGAGTAGCACAATTCCATAGCACGAAGATAAATGGATCCTGTGTCACAGATACAATGTACAGACTGTGTGTAAGGATAGGGTACAACAAATACATGAGGATAGGGTACAATAGATACATATGAATAGGGTACAACAGATATATGAGAATAGGGTACAACAGATATATGGACGGACAGGTCGTAAAGATAGGGTACAATATGGTGGACAGGTGTATAAAGAAGTAATCGAAGGGCCCTCCAGTAGTCAGCATCGTATACCAGTTTGTCTTTCTAACCGTCCAACACCATCTATTGATTTGGTTTCCAACAGTCCAGCTTTATCTATTAATTGGGATCTTCCAACAGTCTAGCATCTTCTATCATCATCTATGGGGCATCAAGATGTGGCAACGGGGCTATGGCACAAGGTCAGATAGGGTCAATGTCAAAGGAAAAGTGGCAAGGCTTGCTGCAACATGCTCCGGCTCCTCTCGGCCATCTCCTGGTAGCTTCTGGCCGACTATGACTTGCTGTTGGCTGACTGCGGCTAGTCGTGGCCTCCTGCGGGCTGGTCGCGGCTAGTTAGACGGGGCTGTGGCTGGCCGAAGGCTGGCTGGAGGTGGCATCAAATGGCTGGGAGGTGGCGGAGCATGGCCGGGTTCTCAACAAGGCATTGGATCACAGCATGAAGGCCTATGTCGACGGCGATGCCCGTCGCATTTGTTCATGGTGTGTCGTTCGGTTGGTTGGGTTTAGTCCGGCGTGCGTGAGTGCGTTGTGTTTTCCCGAGCCGGTGGTGGCTTTGTCGGTGCGTTCCCTGGGGTAGGACGCGGTGGCGCACATGGTGGGTCCGAGAAGGTGGTGGTGCTCACCGTGGTGCTGATGAAGATAGGATAGTGGTGCAGCGAGGAGTTGACGCCGTGCAGGGTGATCGCTGTGCAGTGCCGATCCGCGATGGTGGCACCGGCTCCGTCTTCGGCTTCGGCGTCCACGGGTGGAGCTCCAGCGAGGATGGAGGTAATGAGGACGGTGCTGCCGAGTGGATCGTTGGGGTTCGGCATGGACGTGGCAAGGATAGGGCATGCCGGTGGGTGGTGCTGCAGGGGGCCCGGTGTTGATGGGGCTTGCCCTGGTTCCTGCAAGGTTGAATCATAGTGGCATGAAGGCCAGTCTCAGCCACGATTCTAGCAATCGGAGACGGGACAAAGGAGAGGCTTGGTGATGGCTGCTCACCGGCAAGTTGAGGAAGGCTTGGCTCGTTGGAGGCGTCTATGTCTTTGCTCTGGAACGTCATGGCCAGTGGTGGCCTGCTATGGCCAGTGTCGGTGTGGCTGTGGCTTGCTCTGGCCGGCTAGGGCCACCTGCACGCGGCCAGCAGCTAGCCGTGGCCGGCCGGCAGCGGCTGCGGGCGGGCAGGGTGGCCAAGCGAGGTTGTTGGCGTGGCGCTCGGTGCCGCGGAAGACAGGAAAGACGTCGAGGCAGCTGCGGCTCGTCTCGTCGGAGTACGCAGGAGCATAGCGGAGAGGATTGGCGGCACTGAGCTCATCACGGCCACCATGGACGGGGGCATCGTCGGGCGAGAGGCTCTTGCTCTCGGCGGTGCTCCGGGCAACTGAGGTCGACGGCGCGAACGACGGGCACAGGCGGCCGCGGTCAGCGGAGTGGCGTCACATGTGATGGCCATGGTGCGGTCGTGGCTGTCTGCACGGCATGGCGGCTCAAGGAGATAGGAGGCGGTGGCGTGGTGCAGGCAGAGCGCGAAAAAGGCACCGGTGGCGGGTCGGGCTTGGCGGCGTGGAGCTCGTCGTGAACACGGCCAGCGGCGCTTCGGCGTGGCGTGACCAGGACGCAGGGCAGCTGATGTGCCCGCGCAGGGCGGTGGGGCGGCGAGGAGGTCGGTGCGGCGTGAGCTGGGAGAAGGAGATGGTGGCGGCGTCATGAGGAAGAAGAGGAACAGGAGTGCGGTGGCTGCAGCTCCTCTTATAGCGTGCGACTAGGGCTTCTAGGGGCCTTCAGTCATCTTCGGCGTCCGTGCCCACATCAGAACGCGTGGCGCACATCGTGCGGTCGTCGAGGTCGCGTCACTTGCACGCAGGGTCAGTTGGCGGTGGCGGCTTTGAGAGGAGCGCTGGAAGGCATCGCCCTCAGAGGGGCGCGTGGACGGGCCGCCTAGTGGGCCGGCTGGGAGCGTGTGGGCGGCCCAGGAAGGATGCGGAGCTGCGGCGGGGTGAGCTGGGCCTGTGCTCGCGCGTGTGGGCCGCAAGGTGGGTGGTGGGCCCTGTGGTGCTGGAGGTTGGCGCGGGCTGGCTGACTGGGCCGCGAAGCTGGGCTGCGCGAGGCAGGGTGGGGAAAAGGGCAGGCCTGCGGTGCTGGTGATTTTGAACCCAGAGAGTTTGGCCTTTCCTATTTGCGAATTTGATTCAAATACTTTTCGAATAATATTTGAAATGAAATCGGAAGGATTCCAAGGTGGTGTGTCAAGGGGTATTTGGAGCAAAGGTTCGCATCGAATATTGGTAGAAGTTTAATATGGAAGGTAGGAAATAAGGAAATAAGGATTTCTCTTTTTATAGTTTATGATCTTGATTTATGGAATCGAGGAGAGTTGCTACGGATTTGTGCTCTCCGACGCAAAACCCTAGACCATCTATGAACTCTGACAATTTCCTACAAGCAATCTCTATATGAATGCAACAGTTGTTAGTGGGTTAGCCGCGGTTCGTTCTAGAAACTATATGCTTCACACATTTGCAAGAAAAATTTTAAAAAGTTCGCACTTTTGGTTTACCAAAAACCCGGGTTGTTACAAATATTAGCAAGGAATAAAGAGTATGCAAACTTTAATCACAGGATGCCATTTGTCGGAGCATCAAAAGTTTTGTCTTTTCAAAAGTGTTCAAAGTTAAATTTCAAAACTTTGAAAAGAGCGGGGGTAGAGTTGCACAAACCATCGTTGAAGATGAAGGAACTAATGGAAGTTGTTTGTCTCATCCTTTTGTTTGATGGGTTGCTCGATGTTTGTGCAATGTGTTAGGGAGATCTTGAATTTGTTGTAGTTATGCTTGAGAGATCTCCCCCACACTTATTTTTTGTACCTACTTTTATTATAACAAAGAAAACAAAACAAGGGGGACTACAACAGGCAAGGGTCTTATTGGCTAAAAGATCAAGGAAACAAAATTTTATTATTTAGTTATTTTTATTTTATTAGGAACTTGTTCAACCAACTTTTATTAGAGCTCAAACAAGGCTAATATAAAAGATGCAACGAAAACATAGCCAAGACTTATCCCCATATCAGATTACTGCCATTGTTTATGAAAACAACTCAAGGTTCATTAATCAAATTTCAACACCATGTCAAAACATGATTAAAGAAGACTATTTCAACCTAAGCACCTATGGATGTTACTCGCGAGAATACATCCAAAAAAGAGCATATGACATAAACAGGGAAGCATGAATTTGAATGATCATAAGGAGACAAAGTATAAGCGAAGGGGTTGGTGAACATTTATTACCTTTTGCATACCTGAGTGTTCTTACCGGCAGCATATGTGGATTTCTTTGAAGATGCTGCACCGGTGGCGTGGACGTACAGGCTCCAACTCAGCTAAACCATCAGGCTGGATCACACACACAACTAGTGTATATGGACCTTGGCCTTATTGGTAGCAAAGGTGTAAAGGAGTAGAGCTTTTCTTTTCTCTCTCCTTTTTTCTCTCTTTTTTTTTGAAAGATAACTACCGATGACCTTCGGCAAGGGCTCAACATTTATAGTCTGTTGGCAAGACTTCCCCCTCTTCATTGCTCTGCAGCTGCATGAACAAACTTGGGAGAATTCTCGGGTTGCCCCGAGATTTTTCCCGTATTGTTGACAGGAATAGAAGCAGCAATTTGAGCAAACTGTTTTTCTATCATTTTATTGAAACTCAACTGGTGTTTAACAAAAGAGGATAGAGTTTCAAGTTTAGCATTTATAGATTCAAATGTTTTATCATCAAAGGAAAGCTTTCTAGCAAGATCTGCATTAAACTTAGCTTGCCTTAAAACAAAATCTCTCGAGGAAGGTTGATTGAAATTCAATTTGAAATTTGAATTGAGATTAGAAGAATTACCTTGTGGGTGGTTATGGTTGTTCCACCCATTATTACTTGGTTGTTGATGTTGGCGAAACCCATTGTTGATGTAGGTCGCTTCTTCCTGGGTTTCGGGACAGTTGTTCCCCGAATGGCCAACATTTCCACAGACTTCACATGTCATGTGTGAATCCGTGGCTTGGACGGTGCCTGTGGTGGGTTCGGTGGCACGGTCGTCCAGCCTCTTCATTAGGAGGTCTATTTTTGCGGCAAGCACATCCGTCTCCTTCACGGTATGCATGCCTTCTTGTGTTTCTCTTTCTTCTCCCCAGCTTTGGTTTGCTACCAACTTTTCGATGAGTGCAGTGGCATTCTCGATGGTGAGGGAGAGGAATGCCCCTCCAGCTGCGGCGTCAAGGTGACCTTTTGACATGGCTGTCAGGCCCTCGTAAAAGTTCTGGAGCACCAGCAATCTTCCATTCCATGGTGGGGACAGGCTCAGACATAGTCCTGCGGCCTCTCCCATGCCTGAGGGCTGGACTCGAGTGATGTTTGCCGGAAGTTGGATATCTCCCCCTTAGAGCAATGGTTTTGCTCATGGGGATGAACTTGGCGAGGAATGCCATGGAACATTTGTCCCACGTGTTGACAGCTTCCTTGTTTTGGTAGAACCACTGTTTCGCCTTCCCCGCAAGGGAAAAAGGAAACAGGCGGAGCTTGATGCTAGTTGGTGCGTCGTCTTTGATGACGATGGTGTCGCACAACTCAAGGAAGTGTTGAAGATGATCATTTGCGTCCTCATTTGGCAAGCCACAGAACTGGCTTGCCTGCACCATCTTGATTAGGCCAGTACGGAGCTCGAAGTTTCCATTCCCGATATTGACAGCGGGCCCAACGGGCACGTTGGCAACAGTAGGGGTGGAGTAGTCGCGGAGTGTCTTGGCCATGATGATAGTAGCGGATGGTGCGGGAGTGAATGGTTCGTCTGTCGATGGAGTAGCAGAAGAAGAAGTGGTACGGGACCTGTTCTTCCTTAGGAGTGCCTCCGGATTGTCGGTGAAGTTGTTCGACAGGTCAAAACCACTCATACACTATCCTGTTTTCTTTCCAATAAAAAAGGAAGAGAACAAGAGAAGTTAACCTTCCTAAACTATGGCTACCTTTTGCTTATTGTGCAATCAATGCCTATGCCAAGCTAGATGTTTTTATTTCCTTTTGCCTCCCCGGCGACGGCGCCAGAAATGCTTGTTGGCATTTCTTAACGTCGTTACAAAAGATAGACGTCGCCAGAAATGCTTGTTGGCATTCCTTCACGTCGTTACAAAAGATAGACTAAAAGTCCATCCCCGGCAACGGCCCCAGAAATGCTTGTTGGCATTTCTTAACGTCGTTACAAAAGATAGACTAAAAGTTCATCCCCGGCAACGGCGCCAGAAATGCTTGTTGGCATTTCTAACGTCGTTACAAAAGATAGACTAAAAGTCCATCCTTGGCAACGGCGCCAGAAATGCTTGTTGGCGCTTCTTAGCATCACTACTAAAGATAGACTATAAGTCCGTCCATAATAATAATACTAGAAACGTAAGTTGACATTCTCAAGCACCATTACTTCAGAAAGGTAACCCTTGGCCCTTAATGTTGTCGGCCTGGATAATGCAGTCTGGTAATAGCAGTTAGAAGTGCCGGATTGGCCTTCCTAACCGTCATTACTTACGATATGCAAAACTGTGACATGGCGCCGTGGGGTGCACAAGAATTACAATCCTTAAGTAATGGTACTTAGGTATGCCAATCATGATAGCTCAGTATAGATAAATCCGCAAGTGCATGGAACTATCATTGTAGCATTTCAACCCGTGAATATTTAGGGGTGTCGTATTTATAATTTCCCATAGGAGGGCAGGACGAATGCATCTAGCTTTGGCATAAACATGATCACTTATTGAATACATAGGTACACATAGAATAGGCAGGGGTAAATCATAGTTCAAAGATAGTGGACACACATCTGAGCCGACCTCAAGGATAAAAGAGAAATAAAGAATAAAAGAATATATCTAACTGAGCAGGCATTGGTCATATATAACTATGCAAAGAACTGTTAGTAAAAGTCTAACTAGCATGTCTAGTATCAGTAACTAGTCTGCCTGTGGGATATCGGCATATTCGCCGATCTCCGCATACCCGAGCACCATGCTCGCGTACTTGGAAACAACTCCTATCCCCCTAGGACCCCAGCCCTTCGAAGTGACAGGCTAGGCTAAGAGCAACCGAGAAGGCACGACGAACCGTCACCTCATCCCTAGTTCTTCCTCTATGCATACTAAGTCAATGAACGATGAAGAACAACGATGAACATATCGAGAACATAACACATAAACTATAGCTAGTTCATATATCATGATCATAACATGTCCAAGACTATACTCTAGTTCATATGCATTGCTATATAAATAAGATAAGAACTTGAACTTGGAAGAGAACTGCATTGTATTCATACCGAGTTGTTCCTTCTTCTCCCAAGGATACAAACTCTTCTTTCTAGCTCTTGCCTTGCTCTAATACTAAAACTAATCTAAAGAATACAAGTGAGAGGTGAGGTAAATGGCTCCAAATGATGGTGTGTGTTGGAGGGGAGCTCTCCCTCTCTTTTATAGTCCAATTAGGGCGGTTTGGGCATTCTAAGTATGGAAGGAGGTGAAACCGCCTTTGCCAAACCGCCATGAGCACCGCCTGAGGAGGATGGGCCCGGGAGGCCCCACCAGGGAGGCGGCCGCCCCCGGGGGTGGTCGGTCCCTGGGGAGCGTCATCTGGCCACCGCCTTCGGGTGGTCGTTTGCTCCCTGGGCCTGGGCCTCCCCCGCGGTTACGGATGGATCCAGTTTAGTGTTTGAGGTGGGCTTTCTTATTTTCTTGGATTGCGCCTTCTCTGAATACGTTTTCTGGATTGCGCTTTCTTTATGGTTTTTGTGCATTTCCACATGTCACACCTGCAAGTCAAGTAAACACCAAAACTTGTGGAAATATTAGTTTAAAGCCCTACCTACTATTTATTTTAGTAACATATTGGCGGTAAGAAATAGGCTTTAAGGACCGCCAACAACTACCTTTATTTTTCATAGTATATGTTTAGGGTTGGGAATAACTTCATACATCTCTTAAATAAATCATGGTGCCTAGTTTAGGAGTGTTCGATCTTATCTTCAAAGGTTTTTAATGTAAGCATGTGCTTAGATTAAATGCCCTCTTAAGTCAAATTAGACGTGGTGTCTAGGTTGATTTTTGAGCCGATAGTATGCTATAGTAGATGCTGGATATTTTGTTGGACTAACCCCTACAGGAAACTCTCAAATCAATTTGGAGAAGTCATAGGATAAACTCAAATTAGAGATGAAGCAAGATACAAGAATCCCAACAGTTGTTCATAAGGGAGAGGTCTTGCCCAACGGACCTAAGAACCAGGAGCCATCGCTGTCCGGTTGAAGCATAAGGAAAGAAGACCAAATTCCACCAAAGTTGATCTGACCATGGTCTTCCTTCTCTCAAACTCCCGTTGCTCAGGCATGCGGGTTTGCAATCCCTCTACTCACCATTACCTTACTTCTATAAGTTTAATTAGTTCTACAAATGCCACATATGAAAATCAAACTTAAAGACAACATAAAATCAATCCTCCAAAGAAGAAGTAATGGTGAATCATAAATTATATAGAAAAAATGAATGACCATTAGCTCTATGACCGCACTATCCCTGTTATTACTTGTATATTCTTTCGGGTATGCGTTGTCCACTAATGCTTTGCAGGAATAGAATAAGGAGATGAACAAAAGGTTCAAACACAACTCAAGAAGGAAGAACAAAAGGATGTCATGGGAGACAAACCATTCATGAACAAGACATTACAAACTCCTACCCAAGCAGACACATACTGAAGCAGTGAGGATGATCAACTCAGTTCAGGCTGAATACGATCACCTCCTTACATCACCGCACCTTTCAAAGCAAGACGATCCAGTTGTGCCAATGATCGAGTGCACCAGAAAATCTTCCACAAGATCTTTTGCAACACTGGATCGAACGTCAACATAATAGAAAAGATGGCAGACCAGATGTTCAGGTTCCTAGAGAGGACTCAGGATCACTATGTCCCCTCTGACTTTTTGATCCTAGACATGGAGGAGGAATAGTACGATCCACTGATTGTACTTGGAAGACCATTCCTTAGCACTACACGAGCAATCATCTATAAGAGATGAAGAAAGGTCCACTTCCAATTCCACATGGAAAAGGAGCGCTGCTACTTCAACAACTATACAACTTATTAGCAGCCAAAAAGAATAAATCAAGGAGAAGACGTCATTCATCCCAACGTTAGAAGAGCCAACCACCAAGGATGGTTAGGCAGACTATGAAGGAGAAATTATAAGGAGAGATGAGACCTCAACATCAACATTAACTTCACCAACCAGAAAGGAATGGAGGGAGGAGGAGTCACCTTCCAGCACATCATCAGAGATGCAACCAAGGTCACCATCTCAACCCGACGATGCACCAAGTGAGGAATGAACAAGACAAGAAGTCCTGTTCAGAGGACTATAAACCACCGAACCTTCGCCAAAAGGTAAACTTGATACTTATCCATATATCTTTTTCAGAATTGCATTAGCATCTTAGTAGTTGCATATTTACTTTCCTGCATTAAAAAAATAAAAATATTTATTGCTTTGCATAATAAAATTTAAAAGCCCCATGTGACTAATCTTGTGGCATAGCTGACAAAGACTATTCATTGTGGTGGCACAAAAATAATTTGCATGCATCTAGAATAGACTTCTGCATCATATTTACTCTCTGCATTCATAAACTTAAAAACACCAAAAATATGTGGGCACATGAAGGTCCATTCATTAAGGGAGCTTACTGCTGGAAATTTTGCCACTAACCATGGAGCGGTATTATCCTACCCCTCTCCGAGAGAATTGGTATTCTTGTTGGCAATTGAGTTTTGCAGATGATCAAGAGCTAGACCACCCAGACACCTACCAGCTACTGGCACATCTGCTCTAAGAAGGATCACTCAACTTGCAACATCATGACCACGCCATCATCTAGCTTGGAGGAGAGCATCCTCTACTTAAACCAGCTAAGTATAAGCTTCCCATCCTATTACTGTACTATATTGCTTTTCGAGTGTGTTAGCTAGTGAAATAAAATTTGAAAACCAAATAAAGATTTGCTTAGCTTGCTTAGGTTTGAATAAAATGCTTACAGAAGTTTTTGCCTAGATAAAATGAACTCCAGAGATCAACATCATGCAGAAAATTAATAATTAGCATTCACTAGAATCCCTTTTGATACCTGGTGTTCAACCTTGAACTATCCCAAGTTTTAGATACAACTATTTTGACATAAAGATTTACTTTGAAACCTGAAACTTGTGGGTAGCAAATGCTTGATCTAAGTCTAGATGATTGACAGATATGATATGGAAAGTTTAAGCTGCCATTTATCTTGTTCCTAGTGATACTTGAGTCCTGGAGATTTTTTTTTGAAAATCCTTAAAACCACATGATGAGTTCCTGTATGACAAAGCTTAAATTCCCAACACAGCCATACATGCTAGAATAGGAAAACCCACACATTTATATGCTACTTGCTTTGCATTGAGTGTTGTCAAACTTTGTTGATACCTTAGAAACTTGTCATGCTTTCAAAATCAAGATCATGTGCACACCACATACACCTGCTGCTCCTACACAAGGAGTACGCAAAAACATGCCTTCCATACCCACCGGAAAATGTTCTACTCCTACACTGGGAGTAGACACCAAAAATAAGCCTATAGGATATCCTTGAATAAATGCTCTAAGTTTTTGTTGCTATCTCTCAAAAAAAAGAAGAAAGGGAAGTATTGTTGCACAGAAGAGGCATGTGGCTATGCAAAAGTGTGAGATGAGAGAAAACAATGGGTACAAAGATGCTCGCCTGAGAGGTAAAGATGGGCAAGTGTCCGAATTATCAAAACAATGGGTACTCCGATGCCCGCCCAAAAAAAGAGAAAAAAAAGAGAGATATAGCCCATGTTGTCCAGCAGCACAATTTCCAGTGCTTGAAAGAGAGAGAAATGTTTTCAAGGAGCAAAAATAGAATTAAGCTAGCCACCATATACACCTACCACCACATATCCACACACATGCACATCTTGATTAGATTGTATGACTTGTTTTTTCTGGATGCATTGTTTGACTTTCAATATATGCATTGCAAGTATGTATGAGTTGTCTCCTTACCCATGAACTCCACATAAGCCATTAGTGATAGGGTGAGGCAGAGAAGGAACACATCACTACTGCCTTGGTGAGGATCCACAAATACCACATATTGAGAGACTTGAGAGGGTCATACAAAGGAATCTCTGAGCTTTATTTTGAAAAACTTGCAAAAACTCCAGGATAAGAGTTGAACGACAGAGCTTGAGAAATAATGCTTAACTTAGACATTCTGTCCTTCAATTATCCAAGACCCAAGAGAAGGCTACAAGCTCTATGGTTGAAGGTAATAAAGGTAAGTTTGAAAGTCAGAATAGTTTACTCTAATTATGAGGAGAACTCTTGTTTGAATACATGTGTGCTTTTGAGGAGTTGCTACTATATTTAAAAATTCTAATAAACTCATATATCCATTGCTAAGTTTGGCTTTCCTAAGGGACTACAAAGGTTAAGCTTGGGGGAGCTTGTTGACGGTAGTTATTGTATGATTTTACCCGTCAACTAAACATGAAAAGGGTATAAAAGCAAACACCAACATTGGAATAGGGTTTAAACTGATAGAATTCCATGAGTTTTGGTGAATTAGTGTTTTACAGGGTGCTATCAGGAAAAGAACCAAAGGAGACCCACATGTCGGAGTAGAACATCGAATTCCAGCGCGAAAGGAAATCTGGAAGAATCTAGAAGATACCAGAGACTCACCAGAGAAGACGGGACCCATTTGGACTCCGAAGTGGATCGGCCGATCCACCCCCTAGGTTGGCCGACCTGTCAGTGTCACAGAACCGCCTCCGCTTCGACGAGGACCCACATCCCGATATTTCACGCAATCTATACCGTCCGCTGAAGTCGGTTTGATCCAAGGGCTACAGTTCATCCCATCGGCCTATATATGGACCCCCCAGACCCCCCAGGGTTTCAGACCAATTCATTCAATCATATGTAAACCCTAATTGAGAGGTGTCCCATGAAAGGATAACTTCTTATTAGGATCTAGAGACTTGATAGTAGAGAGATGGAGAGCGAGGGAAGAGTTAGGACGAGATACCGGCCTGTTGGTTGTTGGCGGTCCTTAGCAACATAAATATAACATCATTTTAATACTAAAACAAATAGAGAATAGGGCTTTATCTAACCTTTCCACGAGTTTTGTTGTGCACTGTTGGCGGTCCTTAAAGCCTATTTCTTACCGCCAATATGTTACTAAAATAAATAGTAGGTAGGGCTTTAAACTAACATTTCCATAAGTTTTGGTGTGTACTTGACTTGCAGATGTGACATGTGGAAATGCACAAAAACCATAAAGAAAGCACACATCTAGGAAACGTATTCAGAGAAGGCGCAATCCAAGAAAATAAGAAAGCCCACCTCAAACATTAAACTGGACCCATCCGTAACCGCGGGGGAGGCCCAGGCCCAGGGAGCAACCGACCACCCAAAGGCGGTGGCCAGATGGCGCTCCCCAGGGACCAACCGCCCCCGGGGGCGGCCGCCCCCTGGTGGGGCCTCCCGGGCCCATCCTTCTCAGGCGGTGCTAGGTCGGTTTCCTCAAGGCGGTTCCACCTGCTTCCATATTTGTTGGCACCCGAACCGTCCTTGTTAGACTATAAAAAGAGAGGGAGAGCTCCCCTCCAACACACACCATCATTTGGAGCCATTTACCTCACCTCTCACTTGTATTCTTTAGATTAGTTTTAGTATTAGAGCAAGGCAAGAGCTAGCAAGGAGAGTTTGTATCTTTGGAAGAAAAGGATCATCTTGGTATGAATACAATTCGGTCTTCTTTCATGAGCAAGTTCTTATCATACTTATATGATTATGCATATGAACTAGAGTATAGTCTTGGTCATGTTATGATCATGATATATGAACTAGCATATAGTTTATGTGTTATGTTCTTGACATGTTCATCGTTGTTCTTCATCGTTCATCGACTTAGTATGAATAGAGGAAGAACTAGGGATGAGGTGACGGTTCGTCGTGCTATCATGGTTGCTCTGAGCCTAGCCTGTTACTCCGAAGGGGTGGGGTCCTAGGGGGTTAGGAGTTGTCTCCAAATACGCGAGCATGGTGCTCGGGTATGCGGAGATCGGCGAATATGCCAGTATCCCAGGGGCAGAGGGGTAGGTGGGCAGGTGATGACAGCCCTGTCCATCCCTAGCACTCCCCCACGTTCGGATATTAGGTAGGAGTTCGTAAAGTCTCTATCGGCTGGCAGACCAGCTGCGGGGATCTCCCTGTCATCCCAGACCTAGTCACTGATACTAGACATGCTAGTTAGATGTTTACTAACAGTTCTTTGCATAGTTATATATGACCAATGCCTGCTCAATTAGATATATTCTTTTATTCTTTATTTCTCTTTTATCCTTGAGGTCGGCTCAGATGTGTGTCCACTATCTTTGAACTATGATTTACCCCTGCCTATGCTATATCTACCTATGCATTCAATAAGTGATCATGTTTATACCAAAGCTAGATGCATTCGTCCTGCCCTCCTACGGGAAATTATAAATACGACACCCCACGGGTTGAAATGCTACAATGATAGTTCCGTGCGCTTGCAGATTTATCTATATTGAGCTATCATGATTGGCATATCTAAGTACCATTACCTAAGGATTGTAATTCTTGTTGCACCCCAAGGCGCCATGCCACAGTTTTGCATATCGTAAGTAATGACGGTTAGGAAGGCCAATCCGGCACTTCTAACTGCTATTACCAGACTGCATTACCTAGGCCAGCGCCATTAAGGGCCAAGGGTTTCCTTTCTGAAGTAATGATGGTTGGAAATGTCAAGTTACGTTTCTAGTATCGTTACTAGGAATGGGCTTTTAGTCTATCTTTAGTAATGACGCTAAGAAACGCCAACAAGCATTTCTGGCGCCGTTGCCGGGGAGGGCAAAAGGAAATAAAAACATCTAGCTTGGCATAGGCTTTGATTGCATAAAAAGCAAAAGGTGGCCATAGTTTAGGCAGGTTAACTTCTCTTGTTTTCTTCCTCTTTTTATTGGAAAGATAACAGGATAGTGTATGAGTGGTTTCGACCTGTCGAACAACTTCACCGACAATCCGGAGGCACTCCTAAGGAAGAACAGGTCCCGTACCACTTCTTCTTCTGCTACTCCATCGACAGACGAACCATTCACTCTCGCACCATCCGCTACTATCATCATGGCCAAGACACTCCGCGACTACTCCACCCCTACTGTTGCCAACGTGCCCGTTGGGCCCGCTGTCAATATCGGGAATGGAAACTTCGAGCTCCGTACTGGCCTAATCAAGATGGTGCAGGCAAGCCAGTTCTATGGCTTGCCAAACGAGGACGCAAATGCTCATCTTCAACACTTCCTTGAATTGTGCGACACCATCGTCATCAAAGACGTCGCACCAACTAGCATCAAGCTCCGCCTGTTTCCTTTTTCCCTTGCGGGGAAGGCGAAACAGTGGTTCTACCAAAACAAGGAAGCTATCAACACGTGGGACAAATGTTCCATGGCATTCCTCGCCAAGTTCTTCCCCATGAGCAAAACCATTGCTCTAAGGAGGGAGATATCCAACTTCCAGCAGACAACACTCGAGTCCATCCCTCAGGCATGGGAGAGGCTGCAGGACTATGTCTGAGCCTGTCCCCACCATGGAATGGAAGATTGGCTGGTGCTCCAGAACTTTTACGAGGGCCTGACGGCCATGTCAAAAGGGCACCTTAACGCCGTAGCTGGAGGGGTATTCCTCTCCCTCACCATCGAGAATGCCACTGCACTCATCGAAAAGATGGTAGAAAACCAAAGCTGGGGAGAAGGAAGAGAAACACAAGAAGGCATGCATACCGTCAAGGAGACGGATTTGCTTGCCACAAAAATGGACCTCCTAATAAAGAGGCTGGACGACCGTGCCACCGAACCCACCACAGGCACTGTCCAAGCCACAGACTCACACATGACATGTGAAGTCCGTGGAAATGTTGGCCATTCGGGGAACAGCTGTCCCGAAACCCAGGAAGAAGCGACCTACGTCAACAACAGGTTTCGCCAACATCAACAACCAGGTAATAATGGGTGGAACAACCATAACCACCCACAAGGTAATTCTTCTAATCTCAATTCAGATTTCAAATTGGATTTCAATCAACCTTCCTCGAGAGATTTTGTTTTAAGGCATGCTAAGTTTAATGCAGATCTTGCTAAAAAGCTTTCCTTTAATGATAAAATGTTTGAATCTATAAATGCTAAACTTGAAACTCTATCTTCTTTTGTTAAAAATCAGCTAAGTATCAATAAAATGATAGAAAAACAGTTTGCTCAAATTGCTGCTTCTATTCCTGTCAACAATACGGGAAAAATCTCGGGGGAACCCGAGCCCGAGAATTTTCCCAAGTTTGTTCATGCAGCTGCAGAGCAATGAAGAGGGGGAAGTCTTGCCAGTAGACTATAAATGTTGAGTCCTTTCCGAAGGTCATCGGTAGTTATCTTTCAAAAAAAGGAGAGAGAGAAAAGAAAAGGACTCTACTCCTTTACACCTTTGCTACCAATAAGGCCAAGGTCCATATACACTAGTTGTGTGTGTGATCCGGCCTCATGGTTCAGCTGAGTTGGAGCTTGTAAGTCCACGCCACCGGTGCAGCATCTTCAAAGAAATCCACATATGCTGCCGGTAAGAACACTCAGGTATGCAAAAGGTAATAAATGTTCACCAACCCCTTCGCTCATACTTGTCTCCTTATGATCATTCAAATTCATGCTTCCCTGTTTATGTCATATGCTCTTGTTTGGATGTATTCTCGCGAGTAACATCTATAGGCTGTTTTCAAATTAAGCATGGTGCTTAGGTTGAAATAGTCTTCTTTAATCATGTTTTGACATGGTGTTGAAATTTGATTAATGAACCTTGAGTTATTTTCATAAACAATGGCAGTAATCTGATATGGGGATAAGTCTTGGCTATGTTTTCGTTGCATCTTTTATATCAGCCTTGTTTGAGCTCTAATAAAAGTTGGTTGACCAAGTTCCTAATGAAATAAAAATAACTAAATAATAAAATTTTATTTCCTTGATCTTTTAGCCAACAAGACTCTTGCCTGTTGTAGTCCCTCTTGTTTTGTTTTCTTTGTTATAATAAAAGCAGGTACAAAAAAATAAGTGTGGGGGAGATCTCCCAAGCATAACTACAATAAATTCGAGATCTCCCTAACACATTGCACAAACATCGAGCAACCCATCAAACAAAAGTACGAGACAAACAACTTCCATTAGTTCCTTCATCTTCAACGATGGTTTGTGCAACTCTACCCATGCTCTTTTCAAAGTTTTGAAATTTAACTTTGAACGCTTTTGAAAAGACAACTTTTGATGCTCCATCTCCATGGCATCCTGTGATTAAAGTTTGCATACTCTTTATTCCTTGCCAATATTCCTATTACTTGTGAACACTTATCATAGGGACCCCATTTTATCTAAGTGATTGACGAATGAGATATAGTAGGATGACATGACGCCTGCTCATTTCTTGCAAAGAACTTAGGATTTATTTTTACAAAACAAAAATCAATATAGCATTTCCTTGAATGACTGCAAATACCTACCAAGGCCATACATGATCTTTCATGACAAAACCTTCCACATATGCCTCTTACTTTGTGTTGAGTTTGGTCAAGTTTTGTGACCCCTATTGAGAGAAATTTCATGCTCCCAAGATCAGATTTCACGCACCCACAAATAAAGTTGCCAACTCTTACACTGAGAGTTGCGCACAACATTCATTTATCCATCCACCAAATAATTGCACTACTCCTACCTTGGGATTAGGCGAAAAATATATCTTCCACTTTGATCCACCCAAAATGTTCTACTCCTACACTGGGGGTGAACCAAAAAAAAAAATACTTATTAGGTCCCATCCAAATAAATGCTCTGAATCTTTGTTCACATCTCCCTTAAAGTTTTTGTTGCAAATAAAAGCATGAGGCTATCTTCCAAAAGGTGAAAAAAGGGTGTAGAAGAAAAAAAATGATGAAAAAAGAGAAGAAAAAAGGTGGAGAAGAAAAGAAGAAGAAGAAGAGAAATATATATATAAATATATATATATAAAAAGAAGAGAGAGAATAAGGATAGCTCATGCCCTTATAAAAGATTTTTCAAAAGTCCTAATAAGGAGGGAGATGTGTTTCAAAGAGCATAGTGGAATTAGGTTAGACACCAATAATACCCACCATATTCTTTCCACACACATGCACATTCTGATCTAAGAGTATGACGCTTTCCTCCGGTGCGGTCTAGGGTTTGACTTGACAATACATGCAAGGTAAGTATGCCTTAGTATTTTCCTCCCTATCTAAAGCTCCAGATAAACTTTTTAGAGGTAGGGTGATCAAGTGAAGGCAATCCCTATATATGCCTTGGTGAGGAACCACATACAAATAAGTGACTTGAGAAAATCATTCAAGGAACAAGTGCTATCTTTTTGTTTTCAAAACTTCACAAAAACCCAAGTTTCTGAGCAGGGATACGAGTAAGAAGATTTGAATCCAGGCTATTCCATTTTTCAATTACCCAAGATGACTTGGTAGACACTTGGAAGTTCACAGGTTTAGGTGAAGCTTGGAATAACTTGTACGCAGATTTCAAATCAAGGAGATAAACCCGCTTAGTCCTTCAAACCTTTACTCGAGGACGAGCAAAGGACTAAGTGTGGGGGAGTTGTTGGCGGTCCTTAAAGCCTATTTCTTACCGCCAATATGTTACTAAAATAAATAGTAGGTAGGGCTTTAAACTAACATTTCCACAAGTTTTGGTGTGTACTTGACTTGCAGGTGCGACATGTGGAAATGCACAAAAACCATAAAGAAAGCGCACATCCAGGAAACGTATTCAGAGAAGATGCAATCCAAGAAAATAAGAAAGCCCACCTCAAACATTAAACTGGACCCATCCGTAACCGCGGGGGAGGCCCAAGCCAAGGGCGCAACCGACCACCCGAAGGCGGTGGCCAGATGGCGCTCCCCAGGGACCGACCGCCCCCCTGGTGGGGCCTCCTGGGCCCGTCCTTCTCAAGCAGTGCGTAGGTCGGTTCTCTCAAGGCGGTTCCACCTGCTTCCATATTTGTTGGTGCCCAAACCATCCTTGTTAGACTATAAAAAGAGAGGGAGAGCTCCCCTTCAACACACACCATCATTTGGAGCCATTTACCTCACCTCTCACTTGTATTCTTTAGATTAGTTTTAGTATTAGAGAAAGGCAAGAGCTAGCAAGGAGAGTTTGTATCTTTGGAAGAAAAGGATCATCTTGGTATGAATACAATTCAGTCTTCTTCCATGAGCAAGTTCTTATCATACTTATATGATTATGCATATGAACTAGAGTATAGTCTTGGTCATGTTATGATCATGATATATGAACTAGCATATAGGTTATGTGTTATGTTCTTGACATGTTCATCGTTGTTCTTCATCGTTCATCGACTTAGTATGAATAGAGGAAGAACTAGGGATGAGGTGACGGTTCATCGTGCTGTCATGGTTGCTCTTAGCCTAGCCTGTCACTCCGAAGGGGTGGGGTCCTAGGGTGTTAGGAGTTGTCTCCAAATACGTGAGCATGGTGCTTGGGTATGCAGACATCGGCAAATATGCCGGTATCCCACGGTCAGAGGGGTAGGTGGGCAGGTGGTGACAGCCCTGTCCATCCCTAGCACTCCCCCACGTTCTGATATTGGGTAGGAGTTCATAAAGTCTATCGGCTGGCAGATCAGCTGCGGGGATCTCTCTGTCATCCCAGACCTAGTCACTGATACTAGACATGCTAGTTAGATGTTTACTAATAGTTCTTTGCATAGTTATATATGACCAATGCCTGCTCAATTAGATATATTCTTTTATTCTTTATTTCTCTTTTATCCTTGAGGTCGGCTCAGATGTGTGTCCACTATCTTTGAACTATGATTTACCCCTGCCTATGCTATATCTACCTATGCATTCAATAAGCGATCATGTTTATACCAAAGCTAGATGCATTCGTCCTGCCCTCCTACGGGAAATTATAAATACGACACCCCACGGGTTGAAATGCTACAATGATAGTTCCGTGCGCTTGCGAATTTATCTATACTGAGCTATCATGATTGGCATATCTAAGTACCATTACCTAAGGATTATAATTCTTGTTGCACCCCAAGGTGCCGTGCCACAGTTTCGCATATCGTAAGTAATGACGGTTAGGAAGGCCAATCCGGCACTTCTAACTGCTATTGCCAGACTGCTTTACCTAGGCCGGCGCCATTAAGGGCCACGGGTTATCTTTCTGAAGTAATGGTGGCTGGGAATGTCAACTTACGTTTCTAGTATCGTTACTAGGAACGGGCTTTTAGTCTATCTTTAGTAATGATGCTAAGAAACGCCAACATGCACCTAATTTACAGAGATAGCACGTGGAAATGCATCAAAATATCAAGGAAAGCGCACTTCCAGGAAACGCATTCAGAAAAGGCGCAAATCAAGAATAAAATAGAAAAGCCCATCAAAGCATCAAACGGGATCCATCCGTAACCACGGGGGAGGCCCAGGCCCAGGAAGCAACCGACCACCCGAAGGCGGTGGCCAGTTGCCACCTCCCATGGACCGACCGCCCCCGGGGGCGGCCGCCCCCCAGATGGCACTTCCCGGGCCTAGTTTTCAGCTACATGCTCAAGGCGGTTTGCTGATGGTGGTTTCACCTCCTACCATACTTAGAACGCCCAAACCGCCCTTGATCGACTATAAATAGATGTGCTTCACCCCCTCCAAAATACACACCAACATTTGGAGCACTACACCTCACATTTCTTACTTGTTCTCTAGTTTAGTAGTAGTAGTAGAGCAAGGCAAAGCTATCAAGGAGAGCTTATCTCCTTGGAGGAATCAATAACATCTTGGTATGAATACACATCGGTTCTCCTCTATGAGCAAGCTCTTATCTTATTTATATAACAATGCATCTGAATTAGAGTATAGTCTTGTCCATATTATGATCATAACATGTAAACTAGTCCATAGTCTATGTGTTATGTTCTTGATATGTTCATCAAAGTTCTTCATTGTTCATCAAATTAGTATGAATAGAGGAAGAACTAAGGATGAGATAATAGTTCGTTGTGCTGTCATGGTTGCTCCTAGCCGAGCTTGTCAATCCGAAGGGTTGGGGTCCCGGGGGGCTAGGAGTTGTTTCCAATTACACGGGCGTGGTGCTCGGGTATGCGGGAATCAGCGGATATGTCGGTACCCCACGGGTAGAGGGGTAGGTGGGCAGGTGGTGACAGCCCTGTCCATCCCTAGCATTCCCCCACGTTCGGGTATTGAGTAGGAGTTCATAAAGTTTCTATCGGCTGGCAGACCAGCTGCACGGATCTCCCTATCATCCCAGACTTAGTCCTGATCCTAGTCTTATTAATTCGATGTAATTACTATTCGTTGCATAGCTGTATATGACCAATGCCTGCTCTCGCAGTTATTCTTTATTCTTTATTTTATATTTTATCCTTGAGGTTGCTCCGATATTTGTGTCCACTATCTTATAAACATGTTTTAACCCCTGCCTATGCTATGCCTGCCTATGCATCCAATAAGTGATCATGTTGTAACAACCCTAAAAATCCACACAATCTAAAAATCCCAACCAATTAAAATTTTTCATTTATTTATTGTGAAAACCCATTTTTCTTGTGCAAGCATATAGGTTTCATTATGAAGTTGGTAAATAAAGGAGAGTAGTTTGCATTTTAATTCCATTCACATAGAATAATAACTTATGCATCACATTTGGGATTTATTGCAATTTATGTTTGTATTTACTCAATATTTGAAATGGGCAATATATGTATATATACACTAAATTGAAAATAGAAAAGGAGAAAGAGAGTTAGGCCAGCCATTCGTTTCGGCCAGCCGGGTCGCTAAGCCAGCCCAAGCCAGCCCGACCTTCCTCTCCTCATCTCACCGCGCGCGGCCCATGTCGCGGCTCGGCAGCGCACGCGCACGACCGGCACACACGCGCTCGCGCTCGCGCTCGCGCTCGCTGCCAACCCGGCCCCGCCTGTCAGCCGCTCTCGCCCCCCCCCCACTGTTCTTCTTCCTCACGAAGGCAACGCGCCTGCCGGGGGTGTCGCGCGCCCATCCGGAGCCCTAGATCCACTCGAGCCACGGCCCTTCGATCGGCCGAGCGCAATCAGGACCGTTCGCCATTGGAGCTGGCCAAGCTCGCCTATAAATTGGAGCACCCCGAAGCCTTACCCTCATTTCCCCTCGCCGCCACCGCAGCACAGATCGGCACACCGCACCAAACCGAGAGAGAGAGCGTAGGAGAAGGGCGGAGCAGAGGAGGAGAAGCTGCCGGAGCGCCGCCGCCGCGGAGCACGCCGGAGCCGGACACGGAAGAGAAGCCCGAGCTGCGGACGAGGAGCGGCACGGCACTGCGATCGCTCTGCACGGCTCCGACTCGCCACTGCACCGCCATCCTAGCTTCACCGACACCACGGTGAGCCACCGCACGCCATGTCCGAACCTTGCCCTGCTTTTGCCATGGCGTTCCACCCTCGGGACGCGCAGGCACGAGCCTTTACCGGCTCGGGAAGATCACCTGCACCATGCACTCATTCGACCGGCCGAAACCCCCGGACTACAAGCTTGCTAGACCGAGAACGCAGCACGACGCGTTCTCGGCGGAGCGCGTTCACCACCGACGCGTTCCGACGCCGAATCACCCGTTCCGAGCAATCCGTCTAGCAACCGTATAGGTTAGAGCGTCGTGGAGCACCGCCACGACCCCCTCGAGCTAGCCACGCGGATCTAAGCGCTAGAGGAAGCCTGAATCGCCTTGGCCGCGTGCGCCGCGACCTTACCGGAGCGCCGCCGCGAGCCGTCGCCAGAAGAAGGTCATGCCATGGCTAAAGTTCGCCACCAGAGTGTTGTATGCCTCTCTGGCCTCACCAATTTGACAAGACCGCATTCGATTGAACCAATACTTGGTCGTAGCCGCGATGCCGCCTTCCGCCGTCGTCGGCGACACGCCGCCGCCACAACCGAGCACCTTGGAAAGCTCGGTAGCCAAAGTTGGTAGTTGGTATACCATCGCCATAGACCCTGGACGCGTATACATCTCCTAGAGGACCTCCTTAGCCCCGCCGGAACCTCACAGTCGCGACGACATAGCCGCCGACACGTTCCGCCTCGCCTAAGATCCGTTCCGAGTACCCCCGGTCGCCTCACGCTGCGGAGAAAGGCCGCCGAGGTTCGCCAAGTCTGCCTCGGCACCGCCGCTAGATAGCCGAGCCCCGAATCACGACTGTCGCTTTGGCTACGTGCGCCTCCACCTCGTCGGAGAACCGCCGTATGCCGAGGGAGAGAAGGAGGCCATACCACGACTCTAACCCGCCACCATCTGGTCGGACGACTGCCTGAGCACGCCGATTGGGGAAAGCCGAGCCCTGTCTTGCCGAAATATGGTCATCGCCGCCCTGTCATCGTCCGCCGCACCGGAGAGACACCGCCGCCTTGAACAGATGCCCTGGAACCCTGCTAGCACCGAATCTCCGATTCGCCCGAGCCTCCCCAGGAGAGCTCGGGAGAGCAGCACCCTCGGCGCACCAAATCTCCGATTCGCCCGAGCCTCCCCAGGAGAGCTCGGGAGAGCAGCACCCTCGGCGCACCAAATCTCCGATTCGCCCGAGCCTCCTCAGGAGAGCTCGGGAGAGCGGCACCCTCGGGCGCCCAAATTTCCGATTCACCCGAGCCTCACCGGGAGAGCTCGGGAGAGCAGCCCCTTCGGCGCCCACATTTCCGATTCGCCCGAGCCTCCGCGGAGACCTCGGGAGAGCGGCACCCTCGGGCGCCCAAATTTCCGATTCGCCCGAGCCTCACCGGGAGAGCTCGGGAGAACAGCCCCTTCGGCGCCCACATTTCCGATTCGCCCGAGCCTCCGCGGAGACCTCGGGAGAGCGGCACCCTCGGGCACCCAAATGTCCGATTCGCCCGAACCTCCGCGGGAGACCTCGGGAGAGCGGCACCCTCGGCGCCCCGAATCTCCGATTCGCCCGAGCCCCGCCGAGCTAAACCGAACTACGCCGAGCACCGCCAAGCTACCCCCGACCACCGCCGAACTATGCCGAGCTCCGCCGAGATACCCCCAACCACAGCCGAGCTACCACTGACCACCGCCGAGCCACGCCGAGCTACGCCAACTCCGGCAACTCTCTGGGAACCAGCATCGAACACCTGGTGGGCGACCATCGGGTCTGTGTTCTGTTGAGGCACCACTTGCCGCACTACTGGACCCGCGCGCCACGTGGACCAATTCCAAGCTGCCCCTGATTAACCGACCAGTTTTCCCATTTTCAGAAAATAGGATAATCTTCGGAAATTCATAACTTATTCATACGAAGTCCAAAAATTACGCACCATATATCAAAATTCTCAGAAAAATGAGATCTACAATCTAAGACTGTGTTTGTGTGCATTTGGCTCTTTATTTTATTGGATTTTTCTGAAATACTCTATAGGAGTCGCTGACGCGACTATTTCGTGTTCGATTTCAGAGACGGAGGAGGATCTGACTAAGGAAGATGACCACGAGTACTTCCAAGAGCTAGGAGACGACTACGAAGGTGCCACGTCCCACCAAATCCTTAGATCCTATTACGCATTGCAAATGACATTGTTGCTATTGCTTTATGATTATGTATGGATTGGTTGCATGGTAGTATATTTGAATTCCCTGCCTTGATAAGACTTTACCCTGCTGTCCGCTGCTAGGTTAGCTGCTGCTTATTTTACTGTTACTCTTCCACTACTTACTACTTGCTATATGCCATGTGGTGGAATTGGGACGGTGTATAACTGATTATAACTACTGGGAGAGAGTGCTGCGTGCGTCTTGGGTGCGTGGTAAGGGTTGATGTCGACCAAGCGGGATGTGAGACGAGCCCATGGGGCAAGTCGTGCCGGGGGTGCAACCTGGGCATCCCCAAGCGAGATACCTGTGGCGGGTAAAGTTGTTGAGGAGGTTCCGGGTGGGATAGCCTTGGTGGTTTGAAGCCCGTGGACGGAGGTGCTGTGATAGCACGGGGAGAGTATCCCCTAAGTGGAGATGCCTGCTTGGTCAAACCTAGGATGGACTAGTTTCAGGTTCATGGGAATCCTTTTCTACTCACTCGCTTCTGATGGGCGGGAGACGGCTGGACTACTTGGTAGGACGGTGCCACTACTGCTAGGTTGAGAGGTGATAAGGGTGGGCGGAGACGGTCGATGGGTTCCCGTTCCGTTCTAGATGCACAGTACCACTGGATGGGCCCGGTACTGTGTCTCCCAGTCTCAGCATAACGGTGTAGGATCCGGAATATCCCAGGGCTGAGTGGTAGGGTGGCATCGACCTAGGCAAGCAAGCACCCGGAATTCTGCCTAGGTGTTTGCGCAACACCTATGATGGCTAATCTTGTGAGTAGTGAAACCTCTGCAGAGTGTATGGTTGATCGATCGATACATATGCCAACCTGTTGGCTATGGACCTTTCCTGTGAAGCTTCTACTAGTGTAGTGAGTGTTCTCTTCTCCCCCTGGATAACATTTTTCCGGCAGTGTACCCGTTGTGGTAGTGTGCCGCTGAGATAGGCCCGAGAGGGAGTTGGGCCTGTCGAATGAGAGTGAGGTGTGGGTATGTGAGGTGTGGTGATGGGAAAAGGGATGATGGTGTTAACTGGTGATAAAACTTGACTAATTAAAACATTGATTACAGCTGCATAGGAAAACCTCAGCCTATAGGTCTGCTTGTATAGCCTTGCATCCACTTTCCACAAAGCAAATGCTGCATAGGTGGGCTCCGTGGCCAGTACAAATCGTACTGATAAATTTGCTGTCAGGTGACGAGAATGAGTACGACTTCGAGGGAGATGATGACGAGGAATAGGGTCACGTGCTACACTCAAGTTGGCCGTGAAGGATGAATCGCTTCCGCATCTTCTAAAGCTTCTCTGATTGTTGATTCCGCCAGTATGGCGATGTAATAAATATTTATGTAAGACTTATCTACCATTGTATGGATCCTGGTGGCAACTGAGATATGGGTAATTTCATGGATTGTCCCAAGCAATCTGTTGAATTACAATTCGAGCCTGTGGATTTCCCTTCGTGGAAATCGAGGTCGTTTCACATGTTTATACCAAAAGCTAGATGGAATTCATCATGCCCTCCTACGGGAAATTATAAATACGACACCCTTGAATACTCACGGGTTGAAATGCTATAATGATAGCTCTGTGCGCTTGCAGAGTAGTCTTATTCCTTACTGAGCTATCGATTGGCGTACATAAGTACCATTACTTATGGATTGTAATTCTTGTGCACCCCACGGCGCCGTGCCACAGTTTTGCATATCGTAAGTAATGACGGTTAGGAAGGCCAATCCGGCACTTCTAACTGCTATTACCAGACTGCATTACCTAGGCCGGCGCCACTAAGGGCTAAGGATTACCTTTCTGAAGTGATGGTGGTTGGGAATGCCAACAAGCATTTCTGGCGCCGTTGCTGGGGATGGACTTTTAGTCTATCTTTTGTAATGACGTTAAGAAATGCCAACAAGCATTTCTGGCGCTGTTGCCGGGGAGTGCAAAAAGAAAATCTAAACATCTAGCTTTGGCATGAACTTTGATTACAAAATAAGCATCGGTAGCCATAGCTTATGCAGGCTAACTTTGTTGTTTTCTTCCTCTTTTCATTGGAATGAAAACAGGATAGTGTATGAGCGGTTTCAATCTACCGGAAAACTTCGTTAAAAATTCAGAGGCACACCTAAGGAAGAGAAGGCCCAATACCATCTCTTCTTCTGCTACTCAGCCGGCAAACGAACCGGTCATTTCCGCATCATCCGCTACTAACACCATGGCCAAATCACTCCGCGAGTATTCCACCCCCGCTATTGCCAACGTGCCTGTTGGGCCCGCTGCCAATATGGGGAACGAAAACTTTGAACTCCGCACTGGCCTACTCACGATGGTGCAGGCGAACCAGTTTAGTGGTTTGCCAAGTGAGGATGCAAACGCGCATCTGCAAAACTTCCTTGAGCTGTGCGAGACCATCATCATCAAAGATGTCGCACAGGACACCATCAAACTCCGGTTGTTTCCCTTCTCCCTTTCGGGGAAGGCAAAACAATGGTTTTATCAAAGCAAGGAAGCAGTTAACACGTGGGACAAATGTTCCGCGGCGTTCCTCGCTAAATTCTTCCCCATGAGCAAAACAAATGCTCTGCGGGGAAAAATATCAAACTTCCAGCAAACTACACTCGAGTCCATTCCCGAGGCTTGGGATAGGCTTCAAGAATACATCTAGGCCTGCCCCCACCACGGGATGGAAGACTGGCTTGTGCTCCAAAATTTCTATGAAGGTCTCACGGCCATGTCTAAGGGGCACATAGATGCCGCTGCTGGAGGCGCATTCCTCTCCCTCACCATCGAGAATGCTACGGCGTTAATCGAGAAGATGGTGGCCAACCAAAGCTGGGGAGAGGGACACAAAACACAAAATGGCATGCACACCGTGAAGGAGACGGATCTGCTTGCCGCAAAAATAGAATTAATAATGAAGAAACTTGAAGGACGTGCCACCGATCCTACCACCAGCACTGTCCAGGCCATGGACTCACACAAGACGTGTGAAGTCTATGGAGATGTTGGCCATTCGGGGAACAACTGTCCCGAAACCCATGAAGAAGCTTCCTATGTTAACAACGGGTTTTGCCAACATCAACAAATAGGTAATGGGTGGAACAACCAGAATCGCCCCCAAGGTAATTCTTCCAATTTTAATTCGAATTTCAACTCCTCCCAACATTCATTAAAAGATCTTATTATAGGACAAGCTAAAATAAATGAAAATCTTGCAAACAAGCTTTCTCATAATGATAAAATGTTTGAAACTATAAATACTAAGCTTGATAGCCTGTCATCATCTGTTAAAAATCAAGTAAATTTTAATAAAAGAATTGAAATTCAAATCGCCCAGCTTGCCTCTGCTGCAAAATCTGCCATTCAAATTTCTAGTCCTGTTGAGAATATAAATTCAGTGACCACGAGAGGGGGTAAGACCACTCGTGATCCCCCACATCCTAACCAAAGAACAGGCAAAACACCAAGACAGCAAGAGGAAGTACCGGTGGACTCGGCACAACCACATGAAGAATCAATGGAAGAAGAGCCGACACCGGAGGGCTATGGGGACACCATGATGTTGCCTTTTCCCACAAGGATGAGAAGAAAGAAGAAGGCCGGAGATGAACAGTTTCTCTGATTCATGAAGATGGTCGAGAAGACACACGTCAGCGTTCCGCTAATGGATGTCTTGCACATACCATCATACGCTAAGTTCATCAAAGATATCATCAACAACAAGCGACCATTACCGTCCTCGGATATTGTCAAGCTGACGAAAGAGTGTAGCGCAGCTATACTCAATCATCTACCTGAGAAGAAACAAGACCCTGGGTGCCCCACAATAACATGCTCTATTGGCACCCAGCAATTTGACCACGCCTTATGCGATCTTGGGGCGAGTGTGAGCGTACTGCCAAAATCAATCTTTGATAGACTGAATTTCACCAACTTGGAGCCTACCAACATGACACTTCAGTTGGCCGACTCCTCAATTTGGTACCCAGCAGGGATTGCATAAGACATCCCTGTAAAAATTAGAGGGTATTATGTTCCGGTGGATTTTGTGATGCGCAACATGGAACTCACCAAAGAAACACCACTCATCCTCGGAAGGCCATTCTTGAGCACGGCAGGAGCACAAATTGATGTTGGAGCTGGAGAAATCCGTGTTGGCGGTCCTTAGCAACATAAATATAACATCATTTTAATACTAAAACAAATAGAGAATAGGACTTTATCTAACCTTTCCACGAGTTTTGTTGTGCACCTAACTTACAGAGATAGCACGTGGAAATGCATCAAAATATCAAGGAAAGCGCACTTCCAGGAAACGCATTCAGAAAAGGTGCAAATCAAGAATAAAAGAGAAAAGCTCATCAAAGCATCAAACGGGATCCATCCGTAATCGTGGGGGAGGCCCAGGCCTAGGAAGCAACCGACCACCCGAAGGCGGTGGCCAGTTGCCACCTCCCATGGACCGACCGCCCCCGGGGGCGGCCGCTCCCCAGATGGCACTTCCCGGGCCCAGTTTTCAGCCACTTGCTCAAGGCGGTTTGCTGATGTCGGTTTCACCTCCTACCATACTTAGAACGCCCAAACCACCCTTGATCAACTATAAATAGATGTGCTTCACCCCCTCCAAAATACACACCAACATTTGGAGCACTACACCTCACATTTCTTACTTGTTCTCTAGTTTAGTAGTAGTAGTAGAGCAAGGCAAAGCTATCAAGGAGAGCTTGCCTCCTTGGAGGAATCAAGAACATCTTGGTATGAATACACATCGGTTCTCCTCTATGAGCAAGCTCTTATCTTATTTATATAGCAATGCATCTGAATTAGAGTATAGTCTTGTCCATATTATGATCATAACATGTAAACTAGTCCATAGTCTATGTGTTATGTTCTTGATATGTTCATCAAAATTCTTCATCGTTCATCAAATTAGTATGAATAGAGGAAGAACTAAGGATGGGATAATAGTTCGTTGTGCTATCATGGTTGCTGTAACACCCCAGGTGTTAGTCACGAGCTAACCAGTGAGTGTGGACCTATCCAAGTTATGTTAATCAATGATCTTGATCACTGTCTCACATTCATCTCCATCTACCATGACTATTGGAAGAGTCTCATAAAGATCCAAATCAAGAATCCAATTGAAATAGCAAATCATATGCTTGTTTGGATTTATTGATTTAGGAAAGATGAGCATGTAAAGTCAATCAAATCTTGCAACCTTGACCAAACAACTCTATTTGAACTCTACAACAAAAGTCATGATGGACTCATGTTGAGCAAATGTCCAGAAGATATCTCAATTGGTCTAAATCTCCAATTTGAGCTCTCAAATGACATTAGTTTGACCAAAGTGAAAATATTATTTCTGAGCAAGATATAAGGTTTGACCCAAAGTAGGAGTTGCAGATATTTTGGAGTAAAACAAATGTTATTTTTGGACCAAGTCATGATTCAACCTCTAAATACCTCAAAAATAGCAGCCAAGATGAGTTAGAAATCTGATTTCAGGGTTTGAAAGATTCTAAATCTGAATTCCATGCCGACTTCAATAAAGTGCCGCGTTCTCCGAATTTTATTAAGCAACTCAAGTTGGACCAAAAATAGAAGTTGAAGGGAATTAGTCGATGCACAGCATATCCAAATTTGAGAGCGAACCGACTCTGTTTGACAAGATTTTTGACATCAGTCCTTGATCATAATTAACCTTTTGATAGCATCAAGTTCGAAGTTGATTATCTCCCAATCTATTCATCTAATGACCAAGTAACCTTAATAAAAGTCGTAGAGTGTTCAGAGATGAGCAAACTTCATAATTGGGCCTTTGCCTAATTCGGTCCAGAAGCAGCCCAAACCGGCGTCCCAACCCCGCACCGATACGACCTGTCAGCTGTTTGATAAAATGCCACAAAAGGTGGACGTGGCGTCCATGCATCCAGAGCAGCAGCTCCATGGCTGCCACCTTGCTCCTCTCTGCCGCGTCGCTGCCCGAGAAAGGCGACGCCAGAACGCTCCCACTAGCCCTCTGCTCACTCTCTGGCCCTTCCTATTCACTCCCTTCGCCTCTTCACTGCCCCTCTCGCACTCTTCCTCGCTCCCTGCCGAGCGCGCAGCACGCCATCGCCATTGCTGGCTGAGCCGAGCTCACCGCCACCGGCGCTCTGGCACTTCTTCGCTCGGCACTGCTAGCCAGGCACGGCATTGGCCGGCTGTTTTAGAGCTGCGGCTCGCCGTTGCCACTACGGCGGGGCTGGCTGCTGCTGAACCGCCCGTGCCACCGCTGCTCGCGAGCCCGTCGGCTTGCTGAGGCCGCTGGTCGCCGCTGCTAGCCCTCCTGGCCTGGGCTGCCTCTAGGAAGCCGGGGCCGGCCATTTCCCATCCGTCGACAAGCCGCTGCTGGCTGGTTTTGGCCGAAGTCGGCAGTGCGGCCAGCGCTCGACGGCCTCCAACTCCCTGTTCCTGTTCGTGTGAGCTGAAGGAAGAAGACAGCCCCTCTCTCTATGACAGTGGGCCCCACCCGAGTTCATTTGTGTCCTAAAAATGCGGATCTTGCTATTTCTTCCAAAATTTATATCTCCAGTTTGGTAGCTCCAAAAATTGTGAAATAAGTTTTGTTAGTTTCTTTGTTAAATTATCTGCATGTTAGATCCAGTAAATGTGTTATGTTATTTACATTTTTGTGCTGTAAAAATTAATTAGGAAAAGTGGTTTTTAGGATTGATTAACTTGCTTTTAACCATATCCTGAGAAATATAAGTCCAACACTTTTGATTCCAATTTTGTTAGTCTCCTAATAACATGAACTAGCTCATAAGAATATAAAACATATAGGCTATTTACTGTTTTAATGATGTTTCACATTAATCTTGTTAAATAGGAAAATAAATGGTTGAATTGCTTGTTATTTTTGTATCTGAAGTTGTATTGCACCAAATGGCATGAAAATTTAATTGTAGACTCTCTGTATGATGTGTAATGTATGGTTAAAATTTTATGATTTATGATGCATGTATGACTGAGTTGTTGATTTATCTTCTTTGGTGCATATTAAGTAGATTTAAATACATTATAAATAATATATTGTGGTAAGAATGGAAAATAGTGTTCCACTACCTTTGTATGATATTGTGTTAGCCTGAGAATCAATAATATTGCCATGTTGTTTCAGAAAATGTTGAGTTTTATATTTAATTTGCTCACCAATGCTTTATTGCATTATAGATTTGTGTATTTTGTAATAATTAAATTGTGGAACCTGAGCATGTAAGATTTGAACCTTGGTCATGATTGGTAATTAACTGTCTCTCATAAAAATATCAGCTCCATTCGAGATGTTGATCAGTAAGAGTCTTATGGTACTAATTAATCGCACACAAGCTCATGCAAATGGATGGTCTGAAGGTTTCTTGATAGATACAAGATGCATGTAGAATTAAAGAATCTCATGTTGGTTATTCTTGGTAGCTAACCTATAATTCTCTTATGCCATGTTCCTATCTAAAACCGTATCCTTGTTACTCACTTGAAGGAAACCATCTTGTGTGAGTTAAATCCCTCCTTCCCCACCATCCTTACATTCTTACTTGTTGATCATGTTGACGCTTTATCAACTAAATCTAGGAATTGTGTATCCGCTTGGTTGCATGAACCATGTTGTTGTTTATGGTTCTCACATGTCTCTAGAGTGTCAATCTTTGTCTCATGATTGTTTCCTTCGTGTATCTAATCACTTGCAAATCATGGGTTTGGTAATATTCATACTAGACACATGGAAACCGCATGGGGCTAAAGCAAAGTCTCATGTTCTGTTATTTTGGCAACTAATCTATTTTCTAACTCATTTCTTCGTTGCCAAATCATACTCTTGTTGGCTCTTAACCTTGTAGGTCATCCTTGTTTGTTGACCTTCCTCTATGTAATGTTATCCTTGCATAATCTATTTTTGCCGCGTGGGATTTCCTTATTGGTTGTATGATCGGTAGTGTTTTTATGTTCCGCGATTGATGATGCAGCGACGAAACCGAGAGCCTCTTTGTGGGGGCGCACACAAAGTAGTGCTACTCGGCACGCACTGATGTCAAGATCTCTGGTCATGAAACATTGCAAGAACTACACCGATGTGTTATCTTTCGTAGGATTCTCCTAAATTTATCCATGCCTCGTAAGATTTCTTGCTGGTTATGTTTGATAGTGGTGTTATGCTTAATGACTGATGGTGCCACGACGGAACCTGGAAGCCTCCTTGTGGACCGGCCGGCACATGGTTGTGCTGCTGGGTGCGCGTTGGTATCACAGTCTCTAATCGTAATCCATTATGAAACAATACCAATGTGTTATCTTCTTTGGATTTTCTCAAATATATCTTTGAAGGTGACTCCAAATCAAATTGATCCATCCTTATGTTCCTTAATCTATTTTGCAAAGTCTCTACCAAATCGATCCTTCAATGTTCTATCATAAGGTACATATGTTGGATCAAGTATAGTAGAGCTTCCTTCAGAAGTTACAAAGAGAATGAACTTTGAAGAGTAAGTCACTGACATCAACATTAACAGATTACAAGATGTGGTAAACAAAGAATCTGACATGATCTACCCAGAAACTCAAGCACCATATGCCATTGTAGTTGGATCAAAAGAGCACATGAACATTAACGTTGGACAAGTATCAGTCAGTAATAGTCAACAAGATATGATATGTTCCTGATAGGTTGCCAACAAGTTCAAAAATTTCCATCTCGGCTCAATGTCCGTTTGCATGATGATCATACAGTTAAGATCAATCTTACCATGTGTTGCTTCATGTCTGCTGACTGTGGTGACCATGTGCATGTATATCATCTGCAACCATTTGCTACAGAAGCTGAAGACGTAGAGCCTTTTTAGGGACAACTAACTAGTTACCCCAGTGTGAGGAATAGTCTGCAGGTAAGTAATGAAGTGTACTTGATTCTCGTGAGAGAGAAAAAGCAAGACCGACCCAATATCACTTTTTGCTCGATGAGATAGTTTCCTCTGCTGATGAAATGCAGGAGTTTGTTCATTCGCTCTCTCATGTGAGCAATGTATTGCCCAATTGGATTAGTTTGTCTGACATGAAGAAATGGATGCATGAAATAGCCGAATAGATCTCTAACAAGAAGTGTTGTTTCATGATAACAAGTTTGTCCCCGTAGGTATAAAGATGTAATTAACCACTTTTTTGAAGGTCGTGTCTCATAGAACCATGCTATCCAAGAAACCTATAAGCCAAATAGTACTGTTTGTGGCACTCTCACTTCCAAGACTCTGCTTTAATGAAGCCAATTCCATCTTGGACAATCACTCAGATAGTGCAAACTATGGTTTCAGCCTAGCGAAGAGCTACAAAAGACACACCGATAGATGTGGTCAATGCCATAATACATGTAAGTACACTCAAGTGCCCTGCTTGATACGCCATTGGATGAAGAACAAAAAGGAAATTCGGAATTAGTCCCTTATTCTCGGTCAGTCAAGGTTTTCCACCCATTCAATTCATAAGAGTGCGAATTGAAGACAAGCTAGAGAGTGTTAATAAATGGATTTCTGAATTATGTGAGGACTCTTAAACTGTAACACCCGAAAATTTGCGTTCTTTTAAATAGGGAAAATTTATTTAATTATCTTATTATTTGATGATTTGATTATAGGGAAGTAATAAATTTCCATAAAAATAAAATCAAACCTAGGTCATGCATAGGTATGATGCATTCATGCTGGAGCACATTTCTCTTGTACTGTTTTGGTTTTGTTTGAATTTGCAAATAATCAAATCCCTTTTCGAAATTCTATTTGAAAAACTAGAAGTTAAAAGGGGAAGAACCCACCTGCTGCTCTCAGCTCGAGGCCCAGCTCGTCCTACCTCCTCCTCTTTCTGTTCTGGGCCAAGGCCGGCCCAATCAGGCAGAGCACGGCACCCCCTCCTCCTCCTCTCTGTCTCACCGACAGCCGGGCCCCACCGGGCAGTTCTCCTTTCCTTCTCCCTCCTTCGGTTAGCACAGAGCAGAACACGGCCAGCCTGCCAGGCGCGCCGCGACCCTGTTCCCTCTGCAGCGACTGCCGACCGGACCCAACACCTCGACCCGCTGCCGCGTGGGACCCACCGGCTAGCACCTCCCCCTCCAGTCCCCTCTGCCGCGCGAAGCAGAGCCCGATGCCGAAACGAAACGGGGCGAGTTCGTCGTTCCCCGTCATCGAATCGATCTCCTATTTCTTCGTCGAGTCCAACCTCCCTAGACCGCCCCCTCGGGAGCATATAAGCCGCGCCGCCTCTCTGCCGACTCCACGAGCCCTAGCCGCCATCGCCCTCGCTCGCGCATCAAGAAACAGAGCCGCCGCCGTGAGAAATTCGATGGGCTCAACGTCGTTTTCCTCCCGGTAAGCCCTTGAGAAGCTTCTCCGAGACACCGTGAAGATCCCGAGCCACTTCACTTGAATCGTGCACTAACCGACGCCAATTTCATCTCCAGAGCGCCGCCGGTCCGAGCTCCGCCCGCCATTGTCGACGAACTCGACAAATTCGTCATCCCCATCTCACCGTAAGTACTCACCGAGCACCATATCGGTCTACCGAAGCCACCAGGACCTCTTCTCCCTCGTTTTTGGCACTAACACCACCTCTCCATGGTCGCAGTCACCTGCCGCCCGCTGGAGTCCGTGAAGAACCCATCCTGAGTCGATTCCGGCCGTTCAAATCACTCTAGGTGAGCTCGCGATGCTTCCCTCTCTCTCCCGAGACCCTCCCTGTGCCGAACGGTACACTGCAGCGCCGAATCACCTTCTCCAGCGATGCGCCGGCCATGGCGCCGCCGGCCCTGCCCCTGTTTCTGGCCGGCCACCCCTCTGAGCCCCCCGCCTTTTAATCTCCGCCATCAAAACCCGATCAGACGGCCCAAATTGGTGGATACCGATTCACCTGGCTATTTTGCAAAACACCCCCTGAAGTTTTTAATGTTAATCCCCGTGGTCCTATTACGTATTCTTGAGTTTGCACTTTCCAATTTAGAAAACGTATTTTGCCTCGGTTTAATAGAAAATGTGTTTTCTGATTTTGAAATGAAAACTGATTTGTTTATAATTTCTCCGTTTTAATTCCGATTTGAACGATTCAAATTGCGTTAGATTCATAATTTTATGATCTATCAGTTAGTACCACTGTTTCATATGTTATTAAATTTTAAAATTTGAGATTATATTTAATCTATTATTATTCCATTATAAATCTTGTAAAATCCATATCTTCCTCGTTTTAAATCCGATTTGCGCAAACTTTATATCGATGTGATCGTAGCGACGTGTAGATTTGTTTTATAACCTTTTTAATTTATTTTCTCTCTGTTGGTGTACTGTTCTAATGAAAACTCTTGTTTGTATGCATGGTTGCCCCTGTATGCGTGTGTGTTGTTATGATGGATCGAGTATAGACGGTGAGCTTTACGTGGGTGATCAAGATCAGTACTTTGACAACCCGGATCACCAGGAGTTTGTTGATCAAGGCAAGTATTAGTGTGGACCATCCTTGTTGTCCTATTCACCAAATAAATAATTACATTTGCATGTGTCTTCCTTGTTAACCATAGTTATTTCCTAGTATTGTTACCCTGTTCCTTGTCACCTATGGGATTATGCATATGGTAATTGTTGCTAGTGCGCTTTTGGGAATCATGATCATGTAAACTTGATTAATTGATTATGCAATATGATTAAAAGATGCCTTTTTAGCAACATGGAACTAGGGGATTCGAGCATAGTTTTGTGATGCTCAAAATCCTTCACCTTTGGTAATGATCTGTAAGTATGACACCGGGATTGACAGTGCAACTATGAGGGCTACATGGCTCTGGTTTTAGTCAAGTATGGGTATTTTTTCTAGCTTGTTAGAGGTTACCGAAAGGCGTGATGGGGCCTGCCGACTCGGGTATAGTGCGGCTCCTGTCCGAGTGTGTATAACCTGCGTGACCTTGTGCCACGAAGAAGGGGGGCTCTACATCTGCTTGCCGGGTCCCTAGCGGCCCTAACTTGTTAGGCGAAGTTCTTGAAAGACTTCATAGTGAAACCCTGCTCACTCACCTTGGTAGTGTTATGGGAGTAATTAACCCGAGCAACTGGGAATCACGGCTCATAGTGAAAGTGCACAACCTCTGCAGAGTGTAAAACTGGTATACCAGCCGAGCTCACGGTCACGAGCGGCCTTGGACGTCTTACGGAGTAGTTATCTTTTGGGGTGATGCTTACTTGTTGCTAAATCTATTTATTGCTACTCATTAATTATGTTTACTATGATCATGAGAATGGGCTTATTCACTTGTTGCTATCCAACTGCATAAAAGATGATTAATTAAAAGCAACCTGCTGTTAAACCCGTGTCAACCCTTTTGAGCCTCATGAACCCATGCTAGTCTTGTTGAGTACGACATGTACTTACGCTTGTTTATTTTTCATTACTTGGTTAAAAATCCCGGATGGGTAACAGATGGTGATAGTGATGAGGACTACCCCGAGGACTACTAGACTTGTGCTTCACCAGTCGACGGCCCTGTGCTATGGAGCTACCGCGAGAGTTATCTTTATTTTTCCGCTGTGTAATGACTTTTATATTATTCGCTATGTAATAAACATTGGTTATGGTACAAATTATACAATTTGTTGGCTTATGTGTGTGGCTGATCTCTGGGCGCACATAAGTTTATGCATCCCATTTTATCCTTAAAATTGGGTGTGACATAAACTTTGGATCGCCACTACATAATATAAGAGGTTTACCTTGTATCAAAGGTACTTCAACTTTGGTTTTGATGACTACAGTCGGATCACAAGAAAAGTTGTACTCAAGTTGTTGGTAGAGGACTGCTTCTCAAACTTTGTGAATAAACACTTAACTTTGAGGATAAACACTCTTCACAACCGACCTCTTTGAACCTGTCAATCTGCGTCAATATTGTTTATTCTCAGCTGTAAATGAGAAGAGATAAGTTTGGATTTTATCATCAGTTTTCCTCGTGTATAAAAAGATTTTGATTCTATGTAGGAAATTGTGTTTTGTCTCATCAATCTCCACAATTCATGTCTAACTGGACAGACTATCATGCAACTGAGTATGCTGAGTTGCATGCTGCACAAGCATTGCCACTACATGGTGTACCCCAAACTATTGCCTCAGGTCATGAACTAAAGTAGTTAGCTCATTTCGGAAGCATTTACAAGAATCACCCTTACTCGAGTAAATGCCTGCAATAATCTTGTGCCTCAGAATAAACAGAGTGTAGTTATATACACTGATCTGGCTACCCTTTTTGCCTATCATTCTCTGTTATCTCTACCACCGAGTTATGAAAAACCTCACTTACATCATGAGCCTAATCAAAAGTTCATCCTATCTTCAACATAGCATACCTCAGGCCAATCAGAAAGAATTAATCAAATCTTGCAATACTTATTGAGAGCATACATGTTTTGTTTTCAAGGATCTTGTCAGAAATGGCTATTGCTATTAGTGTTTTTCGTACAACAATAGTTATAAAGAGGTTACTTCAAAATCAACCCAAATGATTGTTGCTGCTTGGACAAGGATTTCCTTATTTTAATGGTCATCAAAGCACTGAACCAACAGAATTAGCTGTCAGATTCGCCGTTCACTCAACAGATTCAGATAATTCTATCTTGCCATCAGAGAAAAGAAAACTACACACATGGAACATTATGTAGCTTTCCATCAGTCTGCACTTCAGTAATTTGGCATCGACGACCGACATGAACCTTGTATGTTGATTAACAATTTCCTCAGCTCAGCAAATATCTGCCTCGTCTATGATCTCATCCCACATGAAAATGGTGGTATATGCTATATCCTCTAGGGAAACAGATGTTTTGAAACTACTCTCTGATACTCCAATGCACATCCTGTATGCTGAAAGTGCTAACTAGGACGATTTGTCTTGGATTCCTCCCAAATTAACAGTGTTATCTTGGATTCATCCCAAAGTAACATTACTTCATAGAAGTCAATGAAGGAAAATTCTTCAAACAAGTCAACTACAAAGAATTCTTGAATGATCAGAAAGTTGTCCTATCCTTAATGATCTCTCGGAATAACGACTCACCAAACCTTTATTGTCCGCACTTTATCGTGAGCCATGAGGCGATCACCCCTGCCTATGAGCGCTATGGAATTTTTAAGTAGCTTCATACTAGCACCACCTTGGAAAAGGGGCTGACATGCTTCTCTACCCATGAAAGCTCTTACGTTCCAAATCTCGGGACGAGATTCCTTTAAGGGGGGAAGGCTGTAACACCCCAGGTGTTAGTCACGAGCTAACCAGCGAGTGTGGACCTATCCAAGTTATGTCAATCAATGATCTTGATCACTGTCTCACATTCATCTCCATCTACCATGACTATTGGAAGAGTCTCATAAAGATCCAAATCAAGAATCCACTTGAAATAGCAAATCATATGCTTGTTTGGATTTATTGATTTAGGAAAGATGAGCATGCAAAGTCAATCAAATCTTGCAACCTTGACCAAACAACTCTATTTGAACTTTACAACAAAAGTCATGAAGGACTCATGTTGAGCAAATGTCCAGAAAATATCTGAATTGGTCTAAATCTCCAATTTGAGCTCTCAAATGACATTAGTTTGACCAAAGTGAAAATATTATTTCTGAGCAAGATATAAGGTAACCCAAAATAGGAGTTGCAGATATTTTGGAGTAAAACAAATGTTATTTTTGGACCAAGTCATGATTCAACCTCTAAGTACCTCAAAAATAGCAGCCAAGATGAGTTAGAAATCTGATTTCAGGGTTTGAAAGATTCTAAATCTGAATTCATGCAAACTTCAATAAAGTGCCGCGTTCTCCGAATTTTATTAAGCAACTCAAGTTGGACCAAAAATAGAAGTTGAAGGGAATTAGTCGATGCACAGCATATCCAAATTTGAGAGCGAACTGACTCTGTTTGACAAGATTTTGATATCAGTCCTTGATCCTAATTAACCTTTTGACAGCATCAAGTTTGAAGCTGATTATCTCCCAATCTATTCATCTAATGACCAAGTAACCTTAATCAAAGTTGTAGAGTGTTCAGAGATGAGCAAACTTCATAATTGGGCCTTTGCCTAATTCAGCCCAGAAGCAGCCCAAACCGGCGTCCCAACCCCGCACCGACATGACCTGCCAGCTGTTTGATAAAATGCCACAAAAGGTGGACGTGGCGTCCATGCATCCAGAGCAGCAGCTCCATGGCTGCCACCTTGCTCCTCTCTGCCGCGTCTCTGCCCGAGAAAGGCGACGCCAGAACGCTCCCACTAGCCCTCTGCTCACTCTCTAGCCCTTCCTATTCACTCCCTTCGCCTCTTCACTGCCCCTCTCGCACTCTTCCTCGCTCCCTGCCGAGCGCGCAGCACGCCGTCGCCATTGCTGGCTGAGCCGAGCTCGCCGCCACCGGCGCTATGGCTCTTCTCCGCTCGGCACTGCTAGCCAGGCACGGCATTGGCCGGCTGCTTTAGAGCAGCGGCTCGCCGTTGCCGCTGCGGCGGGGCTGGCTGCTGCTGAACCGCCCGTGCCACCGCTGCTCGCGAGCCCGTCGGCTTGCTGAGGCCGCTGGTCACCGCTGCTAGCCCTCCTGGCCTGGGCTGCCTCTGGGAAGCCGCGGCCGGCCATTTCCCTTCCGTCGACAAGCCGCTGCTGGCTGGTTTTGGCCGAAGTCGGCAGTGCGGCCGGCGCTCGACGGCCTCCAACTCCCTGTTCCTGTTCGTGTGAGCTGAAGGAAGAAGACAGCCCCTCTCTCTATGACAGTGGGCCCCACCCGAGTTCATTTGTGTCCTAAAAATGCAGATCTTGCTATTTCTTCCAAAATATATATCTCCAGTTTGGTAGCTCCAAAAATTGTGAAACAAGTTTAGTTAGTTTCTTTGTTAAATTATCTGCATGTTAGACCCAGTAAATGTGTTATGTTATTTACATTTTTGTGCTGTAGAAATTAATTAGAAAGTGGTTTTTAGGATTGATTAACTTCCTTTTAACCATATCCTGAGAAATATAAGTCCAACACTTGTGATTCTAATTTTGTTAGTCTCTTAATAACAAGAACTAGCTCATAAGATTATAAAACATATAGGCTATTTACTGTTTTAATGATGTTTCACATTAATCTTGTTAAATAGGAAAATAAATGGTTGAATTGCTTGTTATTTTTGTATCTGAAGTTGTATTGTTTCCAAATGGCATGCAAATTTAATTGTAGACTCTCTGTATGATATGTAATGTATGGTTAAAATTTCATGATCTATGGTGCATGTATGACTGAGTTATTGATTTATCTTCTTTGGTGCATATTAAGTAGATTTAAATACATTATAAATAATATATTATGGTAAGAATGGAAAATGGTGTTCCACTACCTTTGTATGATATTGCATTAGCTTGAAAATCAATAATAAGGCCATGTTGTTTCAGAAAATGTTGAGTTTCATATTTAATTTGCTCTCCAGTGCTTTATTGCATTATAGATTTGTATATTTTGTAATAATTAAATTATGGAACCTGAGCATGTAAGATTTGAACCTTGGTCATGATTGGTAATTAACTGTCTCTCATAAAAATATCAGCTCCATTTGAGATGTTTACCATATAACTTAAATAATTAAATAATAGGCCTTTATGTACTAATTAGTGAAAGGTTGTACGTAAATGGACACATACATGTATGTTCCTTGTAATGCCTTATTATTTGTTGACCTGAGTTGGGTGTTGTTTGATATGTAATGATGGTTGAAGCTATTTAATTAGCTCAAATATGTGTGCTCATGATAGGAAAGCATGTATGCAGTTTATCTGTGCTTTGCTGAAATTTGGCTGCAGGAGCAGTCCCTGTTGTTGTGATGTTACACATGACAATGATGTTGCATGTAAATAAGTTCTATACAAAATTTGTAGCTAACTTCATTATATAGCTTGTCCTAAATTTTCATGATTGTAAACCTGATAGTTTTAGAGTTATAGAATTTAGAAGTCTGCTGTCAGATTTTGCCTGTTTTCGGTGCAGACCGGAATGTTTGCTTTGTTTGACCAGTTTATGCTTTGAATCACCTCTTGGTGATAATAAAGAAGTTGTAGTAGATTTCATTGGCTTTCCAAATTGTCTAGAATCATCCCTTTTGATGGTCTAGATCCATAGTTATGATTGTTTGAAGTGTGAGGACAGAATCTGTCCAAGTCTGGACAGAGCTGCCTTCAATATGTTGTTTGACCTTTATATGTATTGAATCATCTTAAGATCATAATAGCAAAGTTGTAGACAATTTCAATAGCTTTCCAGAAAGGCTTATATCACCCTGGTTGGATGTGTATAGCTTGAGTTATGGTTAAATCTTGTGCTTGCTGTCCTGCTGCCCATAAACTGTATGTGTGGGATTATGATTGCTTTGACTTTACTTTGCTTGGTGTGATTGTTAGCTTATGGTTTACTGATGGTAGATTAACATGCCTTGTATTACTTCCTTTTATTCATACATGTGCATTTTGCATCTCATTTAGGTACGGTAGATGAATACGTGGAGTGAAGGACATGATGATGGAACTAACCACAAGATGGTGTGGTGGACTAATCACGAAGATGGAAGGACTAATCGAGTGCTTGGATGGGAGATGCTCATCGAGTGAGTGTCATCTAACAAACACTGACTCTGTGTCAGATTCCAGGCAAGCCCCGGAGCATCCCTAAGCCTCCACCTATTCTTTTTATGAATGCACTGGTCTTTATTAAATCGTATGGTTGTGCACTTAAGTATAGGAGTTGATTTGATACCGTTGCTGCATTTATACCTTGTCCACTATATATATTTTGATCCTGGAAATATTACTAGACAAGGGATGGGTTCGATCTTATGCTTAGCCATGCTTAGACCGGTAGAAGTCCGGGGATTTCCTGTCCTTCGCGAGCATAGGTGGTGACTAATGATAATGGGGATGGATTCCACATGGTTGACTATATGTGCCACCATGCCACAATGATAATGAGAGAATCAAGGCTAGGTAGCGGGGAGCCGCATGACATGGATGAGGTCATGCCGTCTTCGGTGCTGCTTGCGGCCGACTAGGACTGAGGCCACCAGACATCAGTTGAGATTGAAAGACGTCGTCACTTAGCTGGCCACATAAGTCGTTCTGACCGCGAAACCAAGTATTTCTTTCTGAGCCGAGAATTGGGGCTGATAAGGTAGACATATTCTGGAGACAGGAAGGATGTGCAGAGACACCATCTTACCAAGGGCAGGTCAGGGACCTGATGCATCCTAGAAGTGGGTTCGTCTCTGAGAATATGGGCCCCCTCCAAACCCGCGATACATATTATGTCTCAGAAAGATCTAGCGGTGACCCAAGAAGGCACTGATCAGGTCGACAGGGTTTGTGATTGGCATGTTTGCCAGCTGGTACAATCGATTCGAATCGCCATCTCTCCTGATTAGTGAGAAACTGAACTGATCTTCTAGTGAGGTAGAGGTTAACAACTTGAACATATTGATTATGGTGAGATGAGGTTGATATCTGTGGATATCGGAAATCATATGGTTGTATTGTTTGCTATAATATCAAGTGATTGTTTAGTATAGCTGCAAACCTTAGCTTAATAGCTTAACTGAAATCGAAGCTAAACCATATCTAAAATTTATAAGTTGAGGAACTACTGTAGTAATGCTTTTTTATGCAAAATGTTGCTATCCTCTGAGCTCCACCAAATAAGCCTGCATATCCTTAAGAGTCTTTTTATTTACTTCCTGTCGGGTAAGTCTAGCTGAGTACATTTGAGTACTCAGGGTTTTATTCCCAATGTTGCAGGAGGAATACTTCGTTGTCCAAACGAGCTACTTCTATCCTTCGGGAGAGGAAGACTAGACCTTGGGCAAGGTCATGTATCTATCTTATCTATGTTGCTGTGACTGGTCGGTACTTGTTACTGTATTATGAACTTAAGTGTGTGCAAATCTATTTCGTTTTCGCAACTGAACTTTTATGTAAAGTCTATCTTGTACTCTGATGTAATTGAACTATGTGTGAGTCTATGTATCATGTGTATGTGTGCTGCTGAGTTTCTGCGTTCCTTGGGTAAGTGCTGTGTAAAAGTTTAAAATCCTTCGAGATTTCACGGACTACCGGGTTTATATTGGCTCAAGTGTGGCTTGATAGCTGGGTAAACAACTGTCGCTGTACTTGTGCTCGTATAAATTGGTCGGTTTTGTTACAGTTGCTCCTAGCCGAGCCTGTCAATCCGAAGGGTTGGGGTCCCGGAGGGTTAGGAGTTGTTTCCAATTACACGGGCGTGGTGCTCGGGTATGCGGGAATCAGCGGATATGTCGGTTCCCCACAGGCAGAGGGGTAGGTGGGCAGGTGGTGACAGCCCTGTCCATCCCTAGCATTCCCCATGTTCGGGTATTGAGTAGGAGTTCGTAAAGTCTCTATCGGCTGGCAGACCAGCTGCGGGGATCGCCCTATCATCCCAGACTTAGTCCTGATCCTAGTCTTATTAATTCGATGTAATTACTATTCGTTGCATAGCTATATATGACCAATGCCTGCTCTCGCAGTTATTCTTTATTCTTTATTTTATATTTTATCCTTGAGGTTGCTCCGATATGTGTGTCCACTATCTTATAAACATGTTTTAACCCCTGCCTATGCTATGCCTGCCTATGCATCCAATAAGTGATCATGTTTATACCAAAAGCTAGATGGAATTCATCATGCCCTCCTACGGGAAATTATAAATACGACACCCTTGAATACTCACGGGTTGAAATGCTATAATGATAGCTCTGTGCGCTTGCAGAGTAGTCTTATTCCTTACTGAGCTATCGATTGGCGTACATAAGTACCATTACTTATGGATTGTAATTCTTGTGCACCCCACGGCGCCGTGCCACAGTTTTGCATATCGTAAGTAATGACGGTTAGGAAGGCCAATCCGGCACTTCTAACTGCTATTACCAGACTGCATTACCTAGGCCGACGCCACTAAGGGCCAAGGATTACCTTTCTGAAGTAATGGTGGTTGGGAATGCCAACAAGCATTTCTGGCGCCGTTGCTGGGGATGGACTTTTAGTCTATCTTTTGTAATGACGTTAAGAAATGCCAACATCGGTGATCCCTCTACGGCTTGTACTTCGGTAGGATTTAGCTCTACTTGAGCTAGCTCTTAAGATGTCTCGGGCAACCAACTTCTGATCTACGTAACTCTATGTTCATATTGGTTATCTAGTTTATGTCTCTCTTTTGAGTACTTTATTCCTGTTCTAGGGGGAGTAGAGTGATAATCTATAGTGTAGGCGTGGTGCCTAGACTATAGTTACTCGTAAATGCGTCCTGTCTGGACGGATCGGGGGTAGATCGCGGGGGTGACCGTGCCTGTTGAGTCCTTTGTTGTCCACCTCCCGTCAGAAGGAAGAGTAGGATATCTTTGCTAAAGGAAACATCCTCTGTTGATATCTTTCCCTATAGTAATTTCTCCAGATGAACAGTAGAAGACAGAAGCTTGCCCAAGTCAGAAGTAGAAACCTCTAGTTATCCTCTCTAAACTCCTATTATCTACAACCTAGATCACCATAACCATATTATAAACACCCTTGATTAGTTTTACACCTATTAGCCATCATCTTAGTTGCAACACCACCATCTTTAATTGCATCACTACACCCATCATTGACTACCACCTTTTAACCTAGTTTACCTTTACTTATTGACTACCCCTGGTTAACTTAGATCGTAGTTAACCAAGCCCGTTTCCCTGTGGATACGATATTTAAAACCCTCCGGGTGAAAGCTACAACGGTATCCGTGCGCTTGCAGATTTATCTGTGTGCACTTAAAAATACCAACAGCCATTCTGCAACCGAGGCTTTCCTTGAGCGCCTTTCGGTAACCACTAACAAGCTAGAAAATGTCCTCATACATGACTAAAGCCAGAGCCATGTAGCTCTCATGGTTGCACTGTAAGTCCCAGCTTTCGCTGACAGATTTGTCCTTAAAGAGAGGAATCTAGAGCATCACAAAAACTATGCTCTACCCCCGGAGTCCATGTTGCTAAAAAGCAAGTTTTATCCTTCGTTGCATATATCCATTAATCAATATTCAAATCATATTAATTTAAATCAAGCACTAGCAAAGTCTACCCATATGCATGCAATTCCCATAGGTATCAAGATATAAGGTAAACATTCACTAGGATGTCCTTACGGGTAACAAATTAGACACATGCAACATGAATTATAATGATATTATGGTGAATAGATAATCAAGGAAGATTCCATGCTATACTTGCCTTAGATTTGAGATCCTTTTCTCTTATTCAAAACCTTCAATGAATTGCTTCTTGATCACCACATAAATCTCACCGACTGGACATGATCATAATGCACCACAGAAGCATCCAAACACAGACATGCATACAAGTATAACATTCTATTAGAACCATACACCAATCAATAAAAATAGAAGTTAAAGGGTTAAGAATACGGATCTACGTATTGCTATGAATACACAGACGTGAAGATCACGCTAATCGGAATTACGGTTACAAAGATACAACTACTGGAGGATTTGCTTTTATTTCAAAAACAAGTGATTAATGGATTACTAAATTAACACTTAATTCAAAATCAATAAACATGTTAAACAACCTCACTAATGCGTAAATTACAAGATTACGACACGAACGTAACTTGAACGAATCAATTTGGAGTTAAAATGTAACACCTCTGGTGTTACGGTTAATAAATCCTGTCATGTCATCATCATTAGCTGCTAATCCTTCCATATTTAACCTAATTACTGTGCATAAATTAAAATAAGTTTTATTCTTGCATATGGTTGTGCTTAGGGGATTGTAGAGTGATTTGGTATGCCAATGTTTGAGTGATTGTGTGTTTAAAGTTAATTTGAAAAATTAAAAGAAAAATCAATTTAAACCCTAAATTGGGCCCCAAAACTCTGAATCAAAAACTACAAGGAATCTGACCAAATTTCCTTAATGAAAGTTGTAGAGCTCAATGAGTAGAACAACTTTTATTTTTACAGATTTTCATGTTCTTGAGAAAAATTTGTGAATTTCATCGAATTGCAAAAAAAATTAAATTTAAGTTTTACCCCTTCTGAATAGTTTCAAAACTGTGCAGATTTTGAATTTGGTTCAAAAACCAAAGTTGTTCAGAATTAAAAACACTACAACTTTTGTATTGGTGGATTTTTGATCTTGTGCACAAAATTTAGAGTAATTGGTCAAAAACCGAAAGTGAGGGAAATCAATACGCTACAGTGCACCGCCTCTCCCCTGTCCTTGTGTTGTGCCGGGGCACCCCGCCGCGCCGCGTGCGCGCAACGCCGCCCGTGCCAGCCGGTCGCGTGCTCCCCGGCATAGCTGAGCTAGTAGGGGTCCCCGCGCCACCCCGAATCGCTCCTGCCTCCTCCCTGCTCGCTTTTAAAACGGTCCTGCCGCCCTCTGCCTCTCTTTCTCCCTCCCGGCCGCCACCAGCCTTTCCGTCTCACAGCCAGCTAGCAAGCTCCCTTGCGCATCGATTGCACCCAGTGGTGCAAGCTGTAGTGCCCTGTAAGAACAGGAATGCCACCGTCTTCATCGCGGGCGGTCAGAGCGCCGCCGCGTGCTTCGTCGTCTTAACCAGCCGTCTTGGGTGAGCTCTGGCCCATGTAACCTTGTGTTTCGACTTCCGTGTGGTCCCTGTGTGCTTATGCGTGTGTTGGTTTGGTGTCTGGCGCCCTAAGGTCGTCGGAACAGAGTCTCGCCATCGAGTCCGAGCCGTCGGGATCCGCCGTGGTTGTCAGGCTCGCCTCTCCGTCCTGCCTCCGCTCCAACCTTCTGCCGGTCATGGACCGTGGTGAGCTCTTGGCCCTCCCAAACCTTTTTCCTTGAACGCTACCACCCGCTTGCGGTCGGAATGGCCCAACCGCGCCACCGCGTCCGCCATGGATGAGCTCGAGCTCGAGCTGGGCCTTACTGGGCCGATTGGGCTGGCCCAGTGGCTCGGGGAGGCGCCCGAGTGAGGGTGAGAGCGCGCGGGCCGCCTGGGCCGGCTGATGCTGTTGACACTTCTTAGCGCAACCACCAGAGATAGGGTGTTAGGCTATCTCTGATAACGGCGCCAGAAGTGCCCTGAGGGTATTTCTTATGTCTATTGGATAATTCCGCAAGCGCACAGAATATACCGCTGTAGCACTTCACCCGGGAGTATTCCAAGGTATCGTTCTTTATTTTTATTCCAAGGAAAAGCAGTTGCTAGGAATAATTAATAAAAAGAAAGAGAGATCCTTAAGTCTATACCAACTTAGTACCAGCTAGTGGTAGGGGGGTAAATCGATAGGTAGAGGAAAGGGTATTGACACCAACACACAACAAGTATTAAGATAACTAAAAGATAACTAGTAGAGTTTAGCTAGGTGGGAGGACAACGAGTGAGTATAAGACTCCTATGACACTTACTTTACTCTTATGACTTATCCTATCAAATAGATGATTTATACTAAGATAGTACCTTACTACCGGTGTGCAGGGGGTAGCGCGAGACAATAGAGGGCAAAACCTCTACCCGAAGCGCCTACACTCTTATGGGAGCCTACCTTTTAAGAACTTGCCTAAAACACGTGGAGGGATACTAAGACTAGACAGGGCTATCACCACCTGCTAGCAGCCACAAACAATCCGTGCGACAAGCGGTAATCAAAGGCAAGATCTAGTCTAAGCACCACGCTTACACTAAGTCTCACTATTCTAGTTGCGTACCAACAACTAGAACACCCTATGACAGGCGATGAACAAACACACGTTGAGTTGGGACAAGATCACTATCAAGTATAAGACAACTATGAAATAAGACAAGACACAACAATACTATAAAGAATAGTAAAGACTAAGTAAGAACTTAGTGAAGTAAAGTAAAGATAATATATTGATAAAGATAAAGTCTTACAGAAGGAAAGGTACAAGAGCTATACCAGACTCTCCAGTAGACAACTCCGGAGACTCTGAGCGTAGCTCGACTCGACTCTAACTCCCACACTAGATTAATACTACTACTAAAAAGTAGAAATCTTGTAACTTGTGTTGTATGATGTATAGTGTCTTCTTGAAAGGGAGTGGGCAGCCTCTATTTTGTCACACCCAATTTTAAGGATAAAATTGAATGAACCAACTTATGTGTGCCCAGGGATCAATCACACACATAAGCGACAAATTACATAGTACCATCACAAGGTTTAATACATAATGAATAATATCACAGAGTCTTTACATAAATATCAGCGGAATATATATAACTCTCTCGCAGAAACTCCAATCCATAGGGAATAGTTGACTGGTGAACACAATCCTAGTAATCCTCAGAAGAATCATCATAGTCATCTGTTACCCATCCGGGATTTTTATCCAAATATGAAAAATAAAGCAAGCGTAAGTACATGTCGTACTCAACAAGAATAGCACGGGTTTATGAGGCTCAAATAAGGCATGACACAGGTTTGACAGCGGTGGCTTTTAGTTGATCACATTTTAGCAATTGAGTAGCAGCAATAGATTATACCAAGGAATAAGATTTGCATGATCATATAAACATGATAATTAATATGGAATAAACATCAATAGAAACTTCAAATAAATCAATATTAAATTAGTTAAGTTCCTGTAAGACGTCCAAGGCCGCTCGTGACCGTGAGCGCGGCTGATATATCAGTTTTACACTCTGTAAAGGTTGCACACTTTCACCATAAGTCGTGATTCCCATATGCCAAGGGTCATGACTCCCATGTCACCTCACCAAGGAAGTGCGGCAGGGTACACTATGAAGTCTTTCAAAAGCCTTCCTAACATGCCACTAATCAATCCGGGCGCAATGGCAAGGGGTGGTAGAGCCCTCCTTCTAGTGGCACACACACACAGCAGTACACACAAAGACAGGAGCCGCAAAACAACCAGCTCGGCAAGGAACCTTTCAAGATTAACAAAATAATAGAAAGTAACTTCATACTTGACTAAAGTCAGAGCCATATGACCCTCATGGTTGCGCTGTAAGTCCCGGTGTCATACTTACAGATAAATCCTTAGTTCATGTTGCTAAAAAGCATCTTTTAATCTTTATTTCATAATCAATTATTCAAATTCATAAGATCATGACACCATCAAGCACTAGGATCATTACTCAAATGCAATCTCATAGGTATCAAGGATCAAGTGATCAAAACTTAGGAATAAATACTAGGGTTACCAAGGTAGACTCATGCATCATGAAATTTAGTGATTAAGGTGAATAGGCAACAAGGATGGTCCATACTATACTTGCCTTGATCAAAGTGCTCTTGAGAACTTGGATCCTCAGCGTACTCTTGATCACCAACGTATTGCTCACCGTCTGAACTCGATCATAAAATCACCACACAATCATAGAGGCAATCATACACGAAGCAAATAAGATCTATATTAGAAACAGTACACCAACAGTGGAAAAACAGATTTAAAAGTGTAAAAAATAATCTACACGTCGCTACGATTCCAACGATATAAAGATCACGAAAATCAGAGTTCAAACGAGGAAGTTATGAAATAAACAAGTTTTACTTTAATAAAATAATAGATTAAATCTAATCTCAAATTTTAAAAGTTGAAAACATGTACAACAGTAGCATCATTAGATAGATTATGAAATTACGAATCTAACGAGACTTGAACGGATTAAATCAGAGCTAACACGAATATTTTATGGCCAAAATAAACTGAGTGGCAAATCTGTAAATATTGAAAACGTATTTTTGAATCTAACCCGAGGAAAATACGTTTTCAAAACAGGAAGGCGTAATCCAAGGAATACGCTTTGAGCTGCGGGTTGAGAGGTTAAAAACTCTGGGTCTCTTTTGAATAAAGGCCGGCGAAAGGGTATGGAGGGATTTGGGCCGTCGGATCTAAAACAGATGGCTTGGATTAGAAACAGAGAGAGGAGGGCGGTACTATTCGCCGGAGCACGGCGGCCGGCGGCGGCGCTCTCGCCGGAGAGGGCGATTCTAGGGCTAGGAAGCTCGGTTTGCCTCGGGATTTGGTCGGGGAGCAAGAGGGCGGATCAGAGAACTCGATTAGGGTATCAATTTGGACAGAGGAGGTTCGAGAAGAACGTGGCGCGAGCTATGGCGGCACTGTGAAAACGGCGAGCTCGCGGACGCTTTAGGAAGGCAGAAAAAGGTGTAGGAACGGCGAGCGAAGCTTCGGTACCTTACTGTGAAGCCTTGGGAGCTATCAATTTGGACGGAGGGCCTCCTGTTGGCGAGCTTGACGGCGACGGCTGAGCTCTGCGTGGCGGCGATGCGGCGGCACGAATTTGGGCGGCTCGGGCTCGATTGGAGGCGGCGGCTGCGGCTGGAACTTGTGGGGAGAGAGGCAAGGCTCGGGCTGCTTATATAGGAGCACGAGGGAGCGTGCTTGGGACGGACTCGGCCGAAAAACCCGGCGGTTGCCGTTCGGTTGGAGGTGGCGCTCGTGTTCTGTGCAGACTCCATCCAGAGGAAGGAGACGAGCATGGCAGGCGGGCCCAGCTTGGCAGCCTCCCAGAGAGGAAAAGAGCGGGGCGCTGCGGGATGGGCCGGCCGGCAGGGCAGTGGGTTTGGCCCAAGCGGGGGAGAAGGGATGAGGGGGTGCCGAGCTTGGCTGCAGAGAGCAGCAGGCCCTCGGGCCAAGGCAGGGAAGGGGAGGGAGCTTTCTGATTTTTTTCAATTTCATTTTCCAAACTCAAATTTCCAAAGGATTTTCAAAAAGAGCTTGCAATCCAAATAAGATGCAATAACACAAAATAAATATTGGCAGCATGGATGCAACACTCAAGTCTCTAATTCCTAAGATTAATTTTAATTCACAAAAAAAAGAATATTATTCTATATATTAAATGCCCAATTAGTTGCATAAATAAATCAAATTAATTCCTATTTCAAAGATGCCAATTTTTAGGGTGTTACATATTTATAGTGGAGAGTGGAGGGATACCACGTCAGCGATCCGTGTGCTCCTCAACTCTCCACCCTTGGATCCACCGCCTTGTAACCGCCTCAAGATGGACGGCTGTGGCAATTTGAGCACATGAGAAGTATGTTTGGAGTCGGTGGAGGCAAACCGACCTGGCTGGGCACCAGGGGGGGTTCGGCCGACCCCTCCTATGACTGGTGGGCCCAGCCACCCCAGCCAGGAGCTTCTAGAAGGAGTCCCCACTTGTCACTGAGTGTGTAGGTGGCTAGGGGCCACATCCCATGGTTCGGCCGACCCCTATGATGGGTGGGGCTAGGCCAGGTGTGGTCCCCACAAGTCATAGACTCTTCCTATGTGTTCGTTCTGTCTTGATTGCTTCGTTTCATGCCTCAATCCGTGTGCCTTTGATCTCCACCATTGAATGAAAACACAAGTTGATCCGATGGATGAAATAACTTGGTTGGAGTGTCACACGGATCCTGCCACGTCACCAGAGCCAGGTGGGCCCCATGGGCAGTTCGGCCGACCCATGGGTGGGCCCACCCTTGGCTCTGATCTCTTTCATTTGATGTTGTATGCACTGTGTTGAAAGGTGGTGGCCAGGGGCAACTTGATATGGTTCGGCCGAACCCTGTAGTTAGCCCCTAGCTGCTCACTTTTGCACTGTTTTGGTGTTCCCTGCAATCACAAGCTTAAGAGTACATGTGGAACTAGTTATTGATAAAATATGCTCATGATATGTTTATCTTCCCTTGAATCCGAGGCCTGTTGACGGTGTTTGAATGTGGAAATTTAGGGTAATTCCACCGTCAACAGATGCGCTGCTAGGCCGTCTCGGACCAAATTAATTTTTTCATTTTTCTCGGGTAATAAATTGTGTTTTTCCATGTTTGATAATATGATTCGTACTGCAATTTGTTCCTTTTATAAGAATTAATTTGTTGTGTTAGAAATCATGAAAAGTTTTGTAGGTGCTCTCTGTAAAGTGTAGTATTTAATAAAAATATTGAATATGTGTTTTGAACACTCTCTACAGGTCCTAAAATTCTGTAGATTAATTAATAAATGTAAATTGGGAAATTTTAATAAATTCTATGTTAATCCAAAAATCATGAAATTTATTGTGGCACTGTTGTAGGGTAAGATCTATCTGTTGGTAAAGTTTGGGCTCAAATGAAAGTAGTTTGATTCTCCATTAATTGAATGTTTGATTAGTGGGATAATAAAATAGATATGAACCCTAATCCCTGTATTTTTGTGTGATTTTTGGAGGACTGTGTCCTTGGATCTTGCACTATGATGATCATTGGTAAAACAGAGATTGTTACTAGGTAGTGATAGTTAAGCTGTGCAGCGGCTTTCTATGACTGTTAAAATGGAATTGTTAATTATTATTGATAGTCGGTTTTGTTGGCTTGCACATTACCGTGAAGGAAAGTTCTGCTCAAGGTTGTGGATTGCTTATTACGGTACTCTGTAGCCCATACCATCTGCATCATGTTAAGCATGCATCATTACATACGTGTAGTGTCCGGGAACAAGGAAGTCAAGGTTGAGGCTACTGCTGAGGAGGTGGTTCCGGAGGTGGTCCAGGGATTTGACATCTGCGGCACCGATCCCAATCCGACGCTCTACACGATCCAAGGCAAGCCCCGGTGCATTTAAACCCTTCCTTGTGATTTATAAAATATTTATCACTTTAAGTTAAACTATTGCATTAAGTTGATAGGAGTTGAATGATAACCCAATTGATGCATTACTATCCTTGACCACTTGAATATCACCCTTGAAACCTGATTTAAAATGAAATGTTTGAAAAATGCTTAGCCCTGCTTAATTAATTTAGTTTTTGCATAAAATGCTATTTTCTGTGCTATGATTATATATTGGGAACGAAATATGACAATTGGTGAAAAACTTGATATCCGTTGGACGACTTGCACTTGGGTTAGAGTCCTAATGTATTGTCGCCTTCGAAAATAGTTTGGAACCGGTTGGTAAGAAATTGAAGTCCGTTCGGGGGTTGAGCACGTGGGTTGGAGTCCCAATGCCTTGTCACCGAGGGAAAAAGGATTTGGAATCTATTCGGTAACCTTATACTCGGGTTAGAGTCCCAATGCATCGTGACCGATGGAAAAATGAATTAGGGACTGTTCGTTAAAGGCCTACTGTTGACAGTCGTTAAGTACCAAAAATAACCATCAACTATAGCATGATTTGACACAAAATGAATCACAAAGCATAGTAATAGGTTTTGATTCTAACGAGTTCCATGAGTTTTCATGTTCTCACTTGTATTGTAGGAGTATGCAATTTTCCATCAATAAAAATGTCTCAAATAAGGAATTTGACTGCACCATTGCGATGGGCTCGTCAATACGATTGAAACGGACCTATCATTTGCTATATTTGGAGTTTGGAATCAAAATCTGCGGCAACACATTGGACTACAGGAGGGTTAAGAAGACAACACAACGAAAATGGGCCCGAAATGCCATATTTGGGCGCCGGCCGGCGCCAGGGTGGGGCCGGATGGCCCCAGCCCTAGGGTTTTTGGCTGCACCCTTCCAGAAGCTTCCTCCACCGCCTATGAGGAGTCATCTCGACCCCATGTTAAGTCAGTTTGATCAAACGGCGCGTATTCATCCCACCGGGCTATAAATAAAGGGGCAGGCTCCCTCCCTGGAGGCATCCCTATTCCTGAGCTTCAGTTTAATATCTCCAATTAGAGTTAGATGTAGCAATTAGGAGAGACTAGTTCTTCTAGATCTAGTCTTGTTTAGAGAAGTAGAGAGATAGAGTAGAGGAGTAGAGTTCTGGAGGAGTTCCGACCTGTCGGCGCTTCTCCGTAGCTGTATTCTTCGGGATTTGGCTCCCTCGCCCGGAGCTGTGTTCTGAGGTACTTTTGTATTCAACATTCTAATTCAAGTAAGTAGTTGTTCTTATTTGTTCTTAAGTTTGCAACTCATATTGAGTGCTTTGATCTTGGTCATTACTTGATTGAAGTAGTATTTCGTAGTGTAGGCGTGGTGCCTAGGCTAGGTTTACTTGTGAATGCCCCCTGATTAGCCGGATAGTGGTAGTCCGCGTAGGTGACAGCTACGTTGGTACCTCTATAGTCCACTTCCCGTTGATAGGATTGATAGGTGTATAGGTGCTTGGTAGGAGAGAACTCTAATTTCTGTTGTTATTCAGGTTACTGCCCAGTTAGAACGCTATTATTCAAAGCTTACCGGTAGTTGAAACTAGATAGTCAATAGCTATTTCTTCTTTCTTAATATTATCTAGCCTAATTGTAGGGTTAAGTTCATCGGCTTGGTCATTATCACCTACTATTCCCTGTGGATACGATATTTAAAACCTCCGGGTGAAGTGCCACATCGGTATTACATCTGTGCGCTTGCGGATAATCTGATAATAATAATATTTAATAGAGTGCAGTTAATTTACACCAACAAGACTTTGCAACCACCACATACTACGGAAAGCCCTGACTCCGGTGGCCCTACTACTTGAACCGACAACCACGCACTGGGAGTGGTGAGATGGCGCGAGTAGCGTGTACCCTAGTGGCCAGCGTGCCTGGAGACGAGAGGAGTACTGTGCTCTCGGGTGGCGCAGGATCGGTTCAGATTTTGGAAAAGCCGTGGTAGACGGGGTTGGCATATGCAAGCTTAGGTGCTACATAGGCAGTGTGGATAGGAATCCTGTTGGCACAAAATGTGGTTCCTCGCGCACAACACACCAGCGAAGCCGGATATGATCTCAAGAGTGTTGGAGCTTGCAAGATCCAGTTAGCTTCAAACCCGGTCTACGAGTATCGATGACCCTTAGGCGTGCCAGTCAATTTGATCTGCAATTGATAAGAAAACAAATAATCAGTAATCACAAGGTGGAACTAGCTGGTGGGTCCAGGTAGTTCCAACTATGTGGCTCTGAGAGCTGATATGGACGGAGATCGACTAAAGAGTCGATTCCGGCATGCACTCGTATTTTTCATAGGATAATCATTGAATTAATATATAACCGATTAACATATCTAATTAGATAATGACAATCTACATTAAACAAGTTTCTGCAGAAAGCTATAACAGATCAAGATGCAATCGATTAACATAAACGGATCAGAATATTCGATGCAGACTGTCTGAATGTCAAGCAGACAGAAATCGGCTATTTAGCCGATTCGACTGAACATGATCGGTTAACTAATGTTTCTCGTGAAAGCATAGCTGCATCAGCTATTTAGCCGATCCAGGGTCCGTGAAGCAGAAAGCTTAGCGGTGACCGAACTCACAAGTCAATTCATAAGAATGTAGAACTGGTCTAGTAGGCCGGCGGTTCTACATCCGTATAAATCGGCTCTTGCCAAGTCTTCTCATCACGTACGAGCAAGACTGCGATAGTACAGGCCATTAAAGCAATTATCGTGACAAGGCATGAACAAATATAGATAAAAACCTTATATAGATCGAGGGCCAATACTATGCAAATCTTGATCGGGCAAGGAGATGTTATAGAAATAAATAAACAATAAATAACATAACATCTTGATAACTTGATGAATCTAACTAAGATGCCAAATTAGCTAGAGCCGATAACTAATCCATGCACATGATCAAGCTTAACCTAGGCCCCCGTCCATCGGATGACGCTAAACATAGATTAAACAAGAAAACAAACATGAATCGATAACTAATCCTTATTTGATCTAAGCCCGCGTCCACCGGAGGACGCTAAACTCATACCAAACAAGAATCGACCCCGATCTACAATGCTCCCATGTCCACCGAATGACATTAAGGAGACAAAGCTTAGCGAGGCATGACGATACTTACAAGCAAGCCTGCGTCCACCGGGTGACACCCAGCCCGATTGAAGAACTTGCCGAGATCTACGTTACTCCTACTCCTAAGGTTTGGCCGGAGCCGAAAGATGTGTTGTATTGATGTGTGTCCTGTTACAATGGCCGGGTGTTTATATTTATACCCAGGGCTCGATGATAAAATAGAGTTCTAGTCGAATTACAACTTATAATGAATATGGAAACTAACAAACTCTCCTAATTTAGAGGTAACGTGGAGCCCAATCTTTTCTTTCTTTAATGGACTCCGAACGTGATCGCTTTCCGGGCCAAAAACTCGTGCTGACATCATCAAATCGGCTATTTCCATCAACTGCACCGTCTTCGCTTCGGCCCACCAATCGACTCCGGAACTCGATCGACTATCTCTGCCTTGGCCTCTATCCCGAAATCGGCTATCTACACCCAGTCCAGATTTTGGCGTAAACACATGCCCCCAATTTTGAGATAAATAGGTTTTATTCCAAAATTAGCACCAAGTCTCGATTCAGTCCACTCGCTAGCGAAAATCGCAGCCTCCCGCTCATCACTTCAAAGCTCCGCGGTGAAACGAAACCCTAACCAAGAAATCCTCTACTGCATCTCCGGCTCTGACCCGCCACCTTCAAGAATCCGCAAGCAATGGCGACTCCTTCCGAAATGCCCGAGGTACGAATACCGCCAATCCGTTCTTCAACCATGAATCTTTGCTCAATCGGTCACAAACATATATCACCCGCCTCTAGGTCCTGAAGAACGAGATTCTGATTCCACTGTCAGATGCACCGACCGCCTTCTTCCTTAGCCCGATGGGCGATTCTGATCCCACAGAATTTATTATTATGGAAACCAACCAAATCCCCTTCAGGGCCTCTCCAGTGCACGTATCTTCATGGACCAAGAACTCTTTCTGGAACTGGCCTAATATGCCCACAGGGTAGAGGAACTGGTTCCGTCGGGTGTAAGCGAAGAAACGAGAAGATTGGGAACTGCGCAGCCTGAGCCAGTGCCTCGACATATCTCTCTGCTAGATGAAGAAGAATGAACCGCTTCTCATCGCCGCCAGCTATTTCTGGTCAACTCCCTGAATGCCTTTATATTTGGAGACGGGCCGATGACCATCACCCTTGGTGACATCCACATGCTCACCGGCCTTCAAATTACTGGAACTTACCAGTATTGGAACTTGACCTCCACGGGTGAGAAGAAATTTCCAAAGTTGAACGAGTATAAGGGCTGGACTGGCTACATCAATACCCACCACATGACAACCTCCAGCATCAACGAAAAGGAATATATAGCATTCTTGATTCTGTGGCTAGAGAGGTTCATCTTCTATGGCTCGTCTCTTGGACCTGCCTACCCTTTCAAATATCTTGCAGAGCAACTAGCCTTAGGTGAATCGATCCCCCTGGGAAAACCTTTGCTGGGCGCTGCTTACAGGCTGATGAGCTGAGTTGCCGGCTATTTGCTCAAAGGCGAAGAAGTTCAATGTATAACAGCGCCCTGGTGGCTAATTCAATTATGGCTGAATCTCCATTTGCACCGGATGGTCAGACCAAACTTGAACAACCTCGGTTACCCCTCCATAGAGTATGCAGAAGACCAAAATAGGGTCACCTGAGGATGTCAGAGCTTTGGCGAGGCCGCTTCAGCCATAAACATTAATTTCAATCGGGGTCAGCTGCTTGAAATGCTTGTTGGCGGTCCTCAAAGCCTATTTCTTACCGCCAATATGTTACTAAAATAAATAGTAGGTAGGGCTTTAAACTAACATTTCCACAAGTTTTGGTGTGTACTTGACTTGCATGTGTGACATGTGGAAATGCACAAAAACCATAAAGAAAGCGCACATAGAGGAAACGTATTCAGAGAAGGCGCAATCCAAGAAAATAAGAAAGCCCACCTCAAACACTAAACTGGATCCATCCATAACCGCGGGGGAGGCCCAGGCCCAGGGAGCAAACGACCACCCGAAGGCGGTGGCCAGATGACGCTCCCCAGGGACCGACCGCCCCCGGGGGCGGCCGCCTCCCTGGTGGGGCCTCCTGGGCCCATCCTCCTCAGGCAGTGCTCATGGCGGTTTGGCAAAGGCGGTTTCACCTCCTTCCATACTTAGAATGCCCAAACCGCCCTAGTTGGACTATAAAAGAGAGGGATAGCTCCCCTCCAACACACACACCATCATTTGGAGCCATTTACCTCACCTCTCACTTGTATTCTTTAGATTAGTTTTAGTATTAGAGCAAGGCAAGAGCTAGAAAGAAGAGTTTGTATCCTTGGGAGAAGAAGGAACAACTCGGTATGAATACAATGCAGTTCTCTTCCAAGTTCAAGTTCTTATCTTATTTATATAGCAATGCATATAAACTAGAGTATAGTCTTGGACATGTTATGATCATGATATATGAACTAGCTATAGTTTATGTGTTATGTTCTCGATATGTTCATCGTTGTTCTTCATCGTTCATTGACTTAGTATGAATAGAGGAAGAACTAGGGATGAGGTGACGGTTCGTCGTGCCTTCTCGGTTGCTCTTAGCCTAGCCTGTCACTCCGAAGGGCTGGGGTCCTAGGGGGCTAGGAGTTGTTTCCAAGTACGTGAGCATGGTGCTCGGGTATGCGGAGATCGGTGAATATGCCGGTATCCCACAGGTAGAGGGGTAGGTGGGCAGGTGGTGACAGCCCTGTCCATCCCTAGCACTCCCCCATGTTCGGATATTGGGTAAGAGTTCGTAAAGTCTCTATCGGCTGGCAGACCAGCTGCGGGGATCTCCCTATCATCCCTGACCTAGTCAGTGATACTAGACATGCTAGTTAGATGTTTACTAACAGTTCTTTGCATAGTTATATATGACCAATGCCTGCTCAATTGCATAAGTTGGCCCTCTCGGCGTATGTCCGATTTCATCGGGCCAAAGAAACAAGGGTGGGGTTTGCTAAGCACAAGCTTAAGTTGTGGCCAAGCTGGTATGGCTTATGATGAATGGTTTAGGCCAAAGCTTATCCCCAGCAAACACCATGGCTCACAATCTTCCGATCCGAACGCCACGGAGAAGACGAGGATCGGAGGACAGCCGATCAGAAGGGAAGAACAAGGAATTACCAACAATAAATGTTGCACAAAATAGTGCGAGTGTTCAATACACTTGTAAGGCACCAAGGCTGTGATTCAAACGGGCACAATCATACAAGTGCTTAAACACCAAGAATTCAAGAGAGAGCGAGGGGAGAGGGAGGAGCTAGCTAGGCATGTCCATATCATATTCTCGGTCACATCTTTAGTGAAGATGGTTTTAACTAGTCGATCGGGTTGACTCACATAGGTCCGAGATCTTGATATAGACCATAGCTTCGCTAATCTAAAAAGGGTTAGTCCAATCTTTGATCCAATCGCCACGAACAAGACGGGATCGAACAGAGCGGGCTATATGGAAATGAAGAGCTAGGAACATAATAACGCGGTGGTCAACTTCTTCCATCGCACACGCCACGGTATAGACAGGGCGTCAGAAGAGAGCGACATGTAAAAGAAGCAAGCGCGCAAACCACTCTAGGGTACCACGACCTGGGTGCACTGGCACTAAGTCATCTCTCAGATTTGTAGTGGTGTGGTTGTCACCGCGGAATCGAAGAAATGCAGCGGTCGCACAGGGTACAAGCATATGAGGGCTTGGGCATGAAGAATCAAAGAACGGCACACGGGGTATATCTCCATGGTCATGGCGAGGCATGCTCGCGGCCATAAGCTACACCGAGAGGTCGAGTTACACCCGGTATTACGGTCATGGCAGGACGGATCCCGTGATCGCAACGTCCGAACGAGGTACGATCCCTCAGTCGGCTCGAAGGCACGGCACACAGGCAGACAAGATCATCCAACAATAAGATCCAAAGACACGACCACAAGACACAACAACTCGATAAGACAGTGGAGTAGCACAATTCCATAGCACAAAGATAAATGGATCCTGTGTCACAGATACAATGTACAGACTGTGTGTAAGGATAGGGTACAACAGATACATGAGGATAGGGTACAATAGATACATATGAATAGGGTACAACAGATATATGAGAATAGGGTACAACAGATATATGGACGGACAGGTCGTAAAGATAGGGTACAATATGGTGGACAGGTGTACAAAGAAGTAAACGAAGGGCCCCCCAGTAGTCAGCATCGTATACCAGTTTGGCTTTCTAACCGTCCAACACCATCTATTGATTTGGTTTCCAACAGTCCAGCTTTATCTATTAATTGGGATCTTCCAACAGTCCAGCATCTTCTATCATCATCTATGGGGCATCAAGATGTGGCAACGGGGCTATGGCACAAGGTCAGATAGGGTCAATGTCAAAGGAAAAGTGGCGAGGCTTGCTGCAACATGCTCCGGCTCCTCTCGGCCATCTCCTGGTAGCTTCTGGCCGACTATGACTTGCTGTTGGCTGACTGCGGCTAGTCGTGGCCTCCTGCGGGCTGGTCGCGGCTAGTCAGACGGGGCTGTGGCTGGCCGAAGGCTGGCTGGAGGTGGCATCAAATGGCTGGGAGGTGGCGGAGCATGGCCGGGTTCTCAACAAGGCATTGGATCACAGCATGAAGGCCTATATCGACGGCGATGCCCGTCGCATTTGTTCATGGTGTGTCGTTCGGTTGGTTGGGTTTAGTCCGGCGTGCGTGAGTGCGTTGTGTTTTTCCTGAGCCGGTGGTGGCTTTGTCGATGCGTTCCCTGGGGTAGGACGCGGTGGCGCACATGGTGGGTCCGAGAAGGTGGTGGTGCTCACCGTGGTGCTGATGAAGATAGGATAGTGGTGCAGCGAGGAGTTGACGCCGTGCAGGGTGATCCTGTGCAGTGCCGATCCGCGATGGTGGCACCGGCTCCGTATTCGGCTTCGGCGTCCACGGGTGGAGCTCCAGCGAGGATGGAGGTAATGAGGACGGTGCTGCCGAGTGGATCGTTGGGGTTCGGCATGGACGTGGCAAGGATAGGGCATCCCGGTGGGTGGTGCTGCAGGGGGCCCGGTGTTGATGGGGCTTGCCCTGGTTCCTGCAAGGTTGAATCATAGTGGCACGAAGGCCAGTCTCAGCCACGATTCTAGCAATCGGAGACGGGACAAAGGAGAGGCTTGGTGATGGCTGCTCACCGGCAAGTTGAGGAAGGCTTGGCTCATTGGAGGCGTCTATGTCTTTGCTCTGGAACGTCATGGCCAGTGGTGGCCTGCTATGGCCAGTGTCGGTGTGGCTGTGGCCTACTCTGGCCAGCTAGGGCCACCTGCACGCGGCCAGCAGCTAGCCGTGGCCGGCCGGCAGCGGCTGTGGGCGGGCAGGGTGGCCAAGCGAGGTTGTTGGCGTGGCGCTCGGTGCCGCGGAAGACAGGGAAGACGTTGAGGCAGCTGCGGCTCGTCTCGTCGGAGTACGCAGGAGCATAGCGGAGAGGATTGGCGGCACTGAGCTCATCACGGCCACCATGGACGGGGGCATCGTCGGGCGAGAGGCTCTTGCTCTCGGCGGTGCTCCGGGCAACCGAGGTCGACGGCGCGAACGACGGGCACAGGCGGCCGCGGTCAGCGGAGTGGCGTCACACGTGATGGCATCACACTCCTAAACTAGGCACCATGATTTATTTAAGAGATGTATGAAGTTATTCCCAACCCTAAACATATACTATGACAAATAAAGGTAGTTGTTGGCGGTCCTTAAAGCCTATTTCTTACCGCCAATATGTTACTAAAATAAATAGTAGGTAGGGCTTTAAACTAACATTTCCACAAGTTTTGGTGTGTACTTGACTTGCAGGTGTGACATGTGGAAATGCACAAAAACCATAAAGAAAGCGCACATCTAGGAAACGTATTCAGAGAAGGCGCAATCCAAGAAAATAAGAAAGCCCACCTCAAACATTAAACTGGACCCATCCGTAACCGCGGGGGAGGCCCAGGCCCAGGGAGCAACCGACCACCCGAAGGCGGTGGCCAGATGGCGCTCCCCAGGGACCGACCGCCCCAGGGGGCGGCCTCCCCCTGGTGGGGCCTCCCGGGCCCATCCTCCTCAGGCGGTGCTCATGGCGGTTTGGCAAAGGCGGTTTCACCTCCTTCCATACTTAGAATGCCCAAACCGCCCTAGTTGGACTATAAAAGAGAGGGAGAGCTCCCCTCCAACACACACCATCATTTGGAGCCATTTACCTCACCTCTCACTTGTATTCTTTAGATTAGTTTTAGTATTAGAGCAAGGCAACAGCTAGAAAGAAGAGTTTGAATCCTTGGGAGAAGAAGGAACACCTCGGTACGAATACAATGCAGTTCTCTTCCAAGTTCAAGTTCTTATCTTATTTATATAGCAATGCTATGAACTAGAGTATAGTCTTGGACATGTTATGATCATGATATATGAACTAGCTATAGTTTATGTGTTATGTTCTCGATATGTTCATCGTTGTTCTTCATCGTTCATCGACTTAGTATGAATAGAGGAAGAACTAGGGATGAGGTGACGGTTCGTCGTGCCTTCTCGGTTGCTCTTAGCCTAGCCTGTCACTCCGAAGGGGTGGGGTCCTAGGGGGCTAGGAGTTGTTTCCAAGTACGCGAGCATGGTGCTCAGGTATGCGGAAATCGGCGAATATGCCGGTATCCCACGGGCAGAGGGGTAGGTGGGCAGGTGGTGACAGCCCGGTCCATCCCTAGCACTCCCCCACGTTCGGATATTGGGTAGGAGTTCGTAAAGTCTCTATCGGCTGGCAGACCAGCTGCGGGGATCTCCCTGTCATCCCAGACCTAGTCCCGATACTAGAGATGCTAGTTAGATGTTTACTAACAGTTCTTTGCAAAGTTATATATGACCAATGCCTGCTCAATTAGATATATTCTTTTATTCTTTATTTTTCTTTTATCCTTGAGGTCGGCTCAGATGTGTGTCCACTATCTTAGAACTATGATTTGCCCCTGCCTATGCTATGTCTACCTATGCATTCAATAAGTGATCATGTTTATGCAAAAGCTAGATGCATTCGTCCTGCCCTCCTACGGGAAATTATAAATACGACACCCCTGAATACTCACGGGTTGAAATGCTACAATGATAGTTCTGTGCGCTTGCGGATTTATCTATACTGAGCTATCATGATTGGCATACCTAAGTACCATTACTTAAGGATTGTAATTCTTGTGCACCCCACGGCGCCGTGTCACAGTTTTGCATATCGTAAGTAATGATGGTTAGGAAGGCCAATCCGGCACTTCTAACTGCTATTACCAGACTACATTACCTAGGCCGGCGCCATTAAGGGCCAACGGTTACCTTTCTGAAGTAGTGGTGGTTGGGAATGTCAACTTACGTTTCTAGTATTATTATTAAGGACGGACTTATAGTCTATCTTTAGTAGTGATGCTAAGAAACTCCAACAAGCATTTCTGGCACCGTTGCCGGGGATGGACTTTTAGTCTATCTTTTGTAAGGACGTTAAGAAATGCCAACAATGCTCTACAGAGGCTTGGGACCGAAAATCTTGAATTGGTTCCCCTACACAGAAGATAAGGAATTCAACACAGGGTGTTCTGACGAGATATCCACTGAAATCCTCAATGTCATGATAAAACCCTATGTCCTACCGGTCGATTTCAAGCATCTGCGAAGTTCCAGCAACACTGAACCTACGTGGCCCTCATACGAGTTTTATCATCCCAATGTCGCATCCAGACAACTTGGCTTCGGCCAGCTACCCCCAAGCTTCCGTTCCTGCATCTTCTGAGGCCTAGAGATGAACTCACTGTGAATTTAGAGGCCAACAGGATTTTCACTCTGGGAGCAGATCTGCCGCATTATGCCATGGAACATTGGGATCAGATTACAATGACTCATACAAGCTTTGATCACTGGCAACAATGGCATGCCCACTTATTTTGCCAGAAAATTCATGACAAATGCCAAGCCTTGGATCCAAGTTTCAATTCATCAGCAGCAGTAAGTACTGGTAACCGATTTCATCACAATCGGTTGTTAATCATATTCTGACATCGTATCAATGCAGGACCCAGAGGCTGAACCATCACTGAAGATCGATTACTATCCCCCATGCCCAAATGCCAGGCTAGGCTCCTAGGCTCCATCAGTGAAGCAGAAAATGCAGGTCCCTGTCAGCATGACTGCCCCAACTCTGAAAAGGAGGGCCTCATTAACTCTCCAGAAGATGACTACCAAGAAACAGCAATCCAAGAGGATGCCTGCCCAGGTACTTGGGTGTTTTGAAGTATTCTCTGTACCATTCCCTTAGTTTGCTTGACTGAACCGGCTTTCAAACAGGCGAGCACTCAGCCGATCCAGGCATCTACTGAAGGCATCTAGGCTGAAATCCTTCCAGAGACCATAGGCCGCCAAGATACTACTGAAGGCTCTCTGGATATGGCTGGAACCATTGACACCCAACAAGAAGGAGCGAGAACCCAAGTATTAACCACATTTGTAAGCACATAATCCCAACTTGCTGAATATTTTCTGACCTTTCTTTTGAAAAAAATGCAGCCGAACAGCCCTCCTTCAAGGGACCAGCTTGACAAGGAGAGAACACCATCTCCTGAACACCCAGGTAAAGCTCTTCGGCTGTTAACACTGCTGTGCTTTCTTCATTCTTACTCATTTTATCCTTTGCAGAAACCCAACTCATTGTAGAGATGCATACTGCAACTACCTCTGCTGCTGGAAAGGAAAAGGCCACGACAAATCAACCGAGCACCTCATCAGCTTTACCTATTCCAAGCTCCATTCAGGTGAAGCACTTACCCTTTTAACCGATCTAAAGTCTTCATGCCATCACCATTCTAATACATGAATGCAGGTACTGCAGCCTTCCACCCCCAGCTACTCCTTTGACTTGGAGGAATGATGTGACGAGGATGAACTGAGCTCCAAATCTTCGTCGCTGTCAGAGGCAGATCTCAAGAATCGGCTAAGTGAACTTCTTCCTCAGCTGGAGGTGACTCTGACTGACCTAGCCGAGCACCCTGAACCCATTGATCAGGTCATCGAGCTAATTCAGCGACAAACAGGCTGTGGGGGTATAGACCCGTATACCCGCATGGCTATGCATGGGCCAAGTCATCCAATCAGACCCGGACTGCCAAGGACGCGTCGTCTACACGTTCTCCAGAAGATCACGCATATCCGCCGAAGTCTTGGCGGACAAGGAACTAGCTTTTCTATTATCTAGCCGATTAGTTTCCTTGTTCGGCTAGGATTATAATATGATATGTATGGAAAAACCGACTTGTAACCCTGTCCCCCAAACTATATAAGGCGGGCAGGGGATCCCCTCAAGACAACTCATCTACTAGCAATACAATACAGTAACATATAGGACGTAGGGTATTACGCCTCGCGGCGGCCTGAACCCGTCTAAAACTCTTGTCTCGCGCTTGCTACGCCCTCTTGTTCGTCTCAGGCGCACCTTCACCGTCTAATCTACTACCTTGGGCATACCCCTCGGTAGACTATCGCCGGTATTCCATCGACAGTTGGCGCACCAGGTAGGGGGTGTACTTCCTGAACCATGGTGAACAAGGTGATTTTTTCAAGCTCCATCGAGCTCCCGACGCCAGGCCAGATCTTCACGGTGGGATCCATCAGTTGGATCATTGGCCCTGACGGCAAAGGAAAGATCCTGAATGCGTCTCAGATCGCATCTACTCCGACTCCTCTGACCAACTCCACGCCAAGAAGAAGACTTCGCCGTTACCAGCGCAGGAACATCGACAATAGCGACCTGATCGGATCTATAGATCGGGTTTCCCAGGGCTTGGCTGAGAGCCTCCAGATCCTGGAATCGACTGCAGATCATCTCCAGCGCCCGGCGCGACGTTCTTCACCGTCCCGGGGAAACACTACCCTGGCCATCACCATGACTCCTCAAGGGCGCATCGTCGAACTCCGCCCCTGAGCAGTCGCGGTCCCGAGGAACCCCGACCACCGCCTCCCGAATGGCTACATGCCCTTCGGCCTCCGGAACTCTGTTTCTAGCTTCACCGACCCACTTCACCGCCGCTACCGTGCCGACCCCAATCACGTTGGCGCCTGCTCCGCCTTCATCGTGGCCGACAACGATGACTCCGACCACGAGGACGAAAAAGGTGGAGACGCCATCACTCTGCCTCCTCCAACTGGGCCATACGTCGGTAGCCCCGTACTCGCCATCAGCGAAGACAGTGCTCCTGCCCCGAACGACAATGAAGAAACCTGAGCAGCCCGCGAGGCGAGGAACGCCGACCGAAGACGGCGCCGCGAGCAGCAAAAGGGCACTGTGCGGAACCTGGAACCGGAGTTTGATTGGGTCGGGCAACACCAGGTCTATAAGACCCCAAGTGTGAACGTCGCCGTGGCAATAGCAGAGGCCCAAGGACTGGCGCCCACTCCAAAGGTTGAGCGCCTCACCGCTTATCTCCAGGCTGCCCACGTACAAATCAATGAGCAGCGACAAGCACCATCGCTCTCCACTGCATCGGCCACGTAGATTATTCACGAAGATGGCGGCCACTCCCGCAGCGGCCGTAGACGACATCGCCATGACAGAGAGTAGGAGGTGGACCAATCTGACCTCCGCAAAAAGCTGAAGGGCAACGACCTCCGTAAACGCATCGAGAACCGAAAAGAGGCCAGGCATTCGGCAGAAAAGGAGCGTCGGAAAGAGTACGACGACATACATGGCCCTCCGACCAACGACAGGAAGGGCTCCCATTCACAAAAGAACTACAGGCAGTCCGCTGGCCTCCGAACTTCAAATTCATCGGCGTCGAAAAATATGACGGCACGGCCGATCCTTCCAAGTGGCTCACCGTCTATGAGATTGCGGTCAAAGCCGCAGGGGGTAACAAGGACATCATGGCGAACTATCTGCCTGTTATGCTTAACACCTCCGCCAACAACTGGCTGCTCAGCTTGAAGCCAAACTCCATCGACACCTGGGATGAGCTCAAGGAGCAAATCATCGAGAACTACCACGCTACCTGTAAGCAGCCGGGCACGAAGTTCGACCTCGAGAGGCTTCAACAAGCTTCACGAGAATCCTTGCGGGACTACATTTGGCACTTCTCGGAGACCAAGAATAACATCCCAGACGTCACCGAGGCTGAAGCCATCTCCGCCTTCATACCCTGTCTCTGACCTGATGAAGAACTCTAGAGGAAATTGTACCGCAGCAGACCAAATTCCATCGCAGAGATGTTGCGTATCGCCAACAAGTACGCCGATGGGAACGAAGCTGCTCGCCACTCCGTTCATGATCGCCTTCACTTCTCTGACTGGACACGCCGAGAAGATGGAGATCGCCGAAGTGATCGGCGCCACGACGACAGGGGAGCTCGGCGGGACTACCGCCGCGACGACCGCGACAACCGCGACCAACGCCATTCTGATCGGCATCGTCACGACGAGCCAGAAGGCTCCAGGGCTGGTGAAAGGCGCCGCCATTACCAAGTCTACTTCACCCGACCAACTCCAAAGCGTAATTATGAAGAAGCCTACGACAAGCTCCTCGACACCCAGTGCCCTATTCACTAATTCCACAAGCACACCATGAGAGAGTGCTATGGTCTCTCTAAGGCGTTCCAAGAGGAAGAGAAGAAGCGGGCCCGAACCGATTCCAACAAAGACAAGCGTGATGGCAACGACAAGGCTCCTCCCAGCTTCACCGAGCATAACAGAACGGTCTCGACTATCATTGGGGGTCGCATCGCGATGGAGTCGAAGAGAGAGCAGAAGCTCGTGGCCCGACGCGTTAATTCAATCGCCAACTACGACACCCCCATCACTGATCCAAAGTTCCTCCCCTAGTCGCACAAGCCCATCACCTTCAGCAGAGACGATCAGTGGACGAAAATCTCGTACTTGGGTCACTTCCCACTGATCCTTGATCTTGTGATACGCAAGACCCGTTTTCACAAGGTCCTGATCGACGGTGGCAGTGGCCTCAACATCCTCTTCTCCGGAGCCGCCAAGGAGCTCGGACTCCGAGCAGAAGACCTAGAGCCGACCACGACTCCGTTTTGGGGGATCGTTCCAGGGCAGTCATCCTATCCCCTGGGACAGATCAACCTCCCAGTCTAGTTCGGGACTTCACAGTGCTTACGCATCGAGCACATAGACTTCATGGTGGCCGACTTCGACGCCGCTTACCACGCCATCCTCGGCCGTCTAGCACTGGCCAAGTTTGGGGCCATCCCCAACTACACCTATCTCGTCATGAAGATGCCGACGGAGACCGGCATACTCACCATACGCTCCAACCTGCAGACCGCATATGATTGCGAGGAGGCCATCGCCATGGCTGAAGCCACCGACATCTCCATTCTGATGAATACGTGCGCGGTGGATGCACAAAAGCTGACGCCCGAAGAACAAGTCATCTCGGAAAAGACCCCGACCAGAGCTGCTACCAAGAACAAGGAGACTAAGGAGGTTGTCCTCGTCCCCGGCAAGCCAAGCAAAATTACCCGCATCGGGGTAGACCTCGACCCCAAATAGGAAGACGTGCTCGTCAGCTTTCTCAGAGAGCAGGTCGGCGTTTTCGCATGAAAACCTGCGGACATGCCCGGCGTGCCCAGGGGGCTGATCGAGCACTCCTTAAATGCCTCAGAGAAGGCCAAGCCCGTCAAGCACAAGCCCTGGCCATTCTTTCTAGACAAGAAGGAGGCTATTAGGGTAGAAATAGCCCGGCTCCTAGCTGCCGGCTTTATCAAAGAGGTGTATCATCCTGATTGGTTGGCCAATCCGGTCCTTGTACAAAAAAAGAATAATGAATGGAGAATGTATGTTGATTACACCGATCTCAACAAACACTGCCCTAAAGACCCCTTCGGTCTCCCGCGCATCGACGAAGTCGTCGACTCTACGGCCGGCTGCGAGCTACTCAGCTTCCTCGACTGCTACTCCGGCTATCATCAAAGAGCCCTGAAGGAAGAAGACCAGGAGAAAACCTCCTTCATCACACCCTTCGGGGCCTACTGCTACAAGACAATGTCCTTCGGCCTGAAGAACGCTGGCGCGACATACCAGAGAGCTATTCAGGCATGCCTCAAGGACCTCATCCCTGACATCGCCGCAGCCTATGTCGAAGCAGTCTTCGAAAAGCTGGATGCTTTCCAATGGAAGTTGAACCCCTCCAAGTGCATCTTCGGCGTCCCATCAGGCAACTTGCTCGGCAACATCGGCAGCAAACAAGGCATCTTGCCCAATCCAAAAAAGATCGAAGCCGTCATGAGGATGAAGCCCCTGACCAATGTCAAGGATGTTCAGAAGCTCACTGGGTGCATGGCGGCCTTGAGCCGCTTCATCTCTAGCCTAGGCGAAAAAGGCCTCCCATTCTTCAAGCTACTAAAAGCCAGCGAAAAATTCATCTGGACGGAAGAAGCCGATCAGGCTTTCAAAGAGCTGAAGCAGTTCCTGATGCATCCTCCCCTTCTCACAGCGCCAACAAAGGATGAGATTCTGTTGCTTTACATCGCCGCAACCACCAATGTCGTCAGCACGGCCATAGTCGTGGAGCGAGAAGAAGACGGACATTCATATCCAGTCCAGCGACCAGTCTACTTCATCAGCGAGGTCCTGAACAAGTCCAAAACCCGTTACCCAATGGTACAAAAGCTAATCTACGCAATCCTCATCACGTCACGGAAACTCTGCCACTATTTTGAAGGACATCTAATAGCGGTCGTCTCGCAGTATCCCCTTGGCAACATCCTCCGCAACAAAGACGCCAACGGCAGGATCATGAAGTGGGCGGTGGAACTGGGAACCTATTCCCTCGACTTCCGCAGCCGTACGACGATCAAATCGCAAGTATTGGCAGACTTCATCGCCGAATGGACAGAGATGCAGGAATCAGCACCTCCCGAGTAACAAGAGCACTGGATGATGTATTTCGACGGATCTCTTAGCATCGGCGGAGCAGGCGCTGGTGTGCTCCTCATATCGCCATCCGGCGAGTGCCTCCGTTATGTACTGAGGATACACTTCAAAGCCTCCAACAACGCCACGGAATATGAAGCTGCTCTGCATGGCTTGCAAATCGCCTCCGAGCTCAGCATCCGCTGGCTCATGGTGTATGGGGACTCTGCACTGGTCATCAACCAGGTGAACAAAGATTGGAACTGCAACAGCGAGAAGGTGGACGCCTACGTCGCTGCAATAAGGAAGCTCGAAGGCAAATTTCTGGGCATAGAGTTCCACCATGTCATCCGAGCTGAGAACCAGGCGGCCGACGAATTGTCAAAACTTGGTTCATCACGGGCCGAGGTCCCCCCAGGGGTATTCGTCCATGACTTGCTCAATTCTTCCATCCAGACAAAAGAGGAGACCAGACCGTCTCCCCCTGACCAGATGGTCGCGTGCACCCTCAACTCTGAAGACTGGAGAGAACCTTTCATTGCTTATCTGCTCGAAGCAAAAATTCCCGAAGACAAAATAGAAGCAGAGCGCCTCATGAGAAGATCCAAGAGCTATGTCCTGGTCGACAACAGGCTTATGCGCAAGAACGCCAAAAGCGAAGTCCTCCAGAAGTGCGTCACACGTGAGGAAGGCATCAAGATACTCCAAGAAGTCCATGCCGGCATGTGCGGCAACCACGCATCCTCCCGCACTCTAGTCAGCAAGGCTTTCCGAGCAGGGTTTTACTGGCCTAGTGCCGTTCAGGACACCGAGAAGATCGTACGGCACTGCGAAGCATGTCAATTCTTCGCCAAGCAAATACATGTTTCGGACCAAGAGCTACAGACCATCCCCGCGTCCTAGCCCTTCGCCACTTGGGGACTAGATATGATTGGTCCCTTCAAGGCAGCCAAAGGAGGATACCGTTGTGTATACATCGCCATCGACAAATTCTCCAAGTGGATCGAATACAAGCCATTGGTTAAGGCCACAGCTGCCAAGGCCGCAGAGTTCTTCAATGACATCTACCACCGCTTTGGTATTCCAAACAGCATCATCACCGACCTCGGCACTACATTCACCGGGAGCGACTTCTGGGACTTCTGCGACGAAAGAGGCATCGCGGTGAAGTACGTCTCAGTGGCTCATCCTCGAGCCAACGGCCAGGTGGAAAGGGCAAATGGAGTGTTGCTCGAAGCCCTCAAGAAACGTCTACATGAAGTCGTCGAAAGGAGCCCAGGGAACTGCATCTCCGAATTGCCGGCAGTAATCTGGGGACTTCGAACTCAGCCCAGCCGAAACACTAGCGTGCCGCCCTACTTCATGGTCTACGGATCAGAGGCAGTGCTCCCAGCCGACGTAATCTTCCGGGCCCCCAGGGTAGAGAACTATAGTGAGGAAACTTCAAACACCACGCGAGCAGATGAAGTCGACAGACTAGAGGAGGAACGATTGACCTCCTGTGTGTGCACCACCAAATACCTGGAAGGATTATGCAGATACTACAACCGCAACGTCAGCGGCAGGTCCTTCGTGATCGGAGACCTCGTCCTTCATCGCAAACAGAGCAGGGAAGGCATGCACAAGCTTTCCTCTCCATGGGAAGGGCCATACATGGTGAAGGCCGTCACTCGGCCAGGCTCCTACAGGCTATGCGACCTCGACGGCGTCGACATCCCCAACTCCTGGAACATTGAGCACCTCCGTCGCTTCTATCCTTGATAGCATGTCAAGGCAGATATGTGTATTTTCACTCTATTACATCAATAAAAGTTACATTGTTCAATGCCCATGAGTATCTACAATTGCATATTAACAAAATCCTAATATACGTCGCCAATGCGTAAGCCCCGCACCTGCTCGGGCAGCACCTCGTCGCTAATGCGTAAGCCCTGCACCTGCTCGGGCAGCACCTCGTTGCCAATGCGTAAGCCCCGCACCTGCTCGGGCAGCACCTCATCACCAATGCGTAAGCCCCGCACCTGCTCGGGCAGCACCTCGTCGCTAATGCGTAAGCCCCGCACCTGCTCGGGCAGCACAATTACGACTACGTGTAAGCCCCGCACCCATTCGGGCATCCTAGCCTCAACGAGGCGTAAGCCCTGCTTCCGTCAGGCCGCCCAATTACTCCACTTCACTGAATGCCCCGATAGATTCGGGAAGCCATCGCCCATGATAGGCGTAACCCCCGCCAGGCGCGGGCAGCTTCGCCACCGTAAGCCCTAGGGATGCCTGGGCCGTTAAGTTCTTTGCTAACACGTAAGCCCCGAGGACGCTTGGGCAGGTTAGCAGCGTCTCCAAAAGCCCCGACAAAAAGCGCGGCCACCGGATGCGGATCTCCCCAAAGAGTCACAAACTCTAGCTACTCGCCGACCAACCTGAAAAAGTCTCGATCACGATCGAGCACTCTACGCCATTACAAGACAGGCCTTGATGCCCGGAGAACTTGGCGTCTTCATTACAAATTAAAACAAGTCTACAACTGGGCGGTCTTCAATAAAGACAATTGATATGTTACACAAGCAGCCCACAAGCTTCATACAGGTGTTTTTAGGTATGCTCAGTCGGAAAGAGTTGTATGTCCGCCGCCAGGAGCTCCGCCGCAGGCCTCGCCTCGTCTTCAAACTGATCTTTCTGTTGCTCGGCGGAACCACGGGCATACCCTCCCTTCACCCTGTCGTTACTCACGCCAGGATAATGAGAGCGTACCACGCCGAGCACATGAGCCGCCGTGTTCTCCGCTACAACAGAGCAGAAAGCTTTGAAGTTCCGTAGCGCCTGGGAGCTCCGCTTGATGATCCCAAATGGTTCCGGCGCACCTGCAGGCGTCTCGGCAGGAGCATACTCAATGATGTCCAGCACCAGCTTGATCCCCGACACCACGGCTTCATATCGACCTTCGGCAGCTTCAAGGCGTTGCGAAAGGTCGTTCATTTGCGCTCTGGTCCTCCGCTCTATTTCTGCCCACAAGGAAGGAAGAAGATCAGGAACTTCAGCAATAAAACGCAGGAGTACAAGAGTGGAAGAAACTTACCCTTGCGAGCATCATCATTCCTCCAAGCAGCTTCTCGCAGCATGGCTACTTCACTCTCAAGTGCATTGGCTACACTGATCGAGAGGGGCAAGTTAGTGACTCCGAGTAGAATAAAATCAAGTAGGAATGGCAAAACAATGAAGCACACACCTCGGTTTCCGGTACTCTCCAGAAGGTCAGACAGATCTGTGCGGCCAAACTTCAAAGCTCAGCATTAAGGAGCAGCCAAGATAAAAGCTAACTCTACAACGATCTACGTACCTCGTTTATCTTGAATCAGTTTCTGCTGCGACTCCATCAAATCGTTGCAGCGCAAGTGAAAAGTATCACGCTCTTCGCGAAGGTTGGCCATGGCTTGCTCCAGACGGGTATTTTCCTCTTTTAGCCTGGCATTCTCCACGGCAAGCTCGGCAGCGCGATGAAGTGATTTCCGCCTATCCTCCGCCGTATCATGACCACCTGATCGGCAAGAACTCAAGAACAAGCAAAGTGGAACATCGGGAAATAAAAAAGGAAGGACTCAATTACCTGGACTCGTGAAGACAACTGGCCAAGTCGTCGGAGCATGTTCCTCAGGTCGGCTCTGGTACGTGATATGTCGGCTTTCAATGCATCTAGTTCTTCGTCCGCCACCTTTTCCTCTACAACGACGGCATAATCATCGCCAACACATCGCAAAGTCCTGAGTACCACCGTCGGAGCCTCACCGGCAGCTTGCCGGGTGATTTCTTTGACGACATCCTGCGGAGCGGTGTTCTCTGCAGGCGGCGGCTCAGGGATCTCTTGATCAAATCCCGACACTCCTTCAGAAGGAGGGGCGCCGGTCTGCATGTGCGTTCCCAGATCATGGCCAAGGGTCGGCTCTGAATCATGCTCCGACCGGTGATCTCCTTCGACGTTCTCCGAAGGCAGAGGTGATGGTGGTGGCACTGTTTCATGAGTTTGCTCTGATGGTGGTGGCTGCTCCTGTGAATCAGAGGCCGTCTGTTCCTTCGGCGAATCTTGTGTCGATTTATGATCAGAAGGCCAGTCCGCGGCCATACCACTTCCACTCTTCGGCAAGTCGCCGTCACCAGTCTCTCCGTCCGTAACCTCTTCAACATTGTCAGTAGATGGATTCCTACATGTCAATGCGGACTCTGTGAGGAAGCATGACAGAACATTTAGCGAGGATGACAGCAAAAAAAATCAATAGAATTTACAGTGCTGAACGACGACGCTTCCGCACAAAGCGTTTCTTTTGACCGGAGACTCCCTCATCCCCAGGATTCTTGGTCGGAGCAGTTTCTCCCTTTTGACGCTTCGGTGAAGGCTCATCATCATCGCTTGAGCTCGGGATAACTGCTCGGTGTTGTGTTTTTTCCTCAGATATCTTCACTAGTTTTTCAGGCATCCGAACTTGACTGGAACAATCAGCTTTTTCAGATGCAGCTTGTTTACCTCGTGCTGTGCGCTGAGAGAGAGTTTCCTGATCGTCTTCAACATCATCGACCTCTGCATCATTAGGTGACGCCACAAGGTCTTCATCTGAGCTGGTGCCTTGGTAACTATGCTGAGGGATGACACCTTCAGGCCATTCTGAACTAGGGACATCCGAAAAGTACACCTTTCAGTCCTGGCCATGAATCTTCGACAAACCAAATAAGAAGAGAGGAGACTAATGTTCAAGACATGATACACAAAAGAGTTAAAGTACAGATCAGCATACCTCGGGTGGAGGCTTCCCAATATGAAGGGGCTTCTGCTGACCCCTGTTGTCAATCGGCGTCCTGTTATCAAAGAGCTCTTCCAATCTCCTTGTTGCTTCGGTGCTCGACATATGTTCTGGGACTTCTCTAGTCGGATCAGATTCACCAATCCACTCGTATGCAGGGTGAACTCTGTCCTTGCAAGGCTGCACCCGATGTCTCACAAAGCTGGCGGCAACTCCAACTCCGTTCAGGTTGAAGCCTTTCAGAATTTCTAATAACTCCTCAACCTGTTCCATCTCATCTGGGCCGGGTCTGGCTGACCAGCTCGGTTTTCTGTCCGGAACCTGCTCTACTGCACACCGAACATGGGGGTCCTAATTCGGTATGTAGAACCACCTCTTGCTCCAGTCACGAAGGCTTGTGTTGAGAGGAATTGATAGATAATGGGCAGACATCCCATCCCTAAGTTTCAAGTATGCTCCTCCAGCAATACGAGAACCCCCGCCGCTTGATTTCACCAACATGAACAAATGGCAGAAGAGATTGAAGTGGGGCAGAATCCCAATAAATGCTTCACAAAGATGGATGAAAATGGAGATATGGAAGATGGAGTTGGGATGCAGGTGGCACAAAGAAATCTCACAATGATCAAGGAGTTTGCGAAGAAAGGGATGGCAGGGAACACCGAATCCTCGAAGGAAATATTCGGCAAATACAGTTATTTCGCCTGTACCAGGCATGGGATACGGCTCACCTTTCGAAGGCCACCATCCAGCGAGGGCGCGAGTTGGTAGAAGACCTTTCGCCACTAATCCTTGAATGGCCTTCTCCGTCATCGTGGATGGCTGCCATTCGTGGTCCATTCGGAACTCTCCAGGTTGCGGCTCCTTCGCCTTCTTCGAGGGGACGCGCGAACTCTTCCTGGGAACGATTTTTGTGGAATTTCTTGGATATTTGGGATGGCGGAAAGGAGAATTGAAGAATCTCTCGAGGATTTGAAATTTGGCTCAAGAAATTTTGAAACCCTAGATGGCGGCGGCTAGGTCAGGTTCGAGCGGCTATGTGTTGAGATGAATACGGGAGGAGCGTGCGGTGAAAAGGCGAACCGTTTTTACTTCACCTCAAAGCCTTTCAAAGAGAACGGTGCATCGTTCCAATTTCCTGTACACAAAGTGTCCAGTTGTCGTTTCGTCAGAATTTTCCGAGCAGAAGAGTTGCCCGGGGAATCCGTTGTCTCGCCAAGTGTCTCTGAGCACGAAAGCTGCTCGGGACTATATCATTATGCCAAAGGAATACGAGCACAAAAATTCACTCGAGGATTTCATCATTTGACTTTGATATTGAAGATTAAATGGAGATCTTACATTGAAGATTAAATGCAGAAGAATCATATAAGAAGAGTACAATTCGGATCCCCTAAACATCATCCTACTTTGGCCTCCATTATCATCTCTAGTTTTCCAGAATGAGTTGAAAGAATTGAAGGAGAGGGCGCCGCATACAAAGCATCTTCATAAAATACAATCTGGAGGAGTCAAACAGTGGAAGGAAAGGGAGTTGCAGCAAACGATGAAGCTGCTCGGTGATAGATGGGTAACATCGGCCATCAGTCTACCTAAAGTTTTGGCATAAACCAAACGTAGATAAACTGGTTGACCCAAAGCGAAGAAGAACCTTGTGAAGTACCAATATGGGATTATGAGAATGATTTTACATCACAAGATTTCTTCAAACCGCATCACCTAGCAGCATGTCCGTTGCCAACAATGGGATCAGCCTGCAACTGGTCCCTATAACAAGATTTCTTCAAACTACAGAGGAAAGGTAGCATAACTGCCTGGAGGACTATCAACTTCACACACCGACAAAGCCATAAACAAGAAGGAACAGGAAGAGACGGGGCTCAGTGTTGAGTGCAAGGAAAATATGCAGCGTGGATATTTATAGCCAGGCAGGAAGTCCAATAGCCACTAGCTATCTCTCAACTACTCATTGCAGTAAATTCAGGACATTTAATGGGGCAACCACCAACCAGACAATAAAGGTATTGCAATTAATGAGTTAGTTACTTCGGCTTCGTTGCCTCGTCAACAGTTTCCGAGCAGAGGAGCTGCTCGGGGACTTCGTCGCTTCGACAATGGTTTCCGAGCAGCGGAGCTGCTCAGGGGCTTCGTCGCTTCGTCAACAGTTTCCGAGCAGAGGAGCTGCTCGGGGACTTCGTCGCTTCGTCAACGGTTTCCGAGCAGGGGAGCTGCTCGGGGACTTCGTCGCCTCATCAACGGTTTCTGAGCAGAGGAGCTGCTCGGGGACTTCCTCGCTTCGTCAACGGCTTCTGAGCAGAGGAGCTGCTCGGGGACTTCGTCGCTTCGTCAACATTTCCGAGCAGAGGAGCTACACGGGGACTATCGTCATCTCGTCAACGATTTCTGAGCAGAGGGGCTGCTCGGGGACTTCGTCGCTTTGTCTGTGGTTTCCGAGAAGAGGAGCTGCTCGGGGATTTCGTCGCCTCGTCAGCGGCTTTCCGAGCAGAGGAGCTGATCGGGGATTCCGTCGCCTTGTCAACGGTTTCCGAGTAGAGGAGCTGCTCTGGGACTTCGTCGCCTCGTCAGTGGTTTCCGAGCAGAGGAGCTGCTCGGGGACTACGTCAACAGTTTCTGAGCGGAGGAGCTGCTCAGGGATTCCGTTGTTTTGCTAAGAGTTTCCGACCAAAGGAGCTACTCGGGAACTTAAGGTGATCAGCAAAAACAAAACCTTAACACCCTGACACTACGTGCCTGCGTCACCTACTATCAGGCTCGGGGACTAAGTGGATACACTTCACCTCGCGGTGAAGGTATTGGTCTTGCCGAACCAAAAGTCGATACACTTGTCCAAGGAGAAGGATCTCCAAATTTTTTCTGAGCTTCTTACATCTGTCTGGTCAAGCAACTTCGAAGATCTACACATCCCGACGAATGCAAGGTGCTTGGAGACTACCTGTGGGGGTATAGACCTGTATAACCGCATGGCTATGCATGGGCCAAGTCATCCGATTAGGCCGGACTGCCAAGGATGCGTCATCTACACGTTCTCCAGGAGATCACGCATATCCGCCGAAGTCCTAGCGGACAAGAAAATAGCTTTCCTAGTATCTAGCCGATTAGTTTCCTTGTTCGGCTAGGATTGTAATATGATATGTATGGAAAAACCGACTTGTAACCCTGTCCCCCAAACTATATAAGGTGGGCAGCGGATCCCCTCAAGACAACTCATCTACTAGCAATACAATACAGTAACATACAGGACGTAGGGTATTACGCCTCGCGGTGGCCTGAACCTATCTAAAACTCTCGTCTCGGGCTTGTTGTGCCCTCTTGTTCATCTCAGGCGCACCTTCACCGTCTAATCTACTACCTTGGGCATACCCCTTGGTAGACTATCACTGGTATTCCATCAACACACGCCCAACCATCCTCAGCTCTCTACCACAGTTTGTCAAACACAAGAGAGCTGCCCCAAGAATCAAGACTGCACACGCGAATCTGGCTAAACTTGAACAGCTGAGGAACAACAAACTGACCAACAGACAAGGAGCCAGTGAGTTAGCTAATCATGTGAAGCTGCTGAAGAACACTATCAACTCAGCTGAATCAGAACTGGATATTCTAAAGGCCAGGCGCGAGCAACTAATGAAGGAGCTTGCAGAAGTTGACTCAGCCATTACTCAGCTTGAAATCTCTATATCAACGAGCACCGTCGATTTGGCCGAGAAGAAGAAGCAAGTCAGCGCTAGGGTCATTGAAGGCAAACATATCAACCAGCGCCTGAACATCTTGAATTCAGCAGCTGATGAAGATCAAGAACTACTGCAGACTGGCCACACTCTTCACGCTAAATGTATCTCGTTAATCCGGTCCTTTCTGGGCTTATAATTCCATACTTAACCTGCTCTATGAATTTGAATGATCATGTAATGTATATTGACCATACTGAAAATTGACCTTCTCTTTTGTTCTGCCTTCGAATCGGCTCTCATAGCCTGATCCTTAGCACTATCATAAGATGCGCACAAATCGGCTGTTTTTAGTCGATCCAAAGCAACTGACCCAAATAGCCGATCCTGAGCAACCGACTAAAATAGCCGATCAAACCGTTCCACTTCCACGCACCGTGTCGGTTCCGGATTCAAGAAACGTGGGTTAACTCCAGCATAAAATCCGCCGCGTCGTCTCGTCTCCCGAGGAGGAAACCGTCTCAGCGCCTCCATCTTTATAAATAGACGCCTGGCCTGATCGAGCAACCACAAACTCCATTAACCCTCACCCGCTTGGCCTCTGCTCTTCGTCTTCCTTGTCTCTAGTCCAAGCCAAAACAGACCTTCAATCACAACCATGGCCGGCGACGGAGACCGCGGCAAGCGGCCGGCATTGGATCTCGCTGAAAGCGACAACTTCAGCCAGAGCCTGCGGTCCGTAGGCGAACGGAGGGGCCGGTTACTAGCCTGGCTAGGGTAAGGCTACTATTCACTCCTTGATGCATCTGTTGAATCTCTGATCTGACCACCGACGACTTGTGTAGCGATTTGGAAACTGCCGATGCCGGAGGCTCGGGAACCACTGCCGGGACCGCCGCCGGGCCATCTCAGGCCTCTCCTGCAGCCGCTGGAGCCACCCCTAGTGTGGGTGCCACAGCAAGCCCGTCTCGCGGCCGCCATCATTGGGCAACGCCTCGGCAGCTGGCCATCTACAGCAGGTAAGGTGATTTGAATCCATGGCATGGATCTCTTCTAACCCTGACATATCTGTCTTCTCTGCCATTTTTCAGCCAGGCGAGCCTGATCCCCTTTCCTCCAGGAGCGCCAATCGGTCTCGGCAGCAACCAGGCACCTCGCACTACACCCCCACAAGACCCCCCTCAGGATCCGGCCTCGAGCACTGGTTCTCGTGAGGGATCTGACTCAGGGTCTTCCACGGGCTCCAGGGACTCCTACACCGCCGTCGATGGTCGCCGCTTCCACCATCAGATGGTGGAGTACCGTAACCTCTACTCAGAGGCTACGAAGGAGAATGGTAGGTTGTAGGGCGTGAACGAGGCCCAACCCGCTGCCCTTGCCGCTGCCGAGACCGAGGTGGCCAATGTGCAGGCCCAGCTCGCCGCGTCGGACGCCACGGTAGCAGGTGATGCCTTGAAGTCGCTCTGTGATGTACTGATGATCACCTTTATGCTGACCCTTCCTTCTTCTTGTAGCCCTGACCGCGCAGCTAGAAGAGTTGCGCGTCGCCGCCGAGACCGCTGCCAACGCCATCAACGCCCGTGGCAACACGCAGGCGGAATGGCTCTCGGATGTTCACCACCGTGTCCGCCAGGTGGCCATGGCTGGCGTCCGTCACGGCGCCACCGGAGCTCTCACGGCCGCACGACTCCGCTCCGGCATTGCCCTGGAGGCCGTCGAGCCCGATTTTTCAGAGGGTGTTACACTCCATCAAGGGTGTTTTATTTTTGCGCTAAAGGCGACTCATAAAAACAAAATCGACTATTACAGACTCTTATTTTTGTTCTGAAGGCGATCCACCGCGTAGAATCAGCTATAGGAGCCAGATCGTGCATCGATCGGCTATCATCCCCCAACTAGGAAACTAGGATAGTATTTCTTTAGTTATTTTCTGTTGATTGCCCTGGCAAATCTCCTTCCTTCTAGATCTTCAAGTATGTAGGCATTACCGGGCGCACATTCAACAACTCGATACAGGCCTTCCCAATTTGGCGACCACTTGCCCAAATAGGCTATCTTTAGTCCCGATAGGTAGGATAGTTTTCCATACTAGCTCTGATTTGGCAAAGCTCTAGCCTCTTACTTTAGTGTTGTAATACTTGGCCACCCGTATCTCGTTAGCCTCGATGCACTCTAAGGCTTTGAGCCGATGACAATGTAAATCTTCAAGATTGTCCACCATGATAGCCTTGTATTCACCGGCTGTAAGCTCGTTCTGTAATTTGACACGACGTGTTTCAGACTGAACTTCCCAAGGCAGGACAGTAGCGTGTCCATAGACCAACTCATATGGCGTAGCTTTAGTCGATCCATGCTGAGCCATTCGGTATGCCCATAGAGCCTCACTCAACATCAAGTACCACCTCCTGGGAGCCTGCTCAATCTTCTTCTTAATAACCTTGATTAAAATTTGATTTGACGCCTCGGCCTGACCGTTAGCTTGGGCATAATATGGCGATGAACTATAAATTTTGATGCCCATGTCATCAGCAAAGGTCAGAAACTCATCTGAAGTGAACATGGTACCAAATCTGTTGTGATAGTCTGTGATATACCAAATCTGTAGATGATGTGCTCCTTTACAAACTCGATTATATCTCCGAATGTAGCATTCTTCAAAGGAACAGCTTCTACCCACTTAGTAAAATAGTCAGTTGCAACTAGTATCCAATTGTGACCTTTACTGGATGGTGGATAGATTTGGCCGATCAGATCGATTCCCCAACCTCTAAACGGCCATGGCTTGATGATAGGATTCATAACTGATGCTAGAGACTTCTGCACATTCCCAAATCTCTGGCATTTTCGGCAACCCTTGTAATATTTGAAACAATCTTCAAGCATTGTTGGCCAATAATAACCAGTTCTCCTGATAATCCATTTCATCTTATGAGCTGATTGGTGAGCACCGCAGACTCCTTGATGGACCTCGCACATCAGCTTTATCGACTCCTCTGGACCAAGGCATTTCAGTAGCACTCCTTCGACAGTCTTGTAGTACAACTGACCATCCAGCAGCACGTACCTGATAGCTTTGTACCTCAGCTTTCTACTAACTCTCTATGAAGGATTTGCAAGGAAACTTGCTATCTCGCCTCGCCAGTTATTAGCTGATTGCTCGGTATTGAGGACCTCCTGCATCGATCTGTAGCCCGAGGCACTCTGCGCTAACCAATTAGCCTCTTGATTCTGAGCCCTGGGAATATGACAAAGTGAAACTGTCAAGAATCCTCTGATCAAAGCCTGGCACTAATCATAATAGCCTCTGAGTATATCATCTTTACACTCAAATAGGCCGAGTAATTGATTGATGACTAGTTGTGAATCCCCAAAAACCTCAACTACGTCGGCCTTTGCTTCATGCAGAACCTAAAATTCCTTCCAAATCGCTTCATACTCAGCTTGGTTGTTTGTCACCGTTGGCCCATTCTGGAAAGTGTACTCCAATCGTTGACCTCGAGATGATATTAATATTACCCCAGCACCTCCGCCTTGCTTGCAAGATGATCCATCAAAAAACATAGTCCATGGCACCATGTCCACCATACTGAAAGCGCCACCATGATGCTGGGTGATGAAATCGGCTATTACCTAACCTTTGATGGCCTTAGCCGATTCAAACCTCAAGTCAAATTCTGAAAGGGCCAAGATCCACTTGCCGATCCGTCCATTGAGAATTGGCATGGACAGCATATGCTTGATCACGTCTGCCTTGGACACCACCACGCATTCTGCTGATAACAGATAGTGCCTCAACTTGGTGCACGAGTAGAATAGGCATAGGCACAGTTTCTCAGTCGGCGTGTACCTCGTCTTGGGATCTAAGAGTCCCCTGCTTAGATAGAATATTGCCCTCCCTTTTCCTTTAAATTCTTAAAAAAGGGACGAGCCAATCGTAGGGTCCTTGGCCGTCACATACAGCTTGAACGGCTTACCCGCCTGTGGCGGTACCAGAACAGGTGGAGACTTCATATACTCTTTGATTTGGTCGAAAGCCTTTTACTGTACGTCACCCCATTTGAATTCCTAATCATTCTTGAGCTTCAACAATGGCGAGAACGGCAGCACCTTCTCTGACAGATTAGCAATGAATCTTCTGATGAAATTAATCTTGCCAAGCAAGGACTGCAATTCTTTCTTGTTAGTTGGCGGCACCAACTAATCGATGGTCTTCCTGCTTTTGCTGCCAACCTCGATTCCCTTGCGATGTACCATGAAACCCAGAAACTCACCAGCCAACACCCCAAAAGTACACTTGTTAGGATTCATCTTCAAGCCATGCTTCCGAGTGCATTCCAGGGTCGCCTTTAAATCGGCTAAGTGCTCCTTGTAGCTCTTGGACTTCACAACCACGTCATCGATGTAAATTTCGACAATTTTGCCGATCAACTTATGAAAAATATAATTCATAGCCTTTTGATAAGTTGCACCGGCATTTTTCAAACCAAAAGTCATTACAACCCACTTGAACAAACCGATTGCGCCAGGACACCTAAATGCAGTCTTAGGTATATCTTCATCAGCCATAAAAATTTGATTGCAGCAAGCATTACCATCCATGAAGCTGATGACCTGGTGCCCTGCAGCTAAATCGACTAATATATCGGCTATCGGCATTGGGTAGCTGTAACATCCCGGCCCAGGGCTTAATAGGATTGATAGGATACTCATACCAACAAGTTGCAACTTCTTTTCCGGAAGCCCATCTGTAAAGAACTCCAAGGTTAAGCAAGCTTGGCCCTGGAGCGATGGGTGACCGACTGGGAAGTTCTTCCCGGGTGCGCATGAGTGAGGACAAAGTGCGCAAAAAAGGCTGGTGTTGGTCTGTGAGGGCAGTCTATATCCTAGTTAAGCTGTCAAATGTAAGTGGGCCCGGCCTCGGGGAGGCAGGACATTACAGTAGCCGTCCATCGGGGTAGCTCTGTTCAAGTCTTTGAAATCAATGCAAACGCGTAACTTGCCATTCTTCTAGTAGATAGGGACAATGTTCGATACCCACTCGGTGTATCGGCAAGCCCGAATGAACTTGGCTTCCAGCAACCTCTCGATCTCAGCCTTGATGTCGGGCAATCATTCCTGCTTGAATCACCATGGCGGTTGCTTGAACGGCCGAAACCTAGGTTTGATAGGTAGCCTGTGCTCAATAATCGATTTGTCTAAGCCAGGCATCTCGTAGTACTCCCAGGCGAAGCAGTCTTTGTATTCTTTCAACAAATCGACAACTCCCACCTGAAATCAGGGTCAAGATTGGAGGCAATGTATGTCGGCCTTGGTCTATCACCAGGTCCAATATCCACTTCTTCAAATTTATCGGCCGACGTAAAGCCATGTCCAAGCTTGCACTCTGTGCCATCGATCGGGTTGTCCATTAATAAAAAGACTTAGAGCCGATTGTCCGGACCGGCTGTTGACTCTCATCATTGACCTTGATGGAGCCTTCTTCCCATGTTTTGCCAGAGAAACAGTCATGATCCCCAGCTTCCCAGTACGTGGCATCTGTTGCGGCTATACTCACTGAGTCATCAGCTGGGACCACTTCAACTTCATCGCCATGCCACTGGATGACGCACTGGTGCATTGTGGATGGCACACAGCACTTGGCATGGATCCAGTCACGCCCAAGCAGCAAACTGTAGGAGCCCTTGCTGTCAATCACGAAGAAGGTGGTGAGCAGTGTCTTCTTCCCGACTGTCAACTCGACATTGATTGCCCCCCGGGTATTAGAAGAGTTGCCCCCGAAGTCCTTGAGCATCATGTCGGTCTCGATCAAATCATCAGGGCCCTTGCCTAGCTTTTGGAAAGTAGTGTAGGGCATGAGATTAACCGTGGAACCTCCATCCACCAGCATCTTGGTCATGGGCATCCCATCAACGTATCCCTTCAGGTACAGGGCCTTCAGGTGCCGGTGTTTGGGTGGCTTGTCAAACGTAGCTTGCTGTGCAAAGACCAACTGGGCGGTGCCTTGTTCGGATTTTGACTCATCAGAATCAAAGAAGATCTCCACTTTCCTGGCGTGGGGCGCTCTGAACTCAGCCGGAAGCACAAACACCATCTGTGCATCGGCTATCGCCTTCCCTTTGTCCTGAGAAGGCTTCTCTAGCCAGATTTGCTTCGGACGGCCTTCTGCCTCGAGCTCCCTATTCCTGAGGTGCTACACACAGCGTCTCTGACTCTTGGTCAGGCTCTAGGGCACCACTGGTTCTCCTGCCAGACCGGCTCTTGGCGATCGACTGTTGCCTCATTTATCCGATCGCACAGGTCTCTTTTTTCGCGCTGATCCTTCATGTCGTGTGGGCGTCCAAGCCTCTCATGCACAGACCGGCGGTTGGTTTGAGAATGCCTATACTCCCTGTACTGATCACTGCATTCTGGGCAATTGCGCAGCGTCGGCAATCTTAAACCTTCATTCCAACAATGCCGGAAGAACGGGCAATGCCAGTGGCTTTTTTCCTCCTCCCGGCAGCGAGCCAGCTCCTCCTGGTACCGGGCCTCTTCTTCATCACGAGCCCACCTCTGGTACTCCTCTTCTTCGACCTGCCTCCGGTGAGTCTTCTCCTTCTCCCGTCACCACTTGTTCAGCAAATCGTGGGAGATAGGTCGGGTCTTCTTAGTGCCGCTGGACTCCCCCTTCTCATATCGGCTCTGGTTCTGCTCCCTGCTCTTCCTGATCATCGCCAGCTCCTCAGCCGATATCTGCATATCTGGATCTACTGATGCATTGTCCCTGGCCCGGTTGGAGGTCAGAACTTTCATCTTGCCTGCGGGGGCTGACACCTCAACCATATTCTAGCCTTTAGGGAACGGGAACTTGTCGATCTTCATCTTCCCCTTGGGAGGACTGTCAAATTTCAACTGGCCATGAGAAATACCTCTCTGAATCTGGGTTCTGAACGCGTGGCATCCATTGGTGTCATGCGTGGTGACACCGTGGTACTGACAGAACGACTTCCCCTTCAATTCTTCGGGAGATGGCCTCACATAATCGGCCGGGAAAGTGATCTACCCAGCACTGACCAGTAGATCAAACAGCTTATCCAGCTTATGCATGTCAAAGTCATATTGGTCATCTGCGCTCCAATTCTTGGGCACAGCCATGGGCCTTTTGCCCCACTTCAGCTCGACGGCCGTGACCTCATCCTCATCTTCGTCATCAGAGTCTGAAGTGCTGATATAGGCCGTCTGCTTGTATATCCCTTCCTTGTGGAAGGTCTAAGCTTGCAACTCCAGCACCGTCACCCTCTGCAACACCTGGCCAACACTGTCAAAATCAGTGCCCACCAATTTCTCTTGAACGTGCGGGAGCATCCCACCGATGACCAAGTGAGCGAGCTGCTTGTCAGTCAAATTCAGTGAGTAGCACATGTTCCGCATCTCCCTGAAGCGCTTGATGAAGGCTGACCCGGTCTCGCTACTCTTCTAGTGCATGCTGGTCAGATCGACAATGGTTTTCTCGCCAATGCCCGACAAGAAATAGCTGTGGAACCTGCTCTCCAGATCTGCCCAGTTTTGAATCGATTCGGGCTCCAGAGTAGTGAACCAACTGAAAGCCAGCCCAGTCAGTGACAGTGAGAAGAAACAGACCCTGTGAGTGTCCTCATACGACGTCTCGCCGAGCTGAGTCAGGTACCGGCTGATGTGCTCTATGGTGGACACGTCATCTTGCCCACCGAACTTGGTGAAGTCTGGCATGCGATACCTCTGTGGCAACGCCACACGATCAAACCACTCGGGATACGGGCTCCTGTATCTGATGGAAACTCCTGCCTTCGGCTGCAAGCCGAATTGGTCCCTGAGCATTGCACTCATCTTGTTCATCAGCTCGTCTTGAGGCGACAGGGTATAGCCAGGGTGCGGCGCTGACGAGGGCTCATTGTAGGTATGCCCGAAGTGATAGCCCGGAGTGGGCCCAGTCTCATTCGTCGCGTTCCCAGTCATCCGCATGTAGGCGGCAATCTGCTCGGGAGAGTAGTCTCTGTATAACTTGAGAGCTGAAGCTATTTTTGGAGCCGATCCCGCCGTCATATTGGGATCTGGAGCAGATGTCTTTGGCAGAATCGGCTGTTGCGGCGGGAACTGGACGTTCCGGTCACTGCACCTGATTTGGGGTTCTCTGGCGGTATGTTGAAGTATGTTGGGCCTAGAGACTCCCAATCTTGCTTGTTGATGACGGTCCTCATGATACTATAGAAAGTCTGTAGGAAGACGTTGTGATGATGCCCGACAGCTTGGTGAGAGGCGAACCAAATAGCACTCTGAATGAACTCCTTCAACTCGTCATCGCCCTTGTCGCTGTGGCCATGCATGATCCATCTTGGATAGGGGATTTTCTTGACCACATGACCATCACGGGTCTTGGCGAACGAGAGCAGACAAGCATCAGTGAATTCCTCGATGATCTGATCCAGCACCAGAGCATCTTCAGGATCGATCTCTTCGCGCTTGACCCTGATGACGCCGTCATCCCTAGGAGCAGCGCTCTCCGGAGCCTTTCCCTTCGCCATGAGTGAAACGGGTCCCACTGGGCGTGTCAAAAAGTGTGTTGGCACAAAATGTGGTTCCTCGCACACAACACACCAGCGAAGCCGGATATGATCTCAAGAGCGTTGGAGCTTCCAAGATCCAGCTAGCTTCAAACCCGGTCTACGAGTGTCGATGACTCTTAGGCGTGCCAGTCAATTTGACCTCCAATTGACAAGGAAATAGATAATCAGTAATCACAAGGCGGAACTAGCCGGTGGGTCCAGGTAGTTCCAACTATGTGGCTCTGCGAGTCGATATGGACGGAGATCGACTAAAGAGTCGATTCCGGCATGCACTTGTATTTTTCACAGGATAATCATCGAATTAATATATAACCGATTCACATATCTAATCAGATAATGACAATCTACATTAAATAAGTTTATGCAGAAAGTTATAACAGATCAAGATGCAATCGATTAACATAAACGGATCAGAATATTTGATAGTGACAAGGCATGTACAAATCGGCTCTTGCCAAGTCTTCTCATCACGTACGAGCAAGACTATGATAGTACTGGCCATTAAAACAATTATCGTGACAAGGCATGAACAAATATAGATAAAAATCTTATATAGATCTAGGGCCAATACTATGCAAATCTTGATCGGGCAAGGAGATGTTATAGAAATAAATAAACAATAAATAACATAACATCTTGATAACTTGATAAATCTAACTAAGATGCCAAATTAGCTAGAGCCGATAACTAAACCATGCACATAATCAAGCTTAACCTAGGCCCTCGTCCACCGGATGACGCTAAACATAGATTAAACAAGAAAACAAACACGAATCGATAACTAATCCTTATTTGATCTAAGCCCGCGTCCACCGAATGACGCTAAACACATACCAAACAAGAGTCGACCCCGATCTACAATGCTCCCATGTCCACCGGATGACATTAAGGAGACAAAGCTTAGCGAGGCATGACGATACTTACAAGCAAGCCTGCGTCCACCGGATGACACCCAGCCCGATTGAAGAACTCGCCGAGATCTACGTTACTCCTACTTGTAAGGTTTGGCCGGAGCTGAAAGATGTGTTGTATTGATGTGTGTCCTGTTACAATGGCCGGGGGTTTATATTTATACCCAGGGCTCGACGATAAAATAGAGTCCTAGTCAAATTACAACATATAATGAATACGGAAACTAACAAACTCTCCTAATTTAGAGGTAACTTGGAGCCCAATCTTTCCTTTCTTTAATGGACTCCGAACGTGATCGCTTTCCGGGCCGGAAACTCGTGCTGACGTCATCAAATCGGCTATTTCCTTCAACTGCACCTTCTTCGCTTCGGCCCACCAATCGACTCCGGGACTCGATCGACTATCTCTGCCTTGGCCTCTGTCCCGAAATCGGCTATCTACACTCGGCATCAGTTATCTGCACCCAGTCCGGATTTTGGCGTAAACAGATCCCCAGCTGGGTATGTAATCGATTCGAATCGTCATTGCTCCTCGAATATGGAGACTCGATCCTTTGACTTACAATTGAAAAGTGGTTCGGAACTAGGTTTTTGAGAATGAATGAGTAATTGGAATTGAAAGGGGTACCTGTAAAATAACTGATACCTATGGTTCTTGATTAAAATAATATTGAGACAAAATAATGGAAATAGGATTTAAGAGTAGTAATGCTTT